>CM060700.1:162269425-163471925 GCA_030686995.1 Artemisia argyi | reverse complement strand
TCCGCGACTCCATAAAGGTCCAAATGCATGTCACATGAGCTACCTTAATAACCTGAAATACATTGCTAAAACGTCAACACGAATGTTGGTGAATTCCATAGGTTTATAAAATGTAATGTTGTACGGCCACCACAAGTATAAGTGCAAGATAAAAGTCAAGTAAAATAGTACAATAGACCTTAAGCTCATGACCCCGAAGCTAGACTGTTGAAATTATATGCCCCTCCTGAATGTTTTACCAGAACACTCCCAAAATGTAGACATGAAATGCATCCGCTTACTGTTGGTAATAACTACCACGGATGGAGGCGTCACCCTCGATAGATCTATCCACTCACTCTCGCTTAATCGGCAAATTAACGGTCCATGATAATAAATAGGGGACTTTAACAGGTTGGTAAGGCAACTTAAGCAATGTACATATGTTTTGGTACTTGGGCTCGTACTAAAATGGTTGATGCAATGTATTCCCCCGTGGGATTTGAAATCAAAATATTGTATTGAAAACGGGGCTATGAAAACTCACCTCTAGCTGATGATACTGTGCGATGAAGTGTAATGAACAACAATGAACGATTAGCTGCCGCAACCTAATATGAATGATGAACGATCTAATTTAGATCACCAAATGATGTTATGAATGTCCATGCACATGTTCCCTATACCACTCTACTCTTTGGAAAAATACTTGTTATAAAAAATGTACATTTTCCAAGACTTAGGAAAATAAGGCTACTAGAGAAATAAAACTAGTTGACATGTATATATATATATATATATATATATATATATATATATATATATATATATATATATATATATATATATATATATATATATATATATATATATATATATATATATATATATCATATATATCGTATGTATCAATGTTAGTGTTGAAATCTTCGGTTTGAAATCCTTGAAATAACGCCTTGTAGTAATGAAAATTTCGTCAATAAACTTGCAAAAATCATAACTTCTTCGTTATAAACTCTTTTTAATCTGTTCTTTCGCCTACGGATTCGTTTTTGAAAGTATTTTCTAAAACTTTTGCCAAAGTTTAATTTATGTTTACTGATTTTCCTGGATTTACGAAAATGGGACAGAATATATAAATACTTGTTACAAATCCATTTTTCATGTTCAAAACTAGTTTCTACTTCAACCAAATCTCTTGCAAACACCACAAAGCTATACTAATCCTACCATACACCTTCTTAGGGTGCCATGGGTTCCTAATCACTACTAATCATGTTAATTTAACAAAGGAACACCTAAATCAAAATCTAGGGTTTGTATGTTCAAAAAGTTAACAAAAATAATGTGGTATAGCTAACTTGTACATGAAATTATGCATGAAAACCATATGATACAAGTATTAATTAGATGAAATCATGAAAATAAATTTGATAACTCACTTTGAAATAATAGGTGATTAGATGATGAGAAATCTTGTGTTACTTGTGTTTATATTGCAAGAATCTTGATTAGAATGACAAAAGGAACAAATTTGTAGCTTTAAATCTTGAAAAATAATCACTTGATCATGGATTTTGAGTTTGGGTCGTGGGTTTCAAGATGAGGAAGGGGAGGATGAAAACTTTTTGGATCTTGAAATTGTGATGTTATGATTTTGGTTTTGGTTTAGATATAACTTTAGAGGTTTATAGTATAATATTAGTACATAAATGCAAGAGGTTAGAAAATATAAGTCATGTGTCTAGGAGTGTTTGTATGGCCGGTTTTCAATGGGTAAAAGAGAAGCAAAATCGGTTTTGATCACTTAGGAAATGTAGTGTAATATTAGTTGTAGTTTAGTGTAAGTATTAGTTATAATCGGGTACCGGGTTTGCTAGAAATAAATATTAACGAAGTTAACCGGGACTTAATAAAGTCATAAAAATGTTAAAAATATGTTGGGTACAATTACTGAGTGTTCGGGTGATTATTGTTTAGTTTTTCACGAAAACCGTCGTAATATTTATAAACTTACGTTATAAATAAAATAAATTTCCAAAATACTGGGTAAATGAATATAATAACTTTTATGAAGATAAAATGGATATAAAAATATGTCGGGACCATTGTGGGAATATTTAGATATATTCGTCGTGTTTATTAACCGGGTGTTAACGTTTATTTATAAATAATTATACGTAAAACGTTAAATATATCAAATATATAAATTTGAAAATCCTAAGAGTGGTATAACATGAAAATGCTGTTATGATGATATGCAGACTGTCCCAAGTCTGTATGCAATGTCCTTACTGATAATGAAATTCGCACCTAAACCAATACGGTTACGCGAATTTTAATACCCGTAAACTAAATTTACGATGAAATGAGTAATGCAAGTGAATAGTGAAAACTTTTCCGGAAATGAATAGTGTTCAGTGAATAGTAAAATTCGCAAATGTTTCTCAGAATATCAAATTGACCTTGAAAATGATGAATAGTAAAATGATGAATAGTGTTTTGATGAATAGTGCTTGATGAATAGTGTTTTTCCAAAGTTTGGGAAATGACCTGAAGTGGTGAGTTGTGACAGTCTTCCCCTCTAAAAGGAACTTCGTCCCGAAGTTCAGTTTATGTTGGTCTCTGAGGATGTATTGGTGAAAAGGTGATGATATTCGAGAATTCCAGCGAACTTTCACGATAGGAATTCGACTCTGCTTCAACTGTTCGACCTAACTATCCATGATTTCTACTTGTTCTCCTACAAGGTTTATGTTTGACTTTGGGTTGGATTGCTTTCCAAATGGAATTATGAGTGACTAATCTGAAAAGATGATAATACATGGTTGTGTAATCCTGTTGTTCTATAACAAGGCTCAAGTCTGACGGCCACTAGGCCTATTCTGCCTGAAATATTACATGGTCCAGTGTATATCGGATTTAACTTTCCAAGTTTTCTGAATGATATCATACCTTCCCTAGGCAGAACTTTCAACATAACTCTGCCTACCAACTTGAAGTTTTACTGGTTTACAACTTATTAAACTTGTAACTGATTCTTGACTTGTAGGAAATTTCTGGTTATTTCATGAATGCCTAATAGACTAGTATGTTGGGCTTTTCCAAATTTCGATCCGTCAATGGATATTGGCACCTCGACCATAGAGTGCCTCAAATGGTATAGTTTATATGCTCGCGCGATAACTATGATTGCAACTGAATTTGATTTATGATAACTGGTTAGTCCAACCATTTCTAGGGTCAATCACTCTTGCTCTGAGCATACTTTCCTATGTTTGAATTGTTCTCTCGCTTTGACCATCGGTCTGAGGATGATAGGTGATGTTCACATCTAAATGGGTTTCTGAAAGAAATCCTGAAATAATTGCTTGAAATCCAAGGTGAATCGGTTTCTTTAACAGGAATAATTGAAATGGGTACAATAAACCTTTGTGACTAATTCCACAACGTTCGGTCCTTCGAACTTGGCGTTATCTGAAAGGGATAGAATATAGGTAACAATTTGATTCCTTGTGTTTTGTTCCAACGGATGATAAGACATATGTCTTTCTTTGTCTATTGGGTTTGGTCTCCACTACTGAAGTTCGTGATTAATTTGTGATATCCTTCCTAATTCCTTCATCATATATTCCAAATATTATTTATTGTCAAGTCACAAATCCTAAATGCAAAAGCGATGTTGTAGGCAAAGTGGTTCTGGAAATTTGTCTCGCAATTGTGAGTTTTGGTTAAAATCTTTTTTTGAATAAACGAATTTAGAAAATGGAGCAAATGATTTACTAAGTAATATTTTTCCTGATGATTCAAAGTTTCAGTAGTTACGAAATAGAAAAATGTTTTCAAACATGTTGTGATTAAGACTGCTTACCAAAGTTTGATGTCTATGTATATTTCTCATTGTACATTAGTGTTGCTAAAGATTGACCAAAAAGGATCGTACTTGTTCAAAATAGGAATTTTAGAAATCATTTTTCCACAAGGTATGTGATTTATGTAAACGCATCAAATTTATTTAAAAGTGAAAACACTAACAAGGATAAAATGGTAGGATAGGTAATGCTCGCATAAATGCACAGATGTCTAACATTTAGTTCCTGCGGTTGAATAATGCCTATTGGTGGTTATCAGGCATAACTACAAGCATAGGTATTTAGACTAACTTAAGTCCGGAAATATTTTATCGTTGTAATTGGCAAGACGAAGGTATCACTTGATTTTGTGTCGATGAATGTCTATTCTGTCTTCCCATGTAGATGAGGAGATATGTTCTGGTTTGATTCCTTGCTTGGTATGAAGGTGAGGTTATCGGAAATTTCTAGAGACATATGCCTTAGGGGAATCTACATCGATATTCTTGATTCAAACAATTGTCCTTTGTGAAAACTTACTGCAGGAAAGTTTATGTATGGATGAGGCCATGTTTAATTGAAATGCTCTACAGTCTCAATTAGAAGCTTGGTTTATTTCTATTGTGTTGTCCTGCGGATATTTATATTGAGTTCAATCATGTAGCTCAGTCTAGCTAGTACTTTTAAACGATAGAATTTGGCAACTAAGTCAGAGATGGTGATTTGGATGGTCTCGCGGTATCTTAGAATTTGTTGTTGAGTTATGAATTCTCTCACTATATACTTCTAGTTCAGTTTAGTAGTTCTGTAATCCTTTCATTGCTTTTCTTGTATCGAGGAATCCTACTTGTAATTGATATGGAAAGTCTCTCCTAGGGAAATCAATGGGAAAATCCAACTTAATGGCTAAGTGAGTGACAGGTAGGGTAAGTATCCAGGGATAGTTCGGCAAAAGGGATGTTTATGGAAGAGTTCCTTTGTTTACAAAACTTTTAAATGAAGATTGTTATTAACAATCCTTTGAAAAGGTGATTATTTCCTTCATGGCATAATCCTTCCTGAATTTTACATAGGTGATCAGGCTATGTACAATTGAGGACTAATGATGCGATGTTAGATTTTGTCAAAATATCATAACTTTTCTCAAAAGTTTTAGATGGTGTTCAACGCATTGTTATTAAAATGGTATCCTGATGTTTTCCTTCAAGTAACATGAAAATTGCCTCGCGTAATAATAGTAAATACTTGGTGTAATGACAGAAAAATCAATTTATAGGATGGTAATAAAATAGCTTACTTCAGAAATTTTTCTGTAAAACAATTTCCCATATGATAGTAAAATAGCTTGAATGGTGTATTGGATACGTGGGTGAATCTTGTCGAATGGTAATAGTCTACTAATTCATCAAAAACGAAATCAGCCTAATCCCTGATAAGACAATGCTAAAATGTTGCGAAACGATTGAAGTTTGAGCAATTGGGATAGAAAATGGAGTAAACGATGGTTATGATTATCGCAGAGGTAACAAAGGATAGATATTACATTGGATAAGAAAGTGCTTAATACAACTAGGTTATGTCATCGTACCAACGGTAAGTACAAAAGGAAAGATACAACCCAAAAGGGCTCGAACTACGGTTTATATATTGAAACAAAGCTCCTCCTGCTGAAGCATTGTTGTTATCCTTGATGTTGCTAATATCCTGACGGTTCTCTTTCAACAGCTCACGCTATTCCTCGAGCGATTCAGTCTTGATTCCAACTTCCTGATTTTCCTTGTTCCTTAGCTCCGGGCAGTCATTCTTGAAATGCCCTAAGTTTCCACATTTGAAGCAACTCCCTAGGGTATTCTGATTTGTGAGTTTCCTACAGTCTTCAGTCCAACGACCCCGCTTCTTGCACACTCCACACGTTTTACTGCAATGACCTCGGTGATGTTTGTATGGCCGGTTTTCAATGGGTAAAAGAGAAGCAAAATCGGTTTTGATCACTTAGGAAATGTTGTGTAATATTAGTTGTAGTTAAGTGTAAGTATTAGTTATAATCGGGTATCGGGTTTGCTAGAAATAAATATTAACGAAGTTAACCGGGACTTAATAAAGTCATAAAAATGTTAAAAATATGTTGGGTACAATTACTGAGTGTTCGGGTGATTATTGTTTAGTTTTTCACGAAAACCGTCGTAATATTTATAAACTTACGTTATAAATAAAATAAATTTCCAAAATACTGGGTAAATGAATATAATAACTTTTATGAAGATAAAATGGATATAAAAATATGTCGGGACAATTGTGGGAATATTTAGATATATTCGTCGTGTTTATTAACCGGGTGTTAACGTTTATTTATAAATAATTATACGTAAAACGTTAAATATATCAAATATATAAATTTGAAAATCCTAAGAGTGGTATAACATGAAAATGCTGTTATGATGATATGCAGACTGTCCCTAGTCCGTATGCAATGTCCTTACTGATAATGAAGTGAATTCGCACCTAAACCAATACGGTTACGCGAATTTTAATACCCGTAAACTAAATTTACGATGAAATGAGTAATGCAAGTGAATAGTGAAAACTTTTCCGGAAATGAATAGTGTTCAGTGAATAGTAAAATTCTAAATATTTTTCAGAATATCAAATTGACCTCGAAAATGATGAATAGTCAAACAATGAATAGTGTTTTGATGAATAGTGTTTGATGAATAGTGTTTTTCCAAAGTTTGGGAAATGACCTGAAATGGTGAGTTGTGACATTGGTGCTCTCAAATAAGGGGGAGCATACATCAAGGGGCAGCATTATACCCGTTTAACTTCTTCTATGAAGCTTACTCGGTTTAACCTTTTTGATTTTACAAAAAGGGGGAGAAGAGAATAGCAAACTCTAAAATACTTGTCTAAAAATAAATTTTAGATCTATTGAGTTTAAGGTTTTGTAATAATCAAAAAGGGGGAGATTGTTGACAAAAATAATGCCTAAAAACATTATTAACATATTATCAATATCTCTAAGTTTTGATTATTACAAAACATAAACTCATTGAACTAAAATTTATGACATAAATAAGTATTTAGTGATTAACATTCTCTTTACATCCAAATCACTTAAAGTATGAATAAACAAAGTGTTTAGTGCTATTTATGATCAAAAGGGTATCTAATTAATTATTACAAAGTTTATTTAATTATATAAACATATTATATATTTTTTGAAAAACACTTTTGGTAATAAAGAAAAATGTTTTATTCATACTAAATATATGAATTCAAACTTTTAGCCAAAATCAGTTAGTTTTTCACCAAATAAACTTTCCCCACTAAAAGGCAAAGATTCTGGCCGTTACAGCTGGGCGGCCCCCTTAATTATAAGGGGCGGTCCCCTTAAAATTAAGGGGACCGGCCTTGATTTAAGGGGACCGGCACGCTCCAGTTGTCAGAATCTTTTGCCTATAAATACCACCTTAAATCTGGAATTTTTCCCCACCTTTTGCACTCCTAAACTTTCTGTTCTAGATCTCCATTTCCATTCTCTTAATCCTTTGATCATACATTCATAAATCTTTGTTTCAAAGTGATCCAAACATCATCCTCTCAAGTGCAAGAGAAGAATACTTCTATCCCTCAAGACAAGAAGTATTACAACTTGTTGTGATCTCCACATCTAAGTTGTTAGAGTATCATCATTGTATTTATCTCTTTGTTAAATTAGTTGTGAATATTTGATAGAAGATAGTTTAGCTAGGTATATATATATTGTGATTGGTTAGTTGTTTGTTGTGAAGGAGAAGAGTTAGGAAGTAGATTAGTGTGAAGAAAATTGATGTGAAGAAGATTGGTGTGAAGAAGATAGGTGTGAAGAAGATTGGTGTGAAATAGATAGGTGTGAAGTAGTGTTGTGATCAAGTAGTGACTAGGTGTGAAGAAGTTGTGTAGAAGGTGTGAATAAGTTGTGTTGTAGTTGTGGTGTGTACATTGGTGTGTAAGGTTTTCTCCGCCATAAGGGAGCTTGTTGACATAGTGAAGAAAACTCTCGAGTTAGGTGCTCGGGGAGTGGATTAGGGCAAGGAAGGTGACCTTGTAGCCGAACCACTATAAATCTCTTGTCTCACGGTTCGATCTTTCCAACTCTCATCTATTTCTTTACTTACATTATTATTGCTTTATCGTACATATGTAGTGTTGTTCATATTGTGTATGACTTGTTATCACATAGTATCGAATCTAAATCTTTGAAAACAAAGAAAACTTTCAAACAATCTTTTGTAACAAATTAAAAAGACGTAAAACTGTTCAACCCCCCCCCCCCGGTCTAGTTTTCCACAATTGGTATCAAGAGCCACGTCTAGCAAGATTTTTTAAAATATATTGTATTTTAAAACTTGTAACGATCTATGGAATCTTTAAAATATTTAGAAGGACAATCTATGCAAAGACCACCACTATTTGAAAGTGATGGATTTTTATATTGGAAAAATAGATTCGAAACTTATGTGAAATCAAAAGATCTTGATCTTTGGCATGTCATTACTTTTGGTGATTTTCCCCCTATTCAATATAATGTTGAAACTAAAATGGATGAAATTGTATCTTTTGAAAAACAAAATGATGATTTGAAAAAGAAACTAGCAAAAAATAATGAGGCTAAAATGGTTATTTATAATGCGTTACCCCGCAAAGAATATGAAAGAATTTTTATGTGTAAAACCGCAAAAAAATTTGGGATTCTTTACTAATTACTCACCAAGGTAATAGTCAAGTTAAAGATAACAAAATAGATCTTCTTGTACAACAATATGAACAATTTACGATTCCGGAAGAGGAATCAATTGATAATGCTTTTGCTAAATTTAACACTATTATCACAAGTTTAAAAGCACTTGATGAGACATTTTCTAGTAAAAATTGTGTTAGGAAATTTCTTAGGGCATTGCATCCGAAATGGCGAGCTAAGGTCACGACAATTGAAGAATCAAAGAATTTGATGACGTTATCACTAGATGAACTTATTGGCAACTTGAAGGTCCATGAAGAAATTATAAGAAGAGATTCGGAAACGGTCAAAGTCAAGAAAGAACAAACCAAATCCATTGCTCTAAAAGCCAAAAAGGAACCTAGTGACGATGATGTTTCAAGTGACGAGAGTGAAGATGAAGAATATGCAATGGCCGTAAGAAAATTCAAGAAATTCTTCAAGAGACGAGGAAGATTCACTAGATCACCACGAGACGAAAGAAAACCGTTCCAAAGAAATAGAAGTGATAACTACAGGAAAAGAAAGTGCTTTAGACGTGGAAGTCCAAATCATCTCATTGGCGAATGTCTAAAGCCGTCGGGTTATGAAAATCAAGGCGCCTTTGTTAGTGGAACATGGAGTGATAGTGACAAAGAAGAAGTGGAAAAACCAAGAGACGAAAAGTGTTTTATGGCAAAAGGAACCGACGAAATATGTTTAGGAATTGACTTGGAGCCTGACGAATGGATCAAGGATAGCGGATGTTCGAGGCACATGAAGGGGAACCGCAAGCTATTTTCTACATACAAGGCATACAATGGAGGTAACGTTATTTTCGGTAGTGACTTACGTGGAAAAATCATTGGCAAAGGTACGATTTCTCAAGACTCACTTACTATTGAAAATGTAGAGCATGTAGATAATTTAACATATAACTTGCTTAGTATAGGACAAATATGCGTTAATAAATGTAGAGTTACCTTTACCGAAGAGGATAGCGAAATAGTTAAGAATGGAAAAATTATAGGTAGAGGAATTAGGAAAGGAGGCATATATGTTATGAAACTAGGAAACAAACCTGAGGATAGGATATGCCTAACGACCCTAGACAAAAACTCCACATTGTGGCATAGGAGATCAGGACACGCTAACATGCAACAAATACAATCTTTGGCCTCTAAAGAACTATTTAGAAACTTGCCTAATCTAAAATATGACAAGCATTTTTGTGATGCATGTAAAATTGGAAAACAAGTTCATGCTAGTCACAAAGCTACGAATATAGTATCCACTACTAGGTGCCTAGAACTATTACATATGGATCTTTTTGGTCCATCCGCTGTGCGAAGCTATGGAGGAAACAAATATACCTTAGTAATAGTAGATGACTACTCACGATACATGTGGACTAGGTTTTTAAGTGACAAGACCCAAGCCTTTGAAAAATTTGAAATATTTAGTAAAATGATTCAAAATAAATTAGGATGCACAATAGTGGCCATTAGGACGGACCATGGTAGGGAATTTGACAGTGAAATACAATTCAGAAAATATTGTGATTTAAATGGAATATCTCACAATTTCTCCGCTTCTCGTACTCCTCAATCAAATGGCGTAGTAGAACAATGTTAAATGAACAATCCATCCTACAAAAATTTTGGTGTCACGTTGTAGATATATCAACATATATTATTAATAGGGTATCAATTAGGAGAATTCTAGGAAAAACTCCTTATGAGTTACTAAGAGGTAGAAAACCAAACTTAAGCTACTTTAGGGTATTTGGAATAAATGTTACATTCTAAACACTAAGGATTACCTCACTAAGTTTGATCTAAAATCATATGAAGGAATATTTTTAGGATACTCACAAAATATTAAAGCATATATAATACTTAACAAACACTCCATGAAAGTAGAAGAATCACTAAATGTAACATTTGATGAAACACCACCACCTCCTAAAACTTTACCTTGAGAAGATAATGACTTAATCGAAGATGAAGCTATTGAGGTTAGTAACAAAACCCATAGGAAATAATAATGAAGACACTAACTTAGGAAATAACGAAATTGTAAATGTTAAAGAATCTAGATCACATCCATTAGATAATATAATAGGACATCTTAATCAAAGAACCCTTAGGTCACAAGCCCAATATAAAAATAATTTCTTTTGTTTCCTCTCAGCAATAGAACCTAAGAATATTAATGAGGCTTTAAAAGATGAAAGTTGGGTAATAGCTATGCAAGAAGAATTAAATCAATTTAAGGATAATGATGTTTGGGAATTAGTCCCAAATCCAATGAATATGACCATCATAGGAACTAAATGGGTATATAGGAATAAGTTAGCTGAAAATGGAATAGTTACTAGGAATAAAGCTAGGTTAGTTGCCCAAGGTTATAATCAACTAGAAGGAATTGATTATGATGAAACTAATGCCCCCGTAGCTAGACTAGAATCTAGTAGGATACTACTTGCCTATGCATGCTCCCTAGATTTTAAGTTATTCCAAATGGACATGAAAAGTGCATTCCTTAACGGTTTTATCAATGAGGAGGTATATGTGGCACAACCTCCAGGATTCATTGACTTCGCAAAACCTGATTATGTTTATAAGTTAAAGAAAGCTTTGTATGGACTCAAACAAGCTCCCAAAGCTTGGTATGATCGATTAAAAGCCTTCCTTATTAAACATGATTATTCCATGGGAATGGTAGATAACACTCTTTTCACTAAAAGGAAAGACCCAAATCTCATCATTGTCCAAATATATGTTGATAACATTATATTTGGATCAACTTGTCAAGACATGTGTGATGAATTTGCCAAAATCATGCATGATGAGTTTGAGATGAGTATGATGGGTGAACTTAACTTCTTCCTAGGATTACAAATAAAACAATTAGAAGATGGAATATTCTTTAACCAATCTAAGTACATTAAGGAAATGCTTAAGAAATTTGGCCTAGAAGACTCAAAACCCATGAAAACTCCCATGTCTAGGGAAATGAAACTCACAAAGGATGATGAAGGTGAGTCTGTAGATAACACCAAGTATAGAGGAATGATAGGTAGTTTACTATACTTGACGGCAAGTAGACCCGATATCATGTTTAGTGTCTGCCTTTGTGCCCATTTTCAAGAGGATCCCAAAACCTCTCACCTAGAAGCGGTTAAGCGTATCTTTCGATACATTAAAGGCACTATACACTTAGGATTATGGTATCCGGCATAGAAACCATTGTTTATGCGGATTCGGATCATGCGGGAGACTACGTAGATAGAAAAAGCACTAGCGGTATTTGCACGTTTATGGGATGTTGTTTAACATCTTGGTTTTCGAAGAAGCAAACCGCTCTTGCTATTTCTACCACCGAAGCCGAATACGTAAGCGCTGGAAAGGCATGTCAACAAGCACTATGGATGAAACAAACTCTTATAGACTATGGCATTAGGTTAGAAAATGTTCCCATTATGTGCGATAACAAAGGTGCGATAGATTTAAGTAAAAATCCGGTGCAACACTCTAGGACTAAACAAATAGAAATACGCCACCACTTTCTTAGGGATAATGTACAAATGGGAAACATATCTATAGAAAAAGTTGCATCGGAAGATAACATTGCGGATATATTCACTAAACCCCTTAAGCGTGAATTATTCAATCACTTGCGTTTAGGATTAGGAATGATGGAACAAGTTGACTAAATTTTTATTGCTTAAAATTTGCATATGATTTACTTCTCTTTCACTTCTCCATTTCTGAGTCTAGGATTCTATTTCGCACAAAATTAAAGATTGGGAAATATTATTTTCTTTGCATATACTCTTTTGTTAAACCCAATCAATTTTTTTTAACTATTCTCACATCTAGGAATTACACGAACATCATTTTCCTTGCATTATTTGTGGAAAACTAGAAGGGGGGTTGAATAGTTTTACGTCTTTTTAATTTTTATAAACAAATTGTTTAAAAGTTTTCGTTGATTTATAAAATATAGATTCGATGATATATGAAATCTAGTTATACACAATATGAACAATACTAAGTATATATCTACTATGAAGCAATAATTATGTAAGTAATGAAATAAGTAAAGGATGGAAAGATCAAACCGAGAGACAAGCGATTTATAGTGGTTCGGCTACAAGGCACCTTCCTTGCCCTACTCCACTCCCCGAGCACCTAACTCGAGAGTTTTCTTCACTATATCAACAAGCTCCCTTATGGCGGAGAAAACCTTACACACCAATATACACACCAATTTACACACCAATCTACACACCAATCTACACACCAATCTTCACACCAATATACACGCCAAACTTCTTCACACCTATCTACACACCAATCTTCTTCACCTATCTATACACCAATCTTCTTCACACCTAGCTTTTACACACCAATCTTCTACACACCTTCTTCTACACACCAATCTTCACAACTAACCTATTTCACTACTAATCAACTTCTACTATCTACACAACTATTCTCTAACAAATATTCACAACTAATCACACTATGAAATAATAATTAATGATGATGCTTAAACAACTTAGATGTGGAGATCACAACTAGTTGTAATACTTCTTGTCTTGAGGGATAGAAGTATTCTTCTCTTGCACTTGAATGGATTATGTATGGATCACTTTGAAACAAAGATTTAAGAATGTATGATCAAAGGATTTATAGATTGGAAATGGAGATCTAGAACAGAAAGTTCTGAAGTGCAAAAGGTGGGGAAAAAATCCAGGTTTAAGGTGGTATTTATAGGCAAAAGTTTCTGACAGAGGAGCGTGGCCGGTCCCCTTAAAGCATGGCCGGCCCCCTTAAAATTAAGGGGGCCGCCCCTTATAATTAAGGGGGCCGCCCAACTGTAACGGCCAGAAACTTTGTTTTTTAGTGGGGAAAGTTTATTTGGTGAAAAACTAACTGATTTTGGTTAAATATTTGAAATCATATATTTAGTATGATTAAAACATTTTTCCTTATTACCAAAAGTGTTTTTCAAAAATATATAATAAGATTATATAATTAAATAAACTTTGTATTAGTTAATTAAATACCCCTTTGATCATACATTGCACTAAACACTTTGTTTATTCATACCTTAAGTGATTTGGATGTAAAGAGAAATATTAATCACCAAATACTTGTTTATGTCATAAGTTTTAGTTCTTTGAGGTTATATTTTGTAATGATCAAAACATAGAGATATTGATAAAAACTTTATAATGTTTTTAAGGCATTATTTATGTCAACAATCTCCCCCTTTTTGATTATTACAAAACCTTAAACTCAAAAGATTTAAAACTTGTTATTAGACAAGTATTATAGAGTTTACCATTTCTCTTCTCCCCCTTTTTGTAAAATCAAAAAGGTTAGGCCGAATAATCTTCGTGAAAGAAGTTTAAACGGGTAGAGAACTCCCCCTTTATGTACGCTCCCCCTTGTTTGAGAGCACAAAGGGAACGAGCAATTGGAATCTTGGCTACAAAAATATTTTGAAGAGAACAACACACATATATATGCAAAAACAACAATTATGCAAATAAAAATAGATTCATTCAAGCATGATAGAAATAACTAACATGACAACATTCAATATGCTTGTAGCATATTGATTACAATAAAACAAAATAAAAGATATAGTCCTATATTGCCTAAGATAGCACTTGGACTTGCTTGCAACCCATGGTTGATTTGTTTTATTTGCTTGAAGGAAAACAAAAGCATGGAGCTTAGATGTTTGATTGAGGTGGATATGGGGTGTTGTATGGAGCGGAAGAGGTGGATCTCACGATGTTGTATCGTGTTAAGGGTGGTATTGGATGATCACGAGTGAGAAGATATTCAATCCAAGAAATATCTTCACTCAAGTAGAGGATTTGTTTTTGAAGGAATATGCAACAAGGGCAAAAGTGAGTGTGATTTGTAACTTGATCCAAGTTAAGAGAGTGGGGAAGGCAATTTGCATAGGGTGATGATGGAGGTAGCCCTTTGTTGCGTTGTGCAAGATGCATAGCAAGGAGATCACTAAGATCATGGATTTGGTTTATTTCATCACGGAACTTTTGTATTTCCGTGGCAATGTGGAGGGGATCATAGGTTTGGTATGGATGAGTTGGGTTATCAAACTTGCATGGATCATTATAAGTTGTTGGAGGTTGAGGGGTGTAGTTTGGCTTGAAGGAAGATGTTTGGCCAATGTTGTATGGTTTGTAAAGTGGATCAAATGAATGCCTTTGTTGGTTTGATGCAAAGTTTGGGAAATAAGAAGTTGGTGGGGAGGAATGATTTCCAACTACATTTGTGATGATGGATTTGTTTCTAGGACTTTTTCGTCGCCAAACGGGTTTTTCCGTCATCCTTGCTAGCCTTGAGGCTTTTGATTTTGGTTTGTTTGGAGAGTTCATGATGGGATGAATGGAGAGCTTTGAGGATTGGGGATATTTATAGTGTAAGATTTGTGTGTTTAAGGATGGATAAAGTTTGTTTGGAGGATTAGGACAAAATGTGTTGGTGAAAAATGGGAAATGTAGGTTGAAATGGGCTAAAAAGCAGAAAAGATTCTGTAAACCCGACCATCAGATGGCCGGTCCCCTTAATTAGGGGGCGGTCCCCTTAAAATTAAGGGGGCCGCCTTACATAATTAAGGGGGCCGCCCATCTGGTGATTTCCAGATTGCCAGAATTGGGTTTTTGGCAGAAAATTTGCAGAAAGGTTGTGTTTTTGGACTTGGATTCAAGCAAGTTCAATTCCTTTAGGCAATATAGCATCTAATCTAACATTAGATATCATTCAAAAACACATAGGCACAAGAGCAAATAATCAACACATAATAAGCAATAGGAGGTAAGTAAATGCAAGCACACTTAAACTTCCTAAGGCACCTATCTAGAATTAAAGGCAAAGGCAATTAGTGAGTGAAAAACTAGTGATGGATCAAGATGACACCATTATTAGTGAATTTGTCCTAGTGAGTGTCTATATGCAACAAATGTGGAGTTGTGATTGTTTCGACTCCTAGAAGCAAAAACAAATAACGATCCTAAGAAACAATCCAAATGATCTCCTTGATTCAATTTTTGCTCGATCATGAATGTCAAAGACATATATTAGATTATATACCTTGACAATTTATGTGAGAGTTTATGCATGATTTTGAAATACAATGTTTTTAGAATTAGTCAACAATGCAAGGAAAATGATCTTCATGTGATTCCTAGATTGTGAGAATAATTTTTTAGAGAAAATTGATTGAGTTTTACAAAAAGGTTTATGCAAAGAAAATAAATCTTCTCAATCTTTAGTTTTGTGCGAAATAGATTCCTAGACTCAGAAAAGGTGAAATGGAAGAAAAATAAATTTCATGCAAGTATAAATTTGAATAAATTCAATATAATTTAGTCAACTTGTTCCATCATTCCTAATCCTAAACGCAAGTGGTTGAATAATTCACGCTTAAGGGGTTTTGTGAATATATCCGCAATGTTGTCTTCCGATGCGACCTTTTCTATAGATATATTTCCTTTTTGTACATTATCCCTAAGAAAATGGTGACGTATTTCTATGTGTTTAGTCCTAGAGTGTTGCACCGGATTTTTACTTAAATCTATCGCACCTTTGTTATCACACATAATGGGGACATTTTCTAACCTAATGCCATAGTCTACGAGAGCTTGTTTCATCCATAGTGCTTGTTGACATGCCTTTCCGGCGCTTACATATTCGGCTTCGGTGGTAGAAATAGCAAGAGCGGTTTGCTTCTTTGAAAACCAAGACGTTAGACAACATCCCATAAACGTGCAAATACCGCTAGTGCTCTTTCTATCTACGTAGTCTCCCGCATGATCCGAATCCGCATAGACAATGGTTTCTATGTCGGATTCCTTAGGATACCATAATCCTAAGTGTATAGTGCCTTTAACGTATCGGAAGATACGCTTAACCGCTTCTAGGTGAGAGGTTTTGGGATCCTCTTGGAAACGGGCACAAAGGCAGACACTAAACATGATATCGGGTCTACTTGCCGTCAAGTATAGTAAACTCCCTATCATTCCTCTATACTTGGTGTTATCTACGGACTCACCTTCATCGTCCTTTGTGAGCTTTACCTCCGTAGACATGGGTGTTTTCATGGGTTTTGAGTCTTCTAGGCCAAATTTCTTAAGCATTTCCTTAATGTACTTAGATTGGTTAAAGAATATTCCATCTTCTAATTGTTTTATTTGTAATCCTAGGAAGAAGTTAAGTTCACCCATCATACTCATCTCAAACTCATCATGCATGATTTTGGCAAATTCATCACACATGTCTTGACAAGTCGATCCAAATATAATGTCATCAACATATATTTGAACAATGATGAGATTAGGGTCTTTCCTTTTAGTGAAAAGAGTGTTATCTACCATTCCCATGGAATAATCATGTTTAATAAGAAAAGCTTTTAATCGATCATACCAAGCTTTGGGAGCTTGTTTGAGTCCATACAAAGCTTTCTTTAACTTATAAACATAATCAGGTTTTGCGAAGTCAATGAATCCTGGAGGTTGTGCCACATATACCTCCTCATTGATAAAACCGTTAAGGAATGCACTTTTCACATCCATTTGGAATAACTTAAAATCTAGGGCGCAAGCATAGGCAAGTAATATCCTAATTGATTCTAGTCTAGCTACGGGGGCATAAGTTTCATCATAATCAATTCCTTCTTGTTGATTATAACCTTGGGCAACTAACCTAGCTTTATTCCTAGTAACTATTCCATTCTCATCTAGCTTATTTCTATATACCCATTTGGTTCCTATGATGGTCATATCCTTTGGATTTGGGACTAGTTCCCAAACATCATTTGCCTTAAATTGATTTAATTCTTCTTGCATAGCTATAATCCAACTTTCATCTTTTAAAGCCTCACTAAAATTCTTAGGTTCTATTGCTGAGAGGAAACAGAAGAAGTTGTTTTTATCTTGGGCTTGTGACCTAAGGGTTCTTTGGTTAAGATGTCCTATTATATTATCTAAAGGATGTGATCTAGATTCTTTAATATTAACGATTTCGTTATTTTCTAAGTGAGTTTCTTCATTGTCATTTCCTATGGGTTTTGTTTTACTAACCTCAATAGCTTCTTCTTCGACTAAGTTATCATCTTCTAAAGGTAGCGTTTTAGGAGGTGGTGGTGTTTCATCAAATGTTACATTTAGTGATTCCTCTACCTTCATGGAGTGTTTGTTAAGTATTATATATGCTTTACTATTTTGTGAGTATCCTAAAAATATTCCTTCATATGATTTCGGATCAAACTTAGTGAGGTAGTCCTTAGTGTTTAAGATATAGCATTTACTTCCAAATACCCTAAAGTAGCTTAAGTTAGGTTTTCTATTTCTTAATAACTCATAAGGAGTTTTTCCTAGAATTCTTCTAATTGATACCCTATTTAGAATATAAGTCGATGTATCTACGGCGTGACACCAAAATTTTTGTGGAATTGATTGTTCATTTAACATAGTTCTACTCATTTCTTGTAGTGACCTATTTTTTCTTTCTACTACCCCATTTGATTGAGGAGTACGAGGAGCGGAGAAATTATGAGATATTCCATTTAACTCACAATATTTTCCGAATTGTACTTCGTTATCAAATTCCCTTCCATGGTCCGTCCTAATGGCAACTATTGAGCATCCTAACTTATTTTGAATCATTTTGCTAAATATTTCGAATTTTTCAAATGCTTGGGTTTTGTCACTTAAAAACCTAGTCCACGTGTATCGTGAGTAGTCATCTACTATTACTAAGGTATACGTGTTTCCTCCATAGCTCCGCACAGCGGATGGACCAAAAAGATCCATATGTAATAATTCTAGGCACCTAGTGGTGGATACTATATTCTTAGCTTTGTGGCTAGCATGAGCTTGTTTTCCAACTTTACATACATCACAAAAATGTTTGTCATATTTTAGATTAGGCAAGTTTCTAACTAATTCCTTAGAGGCCAAAGATTGTATTTTTTGCATGTTAGCATGTCCTAATCTCCTATGCCACAAAGTGGAATTTTCGTCTAGGGTCGTTAGGCATATCCTATCTTCAGGTTTGTTTCCTAGTTTCATAACATATACACCTCCTTTCCTAATACCTCTACCTATAATTTTTCCATTCTTAACTATTTCGCTATCTTCTTCAGAAAAGATAACTTTACATTTATTATCGCATATTTGGCCTACACTAAGTAAGTTATATGTTAAATTATTAACATGTTCAACATTTTCAATAGTAAGTGAGTCTTGAGAAATCGTACCTTTGCCAATAATTTTTCCACGCAAGTCACTACCGAAAATAACGTTACCTCCATTGTATGCCTTGTATGTAGAGAATAGCTTGCGATTCCCCGTCATGTGCCTCGAACATCCACTATCCTTGATCCATTCGTTAGGTTCCAAGTCAATTCCAAGGCATATTTCGTCGGTTGCATTTGCCACAAAACACTTTTCTTCTTTTGGTTTTTCCACTTCTTCTTTATCACTATCACTCCATGTTCCACTAACAAATGCGCTTTGATTTTCATAACCCGGCGGCTTTAAACATTCTCCAACGAGATGATTTGGACTTCCACATCTAAAGCACTTTCTTTTCACGTAATTATCACTTCTATTTCTTTGGAACGATTTTCTCTCGTCATGTGATGACCTAGTGAATCTTCCTCGTCTCTTGAAAAATTTCTTGAATTCTCTTACGGCCATTGCATATTCTTCGTCTTCACTTTCGTCACTTGAATCATCATTATCACTAGGTTCCTTTTTGGCTTTTAGAGCAATGGATTTGATTTGTTCTTTCTTGACTTTGACCGTTTCTGAATCTCTTCTTATGATTTCTTCATGAACCTTCAAGTTGCCAATTAGTTCATCTAGTGATAACGTCATCAAGTTCTTTGATTCTTCAATTGCCGTGACCTTAGCTCGCCATTTTGGATGCAATGCCCTAAGAAATTTCCTAACACAATTTTTACTAGAAAATGTCTCATCAAGTGCTTTTAAACTTGTGATGATAGTGTTAAACTTAGCAAAAGCATTATCAATTGATTCCTCTTCCGGAATCGTAAATTGTTCATATTGTTGTACAAGAAGATCTATTTTATTTTCTTTGACTTGGCTATTACCTTGGTGAGTGATTAGTAAAGAATCCCAAATTTCTTTTGCGGTTTTACACATAAAAATTCTTTCATATTCTTTGCGTGGTAACGCATTATAAATGACCATTTTAGCCTCATTATTTTTTGCTAGTTTCTTTTTCAAATCATCATTTTGTTTTTCAAAAGCTACAATTTCATCCATTTTGGTTTCAACATTATATTGAATAGGGGGAAAATCACCAAAGGTAATAATATGCCAAAGATCAAGATCTTTTGATTTCACATACGTTTCGAATCTATTTTTCCAATATAAAAATCCATCACTTTCAAATAGTGGTGGTCTTTGCATAGATTGCCCTTCTAAATATTTTAAAGATTCCATAGATCGTTACAAGTTTTAAAATACAATATATTTTAAAATTCTTGCTAGACGTGGCTCTTGATACCAATTGTGGAAAACTAGAAGGGGGGGTTGAATAGTTTTACGTCTTTTTAATTTTTATAAAACAAATTGTTTAAAAGTTTTCGTTGATTTATAAAATATAGATTCGATGATATATGAAATCTAGTTATACACAATATGAACAATACTAAGTATATATCTACTATGAAGCAATAATTATGTAAGTAATGAAATAAGTAAAGGATGGAAAGATCAAACCGAGAGACAAGCGATTTATAGTGGTTCGGCTACAAGGCACCTTCCTTGCCCTACTCCACTCCCCGAGCACCTAACTCGAGAGTTTTCTTCACTATATCAACAAGCTCCCTTATGGCGGAGAAAACCTTACACACCAATATACACACCAATCTACACACCAATCTACACACCAATCTTCACACCAATATACACGCCAAACTTCTTCACACCTATCTACACACCAATCTTCTTCACCTATCTATACACCAATCTTCTTCACACCTAGCTTTTACACACCAATCTTCTACACACCTTCTTCTACACACCAATCTTCACAACTAACCTATTTCACTACTAATCAACTTCTACTATCTACACAACTATTCTCTAACAAATATTCACAACTAATCACACTATGAAATAATAATTAATGATGATGCTTAAACAACTTAGATGTGGAGATCACAACTAGTTGTAATACTTCTTGTCTTGAGGGATAGAAGTATTCTTCTCTTGCACTTGAATGGATTATGTATGGATCACTTTGAAACAAAGATTTAAGAATGTATGATCAAAGGATTTATAGATTGGAAATGGAGATCTAGAACAGAAAGTTCTGAAGTGCAAAAGGTGGGGAAAAAATCAAGGTTTAAGGTGGTATTTATAGGCAAAAGTTTCTGACAGAGGAGCGTGGCCGGTCCCCTTAAAGCATGGCCGGCCCCCTTAAAATTAAGGGGGCCGCCCCTTATAATTAAGGGGGCCGCCCAACTGTAACGGCCAGAAACTTTGTTTTTTAGTGGGGAAAGTTTATTTGGTGAAAAACTAACTGATTTTGGTTAAATATTTGAAATCATATATTTAGTATGATTAAAACATTTTTCCTTATTACCAAAAGTGTTTTTCAAAAATATATAATAAGATTATATAATTAAATAAACTTTGTATTAGTTAATTAAATACCCCTTTGATCATACATTGCACTAAACACTTTGTTTATTCATACCTTAAGTGATTTGGATGTAAAGAGAAATATTAATCACCAAATACTTGTTTATGTCATAAGTTTTAGTTCTTTGAGGTTATATTTTGTAATGATCAAAACATAGAGATATTGATAAAAACTTAATAATGTTTTTAAGGCATTATTTATGTCAACATTATTGACTAATGCTAAAAACATTTTTATAAAATCATGCATAAACTCTCACATAAATTGTCAAGGTATATAATCTAATATATATCTTTGACATTCATGATCGAGCAAAAATCGAATCAAGGAGATTTTGGATCGTTTCTTAAGGAATTTTTTCTTCTTTGCATTTAGGAGTCAAAACAATCACAACTCCACATTTGTTACACATAGGCACACACTAGGACAAAATCACTCATAATATTGTCATCTTGTTTCATCACTAGATTTTTGACTCACTAGTTGCCTTTGCCTTTGATCTAAGATAGTTGCCTTAGGAAGATTAAGTGCTCTTGCCTTTATTTGTCTCCTTTAGCTTATTATTTGTTGCTTATTTGCTCTTTTGCTTAAGTGTTTTTGTATGCATGCTATATCTTGATTAGATTAGATGCTATATTGTCTAAAGGAATTGAACTTGCTTGAATCCAAATCCAAAAACACAACCTTTCTGCTAATTTTCTGCCAAAAACCCAATTCTGGCAATCTGGGAATCATCAGATGGGCGGTCCCCTTAATTATGTAAGGCGGCCCCCTTAATTTTAAGGGGACCGCCCCCTAATTAAGGGGACCGGCCATCTGCTGGACGGGTTTACAGAATCTTTTCTGCTTTTTAGCCCATATCAACCTACATTTCCCAATTTTCACCAATATATTTTGCCCTAATCTCCCAAATAAACTTTATCCATCCATAAACACACAAATCTTACAATATAAATATCCCTCAATCTTCAACACTCTCCATTCATCCCTTCATGACTTCTCCAAACAAACCAAAACCAAAAGCCTCAAAGCTAGCAAGGATGACGGAAAAACCCATTTGGCGAAGAAAAAACTCTCGAAACAAATCCATCATAACCAATGAAATTGGAAATCACTCAACACCTCCAACCACTTACTTCCCAAACTTTACACCAAATTCACAAGGACATTCATTTGATCCTCTTTACAAACCATACAACATTGGCCAAACATTGTCTTTTATTCCAAACTACACATCTCATCCACCAACCACTTACAATGATCCATACAAGTTTGATCAACCATCAAACATCAATTCCAACTACACAAACCCTATTCATCCATATCAACAAAATGATTCTCTTCACATTGCCACGGAAAGGCAAAAGTTCCATGATGAAATAACCCAAATCCATGATCTTAGTGATCTCCTTGCTATGCATCGTGCACAACGCAACAAAGGGAAACCTCCATCATCACCCTATGACAATTGCCTACCCCACTCTCTCAACTTGGATCAAGTTACAAACCACACTCACTATTGCCCTTGTTGCATCTTCCTTCAAAAACAAATTCTCTACTTGAGTGAAGATATTTCTTGGATTGAATATCTTCTCACTCGTCCTCATCCAATACCACCCTTAACTCGATACAACATCGTTAGATCCACCTCTTCCGCTCCAAATCCCACTCCATATCCCTCTCCATCTAACAACTAAGCTCTATGCTTATGTTCTCCTTCAAGCAAATAAAACAATCAACCATGGGTTGCAAGCAAGTCCAAGTGCTCTCTTAGGCAATATAGGACTATGTCTTTTCTTTTGTTTTATTGTAATCAATATGCTTCAAGCATATTGAATGTTGTAATGCTAATCATTTCTATGATGCTTGAATGAATCTATTTCTTTTTGCATAATTGTTGCTTTGCATATATATGTGTCTTGTTCTCTTCACATATTTTTTGTAGCCAATATTTCCATAGCTCGTTCCCTTGGTGCTCTCAAATAAGGGGGAGCATACATCAAGGGGCAGCATTCTACCCGTTTAACTTCTTCTATGAAGCTTACTCGGTTTAACCTTTTTGATTTTACAAAAAGGGGGAGAAGAGAATAGTAAACTCTAAAATACTTGTCTAAAAATAAATTTTAGACCTGTTGAGTTTAAGGTTTTGTAATAATCAAAAAGGGGGAGATTGTTGACATAAATAATGCCTAAAAATATTATTAACATATTATCAATATCTCTATGTTTTGATTATTACAAAGCATAAACTCATTGAACTAAAATTTATGACATAAACAAGTATTTTGTGATTAACATTCTCTTTACATCCAAATCACTTAAGGTATGAATAAACAAAGTGTTTAGTGCAATTTATGATCAAAGGGGTATCTAATTAATTATTACAAAGTTTATTTAATTATATAAACATATTATATATTTTTTGAAAAACACTTTTGGTAATAAAGAAAAATGTTTTATTCATACTAAATATATGAATTCAAACTTTTAACCAAAATCAGTTAGTTTTTCACCAAATAAACTTTCCCTACTAAAAGACAGATTCTAGCCGTTACAGCTGGGCGGCCCCCTTAATTATAAGGGGCGGTCCCCTTAAAAATAAGGGGACCGGCACGCTCCAGTTGTCAGAACCTTTTGCCTATAAATACCACCTTAAATCTGGAATTTTTCCCCACCTTTTGCACTCCTAAACTTTCTATTCTAGATCTCCATTTCCATTCTCTTAATCCTTTGATCATACATTCATAAATCTTTGTTTCAAAGTGATCCAAACATCATCCTCTCAAGTGCAAGAGAAGAATACTTCTATCCCTCAAGACAAGAAGTATTACGACTTGTTGTGATCTCCACATCTAAGTTGTTAGAGTATCATCATTGTATTTATCTCTTTGTGAAATTAGTTGTGAATATTTGATAGAAGATAGTTTAGCTAGGTATATATATAGTGTGATTGGTTAGTAGTTAGTTGTGAAGGAGAAGAGTTAGGAAGTAGATTGGTGTGAAGAAAATTGATGTGAAGAAGATTGGTGTGAAGAAGATAGGTGTGAAGAAGATTGGTGTGAAATAGATAGGTGTGAAGTAGTGTTGTGATTAAGTAGTGACTAGGTATGAAGAAGTTGCGTAGATGGTGTGAATAAGTTGTGACGTAGTTGTGGTGTATACATTGGTGTGTAAGGTTTTCTCCGCCATAAGGGAGCTTGTTGACATAGTGAAGAAAACTCTCGAGTTAGGTGCTCGGGGAGTGGAGTAGGGCAAGGAAGGTGACCTTGTAGCCGAACCACTATAAATCTCTTGTCTCGCGGTTCGATCTTTTCAACTCTCATCTATTTCTTTACTTACATTATTATTGCTTTATCGTACATATTAATTTTTGTTCATATTGTGTATGATTTGATATCACATAGTATCGAATCTAAATCTTTGAAAACAAAGAAAACTTTCAAACAATCTTTTGTAACAAATTAAAACGACGTAAAACTATTCAACCCCCCCCCCCTTCTAGTTTTCCACAAATAAAAAGCTTGATACGCTGTGGATCACAATAACACCATTATGACCCATTAGTTGTACAACCTATTTAGTATTTTCTTCCTGCATATGAAAAGCATCCCCATAGTTCAACATATCTGCTAGTTTACATGGTTCGTGCATATATGTTACCCTTGCAAACAAATTATTACTATTGATTTCTAAGAAAGTGCAACCAAAAGTGATTTTTAACAAACAATCAAACTAAATCGAATAACAGAGCGGACACAATAACTTACCTTTATAAACATTATAACATATCTAAAAAGCAGTGAGCAGATTTAAAAATGGGTCTATATAATTAAGGCATACACATATAAAAAAACTTATGAAGTGTTCAAACATTATAAAATGTATGCATACCCAACTTGTTTGCAAGATCCAATCGTTGGTTACAAGAAGTAGCTCAACTAAGTTTCGGTTAATTTTTCTGGCGACTCCGAGATGCAAAAAATAGTGACGTCATAATTCGATATAATCCAAAACCATATCTGATTTCGGAAGCAGTGGGATAAGGAGAGATTATGTGGGTGGGTTTGTTTTTTCCTTTACCAACCCAAAACACATTTTGTCCGAGTCACCGTCGCTATCTTCATGATTCGATCTGGGTTTTGGATGGAGTCAGGGAAGAGTTACAGTGATTTTTGGTGAGAGTAATGATTGATCGGTGGAGATGTTGGAGGCGGTTTTAAATCTGGAGGATAAAAGGAGATGTGATTTAGTGGTTTCACTAGTAACTGATTTTATTCCTATGAGATGCTATTTTTATGGGGAATGAAAATACTAATTTTCCCTTTAATCTATTTTCTTTTTAAAAAATAAGTAGTAAATATTTACAAAAATGTCATCTTGCATTGATATGATGTACATTATGCATTATTAGAAATAAAAATAATGGTTATGTAGGTTCTGTACAAAAAAAGGGTTCTGCATTGAACGCTACACTATATATATATATATATATATATATATATATATATATATATATATATATATATATATAGGGGAGGGTTAATGTGAGATCAAACTTAAGGTTGTAAAAATAAGATCTAGTCTAAACAACCACTAAAACAATTTTATAAATAACTGTATTAGCAATAATACACCAAAAATAAGGTATTAATATTAATTAACATTTTAGAAACTAATAACCAACTGATACATGAGTTTGGATTAGTGATACACAACTATAAATTTACATGTCGAATCAAAGTATATCACCTTAACCTGATACATTAAATGTTGAATCAAAGTGTATCACCTTGGTTTCGTCAATTTTTAAAAAAGAAAACCATAGAAAATTTAACAATTTTAGTTGTACTCAATAAAAAATTTAATTTAATTTTAACGAGATTGTCACTTGTTAGATTTTAGTTCGATCTTATTTTTATAACTTTAAGATTGATCTTATTTGATCTAGATTCTATATATATATATATATATATATATATATATATATATATATATATATATATATATATATATATATATATATATATATATATATATATGTATATATATATATATGTATATATATATATATATATGTATATATATATATATGTATATATATATATATATAACAGGAGGCGTTACGCGTAGATAATGCCACCTCATTGCCCAGTAATTCATTATCAGCCATGTCATCACATTGTCGCCATGTAAGCAATTTTTATTTTTTAAATTTATTTATTTTGCATTTTTTATATTAATTTTGAAAATGGTTTATTAGACGTAATCAACTAAAATTCGGATTAATTAAAATGTTTAAAAATTTAGCAAGTTACAAGATTCGAACACGGATGTTGGCGTCCACACAAGAACTTCAACCACTGGAGCATGTCAATTTTTGTGATATAGCATTGCATTCCGAAATTGATATACTCACAACAATCCATTAATTTCACCCCAAAAATTCTGCACTAACAAATCGGAAAGAATTAAATCTTAATCGCCCTTTTTTATGCTGGAAAATTTATTTGGTATCCCTTCATTCAATCAGAAACACACACAAAACCCTAAAGCAAAACTACCAAAACAAAAACAACAGATATTCATAAAAAAAATAGCCACAATCATCATCATCATCATCATCATCATCATCATCATCATCATCATCATCATCATCATAATATCAAGTGTTTTTTTTTAGCCCTAGGTATGCCTTTTTTTTCTTCTAAACACCCTAATGATCTCTGTTAAATTTATTAGATAGTGTTGGTTTCTTTGCAGCCATTTGCAGTTTGGTAGTGATGATCTATGAAGTAGATGATGATGTTGATGGGGATTATGTTCATAGAACTAGCGATACCCGTACCTCACATAAAGGTTTCTTTTTGTTTATTAATTTATATATGTCTGTGTTCATGTATAAGTTTATACTTGACAGAGTGCTTGATGTCACTATGGTTGCACGAGGATCTTTGAAGATGACAGGTTTGTTCTCTCTATGGTTCAGCAAATATTATTGATCAAATGTTTCTATGACATCATTATCGATTCCTTAATTATTATTCATTCATTATCGATGGAGCTGGACAAAGGTAAGAATCATTATGATGGTTGCTACACTTATATTCCAAAAAACTTAGATATCTGTAAGATATAAAATTGTGATTGATGAATGATAATCTTTCATTTACGAAGTTCTGCTAAATAACCATGGATTTCTGATGAATCGTATTAAACGTTTTGATATAATTTGTTCTTATTGTGGTTAACTGATAGTGTATTTTTTATTGTAGATATTAGATGCATTCATGGTCAAAATTTGTGTGCCTTAAACCATTTTGATATATTTTGCTGAATATGAGTTGATAATAGATTACGCAGGAAAGAATTCGCTTAATGGGCTTTTTTTGGATTTCAATAAGATGATAAAACCCGAAGATAAGTTATTCTATGGTGTGGAAATAGGTAGAATATGTTAATACTGGAAGCTATCAATAACAATAAGAGGGCTCGGCCATATATGATGAGATCCATAACCGCAGGCACAACCATCTGGCATAGAAAAGATTAAACAACTTTGTTTATGTTCATCACAACTTACGATTCAGGGAACATTAAATAAGCGAGATTCCAAATACTTTAGCTCCCTTTGACACCGTTCTCCTAAAGAATGTATTGTTTGACTGGATTGTAAAGCCAGAAAAAAAGAATATCACGAAGACGAGGTATGTAATTTTTATCTTGATCCTTAATTCCTCCCTCGGAAAGATATGTTGTTTTTGGATATTCTGACCTATTTACTGTCCATGTTTGTCTCTCTCTTTGTTTTGCTTTGTCTAACATCAATTTATCTTTTCAAGAGCTTAGTGGAATGGAACAAGGCGATGATTATGCATATCAGAATGGGTTGCTGGAATACGAAGGACATGGACCGAGTAAAAAGGGTATATTACAGCTGACAGGCATGCAAGTACAACCATTAGATGTTAATTGTCCAAACAACATAAATCTTGATGACGTGGGTGTCTATCAACATGGTTTTATTATGCAAAGAAAATTAATTGCGGGTCAAAGTCTTACTCGGGGGCTGTATTACTCCCCTTTTATCTCTTCTAAAAACAGCTGCAGATGTTGGTTGTTCCTCTGCAAATGTAGTTAGCAATGTATCGTGGTATAGTTTTGTTACTGACGATGATGGACATTTACTAGGGAGCCTTCTAACCGAATCTTCACAAACTGGTATGTTGTTCACTTATTTTGTTCTTTGTTACAGTGATGTGCATGCACTACAAAGGCGTACCTGAATGGTTTTTATCAAGTGCATTACACCAGACTTACGTTGCATGTTTACATGTTGTCTGTCCAGATGGCAGTATAGAGAGCATATGTCAACCAATCCAGTTTCCGGAGAAACAACTATGTGATTCTTGATGGGTGACCACAAACAGAGTATAAAGAGGTTAATCCTGTTATGCTTTTTCCATTATCACATAATAAATTGTCCATGTGGCAACCAGTCAAGGGGCGCAAAGTTGGCTTTCTCTGAAACACGGAAGCCAGTATCAAATCCCGAATAGTATGCTCCAGTAAATATAACAATAAACTGCTTAAGCTTATGTACATATCGGTATACAGGTATACCTTCTGATTTTAAGATAGATGGTGATAGTTGAGTGACATGTACATATCAATGAAAACTTATTTTCTCTTTCATAAGTGGTCATTGCGTGAATAATCATGGATAACTTTAAGGCATTTGATTTTTTAAAAAATTCAAAACTCTAATGGATACAGTTTGTTGTATTGCCATTGGTTGTTATTAACATATCGTAATCTACTTAAGGCGGTTGCTATGAAACGTGCCGGAGGATCGGGTCAGCACTATGATGGGATCGGCGTATTTAGTAAGCTGATGAAACATGATTTTGCAGCTGAGTATGGTTCAGGGCCTGGTATGGGATTGGATAATACTGGTGGGTGGGTGAGAGAGTTTGTGGTGATCACCGGATGAATGTTACTGTTGTTAGCGTCTGTAGGTGCGTTTTGTCTGTAAGTTTTCGATTTTTTCCTTAAGAAGTTGTTAACTGCATTTGTTGGCTGTGATCTAGGGGGAAAAGCATTATAATTTGGATTTCATTCATATAGTATGTGACAATCTAGCTTTTTCAATAAAACTATATAGGATGTTTGTAGTTTTGTTATATCAAATAAATGAGAGCCAAGATAATTATGACATGATGTTTTTATTTATGAAACTCATAGTTTTTAGTAATTAGTTCAATCCTTTATTGTTTTATTGATCAATCTAATTATCTTTTTTAGTGATGGCTCTTCCCCAAACTAATATCAGGAGTGATTACATGCAAATCTCATTTCTTTTTGTACATTGCACTTATGTTTACTTTCTTTTGGTAACTTTAATTGCAGATGTAAGGTTAATGATTATGCTTTGCACACTATAGCAGTAGCATTACGCAAACAACCACATCAGCAGAACATTTGTTCTTAGCCACTGATTGTGTGAAAATCAATTATATAATATATCTATAAGTCCAAGGAAATCCGCAAGAAATACGGATTACCCGAGTCGTATCCCGTGAAGGAAGGAATGAAATTGTGGAATCGTGTCGTGAAAGGTAGAAAAGTGAAAATTGTGATTAAGAAATTCAAAATATGATAAGTAATCACAAGATATGCAGAAGGTACAAGCTAATGAAACACAATTATCTAAAAACTCAAAACAGAAAATCAAACGCGAATTTTTTAAAACGTAATGTACGAATTAAAACGTAACTTTTTAATGAAAAATTATCATAAAAATATGAAATAGTTTTCTAAAAATCTTAAGCAACTAAAAATAATTTTGAGAAAAAAAATATATTTTTTTTTTTACTTTTTATTGATTTTCTATGAATTTATTTCTATTTTTGGAATATTAAAAGTAATTAAAAATAAGAGAAAATATAAAAATAAATGGGAAAAATACAAAATTAACTTTGAAAAATAAAAAATAATAGAAAAGAATTATCTAAAATATTTTTGGAATTTTTCACACTTTTTCTAATTTTTATTTGATTTTTCTTTAATAAAAAGTATTTAAAAAGTGTTTTAAACTAAAATAAAATAAGAAAAATAGTAAAACTATTCAGAAAAATATGAAAAATTTATAGAAAATCTAAAATATTAAAATAAACTTGAGAAAAAATTTTGAAAAAGAAAATAAGCCAGAAAAGAGCTTAGTTAGCCAAAATCAGCTTAACACAAGTGCTTATTAATAAGCACTTGTGACCAAACTATGTGAGATTGATTCAGAAGATTACTTATACTCAATTAAGCTTAAATGACTTGAACTCAGACCATGATAAGCTCAGAAACACAAGTTTGATGCAATAAGCAATATTTAATAAGCAAGTGGATAAGCAGTTTGATCTCAGAATAAGCTAGAGTCCAAAGAACAATGTGAATCACCAAATTATATTCTACTAAGCTCAGAAACTACAAAGATACTCAGGTTCAAGTTAATTTTGATTACTAACAGGCCTATGTTTAAATCAGCTTACTAGTTCTATATACCTATCTTGCAGCCATTAATAAGCAGTAAAAGTAAGCTTAGAAATTCAAGCTAAGAGGGGCAAAAGCTACTTTGTACTATTGAAATTTTAAAAACCACAAAATCACTTTGCCAAACTTCTAATTGCTACACTAATTGAAACTAAGTAGAGGTTTATAAACCAATTACTATACTGATACAAATGTTCTATGCTGACTTTTGTGACTACACTACAACTTTGACTAATCTAGACTTTAATCTTCTAAATTTGTTACTAGGTATTTAGTAAACTTGTTTAAGCACTTAACTCACAATCTCTATCAAAAACTTGCAACAGATTATCTGATGTGTGCTTTTTCACACATCTTTTTTAGATCCAAAATCAGACCAAATACACCAAATACTAACCAAATATGCCAAGAGAATATGTGTTTTTTTATTTCTGTATGTGCAGGTACGGATATGTGAAAAATGAACGAAAACAAAGCCAAAACCGACAAAAACGAGCACGAGAATGGAAAAGGGTCAAAATCCGGAGCCGGGAAAGCTATATGATCAAAGAAAGCTCATAATTTCATAAGAAGTCCTCAGCGGTTCATCAAAGTACAAATTTGGTCCCTGGTTAAAGTTTGAGAATTTGACAACTTCAGTCCCTGCATTTTCTGGAAATTACAAAAATGATCCCTTGGAAGAAAAGTCAAAACTGGTCCTTCATAAAATCAAAGAATGGCAATTTAAGCCCTTGGAAGAAACTTTGGAAAATTTACAGCTTTGGTCCCTGAGTTTTGAGTTTATACAACATTGGTCCTTGTCATTTTATCCTAAACTATAATATACAAACAAAACTAAATCCCACTAACCCAAAAACCTGCTAGCCCAAACAAATAAAAAGCCCATAGCCCATCACCCTTGTACTTTACCCAATCCATTCCTTTTACCCGATCCAATATACACCCCAGTCAACTCAAATATCCAAAACCGGTCAACACCTTTTAATACTAAAAATCCCAAACCAAATTTACCCGCTCCCCAAACCCAGATTTTCACTGTTCCTATAAACCCTAAATTCACCCTCCCACTCAATTAACCTCGTAACTAATTATTACCCAAATAATTAGTGCTTCTAGAAGGGCCAGGGAATGTCAGGTTATGTCAGGAGGGCACGTGGACCAATAGGAGCACACACGCAGGATAAATCACATCATGATTTTTAATCATACGGCTGAGAGAAGAGGATTGGGGACCAAGTGTGATCTGATGGATGATATTGACTCAAACAAACACAAATGGACGCGGATGGATGAGCTGTACATACTAGAAGCATCCAAGAGCTCAAGCTTCAAGCCTATATAAATCCCCCTCCTCACTCATGTAAAGCTGTCCAATTTTTCATGCTCTTAGAAGAATTTTGACCACTTTTAAATTTCTTGTTATTTACATTTCAGTATTGTTGTAATTTTCAATTTCAAAAAGCTTTGTACTCAATTTACGTTTAAATGAAATTTAAGTTTTCCATTTAAATTACTTGTCATTTACAGCAATTTCCTTTTAATAAATTTGTTTTCAGTTTTTAAATTCTGTTCTCAGTTAATTAAGAGCTTATAGTAAGATTTGTGGTTTGATTCTGCTCATTTAGTTCTTAGGTAAGATTGGTCAACGACAGTCAAAGCTCAGCTTATCTCAATAAGCTGAGCATGTTCAGAAGAAGCTGAGTTTAAGCATTGGAGTTTGACAGTCAAGAAGGAGCTCTTGGCCTGTCCAAAGACAGGCTGTATGGGAAGCCTCTCTGTTAGGCTGAGAGGTGTTAGGTAAGATTCATTTTCAATTTTTAGTACCTATAAATTCAATAGTATAATCAGTAGTAGTAGTAGTAGTAGTTATTTACTGTTCTATTGCTTTGATTTGATGCAAATTAGTAGTGTTTGAATGACATTTGAACTTTGCATATCTTGTATTGTGGTCTAAGTTTGATTTGAGTGATGGCTGCAATAGTACTATTGGATCTGTGATTGTGAGATTTAGTAGATAAGTGTGGAAGTTTGCTTCTGATTTGACACAAATAAGTGATTAGTGATTGGGATTGAGTAGTGTTATTGTTACTTGAGGCTTAGAATCAGTAGGTATAGTGCAACTGAGCTCTCTAGGGGGTGTTTGGATCTAGTAGTTGTGCTGAGTTTAAGCTTACTTTAGGGGTTACATTTAGGTTAGACAGTTAATAATAGTTGCACTTAGGTTAGAATAGCTATAAACTCATAAGTCATTCATCATAAAAAGTCATAATCACTTTTTCTTACTCATTTTTACACATATCAGTTAGTTTAGGCCTGCATTGTCATTAAATTAGTTCCATTAGTTGTTCACTCAGCTTAATTCATTCATATTATAGCTTATTACATAAATTTCATTCATCTAGAAGCAATCTAAGTTCGTTAAAGTCAATATTTTTCAAAAACATAAAAAGTCAAAAAGTTTCAAGTGGTTTCAAAACCATTTTGTCTCTGAATTTTCATTCTCTCATTTTTAATCCAATCTATCAGAAATTTGTTTGATATTAAAATTTGGTAGCTCATTTTATTGATCCATATTTTTTTAATTTTTAAAAAATTTTCTAAGTAGCTTTTAGGTAGCTAAAAGTTTTAGGTTTATATGTTTGCACTTTTAGATCCTGGCTTATGGCTTTTGATAGCTCTTAGTTAGTCGTTACTAGACCATTTAGGCTGTTTCAGGACTGCACTAGGTAAGGGACTGTTGGGGTTTTCATTTTGAGAATTGGTTATATGCAGCTAATTAGGAATTTAGGATATACTAAGTTAGGTTTCTTTAGCTTTTCTCTTAGATTGCATCTATTGTCCCTTTAGCCTATCTTACTTATCTTTTAGCTTATAGCTGTTAGGATTAGTGTCACCAGTTTTAGTTTTGCTTGTCTAAATTTTAAACTGAGTTTGTTTTTAATACAGCTAAGAATTGTTGCTTATTCAAATTTATTTGTGATGGTTAATGCTTATTTCACTATTGGGATTCAATTGCTTTTGTCTGTTGCTTATTGCTTATTTCCATAGAGCTTATTTCCACTGTTTGATTCATTGCCTAAGTTTCTGAGTGTATTTTGGTCTAAGTCCTGTTCATTTAAGCTTATTAGAGTCATAAAATCTATTAGTCAAAGTTTGGGTCAAACCCTGGTCAACTGTGCTTATAAATAAGCACTCCAAATAAGCAGTTATCAGCTTATAAGCACTTTTCTGGCTATTTTAGTTTCAAAATTTTTTTCTCAAGCTCATTTTAATATTTTAGATTTTCTGTAATTTTTTCAAATTTTTCTGAATAGATTTACTATTTTTGTTATTTTATTTTCATTTTTTTAATTAAAATTTAATACTTTTTAATTACTAAAAATCCAAAAAAAAATCTAAAAAATCCAAGAAAAATCCAAAAAATATTTTAGAAAATTATTTTCATTTATTTTAGAATTTTAGAAATTTAATTTGCATTTTTCCCATTTATTTTGAATTTTTAATTAGATTTAATAGTTTTTAATTCCAAAAATTTCACAAAAAGCCAAAAAAAATTAGTTTTTAGTTTTAAAATTACTTTTTAGTTATTTTATAATTTTCAAAATTTATTTTTTTTCATTTTTCTCACTTTATTTACATTTTCTTTTAATTTTTAATTAGTTAAATAGTTTTTAATTTATAAAAAATAAATAAAAAGTCAAAAAAATATTTTTCTTTTTCTCGAAATTTTCTTTTATTATTTTTAACTTTTCAAAATTATTTCCAAGTCCGTAGGAGTAGTGTAGCTTAAAATTTACTTTTTATTTCGTACGTTGACGTTTATTTTACGTTTAAGCTTTCGATTTCGATTTTTCGTTACGTTTTAAGTTTCCTTATTTGATTTACGTGCTTAATTAGTTAATTGTGCCTCATTTACTTATTCATTAGTTTAATCTCATCCAAATCACTTTTTACCACTTTCACGACACGTTTCACGAATCAGGAATTCGAAATTCCATTCACACCTTCGCTGGGACACGACCCGGGGAAATACTTTCCAAAGCATTTCTTCGGTAAAATAATCACTATACTAAAACGATTAAATCAAAAAAATGGCGTCGCTGCCGGGGAAGGTTGAAGTGAATTTTTGATTTTCGTTTTTCGAAATTGTGTTTTGAAAACCTTCCTTGTATATATTTTCTATAAAAACTATAAAAATTGAAAAATCAAAAACACTTTTCCTAAAGTGTTTTCAAAAATACCAAAAAAATAATAAAGTTACAGCCTCGTCTCGACCGAAAGGAAGGGCGTTGTAAACCAAATAAGCTTCCCAATATAACTACGCGTGAAATTAGTTGCTAATCGAATTACTTTGAATTCTATGACCGAATAAGCGGAAAATACGGAAGCTTTGACATTAAATTGCAAGCTGAAGAGAGATACATTCTTCTCTCCCGTTCCGTCGCGAGTAGATTTAAAGGAATCGGTTTACGATTAACGTAACGTTTGAAAAAACAAAAGAAAATAAAAGTTTTAAGTTTCTGAATTTTGTTTTCCAAAAATATAAAAATACAAAAAGATTTTCCTTTTCTACTTTGATTTTCTTTTTCAATAATTAAAAACCAAAAATAATCTTCTTCTCCTCTTATTATTTGATTCTCCTTCTTTAACCCTCTATACCGATAATTCTTATGGATCCGACTTGTTGTACATGCGGACGGTGTAGTAACGATATTCGAGACGGAAGTTGTTTGTTTTGCAATTCATTTGCTTATGCACCTAATTCGTACAACAACTTTCCAAATTTTTCCGACTACCCACCTCAGCCCGATTCATTCAATCAACAAATTTGCAAAGAATGTGGATTTACTCATGGACTTTGTATGTGTTATGCTTCGAAAACTGAACCCACATTCACCTCCGATTATGATCCGAACTTTTCCAATTATTATCAAAACGATTTCAATTCATATGAGCAAGTTCCGTACTTCAATAATGAATCATTTCAAAATGCACCGACCTCACAACTACAAAACGGTTGCGAGAATTATGGAGGTCCACACTTTAGCACCGATTGTCAAACAAGGAAACCGTTTCCTTATGACAATAATTATCACGACCAACCTCCACAATACAACATGATTCTCACGGTTCAGAGTGAAATCATTAAAATGATGACTGCTCAAAATAACTTTTCCGAGTTATTAGATCTTTTAAAAGAAGTAGTATGTGTGAAAGAACAAGTTAACACCATTAAGAGTGACGAAAATGAGCTTTATAAAGAAGAAAATTCTACGATTAATCCCACTCAGTCTTATGAACCTTTGAATGTTGAAGATTGTTCTATGACATTTCTCGACGACGATTTCTTTAAACGTAAGGCTTTTAAAATAAAAATGGAACAACTTTACGCCTTGTCAAAAATTGCGAAAATTCGTGTTGATGGACCATCGGTTCCTACTCCCTCTCCGGTGAGGGAAATGGAACGAGAAACCGAGGTGACAAAGGACTCGGTACTTTCCACTAACAATGAAAGTGCTAAATACGTCCAACCTACGGTTTTCCAAGAGTCTAAGCCTACAATTGTTCTTAATCCGTCAAGAATTGATCCTAACCTTTCTCGATTTACGGTTAAGAGTTTGTCAAGCAAATGTGCTGAGCTTAAAACGGTGTTTAGAAGAAACGACTTACCTAATCTTCACGAAAAAGAACCGGAGACCATAACGGAAGTGGTGGACATTCCTAGCTCTGAGAGCACACCACTTGTCCCACCTCCGGATTCTTCAAGTTGTCTTTCGAGATTTAAATTAATTACTCCCGACTCTTCTCATCCATCTCTCACACCGGGTGAGAGAAGTGATCCCATTTTGGAAAAAGTCGATACTTTTCTTGATAACAATGATTCTATTTCGACTGAGATTGTTACGCCGTCAGATCCTTTGGAGCCCGAGTTCCAGGATTCTTTACTAGATTTTGAGAAATATGTTTTTGATACGGCTGAAGAAATTAAGTCATCTCCGATTGAAAATTCGAATGATCCTGATGAGATTTTCTCCGATTCTGACAATGACGATGCTATATCTTGTGGAGACATCGACTATGTGGACGAATTACCTTCTGAGCTCGTCAGCTTAGAAGAAGAGAATGATGAAGAAGTTGACACGGAAATTCAAGATGAAGCTCTTCGTGAAAAATTATTTAATATCAATCTTCTCATTTCTAAGATCGAGGCATTGAATGATCCTCTGACTTTTTCTCCTATCCCCGTTATGGATAGTGATTTCTTACCCGAGCTTGAAATTTTTCGATTTGAAGAGACGAGTAGTGGCAATCCCACTATTCATGCTGATATCTCTCTTCCGGATTATGAGCGTTTTGATTTTGAAATTGATTTTGAGCTTATTTCCGATAATCCGACACGTGACCCTCTTTTAGAGGATGTTGATCGATTTCTTGATGCGGATGACTCGATACCACCGAGTATTGAGAATGACGAGAATAACGTTCAAAGAAATATTATTTCCGATTTACCATCTTCTCGTCCACCGGCGAAACCACCCGATGTAGATTTTGAATCAGATACGAATGAAGATAATTTTGGAGTGATGGACGAGACTTATGAACAAGATGTTCCTATGCTTGATATTTTACCCACCCAACCCACCCATGATTCAGAAATCGACTTTGCTTTTATCATCTGGGTGTTTAAACCATACTTTTCTTACCCCATAATTTCTTCACTTTTCCACTCCACCGGGAGTGAGGATACCGTTTTTGACCCCGACATCTCCGTTTTACATGCCTGGTGTCCGTTCTATCTGCTCTCCCCAAGGACGAATTAATTCGGGGATCGAGTCAAGCTCATGTGACTCGGTAATAAAAAACAAGCGCTTCGTGGGAGGCACCCCATGCTTATCCAATTTCATTTTCTCTATTTTCTATTTTCTTTAATAACGTGACGTGAGGGGGGCGACCCTTTCCAAACTCATGTTTTCGTGGTTGTTTGTGAATGTTCAGGAATTTCTCCGAAATTTGAGGACTCTCGTGCTCGTGGTTTGTCGTTCTCTCCACTCGAGTCTCATTCTTCGTTGCTCTTTAGGAAATTCACCATATCCAAAATCTTATCGACTAACGTTTATCTCTTGGCATACTTAATAAACGGCCTTAGATATTACGTAGGCTTACCTTTACCCTTAAAACATTGAGGACAATGTTTCACTTTAGTCTGGGGGGTGAATCTTCGATTCGATTTGACCTGTACCATTGTCTGAGCTGCTAACTTATGCAACTCCGTTTTCCACCAAAATTTTAAATTTTTGTCACCTTTTTATTGTAAAAAAAAAAAAAAAAAAAAAAAAAAAAAAAAAAGATGATATATGGTATTATAATAAGATTTGACACTTTGTTTTGACTTTCCTACCGGCGAGAGTAGAAATAAATGTTTTGACTTGACCGGGCGTGTTGAGCCCTAGCTCGTCTCCCTTAACCAATATAATCAAAAGATTATGGCTAAGCATCCGCGGATCTCATTACTTGGGATTTTAAATTTGTGGAGATCGAGGAATGATAGAGTTTATTTAGAAGTTTCGTGCTAAACGTGGAGTAGTTGGATCTCTTTAGAGCCCACAAAAGGTACTTGTGGCCTCCTTGTTCCCACAAGCTTGCACACCAATAATAATAGATCTCTAGAATTAATTAAGGGTATACGTTTGGGCAATACTTAGCTTTTTCTCGTTGCCAACAAAATCTCTGCATATGGGGGTTTGGTACACATAGGGGTACTGCCAGTGTTACGGTGAAATAGACTATTGCATCTTGCCAGTTCGCAGCCGATGTTGTGATCTTAGTAAAGGCCGTAGGACTCGGGGTTTGGCATATGATTATGAATATCAATAATAATAGTCCAAAGCCAAATAAAAAGGCAGAGGAGTCCAAAGCTATAAAAAGCAGCGGATAAAAATCCAAAGTCATAATAAAACTCTTACATCTTGGTGGCTCATAAACCGTTGATTGTAAAAGAAATAAAGGACTAAGGACCAAGTATTATTAAAGTGCTTATAATTATGCAAAAATGCCAAGCTTCGACTCTGGGGGTTTCCCTAATAAAAAGCTTCTGTTTCGTGTATCAAACATGGTATGTCTCAGTCGTAAATAAAAAGGGGGACCTCCACAAATCGTGTTAAATCAGAGACCTTCATGTGGACCCGATTTCTGTATGCAGGGGTTTTTTAGGGAAAGTTTGGAAACTACTTAGCGTTCAAATTTTGTGCTCTTATCGGACTAACAACTATCAAAACGAGAAAATATGAAGCAATTCATTTCTCACAAATTAAAATCTTGAGATACAAAACTTAGGACCTGGGAACCAGAGGTAATACACAAGTAACTTTTGTGGGTAGTGTTAGCACCTAACTTGTGGATAAACAATGATCTCAATTTTACGCTTAGTTTGGGAGCTTGTGAAAAATCAAGGATGACGATTTTTATCCATATGGTCTCTTCTCTGTGAGAAGTGTTTCTACTCGTTGACCCTGAAAATTATCAACAGATAAGAATTGATAATGAAAGTCAAGGCAAACCGTCACCTATATAAAAATGAAAAGTACAAAAAGAGTAGTTGTAGTGTTATTCATGAAAATCGGAAAACGGAGCATTTTTGAGAATAAATGATTTTGATATCTCTTTTGAACATCATTGCTACTTTACAACGTCAGTAAAGAGAGGTTTTGAAATTATTTATCTCTTAAGCGTGAGGTGATGACATTGAGTGAGGGCACGGCAATACCTTAGTCTGAGGGATTTTGATGTGTGCTTTTTCACACATCCTTTTTAGATCCAAAATCAGACCAAATACACCAAATATGCCAAGAGAATATGTGTTTTTTTATTTGTGTATGTGCAGGTACGGATATGTGTAAAATGAACGAAAACAAAGCCAAAACCGACAAAAACGAGCACGAGAATGGAAAAGGGTCAAAAGCCGAAGCCGGGGAAGCTATATGATCAAATAAAGCTCATAATTTCATAAGAAGTCCTCAGCGGTTAATCAAAGTACAAATTTGGTCCCTGGTCAAAGTTTGAGAATTTGACAACTTCAGTCCCTGCATTTTCTGGAAATTGCAAAAATGATCCCTTGGAAGAAAAGTCAAAATTGGTCCTTCATAAAATCAAAGAATGGCAATTTAAGCCCTTGGAAGAAACTTTGGAAAATTTACAGCTTTGGTCCCTGAGTTTTGAGTTTATACAACATTGGTCCTTGTCATTTTATCCTAAATTATAATATACAAACAAAACTAAATCCCACTAACCCAAAATCCTGCTAGCCCAAACAAATAAAAAGCCCACAGCCCATCACCCTTTTATTTTACCCAATCCATTCCTTTTACTCGATCCAATATACACCCCAGTCAACCCAAATATCCAAAACTGGTCAACACCTTTTAATACTAAAAATCCCAAACCAAATTTACCCGCCCCCCAAACCTAGATTTTCACTGTTCCTATAAACCCTAAATTCATCCTCCCACTCAATTAACCTCGTAACTAATTATTACCCAAATAATTGGTGCTTCTAGAAGGGCCCGGGAATGTCAGGTTATGTCAGGAGGGCACGTGGACCAATAGGAGCACACACGCAGGATAAATCACATCATGATTTTTAATCATACGGCTGAGAGAAGAGGATTGGGGACCAATTGTGATCTGATGGATGATATTGACTCAAACAAACACAAATGGACGCGGATGGATGAGCTGTACATACTAGAAGCATCCAAGAGCTCAAGCTTCAAGCCTATATAAATCCCCCTCCTCACTCATGTAAACCTATCCAATTTTTCATGCTCTTAGAAGAATTTTGACCACTTTTAAATTTCTTGTTATTTACATTTCAGTATTGTTGTAATTTTCAATTTCAAAAAGCTTTGTACTCAATTTATGTTTTAGTGAAATTTAAGTTTTCCATTTAAATTACTTGTCATTTACAGCAATTTCCTTTTAATAAATTTGTTTTCAGTTTTTAAATTCTGTTCTCAGTCAATTAAGAGCTTATAGTAAGATTTGTGGTTTGATTCTGCTCATTTAGTTCTTTGGTAAGATAGGTCAACGACAGTCAAAGCTCAGCTTATCTCAATAAGCTGACCATGTTCAGAAGAAGTTGAGTTTAAGCATTGGAGTTTGACAGTCAAGAAGGAGCTCTTGGCCTGTCCAAAGACAGGCTGTGTGGGAAGCCTCTCTGTTAGGCTGAGAGGTGTTAAGTAAGATTCATTTTCAATTTTTAGTACTTATAAATTCAATAGTATAATCAGTAGTAGTAGTAGTAGTTATTTACTGTTCTATTGCTTTGATTTGATGCAAATTAGTAGTGTTTGAATGACATTTGAACTTTACATATCTTGTATTATGGTCTAAGTTTGATTTGAGTGATGGCTGCAATAGTACTATTGGATATGTGATTGTGAGATTTAGTAGATAAGTGTGGAAGTTTGCTTCTGATTTGACACAAATAAGTGATTAGTGATTGAAATTGAGTAGTGTTATTGTTACTTGAGGCTTAGAATCAGTAGGTATAGTGCAACTGAGCTCTGCAGGGGGTGTTTGGATCTAGTAGTTGTGCTGAGTTTAAGCCTACTTTAGGGGTTACATTTAGGTTAGACAGTTAATACTAGTTGCACTTAGGTTAGAATAGCTATAAACTCATAAGTCATTCATCATAAAAAGTCATAATCACTTTTTCTTACTCATTTTTACACATATCAGTTAGTTTAGGCCTGCATTGTCATTAAATTAGTTCCATTAGTTGTTCACTCAGCTTAATTCATTCATATTATTGTTTATTACATAAATTTCATTCATCTAGAAGCAATCTAAGTGGTTTCAAAACCATTTTGTCTCTGAATTTTCATTCTCTCATTTTTAATCCAATCTATCTGAAATTTTTTTGATATTAAAATTTGGTAGCTCATTTTATTGATCCATATTTTTTTAATTTTTAAAAATTTTTCTAAGTAGCTTTTAGGTAGCTTATTTTGACCTGTTTGGAGTTATCTACCCCTGCACCATAAGACTTCTCCATCAGCCCATCTTTTGAGTTTTTATTCAGCTTATTCTTGCTTTATTTTATTGATTACTTAGGAAGCTAAAAGTTTTAGGTTTATATGTTTGCACTTTTAGATCCTGGCTTATGGCTTTTGATAGCTCTTAGTTAGTCGTTACTAGACCATTTAGGCTGTTTCAGGACTGCACTAGGTAAGGGACTGTTGGGGTTTTCATTTTGAGAATTGGTTATATGCAGCTAATTAGGAATTTAGGATATACTAAGTTAGGTTTCTTTAGCTTTTCTCTTAGATTGCATCTATTGTCCCTTTAGCCTATCTTACTTAGCTTTTAGCTTATAGCTGTTAGGATTAGTGTCACCAGTTTTAGTTTTGCTTGTCTAAATTTTAAACTGAGTTTGTTTTTAATATAGCTAAGAATTGTTGCTTATTCAAATTTATTTGTGCTGGTTAATGCTTATTTCACTATTGGGATTCAATTGCTTTTGTCTGTTGCTTATTGCTTATTTCCATAGAGCTTATTTCCACTGTTTGATTCATTGCCAAAGTTTCTAAGTGTATTTTGGTCTAAGTCCTATTCATTTAAGCTTATTAGAGTCATAAAATCTATTGGTCAAACCCTGGTCAACTGTGCTTATAAATAAGCACTCCAAATAAGAAGTTATCAGCTTATAAGCACTTTTCTGGCTATTTTAGTTTCAAATTTTTTTTCTCAAGCTCATTTTAATATTTTAGATTTTCTGTAATTTTTTCAAATTTTTCTGAATAGATTTACTATTTTTCTTATTTTATTTTCATTTTTTAATTAAAATTTAATACTTTTTAATTACTAAAAATCCAAAAAAAATCTAAAAAATCCAAGAAAAATCCAAAAATATTTTAGAAAATTATTTTCATTTATTTTAGAATTTTAGAAATTTAAATTGCATTTTTCCCATTTATTTTGAATTTTTAATTAGAATTAATAGTTTTTAATTTCAAAAATTTCACAAAAAGCCAAAACAAAATTAGTTTTTAGTTTTAAAATTACTTTTTAGTTATTTTATAATTTTCAAAATTTATTTTTTTTCATTTTTCTCACTTTATTTACATTTTTTTTAATTTTTAATTAGTTAAATAGTTTTTAATTCATAAAAAATAAATAAAAAGTCAAAAAAATATTTTTCTTTTTCTCAAAATTTTCTTTTATTATTTTTAACTTTTCAAAATTATTTCCAAGTCCGTAGGAGTAGTGTAGCTTAAAATTCACTTTTTATTTCGTACGTTGACGTTTATTTTACGTTTAAGCTTTCGATTTCGATTTTTCGTTACGTTTTAAGTTTCCTTATTTGATTTACGTGCTTAATTAGTTAATTGTGCCTCATTTACTTATTCATTAGTTTAATCTCATCCAAATCACTTTTTACCACTTTCACGACACGTTTCACGAATCGGGAATTCGAAATTCCATTCACACCTTCGCTGGGATACGACCCGGGGAAATACTTTCCTAAGCATTTCTTCGGTAAAATAATCACTATACTAAAACGATTAAATCATTATCAAATTATCAACCTCAGTTCAGGGAAATAAAAGCTGTGAAGGATTTAAATAGGTATTTTGACTAATTATTCTTCCCTAACTAAATTTTATGCAATATTAAGTTTACTTCTAACCTAGGTGGACTACTGATGCAATAATATCCTACAAACTAACACCTAATCTCAGCAAAACAGTTTGATCCAAACACCCCCGAAATTTCACTTTACACTACATCTAACTGTTTATAGCCACAAATCACAACAACAATGATCAATCAATAATCACTAACTGTATTAGAGTCCAAATGTTCAACAAACTACAACCGTTTCAAGCAAAAACTTAGATTCACAGAAATGAACAAATCTAATTCTATAAAACACAGTTACAATCTAACAAGAGTACAACTGATCAATTAAGCACAAATATCACAACTACAACTAAAAAATCATCAAATAAAAACAATGAAACAGTAACTACATAAATCTAAATCAGAAATTAACAGATGCATAGAGTAATAATGAATTAGAAGCAATTCTTACAAAGCTTTCCCCCTCAGCTTGAACAGAGGGGGCTCACTAAGCTTACTCTGTCTTTAGACAGGCCAATGGCATTCCACAACTCCAATTGGTCTATCAAAATTCACCAGGTTTCACCATGATCTTATACAGTTGACTTATGTTGACTGGATTTAAACTTATGATCACAAAACTAATACAATCTTTAATAACCTCTTCACTAAAGCTAAGAAGCTTAAATGAAGAGTACAGAACTGAAAACAAGCTTGTTTGCAAGCTGATTTTATAAAAGTGAACAATTTTTTTTTTTTTTTTAATAATTTTCTTATTTTTTCTTATGATTTATTGAAATGAAAACAGAAATGATAGATTCAAAGATAAAAGAGCTATAGAAAACTTCTAAGAAGCTTATTATACTAATAAAACAACTTTAAGTAATGAATAGGAAGCTAATTTGAGAATGAAAACAGTAAGTAAAGAGAGTTATGAATAAAGTAAACTAAAAATCTTATTTATTAAAGCTAAAATCAATACAAAGTAACTGAAATTAGAAATTATTTGAAACTACAATTATCCTAACACTATTTCTACAGCACTTCATTACACTAAAACCTACTTACAAATGAATGAAAATGGGAGGGTATTTATTAGTGAGGAGGGCTTGGGGTCTCCAAATGCCAGGCTGGCAATCCAGGTGAATTGTGTTTTCTATGAGCTCCTCATGTCCCTTGGATCACAACTGTGCTTCTTTGATCATATATCATCCCTTGGATCATGATTAGTGATGTGGTCAGGCCAATAACAAGCTGCCATCTGTTCCATTTGTGCTCATACTCTCTGTCCGTGTCAGCAGGGTGTCAGAAACTTCTAGATACATAATCCAATGATTAGTATGACGCGTTCCTACCAATTGTGAGCTGCCACTTGTTCACAGAGCTCCAATATTCTCTTAGTCACATCCTGTGCACGTGAGGTACCTTCTAGATGAACTAATTATTGGGTAATTGTTTTTAATTGATGTGGGGGTGGGTTAATTTGGCCTGTTGCGTTTCTAGGGTTCATTTGGGATTTGGGGTTCTGGGTTCTTGATGAAAAGGGGGGCAGGAAATATTAAGAGTAATTTTTTATTACCCTGGGTTTGACCGAGGTAAATGGATTTTGACCAAAGGGGTGTTCGGTTTTGTTTACTTGGGCTTTGGTGATATGGTTTTGGACTTATAATAAGTTCGGACCAGGCTTGGACTTTTAAGCTTTTGTGGTATAATATAAGCAAGGACCAATTGTGTACACTTCTGAATTCCAAAGGCTGGTTCTGAAATTCTTCCAAAATATTATCCGAGGGCCTTTAATGTGATATTATGATTCATGGAGGACCAAATTTGTAATACTTCAGAAATATTCTTCAAAGGACCATATCTGACAACTTTTGAAACTTGAAAGACTAAAAGTGACAATCTCTTGAAACTTTAACCAAGGATCAATTTTGACATTTATCAAATCTATGAGGTTTTCTTTGAATAATGTAAGCTCATCTTTGACTATCTTTGACTTTCTGCACTCATTCCACTCTCGTGTTCGTTTTTGCCAGTTTCCATTTGAATTTTGTCTTTTTATGAAATATCCGCACCTGCACATTCATAATCACAAAAACACATATTCTGTGGCATTTTGGGTTAAATTTTGAATTATTTAGTCTTAATTTGGATAAGAAAAGGTGAGTGAATAAGCACTCACCAACCACTATGTTGCTTTTATATACAAACTAAGTTAATGTTTCCTTTATATCTTCAGCTGTATAAGTTGATTAACACTGTATAACAATATGCCGGAAGAAAAACTATAGGTAATAACGAGGAGGAAGTGGTAAACGCTCCAATGATTGAGCCTTTCGGAGGAGGGTTCCGCAGCCATTTGAATAACACCAATATTGTGAGGCGGCAGGGGTGTCATTTACTGAACTGACTGGCACGGGTGTCATTTGAATAACAAAAACTACATGTAATAACGAGGAGGAAGTGGTAAATGCTCCAGCGATTGAGTCTTTCAGATGAAGGTTCAGCAGCCATTTGAATAACACCAATATTGTGAGGCGGCAGGGTGTCATTTACTGAATTGACTGACATCTCAGCTTGCAAGCGGTGATTATTACGGGCGACGAACGACCATTCCAAAAATAAGTTACGATGAACAACCTAGTAGTACACCATGATTTTCTTATATTAGTGCACTGTGATCTTATATTATACGGTTTTTTTCTATGCCTCCAACCGAAAAGCTTTTGGTCTTCCCATCTATGTCTAATGGTAGTGTCACCATAAAAAATTATTGTCTAATAGGAATGTTGCTTCTTGCATCAAGGGTAAAAACTTGAACTTGCTGTTTCATTTTTTGGTATCTGAAGATGTGTATTGGATAATTAAATGATATCACACAACATTACAACATGAACTCTCTTCACCTTTTAGTTTCTAAACATGGTATTGACCAAGTTGTTGAAAACACATGCCAAAATATAACAACCTGCATATGAGTGAGAAGAAGGTTAATCAGCTGAACATGTAAAATACATTTTAAGTGATACTAAATTTTTGCGACATCCTGGTGGTGTTTCAAGTATTGGAAGCCTATTCGGTGAGTTTGATCTGCTAACACCTTTTATGCTGCTTGGCTTTTGAACCAGTTGATTACTACATATATTTGTTAATGTTTGGTCAAAACTCAAAAGCATGTTATCTCACCCATTTTGAATTACTACGTGTTTTTGTTAATATGTATTAAAGTGAACTTATTTTTCAAGTTGTAACTAAATTATGGTCATGTTATTCTTCTTATTGTGTCGGTTGCTTGAAGGGTACCAAAGGTCGAGTGAAACCTCCCTAACTATTGAATTAGATTTTTGTTTAGCCTTGGATTATTATGATGTTTGTGCTGGTTATTTAATAGGTACCAAAGTTCAAGCTGAATGCATAAGATCTGGTCTTAAGAGTCCCTGCGATGATGATTCAAACTCTGGGATATCAGAAGAAACTTATGCTGGTAATGTGGCTCAATAACTTACTACAGTAATTGATTGGTTCCTAAACGGTCAACTAAAGTCAACCACAGAAGAAACTTATGCTGGTAATGTGGCTCAATAACTTACTACAGTAATTGATTGGTTCCTAAACGGTCAACTAAAGTCAACCACAGAAGTGGTCAATATAGTCAAACAGCTTAGATCCAATTTCCGTGGATAGTACAGAGTTTCCCCGGGTCGTTATGTCCCGACGATATTGAAATGGTGTTCTGAAACGTTTATGGGAATCAGTGATACTGAGGACAGTAACCAAAGATGATTTGGATTTGAATTACACTACTAGAATTATTTGGATAACAGTATATAACAAGTACAGGAAACAAATATGTATACACGTAAACCAAATTAAAAATTAGAAACGTCTATAGACAGAGAAAAAAGTGAGTTTTGCACAAATTAAAACTACAGGGAGTGAAAATGAAACTTTTACAAATTTAATATTAAAAGAAAATTAAATTAAAAAGAAAATATTTTTTTAGATTATTTTATTATTTATTCTTAATTATTTAAATAAAAACTATTTAATTATTTAGTTAAAACTATTTAATTTATACTAAAAAGCTTAATAATACAAAATTAAACTAGAAAATTGCAAAATTAATTTTTTAAAATTCTAAAATGACTTAAAACAAATTTAGAAACTAAAAATATATATATATATTTTTGTCTTTTTGTGGATTTAATATTAATTAATTACTAATTATATTAATTAAACTAATTTTAAATTACTAAAAATAGCAAAATGACTTAGAAAATTATAAGAAAATTTATAAATCTAATTAACCATCTCAGGAATCCTAAAAAATTATAAAATGTTTATAAAAACTATTTTTAAACTAATTTACTAATTATTTACTTATTTATAAATTAAAAACTATTTAAACTAATTTAATTACTAAAAATAGAAAATGATCAGTAATAATTCTAACACTTTTTCTACAATTAATTTTTAATTACTAAAGGCTAGGAAAAATATAAAAATTTACTGTTGTAAAATAAAAATTGATAAAACTATTTAATTAACTACTATTACTTAATTATTAATTAAACTAATATTAATTATAATAAATACTAAATTAAAAGAGAAAAATCTAGAAAACTTCCTTAAAATACTTTAATATAAAAAAAATTAAGAAAAATATAAAAATGAAGAAGTGCTTAATAATAAGCTGAGAGAAAATTTAAATAGATAAATCTTATTAAATAAAAGCTATCACTATTTTTAAATTTGGTTTTTCTTTGTTTTTCTTTTACAAAACTACTTAAATACTGAAAGCAACAAACTTTGTGAAAACACCTTTTTTAGAACTAGAAAATAAGCTGTATACAATCACAAGTGCTTAACAGTTTGCTTTTAAGCTTATTAGGACTTTGAATGTTTTGAAAAGACCAAACTAATGATCCACAGATCAAAATTAGCACACTACTAATGATAAAGAGCAGATATAGGCACAAGGAAACCAAATAAGCATAAGAAATAAGCCACAAATCTCTAATCAGCACTGCCACAATACTACAGACCAAAACAGGCCAAATCAAGGACCTTTGGATCCCTGTGGGGTCCACTAGAGAGAAAGGAAGTCCAAAATGAGAGTTGACCCCAAAAGTTGACCTGGTCAACTTCAAAATAAGCCAATAATCTGGGCTTATGGCTTATTATTGAGCACTTGGTGAGACTTGGAATTTGGGTACAAATTCTGGGTGGGTCAGTATAGGGGTATTGGACAAGTCACAAAAGAAGGCCAATTAAGCTAAGTGCAAATAAGCTAGAATCTAAAATAAGCCCTGATCCATGGAGTTAAGCTTATTGGCTATCTAAAAATCCAGAAATCTAGGATTGGGGTCCACAGGGTAAGTCACAAAAGGAATAAAAAAAATGGCCAATGGCCTGGTGCAGGGAAGGTTGCTTGCCCTACACCCTCAAATAAGCTCATGCAAAAGATACATAAAAAATCACAAAAATAAGCTGATTATGGATTATTGTAGCTTAGGTGATGTACTTTATCCTCCAAAAATTTCAAGTCCCAATTCCCAACACAAAATTCAGGAAAAATCTCACAAAAAGTGAGTTTCTGATGGATTATGCAATTTTGACTTTTTCAATGAACAATGAACTTTGACCGTTTTGAGATTCTGCTGATTACTAATGATTGATTATGTTGTAAAAAGCTAAGATGAACTTAAATGAAGTTATGCTAACAACTTTTAAAGCTATATGAGTGACTATGGAAGTTAAAAATCTCACAGTGAACAACTAATGTGAGATCAACGATCTATTTTGACTTTTATCAAACAACACTAAGATTTTATGATATTTAAGATCAATTGTGACTTAGTTGAGTATGACTGAACTTAAGTCAACAACAAACACACCTGATCCAAACACCCCTTTTAAAACACAGATTTCATGATTTCAAGGCAAATAATTGTAAAAGACCATGAGAATGATTCAAGATGACTCACAATGGTATAATAAGCTATTTAAAACACAACTACAACACTCTAGACAACAAAAACTTACAAATCACAAATTCACTAAAATGGCAGTTAAAATGACAAATAACAACACAAATGATTCTAACAAACAAGGACCCGAAATTAAGCTATATTATGACTAAGATATGCTAAATAGACACAAAAACACAAAAATAAGCAGTTTATAAGCACAACTACAGTAAAATCATAAAATTTAGGTAAATTGGCTAAAATTTAGCAAGTGAAACTTACTAAAGACCCTTGCTCAAAACCAGGTCAATTATGCTCGAGGAGCTACTCTACAAGCTCCTAGCTTATCAGAGATAAGCTAGGTACAATCCATCTGCCAATTCCATTACTTGGCACTTCCAAAAGCTTCCAGTCAAATGCAAAGGTAACCCTGTTTATTTTTTTTGGTTTTCTTTCCTTGTTTTATGTTTTTCTTATGTATTTAGGAGCTTAAGTGAGCTTGTGAAACATGTGTGATAACTAGAAAGCTTAAACCATGTTTTAGCCTACACTTGGATTTTATGATAAAACTGAAATGAGAACAAGAGCTTGAAATAAGAACTCAAAAGCTTATATTAACTTGAGAAAACATTTAACAATCTAAAGTTTGATTGGAATTTAAAAGTTACAACTAATTCGACATTAATTTAGATAAGCTAAAAACTACACACACTTCTCCTTTGCCTCTTCTTCCTTTTATAGCCACTTTTGGGGACTTGTGGGGTCCACTTGAGCTATGAGATTGGGATGATCCTAGCCTTTAAACTGTTTTTGGCGCCAAAAAAGAAATTGCAATTTGCCTCTGATATATAACAAGGGGGTGGCAGCATTTATGGCATTTGGCTTGTTAGGTGCTTGGTGGGATGAGTGGTTTGGGCGGTGGAGATGGTGGGAAAGGAGATGGGATGGGTAGCAGGGTGCAAGTGGAGGCGATGGAGATGGGAGGGTGTTGGGAGTTTGACTGTTTGACCAAGGTTGGTCAAACTGGGTGTTGACCCAACTTCTATTAAAATGGGAACGGGCTTTTGGGTGGATTGGGCTTTGGATGGTGTTGGGTCAGGATGTGTTATTGGATTTGGATCATGGATTTGGGTTTTTATTAATAACAAGGGTCCATTTGGTTTAGTAATTATCACAAGGACCAACTTTGTAATTTGCCGAAAGTCAAGGGGCTGGATTTGGCACTCTTCCAAAGTTATCAAAAGGATGAAACTTGCCAATCTTCAATAGTACAAGGATCTTTGTTGATTTTTCCATTTTTGAATTTCCCAGTGACCAAATATGCCAATTTTGAAACTTGAGGGACCAAACTTGTAATTTCTCCAAAATTTTCATCCAAGGACCACACTTGCCATAGATGAGTAGCACAAGGACCATATTTGATTTTTCCAACGTTTTAAATCCCATGGACCATTTTTGACAACTTTGCAAAGTGCAGGGACCAAACTTGACAATTTTTGAAATTTTTCACCAAAGGACTAAATATGATTATTTGTGATTTTCAAAAGGACCTTTGGTGACTTTTCTTCCAAAATAAATGCTCAGGGACTAATTTTGACAAGTTTTGAAAGTTGAGGGACTAAAACTGCCAATTATGCAAACTTTGTTCGTTTTTCATATGTTTTTAATCATTTTGCATCTGAAACATATAAAACACAATCCTGGGATATTTTTAGTATTTTTATGCATATTTGAGTGTTTTTGGATGTTTTGGCAGTTTAGATACGACAAAAATGATAAGTATTTACACACTCATCAATCCCCCACACTAAAATATTGCTAGTCCCTAGCAATCTTTTATGAAAATTTAATGGATTTGATGTCTCTTTACCAAAGCCATTACTTCTGGAGTAGCCAAATGTTTCAGTATGTGATACTTTGGTACACTAATAACCAAATCATTTTGAGCAAACCATCAGCTGTTAACGGATTTGATTTGTCTTTACCAAAAGCCGTTTGCTTCTGGACTAGCCAACTCTTCACGTTTAAAGATATGGTGAGTTGAATCCTATACAATTTTTGGCAAATTGTCAGCCATCAACGGTTTTGAGTTATCTTTACCGGGAGCCATTTGCTCTTGGATTAGCCAGTCCTTATGTGATTTAGACATGGTGGAATGATTACCATTTGTTGTGTTTAGTGCGAAGCACTTCCACTAAAATTTTTTTTTGGCTAAAACGGGGGTATTATGGCACTTATAAGGTAAAAAATGTGATCAAATTCGCCAGAATCCCCCCCCCCCCCCGCCCGCACTAAAATTGAATATTGCCCTCAATATTCAAAGTACCGGCTATTATGCCAATATTTTGAAAAACTTGGATTTGAAAATTTTAGATTTGGGCAAGTGTGGGAATAGCATTTTTTAGGTTACTTTATATACAACAGCATGGGCAACTCCCCCACACTAGTTTTTTAGAAAAGAGAAAGAAGTCAGAGATATGGGTGAAAACCCATGTTTTGCTAATATTTGTTCACCGAGTCACTAGCTTTACTCGATCCCCGAATTCATTTATCCATGGGGAAAGTTTGGAGATCCGGGACAACCATGGATGGTATGTCCTCTCCAAAATAGTGTTTCAACCGATGACCGTTCACTTTGAAGTTAGGAGCGTCAGGTTGAGATAGCTCAACAGTCCCATATGGGTAAACCTTTGCAATAATGAATGGTCCAGTCCATCCGGTTTTTAGTTTGCCCAAGAAGATCTCTAACCTTGAATTGAAAAGAAGGACTCGGTCACCGACGTTGAAAATGAGGTTCTTAATCTTTGAGTCATGGATCTTCTTTGTCTTTTCTTTGTAGATCAAAGAGTTCTCGTAGGCCTGATCACGAAGTTCCGTTAATTCATTGAGTAGAACTTTACGGTGATCACCCGCTTTATGAAGGCCGTAGTTAGCATGTTTCAAGGCCCAATAGGCTTTGTGCTCAAGCTCGACCGGTAAATGACACGCCTTCCCGTATACAAGCTTGTATGGAGTACACCCGATGGGTGTTTTGTAAGCTGTACAGAAGGCCCAAAGTGCATCATCTAGTTTATCCGACCAAGAGGCATGGTTTTCACCTACTGTCCTCTCCAGAATCCGTTTTATACCATGGTTAGAAACTTCCACTTCCCACTAGTTTGTGGGTGATACGTGGTGGAAAGACGGTGAGTAACACCGTACTTAAGCATGACTTATGCGAATTGATCATTGCAAAAGTGCATACCGCGATCACTAATGATGGCACGGGGAGTTCCAAAACGAGCAAAGAGGGATTTCAAAATTTTCACAACAACTCGGGCATCGTTGGTGGGTAAGGCTTTTGCCTCAACCCATTTTGACAAATAGTCAACAGCCACGAGTATGTACTTGTTTCCACGAGAAGATGGGAATGGCCCCATAAAATCAATGCCCTAGACGTCAAAAATTTCACAAACTTGAATGGCATTTTGTGGCATTTCGTTCTTTTGTGAAATATTCCCGTGACGCTGACAACCATCACAAGTTTTGACTAAGTCGTGGGCATCCTTATAAATTGTGGGCCAATAGAAACCAGAATCAAACACCTTTTTAGCAGTGTAGTTTGGACTATGGTGTCCCCTGGTGGGTCCAGCATGGCAAGCCTTGAGAATATCATTGGCTTCCTGTCCGTAAACACATTGCCTGATGACTTGATCAGCACAGATTTTGAACAAATAAGGGTCATCCCAGAAGTAATGTTTAACGTCTTTAAAGAATTTGTTTTTCTGTTGGGACGAGATCCCTTTCACAATGAAGTTACCCGCATGGTAGTTTGCAAATTCAGCAAACCATGTGGTAGAAGAGTCACCACAAAAAGAAACCACATTGAGTGTCTCGAAAGGGAATGTTTCATTTATATCTTGTTTCTCGGACACATCCTGGTGAGGGTTTTCTAATCGGGAGAGATGATCAACAGCCAGGTTCTCGGATCCTTTTTTATCACGTATTATGATATCAAATTCTTGCAGGAGGAGAACCCAACGGAGTAATCTCGGCTTTGCATCTTGTTTTGCAAAGAGGTACTTCAAAGCCGAGTGATTCATATACACTATGCATTTGGTCAATAACAAATACGGTCGAAACTTTTCAAAGGCATACACCACTGCTAATAGTTCTTTTTCAGTGGTGGTGTAATGACTCTGAGCCTCGGTCATTGTTTTGCTTGCATAGTGTATAGGCTGGAAGTATTTTGCTTTTCGTTGCCCCAAGACCGCACCTATGGCAAAATCACTTGCATCGCACATAAGCTCAAAAGGTAGGTCCCAGTCGGGGGCAACTAAGATGGGTGCTTCCGTAAGCTTTTTCTTCAAAGTTTCAAAAGCTTCGATGCACTCTAGTGAGAAGATAAAAGGAGCATCCTTCTCGAGGAGATGGCTCATAGGCCGGGCGATTTTGGAGAAATCTTGAATAAATCTATGATAAAAACCGGCGTGACCCAAAAAGCTCCCAATACCTTTGACGGTAGTGGGATGAGGTAATTTTGCGATGACATCAATTTTGGCTTTGTCAACCTCAATCCTGTTTTTTGAAATTTTATGGCCGAGGACAATGCCCTATTTAACCATAAAATGGCTTTTCTCCCAGTTGAGACACATGTTTGTGTCTTCACAATGTTTTACCTCTCAAGGGATCTTGAGAAGCTTACAACCCCCACCAGGCAGTGTACCAGATCGTTGTAGTATAGTATAGTGACAAGTACCGGGGGATTGATCGTTCAGCTAGGAATAGTGTCGTTAGGATTGAAATTAATCTAACTAGGTCTAAAGGTGAAGGATGATTCTTTTTGTATTTTTATATTTTATGAAAAGCAAGTAAAAATCTCGGGTTTTGGGAGAGTGGGCGGAATTAGTTGCTAATCAACTAACCCAAAAGCTACTATTCAAACTAATTAACAAGAAAAGTAAACTAGTGTTCTACAAGATAAGTGAAGCATGTCTACCTATGATATGTTACTCCTTGCTAGCTATCCAATCCTACCTATTGAATTGTAACCTTGTTTTAATTGACGGGTTGTATTCCTTAATACCATTCATGGGGTGGCACACATAACTCCCCAATTCTATGAGCTCTTATCTCCTCCTACACCATGCCCAGCACAACTATAGGGATTGTAAACAGTGGCTCATGCATTAAATACAACCAATAAAGACCTAGTGCGCCTCGGTTCATGTTTCTTAAGACGTTCAAGCATGTTACCATTTGGAGATCTGCCAGTTTTCTTAAGCCTAACATATAAATTCATTCAATCAAAACAAGAATCAATAGGAAACAAGAATTATAAACTAAACCAACTAGATCTATTGAAGTTGTCACGCCTTAATCGATGGAGATAGACACACACATCAACAAGCCCCTCATTGATGAAGATAGACACAACATCAACAAGAAATCAATGAGATCTAATCAATTATATACAAGTTTCACATAATCATAAGTAGACACAAGGTGAATTAGCAAAACATAATCAAAGAAAGACAATCAACAAGAATAATGAAAGACATCGTTGAGATAGAATCATCAAACCAGTACATGATATTTATGGAGTGATTGAAACCCTCTAAGTTGCTGGAAAAACACCCACCTAAACCCAAGAATCGACTTTAGGGTTTAGGGCTTACAAAAAGTGAAGTTGTGAAGTTATATTTATAGGCATGTTTTCTGTCGGCAAGGCTTGACGGCGTCAGCTCGTTCTCTTGATGCCATTAAGACCATTTTTTCACCAAATTGTAGATCTCTTTGTCCTCTTCGCGTGGGCTTTTGAATCACCTAAATCCGAGTTCGTATGCAAAAGTTATGACCAAAACAATATCAGCTACTCCACGCGCAAGTTTTGACAAGTTAACACGTGACGGCCTTGGGTGACGCCTTCACATTCTCTCTGGGCCGTCACCACTTTTACTCTTGACGCCGTCACCAAAATGCTCTTGACGCCGTCAGGTACTGTTCCCAGCAAGTAAAATTAAGACTTGGTCGTTTTCTTCACTTTTATGCTCCAAAAACGTCCAAAATGCTTCCTTTTCCAGAATTCACTCACAAAGTACCTAAAATCACAAAAGGAACGATTTAGGGTAATATTTGATCAAATAAATTCGAATTCGGGCTTAAATGACCCCCTAAAAACGGATCATTTTTTGCCTCATCATATATCCCTACACTTGGGATTTGCTTGTCCTCAAGCAAATGAGCTTTTCCACCAATCAAAATACAAGTTAAGGGTCATTTAACACTAATATAAAAGTAATTACAACAAATGATCGTTCCACCTTAGTCAAAACAAGCACGGAAATTATACACTAGCACCTCACATTAAGTATTTGGATACTCTCATCTCTCGGGTGTTGAAAATTTATATGTCATAATTGGAAATGGAGAAATATCACTCTCTACCTGTCATAGCAAATAGATTACCATAGGCTTGGGAAAGGATCAAACTTCCACCACTTGGCGTAAGCACCTAGGATAGACTATCAAAGAGGTCTTTTAAAGGGTTATAACGTTAGGTGTAGGGGATATGGAAAATACGGTTTTGTTGGATAAACGGATATTTTACTGGTGGCATGTCAATTGTCTTAGTTAACTACATGTACAATGAGGCGTTGCTAAGCCAAGACTCGACTCAACTTAAACTAACCACAACTCTTTTTGGATTTTCAAGACACTGTTTGACTTAAACATAAATAAAAGAAACGGATGGTAGCCCGTATGTTTTTCTCTTTTCTTTTTCTTTTTTTTTTCTTTTTTTTTCGATTTTTTTTTTTTTTTTTAGCATACACTCTTACTCTACCATCCAAAACAATACATCAAAGGGAGCTCGTTTCCTCCCTACACTTAAGCTTTTACATACTTTACAATCAGCTATTCTAATGACTCGAATCAAGATAATCAAAACACTTGGAGTACTTTTAAATATTAACGCACATATGGGGGTAATAATTGACATCATCCCCATTATTCCATTACAATAGTACTTTACCCATGAGTCCCAATCGTCCCAAAACAATATGTACAAGATATGACTCGACTTAGCAACCATGTAATCAATTAGACAACTAACAAAGGGTTTAAACAATTAACAATAACGCACTAAAGATGAGTGCATACAAGGAAGGCTAAGGCGATTTGGTTGCACATTTGGGGTGGATTGTAAACAAATTCTTCCTTTAAGTAAAATGCTTAAAGTTAGAAACGAAAAGATAGGCTCGGAGGGGTGTACTAGGGGTATCGTGTACTAAAAATGAGTACAACGCAAAGGTGTAGGAGAATTACTTGACCTATGAAGTCAATGTAATTATATTACAGGTGTAGAACAAGGGTTATCCTAATGCCTCTTATCATGTAGTAAATCCTAACTACACGAATGTAGTCTCACTAGCGGTCTCGGGATGCATCGCTATCACAAGTTCTAGAATCTAAATACTACCGGTACACTCATAAGCACCAACAATGAATGCTTTTTCCTAAAGATCTAAGGGCGAACCTCACATATTTGGGGTGGAAATATTTGAGTGGTATGGTTTTTGTGCTAGTCATACAACTCCTATCCATGAGACGCTTATTAAGACTAAAGTGTTACTCCTACATGTTGCAAAAAATTTTAAATTTGGTGCTAAAATTGCCCTAACAAATATTTCTCTCAGTTTTATTACACATACACTATTAAACAAAACAAAAACCAAGTGGAGTAATAGTTTCTAATATACCCTCCCTACACTTAAACCGAACATTGTCCCCAATGTTCTAGATAAAAGATGTAAAAGTAAATAAATAAGAATGAAAGAAACTAATACTCCCCTGATTCATTCACCGTGGATAATGTGACAACATGGTTAAATCTACCTCCAAGAAGACGAACGTTGAAAGCTTCCCTCCAGAGATATAAATCATCTTCTTGTCCTGTAATCAACAAACACAAAAACCAAAGCATCAAACCGAACAAAACTCACAACTAGATGTAATTCCAGACTTAGAAATAGAAACAAGACAAAGCAACAAAAGGATAGGATACTTGTGGAATGAATTACAAATAGGAACTCATAAAACATATCCACAATTATTGACACACAAACAAGATAAAATATATGCTAATCATGAATTGTGAAGTTTTCATGTTCGAATTTAGTTCTTTTTAACAAGATATAAATTTCCCTACACTTATCTTTTTGTAAAATACCTTTATATGCAATTAAGACGAGGTTAAAAACAAAATAAAGCATTTTCACAAATTATTCGAAACATGAAAATTAAACAACTATGATTAAGCATATATGACACAAACAAACAAATAAAATAAAAACATCAAACAATTAAAAACATGGGTTGCCTCCCAGGAAGTGCTTGTTTTTGTTCGAGTCACGAGCCTGACTCTACCCTTATTTAACGGAAATAGGGGAGGTTTTCCCTACACTTAGGATTAAGTGTGGGTGAAAGTAGCGATACACACCCTTAGGGTGTGAATATGCCACGTGAGGTGAAGGGGGTGAGTGAATGACTTCCTTCATCCTAAAACTACCCGGATAATATTGGTTGATGGGTGGGTCGGTTCCTCTTTTGTCTCTTAGAAATAAATCTAAGGATGGGAAGTTGTGTAAAGGTTGAGGTTCCGGTTCATCAACATTAGGAAATTCCCTAGAACTAGGAGTAAGGTTATCACTACAAGTATTCAAACCTATATCCTCTAGTGGTACTTGGTCCAAGGGTTCTACCTCAATTGGGGTTCCTATAGTCTCTTCTACTTCTTCCGGGTAAGTCACGGGCGGTGTATGTGCCTCAAATGATGGTAGGACTTGTGGGGTACTTTGTGGGCTTGGATTGTCCACCTCATCCTCCATTGTACCTAGATTACCTATGTGTTTGTTTTGTACTATGATATTAGGTGCCATCCAACTAGGTATCTCAACATGAGTATATTCATCCCCCAACAAACTTGTTCCATGATCCTTCAAATTTGTTGTCAAATGATTTGTTATGTTGTTTGTCGGGTTGTCTAATCTATAATAATATTGGGCACAATCTTCTATGGCATCCCATGCTTCTTCAGCATTTAATTCCCTAAAGTCCCCATTGGCAAAATCCTCAATGCACATTTGGTCATATCGGTTAACACGATAGTAAAAGGTCTGGGTTAGGGATGCTAAAGCGAAACCATGATGAGGGACTATTCGGAGTAAATTTTTAAAACGAGTCCATGCATCATATATGGGTTCATCTCGATATTGTTTGAACATCAAGATGTCATTAGGGTAGAATGGGTTTCGTGGTCGGTAGTTTGGTGGATTTGCATTCTCCATAATGGTGAACGGAAGAGTCAATGGAAAGGTTTCTACGAACAAATGCACAAAGAAAAGATAGACTACAAGAAAGCTAATAAAAAGAAAATAAAAATCTCACTAAAAAGGAATCTAATGAGTAGACCTAATAAAAATCAAATTCAACCTAAACAATAACTATTCCCCGGGCTGCGGCGCCAAAAACTTGATGCGTGGGAATCGCAACAGGCTTTACCTCTCAAGGGATCTTGAGAAGCTTACAACCCCCACCAGGTAGTGTATCTGATCGTTGTAGTCAATGTTCTGAAAGGCTCAAGGCGCACTAAGGCGCAAAAGGGGACAAAGAGCCTTGAGTCGAGGCGCAAATCAAGGCGCGGGATTCATAAATATAAGACGCACTATACATTTAGGTTTTTTTATAACATATATGACAACTTATGCAGCTTAAATAACACAAAAATATCAATATTTAATGCATAATGCCACTTAATGGTTATTACATCTAATAAGGCTTGCATTTAAACCCAAAATATCAAGCAAGCAACATATCAGAATCCATGAACTACCCTAAATCCCTGAATATACATTACAATATACAAGTTTATGACTTATAAAATTTAACAAACTACCATGTATCTCTATCAACTATCAACAGCAAAAAATCTATAGTTGTTTGGTAACACTTAACACTAAAGAAACAACATTTGTATATGTTAATAAGCTACTACCTCCGTCCCATTTTATTTGTCCACTTTTGACTTTTTAGGTCTTTCTTTGTCAACTTTGACCTTAAATTTTTTTGTTTTATATTATATAATACTTGATAAAAATTATACCCAATAAAATTACATTTAAAATAGAATCTATTCATATACTTTGCATCAAGTATTATATAACACAAAAGAAAATAGTTATGGTCAAATTTGTTAAAGAAAGACTTTAAAAGGCAAAAGTGGACGAATAAATTGGGACGGAGGGAGTACTATTTTTAGACATTAAATAACAAAAAATATATATTTCTTTTTTGATTGTGTGTTTTAGTTATTTTCTAAAATATTAGGGTTATTAGATACTTTATAACTTAAAGGGCCCAATGTATATAATATGTAAGTCCAAAATGTATCTTACTATTAAGAAAAAAAAGGCCAAAACCCCGTTACATCTTCTAGGCGCAAAAATCCCCAAGGCGCAAAAGCGCAAAAATCCCCAAGGCGCTACGATTTTTACGGGATTCATGCATGTCGTGAGCCTCGATCTGAAAAAATCCCAAAGGCTGGAGCCTCGTGGGATTTAGGGAGTAGGCGCGCCATAGGCGCGCTTTTTAAAACATTGGTTGTAGTATAGTATAGTGACAAGTACCGGGGGATTGATCGTTCAGCTAGGAATAGTGTAGTTAGGATTGAAATTAATCTAACTAGGTCTAAAGGTGAAGGATGATTCTTTTTGTATTTTTATATTTAATGAAAAGCAAGTAAAAATCTCGGGTTTTGGGAGAGTGGGCGGAATTAGTTGCTAATCAACTAACCCAAAAGCTACTATTTAAACTAATTAACAAGAAAAGTAAACTAGTGTTCTACAAGATAAGTGAAGCATGTCTACCTATGATATGTTACTCCTTGCTAGCTATCCAATCCTACCTATTGAATTGTAACCTTGTTTTAATTGACGGGTTGTATTCCTTAATACCATTCATGGGGTGGCACACATAACTCCCCAATTCTATGAGCTCTTATCTCCTTCTACACCATGCCCAGCACAACTATAGGGATTGTAAACAGTGGCTCATGCATTAAATACAACCAATAAAGACCTAGTGCGCCTCGGTTCATGTTTCTTAAGACGTTCAAGCATGTTACCATTTGGAGATCTGCCAGTTTTCTTAAGCCTAACATATAAATTCATTCAATCAAAACAAGAATCAATAGGAAACAAGAATTATAAACTAAACCAACTAGATCTATTGAAGTTGTCACGCCTTAATCGATGGAGATAGACACACACATCAACAAGCCCCTCATTGATGAAGATAGACACAACATCAACAAGAAATCAATGAGATCTAATCAATTATATACAAGTTTCACATAATCATAAGTAGACACAAGGTGAATTAGCAAAACATAATCAAAGAAAGACAATCAACAAGAATAATGAAAGACATAGTTGAGATAGAATCATCAAACCAATACATGATGTTTATGGAGTGATTGAAACCCTCTAAGTTGCTGGAAAAAGACCCACCTAAACCCAGGAATCGACTTTAGGGTTTAGGGCTTACAAAAAGTGAAGTTATGAAGTTATATTTATAGGCATGTTTTCTGCCGGCAAGGCATGACGGCGTCAGCTTGTTCTCTTGACGCCGTCAAGACCATTTTTTCACCAAATTGTAGATCTCTTCGTCCTCTTCGCGTGGGCTTTTGAATCACCTAAATCCGAGTTCGTATGCAAAAGTTATGACCAAAACAATATCAGCTACTCCGCGCACAAGTTTTGACAAGTTAACACGTGACGGCCTTGGGTGACGCCTTCACATTCTCTCTGGGCCGTCACCACTTTTACTCTTGACGCCGTCACCAAAATGCTCTTGACGCCGTCAGGTACTGTTCCCAGCAAGGAAAATTAAGACTTTGTCGTTTTCTTCACTTTTATGCTCCAAAAACGTCCAAAATGCTTCCTTTTCCTGAATTCACTCACAAAGTACCTAAAATCACAAAAGGAACGATTTAGGGCAATATTTGATCAAATAAATTCGAATTCGGGCTTAAATGATCCCCTAAAAACGGATCATTTTTCGCCTCATCAGGTAGGCAAAGGTTCCGTAAAGGCATGTGAAGGTAGTTTTCTCTTGATCCTGTGGATCAATGGGGATCTGGAAATAACCCGAGAAACCATCGAGGAAACAGTAGTATTCATTCCCCGCTAATCTCTCCAGCATTTGGTCCATGAAAGGTAGAGGGAAATGGTCTTTGCGGGTGGCTTTGTTTAATTTTCTATAATCTATGCACACACGCCAACCCATAACCAAACGAGTGGGAATCAACTCGTTTTCCTCATTTGTGACAACAGTTATGCCACCCTTCTTAGGAACATAATGAATGGGACTCACCTAAGGACTATCAGATGTAGGGTAAATTAATCCAGCATCAAGAAGTTTTTGAACCTCTTGTTTGATAACTTCATGGATTTTAGGATTGACCCTTCTTTGGTGTTGAACTGCGGGTTTAAAGTCATCCTCCATCAAGATTTTTTGTGTACAAAAGTCCGGGTTAATACCCTTAATGTCGGAGAGTTTCCAAGCAATTGCTTGCTTGTGTGACTTTAGAACCTTTATGAGCGCAGTTTTCTCCTCATCTTTCAAGTCTTTAGCAATAATGACCGGTAATTTATCATCACCCTCCAAAAGTGCATACTCGAGATGAGGAGGTAAGTCCTTGAGCTCGACCTCAGGAAATTCATCAGATTTTACAATAGACTTTATTTCCGCTTTATGAAGTTCTTTTGGAGAAGGAGAGGGTGAAGGATCGTCATTTAACAATCTTTCAAGTAGAAGAATATCCCCCTTGGGATCAAGATAGTTTTCATCAACCTCATTTGAACTATCCTAAGCAAGAAAAGCCTCGACTTCTTCCAAAAGGAAGTCACTTCCCTTAAACGGAGTGAGAGAAGGGGGAGAGTCGGATATGATAGGCTCAGAAGAAAGAGTGGTACTGCCATTCGGAAAGAAACTGAGAACCTCCTGAGAATACTCCTCTGAGGCAACATCGATGATGTCAATTCGGTTAACCGATTCAGAGTCATAGTTAGAGGAGTATCTCGAGGTTTGATCAAGGTTGAATGTAATGGCTTCATTACCAACACGTAAAGTGATTTCTTCTTCGAAAACATCAACTAGAGCACGAACCGTTCTTAAGAATCACCTCCCGAGAATGAGAGGAACCCTTAGGTCAGAATTGAAATCAACAATCACGAAATCTGTTGGAAAATGGAACTTTCCTACTTTCACGAATATATCCTCGGCAATGTGATACGTAGGAATTGCGCCCTCGCAACATGTTTTACCTCTTAAGGGATCTTGAGAAGCTTACAACCCCCACCAGGCAGTGTACCTGATCATTGTAGTATAGTATAGTGACAAGTACCGGGGGATTAATCGTTCAACTCAGGAATAGTGTCGCTAGGATTAGAAAGCCTACTAAACTAGGTCTAGAGGTGAGGGATGATTCTTTTTGTATTTTTATATTTTATGGAAAGCAAGTAAAATCTAGGGTTTTAAAGGAGTGGGCGGAATTAGTTGCTAGCCAACTAACCCAATTAACTAAAGATGCAATCAAAATAAAATAAAAGAAATGAAAATTAAACTATTATACTAATGTGGTGGAAACAATAATGAGAAAAGTTGTGTTTACTTAGATTTCATTACTCCCTAGATATCTTTTACAGGTTGATTATCTTGTTACAATTGCATGGATGACGGGTTATATTCCTTAATACTAGTCGTAGGGCCGTGTACAATATTCCCTAACTCTATAAGATCCTACTTCACTCCTATGTCGAGCCGTTAGAAGCTCCTAACATGGGATCATTAGAATTCTCTTACGCATTAAATACAACCAAAAATCGTAGTACACCTCCGATCATGTTTCTTAAGACGTTCAAGCAAGTTACCAATGGAAGTCTGCCAGTTTTCTTAAGCCTAACATCGAATACAATCATCCGTAACAATTATAAACAAACAATCAACCCATAATCAACATCTAGGTTTCACTACATCTAAACAAACACAATAAAAACCTAGCCTAGCATGTTAAAGAGAAGACAAGCGTAAGATATAGTCACACAACACATAGACATATTGAATGATTTGAATGAGTACTTATCTTCAATTGAAGATGGAAGAATCAAGGGGTTGAACCCTTGAAAAAGCTATAAAATTCGTCTAGGGTTTATGCCCTAATATCCCACACAAAGTTCCACACTTTACAATGAAAAATTGGAAAAATATATATAGACTATGCATCCAGACGACGTCATGTATTAACCTCTGACACCGTCAACTCGCCGCCATTATGAAATTCGTATTGCCTAGATCCACTTCTGACGCCGTCATGTAGGAATGAGCTCTGGGCCGTCACGTGTATTTGGACCCTGACGGCCTAGGTGACGCCGTCAGGCCAATAAGCCTAAAAACTTTCTGGATCATCATGTGTATTTTCCGCTTCCACCTCTTTTGCCACTTTTGACGCCGTCACTAGTAATCCCTTGACGTCATCAGGTAGTGTTCCCAGCAAGAAAATTTAAGACTTTGCCGTTTTCTTCACTTTTATGCTCCAAAAATGTCCAAAATGTTTCCTTTTCCAGATTTCTCCTCAAAAGTACCTAAAATGACAAAAGGGGCGATGCGATTTAGGGCAATATTTGATCAAATAATCTCGAATTCGGGCTTAAATGACCCCTTAAAAAGCGGTACACTTTTTGCCTCATCACAATGCCGAGGGGGCGAGATATAGTACGATCTGCTAGCTCGAGAGTCACGCAGGTAGGAGTGAGCTCCAGAAGAGAGAGTTTCTTCCAGACTGAGTGAGGCATCAGGTTGATGCTTTCACCAAGATCGGCCAAGGCAAAGCATTCAACCATCCCTGGGAAAATGCATGGAATGAGAAATTTCCCGGGATCTCCAAGCTTCTCGGGAAGCTTTTTCAAGAGAACTGCTGAGCAGTGTTCGTTCAGTGGAGTTTTAGCCATCTCATAGAGTTTTTCCTTGTTACTTAACAAACTCTTGATTGTTGATACAAATTTAGGCATCAGAAGAAGAGCATCCGCTAAGTTGATATCAAAATGTAATTCTTGAAAATTTTGGTAGAATTTTTCCATCTGATGATTAGCTATTTCGCGGAGCTTTTGATCAGTCAAACGTGAAGGATATGGAATCGAAGGCTTGGGATTGTTTGTGGGAATTTCATCAGGAATTTCCTGAGTTTCAAACACAACTTTTGACTTGAGGGTTGGGACCGGAACAACTTGATGGTGGATGTAGTCGGTACCTCCGTTATTAGTAGGAAGTTCCGTGTCCGTAGTGTCCTCGGGTTCACGTTCTGCTACCTTGGTAGGAAGAGAAGAAGCGGTAGAAGGAACCGTGGGTCCATTGTATGAAACTCCACTTCGGGTAGTGATCGCCTTAACATCGCCCCTCGGGTTAGCGATCGTGTTGCTCGGTAGTGTACCTGAGCCCGAGGGTCGATCATTTAAAGACTTTTGAAGTTCAGAGATCTTGCTGACCAGTAACTGATTCGTTTCCTCTTGTGCTTTCATGAATTGTTTTATCACTTCATCGGAGAAAGACTAGGGTTGAACAACATTTTGATTTTGGTTAGGAAAATTTTGAACACGGTTATTTTGAAAATTTCCTTGGTTTTAGTTGTTGATACCCTGAAAATTGTTTCTTTGATTGAAATTACATTGATTATGATTCCCTTGACCTTGATTTCTTTGAAAATTTCCTTGAAAACCTTGGTTTTGATTGCCATTTTGAAAATTGTTTTGATAAAAATGACTTTGATTTTGTTTCTGATTTTGGAAATTCGGGTTTTGACCTTGGATAAAATCTCCTCGATTCTGATTTTGATTCGGGTTACGGTTTTGATTTTGATTGAAACCGGGTGGCCCAAGAAAATTGTTGGAACGATAGCTTAAGAGATTACAGTCCCCCTGTGGTTGGTAAGAATGACCCCCATATTGTAGGAACCTTGAGCAGCATAAACGTTCTCTTGAGGGTAATCAGCAGTGGCTGGACACTCGGAATAAAGATGTGGGCCTCCACAAGTTCCACAACTTCGGGCAACGGCTTTCACTTGTTGATTTTGGAGGGTTTGGTTCATCCTCAACATAGCCGTAGCGAAATCGTCCATCTTTTTAGTGAGAACCGCGATGTCAGGAGATGTCGGAGTGACAGATTTACATGACTCATCCCTCTCCGCAGAGGAATCCCAAAAGTTATGGTGGACAGTCATGTTTTCAATTAGATCGTAGCACTCTTCGGGGCGTCTTTTCATAAAAGTCCCACCACCAGAAGCATTGAGAATATCTTGGTGCCTCAATGTTAGACCATTATAGAAGGTGTCTATTATGGTGACTTGTAACATGTTGTGGTTCAGGCACCGATCAATTGCGAGCTTATAACGTTCCTAAGCCTCAAACAAAGACTCATCGGGACACTGCCGGAAGTTGCTGATATCATTACGTAACTTGGTAACCATGGAAGGTGGAAAATATTTGGCTAAAAACTTGGTTACCATTTCTTCAAAGGTGTGAATCGAATTCTTGGGGAGTCGGTCAAACCAAGCAGTGGCATGATGGGTGAGAGAATAGGGGAAGAGATATAGACGAAGGGCATCATCGGAGACACCGTTTTGTTTCATGCTTTGGGTGACGGTAAGGTATTTGTCAAGATGTTTGTTGGCATCGTCACCTGGTAAACCGTGAAATTGGCACGAATTCTAGACTTGCTGGATCATGTGATCTTTGAGTCCAAAATCCGTAGCCGTGATGTTGAGAGGGGCAATAGGTCCACCTCTCCCTTGCATGGTTGGCTGACACAGCTCCTCCATCGTTCTGAGATCAGGAGCTGCCTCATCCTTGGGAGGGTCAGGTGGTGGTCCGTCGTCCATTTATGTTTTTGGTTCTTCAATAACAGTACGTAACTCGGGTACATTTTTCTGACTCTTACGCTTTGTTTGTGAACGAGTGCACATGCACTAAAAATAATTTTTCAAAACAAGATTGAGACAAAACCACAGTGAACTTAAACCAATAATCTTAAATGAATGGCTTCTTTAAAAATGGTACACCACTCACAAAGATAAAATGGCAAGTTTTAATCTTTTGTTTGTGAACTTATTATGTTCACACCCCCAGTTGGTAGGTGTTCTGCCTTGGTTTGCGGTGGTAATATTTTATGTAATCATTATTCACAAGAAAAAGACGAATGTTTTTGGGTTTTTGGTTGTATGTGCAGAAAAACTTTTGGAAAATATTTTTGGTATCGATTAGTTAACCGAAATTATTTCCTTTAAAATTACTCGCAGGGTGGCGGGAGAGAAGAATGGATCTCTCTTCAGTTCACAATTTAATGTCAGAACTTCTGTGTTCCACCTGTGTAGGTTGTAATCTTAAAGAAACCGAAGTAATTTAACTTCACGATTTGTTTTGTTGTTTTTGATTTTTTTTTGTTAACACTTTAGGAAAAGTGTTAATGAACTTTTCGATATGATTAAGATTTTTACAAAAACTTTTTACAAAAGTGGTGAAATTTGTAAAAGAAGGGTTTTGAAAACCACTAAACCTAAAACGTTTTGAAACACGCAACAACCTCCCCGGCAGCGGCGCCAAAAATTGTTTGGTTTCTAAACGGTCAACTAAAGTCAACCACAGAAGTGGTCAATATAGTCAAACAGCTTAGATCCGATTTCCGTGGATAGTATAGAGTTTCCCTGGGTCGTTATGTCCCGACGAGATTGAAATGGTGTTCTGAAACGTTTATGGGAATCAGTGATACTGAGGACAGTAACCAAAGATAATTTGGATTTGAATTACACTACTGGAATTATTTGGATAACAGTATATAACAAGCACAGGAAACAGATATGTATACACGTAAACCAAATTAAAAATCAGAAACATCTACAGATAGAGAAAAAGGTGAGTTTTGTACAAATTATAACTACAGGGGGTGAAAATGAAACTTTTACAATCTTAATATTAAAAGAAAATTAAATTAAAAAGAAAATATTTTTTTAGATTATTTTATTATTTATTATTAATTATTTAAATAAAAACTATTTAATTATTTAATTAAAACTATTTAATTTATACTAAAAAGCTTAATAATACAAAATTAAACTAGAAATTTGAAAAATTAATTTTTTTAAATTCTAAAATGACTTAAAACAAATTTAGAAACTAAATATATATATATATATATATATATATATATATATATATATATATATATATATATATATATATATATATATATATATATTGTTTTTGTGGATTTAATATTAATTAATTACCAATTATATTAATTAAACTAATTAAACTAATTTTAAATTACTAAAAATAGCAAAATGACTTAGAAAATTACAAGAAAATTTATAAATCTAATTAACCATCTCAAGAATCCTAAAAAATTATAAAAATTTTATAAAAACTATTTTTAAACTAATTTACTAATTATTTACTTACTTATTAATTAATAACTATTTAAACTAATTTAATTACTAAAAATAGAAAATGAATAGTAATAATTTTAAAACTTTTTCTACAATTACTTTTTAATTACTAAAGGCTAGGAAAAATATGAAAATGTACTGTTGTAAAATAAAAATTGATAAAACGATTTAATTAACTACTATTACTTAATTATTAATTAAACTAATATTAATTATAATAAATAATAAATTAAAAGAGAAAAATCTAGAAAAATTCTTAAAAATACTTTAATATAAAAGAAAATTAAGAAAAATATAAAAAGGAATAAGTGCTTAATAATAAGCCGACAGAAAATTTAAATAGATAAATCCTATTAAATAGAAGCTATCACTATTTTTAAATTTAGTTTTTCATTGTTTTTCTTTTACAAAACTACTTAAATACTGAAAGCAACAAACTTTTGTGAAAACACCTTTTTTAGAACTAGAAAATAAGTTGTATACAATCACAAGTGCTTAACAGTTTGCTTTCAAGTTTATTAGGACTTTGAATGTTTTGAAATGACCAAACTACTGATCCACAGATCAAAATTAGCACACTACTAATGATAAATAGCATATATAGGCACAAGGAAACCAAATAAGCATAAGAAATAAGCCACAAATCTCTAATCAGCACTGCCATAATACCACAGACCAAAACAGGCCAAATCAAGGACCTTTTGATCCCTGTGGGGTCCACTAGAGAGAAAGGAAGTCAAAAATGAGGGTTGACCCCCAAAGTTGACCTGGTCAACCTCAAAATAAGCCAATAAGCTGGGCTTATGGCTTATTATTGAGCACTTGGTGAGACTTGGAATTTGGGTACAAATTCTGAGTGGGTCAGTATAGAGGCATTGGACAGGTCACAAAAGAAGGCCAATTATGCTAAGGGCAAATAAGCTAGAACCTAAAATAAGCCCTGATCCTTGGAGTTGAGCTTATTGGCTATCTAAAAATCCAAAAATATAGGAATGGCGTCCACAGGGTAAGACACAAAAGGACTAAGAAAAATGGCCAATGGCCTGGTGCAGGGGAGGTTGCTTGCCCTGCACCCTCAAATAAGCTCATGCAAAAGCCACATAAAAAAATCACAAAAATAAGCTGATTATGGATTTTGTAGCTTAGGTGGTGTACTTTATCCTCTAAAAATTTCAAGTCCCAATTCCCAACACAAAATTCAGGAAAAATCTCACAAAAAGTGAGTTTCTGATGGATTATGCAATTTTGAATTTTTCTATGAACAAGGAACTTTGACCTTTTTGAGATTCTGCTGATTACTAATGATTGATTATGTTGTAAAAAGCTAATATGAACTTAAATGAAGTTATGCTAACAACTTTTAAAGCTATATGAGTGACTATGGAAGTTAAAAATCTCACAGTGAACAACTAATGTGAGATCAAAGATCTATTTGGACTTTTATCAAACAACACTAAGATTTTATGATATTTAAGATCAATTGTGAATTAGTTGAGTATGACTGAACTTAAGTCAACAACAAATACTCCCTGAATCACAAGGAACACACATGATCCAAGCACCCCTTTTAAAACACAGATTTCATGATTTCAAGGCAAATGATTGTAAAAGACCATGAGAATGATTCAAGATGACTCACAATGGTATAATAAGCTATTTAAAGCTCAAATATAACACTCTAGACAACAACAAATTACAAATCACAAATTCACTAAAATGGCAGTTAAAATGACAAATAACAACACAAATGATTCTAACAAACAAGGACCCAAAATTAAGCTATATTATGACTAAGATATGCTAAATAGACACAAAAACACAGAAATAAGCAGTTTATAAGCAGAACTACAGTAAAATCATAAAATTTTGGTAAATTGGTTAAAATTTAGAAAGTGAAACTTACTAAGGACCCTTGCTCAAAACCAGGTCAATTATGCTCGAGGAGCTATTCTACAAGCTCCTAGCTTATTGATGAGGCGAAAAATAATCCGTTTTTAGGGGGTCATTTAAGCCGGAATTTGAATTTATTTGTTCAAATATTGCCCTAAATCGTCCTTTTGTGATTTTAGGTACTTTTGGAGTGAATTCTGGAAAAGGAAGCATTTTAGACATTTTTAGAGCATAAAAGTGAAGAAAACGGCAAAGTCTTAATTTTCCTTGCTGGGTACAGTACCTGACGGCGTCAAGAGCAATTTGATGACGGCATCAAGTGCAAAAATGGTGACGGTCCAGTGGAAATGTGACGGCGTCAAGGCATGGCCATCAAGAGTAAAAGTGATGACGGCCCAGAATAACATTACACATGACGGCGTCAGATCTGAATCTAGGCAATCCGATTTTATTTTGGGCGGCTGGTTGACGGCGTCAGAACTTTCTTCTTGACGCCGTCACCTTAGGAAATCTATATATAGTCTTTGTAATTTTCATTCTAAAGGGAGGAGAATTTTAGGGTCGACTTGAATAAACCCTAGCTCATTTTTAACAGTATTTTCAAGGGTTTTCACCCCTTGAAACCTTTCATGTTCAATTAAGATAAGTATCCTTTCAATTTATTCAATATGTCTATGTGTTGTTTGAATATATCTTACGCTTGTCTTGATTTTAACATGCCTAGATCTCTTGTGTGTTTGCTTAGATGTAATGAAACCTAGATGTTGATTATAGGTTGATTGCTTGTTTATAGTTGTAATGGATGAATGATTTCGATGTTAGGCTTAAGAAAACTGGCAGACTTCCATTGTGTAACTTGCTTGAACGTCTTAAGAAACATGAACCAATGTGTACTAGGTTTTAATGGTTGTATTTAATGCATGAGCGAATTCTAGTGATCCCATGTTAGGAGCTTCTTGCAGGCTCGACATAGGAGTGAAGTAGGAGCTTATAGAGATGGGGAAGTACGTACGCCACCCCATGATTGGTATTAAGGAATATAACCCGTCATCCATGCAACTGTAACAAACAATTAACCTGTAAAAGATATCTAGGGAGTAGTGAAATCTAAGTAAACACAATTCTCCCATTTATTGTTCACACCACTAGTTTAATTAGTTTTATTTATATTTTTGTTATTTTATTTTTATTGCATCATTAGTTATTGGGTTAGTTGACTAGCAACTAATTCCGCCCACTCTTCCAAAAACCCGAGATTTTTACTTGCTTTCATAAAAATATAAAAATACAAAAAGAATCATCCCTCACCTCTAGACCTAGTTTTTAGGCTTTCTAATCATAGCGACACTATTCCTGAGTTGAACGATCAATCCCCGGTACTTGTCACTATACTATACTACAACGATCAGGTACACTGCCTGGTGCGGGTTGTAAGCTTCTCGAGATCCCTCGAGAGGTAAAGCCTGGTGCAATTCCCACGCATCAAGTTTTTGGCGCCGCAGCCCGGGGAATAGTTATTGTTTAAGATTTTTATTAGGTCTGCTTGCTAGATTCCTTTCTAGTAAGATTTTATTTTTATTTTTTAGGTTTTCTTTAGTCTATCTCATTTCTTTGTGTCTTTGTTCGTAACTTTTACCATTCGACATCATGGAAGGTGGTAACATCTTTGAATCCATCAACCCACCACAACAAGACCACCCACAAAACCCACCACTAGGAAACCAACCTCTTAGGTCCCGAACCCTAGGAGAGTATTCCCGACCTAGCCACCAAGGCTATCGAAACACCATTGAGCTCACCCAAGGAGCCAATGTGTCTCCCTTGCGATCCGACACCATCCGGTTGGTGCAAAGCGGATGTGCATTCCATGGACTTCATTGCGAAGATCCTAATCAACATCTCAAGGACTTCCTTAAAATCGTAGATTCCATAGACCTTGATGTTACAACCAGAGAGTCGACCCGATTACGCCTATTCCAATTCTCTCTACGTGATCAAGCTAGTCAATGGCTTGAACGTTTACCCGCGGGATCCATCACCTCATGGGATGATCTAACCACTCGTTTCCTTGCTCAATTTTTCCCACCGGGGAGAACTACCAAGCTTAGAAATGATATCTTGATGTTCCAACAACGTCAAGGTGAAACTCTATATGAAGCATGGACTCGTTTCAAGGACTTACTCCAAAAAGTCCCTCATCATGGCATAGATCTTTGGCTCCAAGTCCAAATCTTCTATGACCATATCGGTCTCTCCACAAGGCGAACCATTGACCAATCGGCCGGTGGCAAGCTATGTGATCTAAGTGCGGAAGAATCATGGGAACTCATAGAAGATCTTGCTCTCTATGACAACGAAAGTTGGAATGATCCCCGTGATTTGAACAAAAAGGTCAAGGCAATATCTTTGCCTTCGAACAATTCTAGCACTCCCGACCGTATGATCATGGAACTTGAGGACCAAGTCAAGTTTCTCATGAAATCTTACGAAGCTCCTAAGCCTTCAAGCCAAGTGAATAAAATCACTTCTTCACGCAAATTATGTAGTGGTCCCCATGACACTCGTGATTGCGTGGAACTCCCCGAAACAGCTTTTGCGTACTACGCATCCTCGCGTACCGACGAAGCGGGAGATAAGTGGTACACTTTCAAACCCGAGCCAAACCCTTACGGTGATTCCTACAACCCTTCTTGGAAAAATCACCCGAATCTTAGGTGGAAACAAAACCAAAACAATTCTTCCAATCCACCTAATCGTTACCAACCAAATGGTCCACCCTCCAACCGTACTTTCAACAACAATCCTTCTAACAACTATGGTAGTACCAACAATCTTGAAGGATTGATGTCCAAGTTTATGGCATCTCAAGAAGCTCGCAAAGTTAAGTTTGAAACCGAATTCAACCAACAACAAACGGAGATGACCAATAAGATTGAAAACTTGTTGAAAGCCCTCAACACCCAAGCGTTAACTACACCTAGGAAGGACACTAGGGACGCCAATAGCGGTATCCAAACTAAATACCCCTCGTCATCCAAACACGTCCACTTTGTCAATGTTGTCACCATTAAGCCAATTGATAAGGAGATAGAAGAAAGTGACAAGGATGAAGGTGGAGTAGAAACCGAGACTAGGGATGAAATTAAGGAAGTTGAGGTTAATAAGGGAGAAAAGTTAGAGGAAGTAGAAACTGTAGAAGAGTACTTTGATAAGTTGTCCACCAAGGAAGAACGGGAATATCATAAGGATTTATTCAATGATCCCGAGACACCATATATCCTTGGTTCACCCCTTATTAAAGTAGGAGATCCCTCTAACATCAACATACCATGCAACATTGGGCATATGCATGTACGGAAAGCTTATATCGATCCTAGGTCTCCTATAAATATCATGACTAGGACTTATTATAATTGGGTAATGAAGAAACAACTTGGTTATAGGATGATGCCCAACAAGAATTTGATAAGTAATTTTGTAGGGAGAGTGAAAGGATTGCATGTGATTGTCGGAAACTTCACTTATGAGACTAATTTTATGATAGTGGAGGATACTCGTCCGGTGATAGATGATTGCCTAAGTCAAGTAGTGTTCGGAAAACCGTTCGTTGAGGCCTCTAAGATGAGTTATGATCCGACTCTAGGGATAGTTAGATTCAAAGTAGAGAATGATGAGATTGCGTACCAAATGCCCTATAAGATTTAACAATACCGCCTCTTATCGAACATAGAGAAGGAACACAAGCAAGCAATTTACTATAGGAATGATAAGGATAGGCGTAGAGGAGTAGAGTATGTGATGAATAGGATACTTGGTTTCTACAAAGAATGCTTGCAACTAGGTCCGGAATACAAAACTAATATAGGAGATGACCTAGAGAGTGAAACCAACGATGAAGTCACGTAATAACCCATGACCTTGAGTCTAGCTACAAGACTCGAAAATAAAGAAAAGCGCTTCTTGGGAGGCAACCCATGCTTTGTGTGATTTTTATTGTGTTTGATTGTTATTTGTTTCCGTATGCATGCTTTATTTTTATTGTTGGTAGATCATGTTTCAAAACTAAATGGTGAAAATACTTTATTTTGTCGTTTGGCTTAGTCTTAATTTCATCCAAAGGTATTTCGCAAAAGATAAGTGTAAGGGGAAACCCCAAATATGTTTTTAAGAAACAATATCGATCATGATTCTCCACAATATTAAATGAACATGTATATTCATATTTGTTAGAGTCAAATGTTTGTATCGAGTCATAATGATGTTTTGCAGGATTTTCCAGGAAGTAAGACATAAGTTTTCCAGAAATTTTCCGAAAACTTAACGTAAGGATTTCTGCAGATCACTTCTGACGGCGTCAGGAAGAAATTCCTGACGGCGTCATGTGTAAAATTCTGGAAATTTTGCTAGTTTTGTTTTTCTAACGGAGTCTTAAAGTTTTTGTTGAATCTTTAGTTTTATAAACTCCAGGGAATCTGCAAACATTCATTCCACAAGCATTATATCTTACTTTGTTTTCTAGGATTTGTTATCATATATAGATTGCGCCGATTTTACGCGAGGTTGCCTTGTTTGTTTTCTCAGGTTTAACAGATTATGTATGACAAGAAGATGATTTATATTTCTGGAAGGGAAGCTTTGATTGCTCATTTTCTTGGAGGAAGATCTAACCTTGTTACCACACATTCCATACCGAGCGAATCAGGGGAGTATTTGATTTCATTCTTTTACCTGTTTTACTTTTACAATCTTTAATTGAACATTGGGGACAATATTCATCCTAAGTGTACGGGGAGGGTAAAATGATGATACCTTATAGGATACACTTTCACTTGAGTTTGTTTGGTTGATGGTAGGTGTGTAATAAAACTATGAGAAATACTTGTTAGTGTAATTTTAGCGCTAAATTTAAAATTTTTTACAACATTTAGGAGTGAAACTTTACCCATAGCAAGCATCTAATGGATAGGAGTTGTATGACTAGCACAAAACCGTACCATTAAGAAAAATTTTCCACCCAAATATGTGAGGTTCGCCTTTAGATTCGATAGGAAAAGCATTTACTTTTAGTGCTTATGAGTGTGCCAGTAGCATTTAGATTCTAGAACTTGCGTTAGTGATGCATCCCGAGACCGCTAGTGAGACTACATTCGTGTAGTAGGATTTACTACATGATAAGAGGCATTATGATCACCCTTGTGTTAAAACCCGTATTATAATTACTTGACCATTTAAGTCATATTACTTGGCTAGTTAAGTCAACTAATTTTTCCCACACCCTTAGCGTTGTACTCATTTTTAGTACATGAAACCCCTAGTACACCCCTCCGAGCCTATCTTTTCGTTTCTAACTTTAGGCATCTTACTTAAAGGAAGAATTTGTTACACCCCACTTAAATGTACAACCAAATCGCCTTAGCCTTCCGTGTATGCACTCATCTTTAGTGCATTATTGTTATTTGTTTAAACTCTTAGTTAATTATCTAATTAATTACATGGTTGCTAAGTTGAGTCATATTCTAGTACATATTGTTTTGGGACGATTGGGACTCATGGGTAAAGTACTTATGTTATGGAGTAATGGGGAAGAACATCATTTTATTACCCCCATATGTACGTTAATCTTAAAAGTGCTCCAAGTGTTTTGATTATCTTGATTTGAGTCAATAGATTAGTTTATTGTAAAGTATGTAAAAATTCAAGTGTAAGGGGAATGTACATTCCCTATGATGTATTATTTTGGATGGTAGGGTAAAAGTATATGCAAAACAAAAAAAACAAAAACAAAAAACAAAAAACAAACAAAAAAAAAAGAAAAAAAATCGAAGAATTAAGAAAAAGAAAAAAAAATAGAAAAAAGAAAAAGAGAAAAAACATACGGACTACCATCCCGTTTCATTCTATGTTTATTTTATGTTTTTGTTATTTTTGATTTATTAGCTTAAGTCGAGTCTAGTCTTGGCTTAGCAACGCCATATTGTACATGTAATTAACCAAGATTATTAACTCGCCACCAGTAAAGATTGCCTATATCCAACAAAACCGTGTATTCCATGTCCCTACACCTAACGTTATAACCCTTTGAAAGACCTCTTTGATAGTTTATCCTAGGTGCTTACGCCATGTGGTGGAGGTTTGATCCTTTCCCACGCCTATGGTAATCTATTTTGCTATGACAGGTTGTGAGAGATGTTTTCCATTTCCATATTGTGATATATGCTTTATTGCACCCGAGAGATGTGAGTATCTAAACACTATTTGTGAGGTGCTAGTGTATGACCTCCGTGCTTTTCTTTGGTCTTTAGTGGAACGATTATTTGTTGTAATTACTTTTAAATGACCCCTAACTTGTATTTTGATTAGAATTAAAGCGCATTTGCTTGAGGACAAGCAAATATCAAGTGTAAGGGTATATGATGAGGCGAAAAATGAACCGTTTTTAGGGGGTCATTTAAGCCGGAATTCGAATTTATTTGTTCAAATATTGCCCTAAATCGTTCCTTTTGTGATTTTAGGTGCTTTTGGAGTGAATTCTGGAAAAGGAAGCATTTTGGACGTTTTTGGATCATAAAAGTGAAGAAAACGGCAAAGTCTTAATTTTCCTTGCTGGGAACAGTACCTGACGGGGTCAAGAGCAATTTGATGACGCCGTCAAGAGCAAAAATGGTGACGGTCCAGTGAAAATGTGACGGTGTAACACCCCCAAAATACCGCAGCGGAAGACTGTGTCATAGGGATGCTACTTCAGGGCACAAAGTACAAGATATAGAAAACGACCTCTAAATGAGACGTTTTTGAAAAGTTACCATTCGAATAGATAAAAGTCATAGTTTACAAAACAAAGATCCCAAAGTAGAATGATACATAAGTTTTTAAAGTGTATCGAACGGTAAACGATAAAAGTGAAAGTCTCCAAAAGCATGCCCTAAGACTCTCAGCTCCACATACCTGCTATCGCCTTCCTAACCTGAGATAAACATGCTTAAAAGTGTCAACGCAAAGGTTGGTGAGTTCATAGAGTTTGCCTTAATACAGATGAAAAGTCTATAAAGAATGTTCACTCAGCAAAGGCATCGTAAATCCACTCAGTTGCAAGTCCCGCCATAAGAGACTTGTAACCTGTGTGTTTACAACCCACTGCTACAATATAATAGGATTAAGATATGTATGAGTTCATAACAACAGTTAAGCAATTAGTAGTGAGTCCACACTTCATCTCCGAAGACCTCATGTTTGTATGTATGTCTCAATGGTTGTGTCCAGCAACTTAATCTGGGGCCATTGGAAGTCTGTATGTATGTATGATTACTGGGTGCCATTTCCCAAAGTATAATAGTAAGTATGTGTGCATGTATCAATCATGTATGTATGTAATCAAGAATAATGAAATCAAGTATAATGTAATCAAGTATAATGTTATGTGAATCCGTACAAGTAAGCAAGTAGTAGCATGTATCTCCCCCAAAGAGTTGATAGAACAATTAAAAGAGTAGGGGCTATGACTCACCTCGAAGTAATAGTACAATGCAACGGAATGTTAAGGACAACAATGCACGGTTATCTGCCGCAACCTAAAATGAATGATGAATGATCTCATTTAGATCACCAAATGATGTTATGAATGTCCATGCTCATGTTTCTATACCACTCTACTCTTTGGAAAAACACTTGTGTTATCAAAAATATATAATCCAAGAATTTGGAAAATATTGCTATTAGAAAATATAATAAGCTAGTTGTAATATATATATACTTATATATATATCGTATGTTTCCATGTTAGCGTTGAAATACTCGGGTTGTAATCCTTGAAATGATGAAAATATACTTGTAATAACTAATACTTCATTAGTTATAAAGCTTGGTACTTAATATTATTTCTAGCTTATAAAAGTACTTCGTAGTTTTAGTGTCCATTTTTATTAAAAGCTGTCAAATAAAAATGGTTTTAGCCGATATTCAAACATGAATATCTTTGTCGTTACTTGTCCGTTTTACTTGTTCTTTATGTCCACGGTTACGTCTTAGTACGTAGTAATATATTTTGGCAAGCTCGGCTCCTCCGGGTTACGTCTAAAGTCTCTTTTTGTCCAATGAAAAACGTCCAACAGCAAACATTTTCAGAAAAATACTTTTCGTCTACAATCTTGCAAAAATCATAACTTCTTCGTTATAAACTCTTTTTAATCCGTTCTTTCGCCTACGGATTCGTTTTTGAAAGTATTTTCTAAAAATTTTGCCAAAGTTCCCTTGGTGTTTACTGATTTTCCAGATTTTTACAAAACGGGACAGCATGTCCTAAACATGTTCCAAATCAAGTTTTCAAGGTTTATAACTAATTTCTAACATCACCAAACCTCTTGTAATCACCACATAGCTAATCTAATCCTACCATACACCTTCTTAGGGTGCCATGGACTCCTAACCAAGTTATTATAGCAAGGGGATTCATAAATAAAAAGTTAGGGTTTGTATGTTCCATTTTTGACAAAATAAGTGGTGGTATAGCTAGTTGTACATGGTTTTTAGCATGGAAATCATGAAATACAAGTAAATATAAGATGTTTCATGTAAAAATAAAGTTGATAACTTACTTGATAAAATGAGATGATTAGATGATGATTATGCTTGGATTACTTGTGTTTTTCTTGATTGATTCTTGATTAGGCAAGTAAAAGGAACAAGTTTGGTGTTATAACTTTTGAAAAATGATCACTTGATCTATATATGGTGGTTTGGTCGTGGGTTTGCAAGAGAGGAAGAAGGAGATGAGATGGAAATTTATCTTTCTAAAAGTGAGGATTATAATTCTTGAATTTTGGTAAAGTAAGGTTTTAAGGGTTTATTAGTTAAATAATAGAAATCAATGCATGAGGTTAAGGGTGTGATCATGTGGCCGGTTTTTGGTGATCCAAGGGGGTAGGGGTACTTGGTATTTAATTAGAAATCTAGTGTAGCGTTAAGTGTTATTCCGTGTTATTCGTTAAAATCGGGTACCGGGTTTAATAGAAATAAACGTTCACGAAGTTAACCGGGATGAAATAAAGTTATAATAATGTTAAAAATATATTAAAAATATGTTGGGTACATTTACTGAGTGATCGGGTGTTTATTGTTTAGTTTTCACGAAAACCGTCGTTATATTCATACGCGTACGTTATAAATAAAATAAATTTCCAAAATACTGGGTAACTGAATGTTATAACTTTTATGATGTTAAAATGGATATAAAAATATGTCGGGACCATTGTGGGAATATTTAGATATATTCGTCGTGTATAAACCGGGTGTTAACATTTACTATAAATACTTATACGTAAAAACGTTAAATGTATCAAATATATAAATTTGAAAATCCTGAGAGTGGTATAACATGAAAATGCTGTTATGATGATATGCAGACTATCTCCAGTCCGTATGCAGTGTTCTTAACACTAATGAAATGAATTCGCACCTAAACCAATCCGGTTACACGAATTTGAATACCCGTAAACTAAATTTACGATGAAATGAGTAATGCAAGTGAATAGTGAAAACTTTTCCGGAAATGAATAGTGTTCAGTGAATAGTAAATTTCCCAAATGTTTCTCAGAATATCAAAATGACCTCGAAAATGATGAATAGTGTTTTGATGAATAGTGATTTATGAATAGTGTTTTTCCAAAGTTCCCGAAATGACCTGAAATGACCTGAAATGGTGAGTTGTGACAGTCTTCCCCTCTAAAAAGAACTTCGTCCCGAAGTTCAGTTAATGTTAATCAGTTAAATGTGTGTTTAAGAAAATGTGTCAAAGCTTATGTATGTGGGTTTCTATCCAACTAGGTATGTTCTCGTGGTCAGACTTGATGAGGCAAACCTTCCCAATCCCGAGCATAATCCTCAAAAGACCTCCTTTAGGTTAATCCTTTAGGTAACCGATTTTCACTTAATCCCACAACCCAATCAAACAAGAACAGTCATGAGATTAGGCTAAATCGGTTTGAGTGACGACTTTAACTTTTAGCTTGATTTTCGCAACCCAATCAAACAAGAACAGTCACTAGAACCAAGCTAAAAATCAAGGTCTGGATTCAACATCCTTGAAAAAGATCTTTTGAAAGATTGGCTCGACTTTGGAATTGCTTACACTAATCAAATTACTAATGTTAGTATGACTAAGGTTAATGCTACTAGGTCTCAGATTAGTCAGTGTTGTGTATAGGTCCTATATTAAGACTTAAGTGCTACTAAAATACGATAGTTGTTCAAGAGAATGTACCCGTTATGCTACCGCGGACATGTTGGGTGATAGGATTTCCTAAGAAGTAAGCTCTGCCAATTGCGGGTGGAATCTCATTAGCCTCATCTCGTGGCCCTTCAATTGCTGCTGCTAAGTTTGGACGATTGCCTCCTTGGTTAAGATTTCTTTTCAACTTAGGACAGTTGTTCCGAAAGTGATCCGGGCTGTTACATTCATAGCATGTCCTTTGGTTGTTCGTCATATTGCCCACATTTGCTAGTTCTCTACACTGGTTTGTAAAATGACTAGACTGTCTGCAAAATGCACACACACGGCAGGGCGCAATCTTTTGATCATGAAAGTTACATTTCGTACATTTAGGATGCGGGCCTAAATACTCTTTCTGACCAGGATTAGTTGCCGCAAAGGTCCTTGCCCTTTTGTTGTCAGCTATTGTGCCCATTTGCTTGTTTGACTCGCTTGTTCCCTTCCTTTTATCACTGTTCCTCAAGCTTCCATTTCTAACCATCTCATCTGTTAGAGTCCCTGCTCTCAATATTGCACTCTGAATTGTAGAAGGCTCAGTTGTTTTCACAGTCCCACGAATTTCTGGGACAAGACCATATATGTACCTCTCGATCCTCTTGGACTCAGGGGTAACTAGGTGTGGAACTAGTCTGGCTAATTCATGGAATCGATCTGTGTAGGCTACATGACCAGCCCCTATCATAGAGTGATGATAGAGTTCATCCTCCAGCTTTTGCATCTCGTTGTCCGGGCAGTATTCCTCTTTCAATAATGCCTTAAAATCGTCCCATGTCATACCTACAGCTGCCGCTCTACCCCTAGCTTGAATCTGCGTATTCCACCATGTCAATGCCTTTCCTGATAGTAAGCACATGGAATACTTCACCATTTGATGTGCTGCACAGTTACTAATGTCAATCACCGTCTCCATCTTTTCAACCCATCGAGTATACGCCAACGCGCCTCCTACACCATTGAAATCAATTGGCTTGCATGACGTAAATTCCTTATACGTACATCCAGTCCTAATGATGTTGTTGCCATTACCATTCTGGCCTATACCATTGGTGTTGTTAATTCCGCTTTCGTGGTTTGCCAAGTTATTCATATGATCGCCAACTTGAGTGACAATAGTGGGGAGAAAGTTTTCAAGTTGTCGAGCGATGATGGCTTCAAAATCAGTATTTCCACCGTCGTTGTTATCATTGTTTTCAACTCCGTGACCACCTCCTCTACCTCCACGTCCACCAGTTCTTCCACCATCGTTACTTGGGTTACTAGTGTCATTAGCAGCTCCTCTACCTCCTCTACCTCCACGTCCACCAGTCCTTCCACCCCTTGGTGTTGCGCCTCCTCGAACAGAGCTACGAGTCACTCTCTTTGGTGCCATGATTTCCTGAGAGGAAGGACATTTAGTGAACGTCAGAGATGAGGGAAAACCGTTGATTATCCAAAGTCTATACTTAACATCCTCATATATAATACCGTGCTACCAGTTGTTTCCTAAGTTGTGCCAACACCGATCTACATCTGCATAGTCATATGTCCACGTGTGTCGTGAAGCACTTATAATTATGTTGGCCACCACAATTATAAATGTTTCCTTTCACAAGTGTACATATCACCAGGCACACATATCTCAGTGGTAGACGTTGCTTAAATGGGCATCTAGGGAATGTCACACTTAGTACAAAGGAACAAAAGATTCTCCCTTAAGTGTTAAAGTCACTGGGAAGTCTAGTTTCTAACGGTTTCTACAAAGTATCTAATAGCGTAGGTCTAAAAATAAATTACCAGCAAGCGTATGTGTATGTAAAGTGCAAGGCGATAGGGAGGAGAGTCTACATGTATGTAGTTATAGTCTAGACTCTAAAACAACCTAGTTCTCTATAACCAAGGCTCTGGTACCAATCTGTAACACCCCCAAAATACCGCAGCGGAAGACTGTGTCATAGGGATGCTACTTCAGGGCACAAAGTACAAGATATAGAAAACGACCTCTAAATGAGACGTTTTTGAAAAGTTACCATTCGAATAGATAAAAGTCATAGTTTACAAAACAAAGATCCCAAAGTAGAATGATACATAAGTTTTTAAAGTGTATCGAACGGTAAACGATAAAAGTGAAAGTCTCCAAAAGCATGCCCTAAGACTCTCAGCTCCACATACCTGCTATCGCCTTCCTAACCTGAGATAAACATGCTTAAAAGTGTCAACACAAAGGTTGGTGAGTTCATAGAGTTTGCCTTAATACAGATGAAAAGTCTATAAAGAATGTTCACTCAGCAAAGGCATCGTAAATCCACTCAGTTGCAAGTCCCGCCATAAGAGACTTGTAACCTGTGTGTTTACAACCCACTGCTACAATATAATAGGATTAAGATATGTATGAGTTCATAACAACAGTTAAGCAATTAGTAGTGAGTCCACACTTCATCTCCGAAGACCTCATGTTTGTATGTATGTCTCAATGGTTATGTCCAGCAACTTAATCTGGGGCCATTGGAAGTCTGTATGTATGTATGATTACTGGGTGCCATTTCCCAAAGTATAATAGTAAGTATGTGTGCATGTATCAATCATGTATGTATGTAATCAAGAATAATGAAATCAAGTATAATGTAATCAAGTATAATGTTATGTGAATCCGTACAAGTAAGCAAGTAGTAGCATGTATCTCCCCCAAAGAGTTGATAGAACAATTAAAAGAGTAGGGGCTATGACTCACCTCGAAGTAATAGTACAATGCAACGGAATGTTAAGGACAACAATGCACGGTTATCTGCCGCAACCTAAAATGAATGATGAATGATCTCATTTAGATCACCAAATGATGTTATGAATGTCCATGCTCATGTTTCTATACCACTCTACTCTTTGGAAAAACACTTGTGTTATCAAAAATATATAATCCAAGAATTTGGAAAATATTGCTATTAGAAAATATAATAAGCTAGTTGTAATATATATATACTTATATATATATCGTATGTTTCTATGTTAGCGTTGAAATACTCGGGTTGTAATCCTTGAAATGATGAAAATATACTTGTAATAACTAATACTTCATTAGTTATAAAGCTTGGTACTTAATATTATTTCTAGCTTATAAAAGTACTTCGTAGTTTTAGTGTCCATTTTTATTAAAAGCTGTCAAATAAAAATGGTTTTAGCCGATATTCAAACGTGAATATCTTTGTCGTTACTTGTCCGTTTTACTTGTTCTTTATATCCACGGTTACGTCTTAGTACGTAGTAATATATTTTGGCAAGCTCGGCTCCTCCGGGTTACGTCTAAAGTCTCTTTTTGTCCAATGAAAAACGTCCAACAGCAAACATTTTCAGAAAAATACTTTTCGTCTACAATCTTGCAAAAATCATAACTTCTTCGTTATAAACTCTTTTTAATCCGTTCTTTCGCCTACGGATTCGTTTTTGAAAGTATTTTCTAAAAATTTTGCCAAAGTTCCCTTGCTGTTTACTGATTTTCCAGATTTTTACAAAACGGGACAGCATGTCCTAAACATGTTCCAAATCAAGTTTTCAAGGTTTATAACTAATTTCTAACATCACCAAACCTCTTGTAATCACCACATAGCTAATCTAATCCTACCATACACCTTCTTAGGGTGCCATGGACTCCTAACCAAGTTATTATAGCAAGGGGATTCATAAATAAAAAGTTAGGGTTTGTATGTTCCATTTTTGACAAAATAAGTGGTGGTATAGCTAGTTGTACATGGTTTTTAGCATGGAAATCATGAAATACAAGTAAATATAAGATGTTTCATGTAAAAATAAAGTTGATAACTTACTTGATAAAATGAGATGATTAGATGATGATTATGCTTGGATTACTTGTGTTTTTCTTGATTGATTCTTGATTAGGCAAGTAAAAGGAACAAGTTTGGTGTTATAACTTTTGAAAAATGATCACTTGATCTATATATGGTGGTTTGGTCGTGGGTTTGCAAGAGAGGAAGAAGGAGATGAGATGGAAATTTATCTTTCTAAAAGTGAGGATTATAATTCTTGAATTTTGGTAAAGTAAGGTTTTAAGGGTTTATTAGTTAAATAATAGAAATCAATGCATGAGGTTAAGGGTGTGATCATGTGGCCGGTTTTTGGTGATCCAAGGGGGTAGGGGTACTTGGTATTTAATTAGAAATCTAGTGTAGCGTTAAGTGTTATTACGTGTTATTCGTTAAAATCGGGTACCGGGTTTAATAGAAATAAACGTTCACGAAGTTAACCGGGATGAAATAAAGTTATAATAATGTTAAAAACATATTAAAAATATGTTGGGTACATTTACTGAGTGATCGGGTGTTTATTGTTTAGTTTTCACGAAAACCGTCGTTATATTTATACGCGTACGTTATAAATAAAATAAATTTCCAAAATACTGGGTAACTGAATGTTATAACTTTTATGATGTTAAAATGGATATAAAAATATGTCGGGACCATTGTGGGAATATTTAGATATATTCGTCGTGTATAAACCGGGTGTTAACGTTTACTATAAATACTTATACGTAAAAACGTTAAATGTATCAAATATATAAATTTGAAAATCCTGAGAGTGGTATAACATGAAAATGTTGTTATGATGATATGCAGACTATCTCCAGTCCGTATGCAGTGTTCTTAACACTAATGAAATGAATTCGCACCTAAACCAATCCGGTTACGCGAATTTGAATACCCGTAAACTAAATTTACGATGAAATGAGTAATGCAAGTGAATAGTGAAAACTTTTCCGGAAATGAATAGTGTTTAGTGAATAGTGTTGGAACCATAGTTTTACTATTTTATCAAGTCTCGGTCATTTGTAATAATGCTAGGTTGCTTAGTTATTATTTACTTTCATTTACATTTTGTATTAAGTTTACTAGGCTTAAGTATGTAGTCCATGGGCCTCAAAGCCCATACGATTTGTAAGGAGGGAAGGAGTAGGATGTTGCCCTAGCTTCTTTCCTATAAATACTAGTCTTAGGCCTCTTGTATACTTGGTTGGTTATTTGAAAACATTAAGGAAACTCTTGCATTTCACTTTCTCAAATTTCTCATAATCATCCCACTCTCATTCTCATCTCATTTCTTTATCAATCTTACTTGTGTTTACAAAATGGTGACATAACAAGTGGTATCATTCGCTAGAGGAAGGTGTAGTTATTGTTTTTTCATTGATTTCTTTCTTTTAAAATCGTTTTTATTATCGAATTGTTTGTAAAAGTTTATTTTTTTTGTTAGTTTCTTGGTTTTTTCTCACATCTTTGCTTACAAACTTGTGTTTAAAATCAAAACAAACCAAAAAGTTCCAAACTTTTACTAAATATTCGATTATTTAGATATTTGTACTTTTTTCGAGATCTTTACAAGTGTGAAATTTTTCATAAAGTTTTCTACTTTCCTTAAGATTTACACATTTTATACACAAAAGTACAAGTATCTTGAAAGAAAAACGAATTTAAGGATTGCTTTCTTTGAAAAACAAAACCTACAAGTTATCGAGATCTTCCTACTTGCTTATTTCGAGATCTTCTCAAAGTGCACTACCTCGTCTTCGTTTGTGTGGACTCGGTATTTTCTTTCTTGTATAAGAAAGTTAAGTACTTCGACTTTTGGGAAAGTTTTCGAAATTGTATAATTTCGAAAACTAAGTTTCGAAATTTTTCGATAATTATCGAGAAAATTTTTGGTTATCGAAATCTTATTTTTCGATAAACCTGATTAAGTATCGAAATCTAATTTTTCGATATATCTGCTTCAGTATTGCAATCTTATTTTTCTCGATAATCTGCCAAGGTTCTCGATAATTGGTTAAATCTACACTTTCTACAAGATCCATTTCTACACAAGTGTTCTAAGATGTCTCAACCACCGAATCACTACTTTCCTCATGTTCAACAACAAACACCTCAGCAACAACAACCTCAGCAGTATCAGCAACAGCATTACCTTCCGCACCAGATGAATCAACAACCTCCTAAATACAATCCACAACAACATTACCTAATGATGCAACAACAGCTCATTCCTCAACAACTACCATATCAAGTGCCACAACAAACCACTCAGTTTTCCTCCAAACAACCTCACTGGTTTGACAGAATGTGTGAAGTTATTACAACTCAACAATCCCGACATGAGGCAGGATCACTTGAAACACCTCCAATGCTTACACCTGGTAATTATGTGCAATGGTCAAGTCGATTCCTACGATTTCTTGAACTCAAGAAACCTCATGGGCCATTCTTGAAGCAAGTGATACTTGAAGGACCATTTGAGTGGCCAACACGATTTGAAGCTGGTGATCCAAATGCAGATCCTCCACGTCCTCCTGGTGATAGACCCCTTCCTGAAACTGCACTCACTGAAGAACAGAAACTACATCGTGAAGCTGATCAGTATGCAATGGCTTATATACTTCAAGGTATACCCAATCCGATCTATCGCAGTGTCGATGCTCAGAAAACAGCCAAAGCTATGTGGGAACACGTTCATCTCCTCATGGAAGGCACTCAATTGAACAAAGATGACATGGAATCCAAGCTTTACATGGAATACACTGACATCACAATTGAACCTGGAGAGTCACTTGAATCCTACTATCATCGTTTCACAAATGTGGTTAATGATCTGGAACGTCACAAAATCACTGTACCAAGGATCGCTGTGAACTCCAAATTTGTGGGTAGTCTTGGCCCTGATTGGCATAAATATGTGACATTTGTTCGTCAAACGAAGAATCTTCATGATGCTCCATATGGGTTGTTGTATGATTTTCTGAAACACCATGAACCTGAAGTGGAAAAAGATAGAGCTTTACGAGGAGGATACACACCATCATCAACACCAAATTCCTTGGCTCTCATAGCTCAATCTCCCTATGCTCCACCACCAATGTCTAATCATGCATATGTTCAAGAGCAGAACTACTTCAGTTATCCACAATCTTCCACCTCGAACCAAATGGTCCCTTATGATTCATCTCCACAAGATTCTTCTACTCTACTTGTTTCATCAAACAACAATGATGCTGTGTACTACTCCAACTCCTATGATGATGACGATGATGACTTTAATACGTTGAATCAGGGACTTGCTCTTATTGCTCGTGCATTCAGCAAATTCTCCAACAAAACTAACAACCGTCAACGTTCATCTTCAAACACAAGAAATCAAGCTGTTGTTAATGATGGAAGAGTGGAAATTCAGAATCGTAGCTATGGTCGATCTGGTTCAGGAAGCTCTTCAGGAAACTATGGGAATGCTCAGAGGTTTAGTAACAATACAGGGTTCAGAAACAACTCAGCATCTCCTCAACAAAGGTCTGACTCAGTTGCTACAAGGAACTCCAGTTCAGGGAATGCAGTTTGGTGCTACAATTGCAATGAACAAGGTCATATAGCTACAGCATGTCCCAAACCGAGAACTCGGGGTAGTAAGTTTCACAAGCAGGCATTACTCATGGCTCTTCAAGATGAAAAGGATGGACATTTCCCTGAACAAGACAACAACTTCATGGCAAATGTACACAATGATGATGACATGGAAGATCTGGAAGCTAATGCAGCTGTGATGCTTATGGCCAACATACAGGAACTTAAGCTCAATGATTCAGGTCCAGTGTATGACACTGACGGCTTGTCTCAGGTACATGACCTCAATGCATGCTTTATAAATGAAATTATCTCACCCTCTACTTCTGAATCAGATATGGCGCAAGTTGTTCCATCTACATCATCTTCATCCTCTCAAACAGATGAACAAATAAGCACAGTTGTCATATTTGATGATGACACAGTTGTTTCATTTGATGATCCTATTGAGAATGATAAATATGATCAGTTAGAACAACATGAACCATCATTTGATACAGACCCTGACCTCATAATGTTATCTAAACAACTGAATGCTCAACAATTGCTAATTGCAAAGTGCAACGAGAAAAACAAAGTTTTAAAAGAAACTAATGCAACACTTGCAAGAGACATTGAGTGTTATAAAATTCAGCTTTCTAATCAAGAACAAAAGATTAAACACACTAAAAGTTTTGAAAAAGCTTTTCAAGATTCTTACAACAAAGAACAAGATCTTCAACGCAAAATACAAGATTTAATTGAGTCACATGGAAAGTTGATTTCGAAACTTGAAAGTGAGAAGGGTGAATTGCAAAAACAAGTTGAATGTCTTCAAACTGAACTTTCAAAAACAGAAACAAAATTGTCAAGTTGTCAAAAAGATTTTCATGAACATAAAATACGGAAAAGGAAGTACATAGACAACTTACTCGGTGATATTGTTGATCTTGAAAAACAACTCAAAGAATTTCGTCACATTGTTTACAAACACGGGAACTCTGTCACAACAATTCAGAAATTTACTTTAAAACCGAAACCCAATTGCGGTTATGCACTTGGTGATTACAATTCAATGTTTCTACACACGGCATTCAAAGAAATTCCAAAAATTTACAGTATGGATTATTTTCTTGATAATACGGTTGTGCGTGCTGTTGTTTTTGATACTGAGGAGGAAGAAGAACTTGAAGACGAGAGTCGATCTAAAATGAGTCAAGTTCAATATTGGACACCATATGACTATTCAAAAGCTCCTCCACTTTCAAAATCTTTTGTCACTCAAAAGGAAATACCTGAGAAATCATGGTTTATCGAAGAGTCATATATTTCATCTCACAATGCGGCTCCTGTCCCACCTGTAGCACAAATAAATGGTCCTTTACCATCATCCGGTGAACTTACACGTTTACCAAAATGTCGTGTCTTAAATTATTTCAAAACCTTTATGGAAGACATCGATATTTTGGAGGAAACAATTGAACGCAATTCAGAAATAAAAATTGAAACTTTTCAATCCGCTTACGAGCGAGAAAAGAGAGATATTTCTCAAAAACAAATGAAACCAATTGTTCAACACCTTCGTCTATGTGCTACACGTTGGGATCAGGAACTTCAAAAGGAGGTCAAAAATATGATAAACGTTTTTGATACTGCTGAAAATGAGATTTTGGTCCAAAAGCTACAAACTAAAGTTTTCAAAAATGATGCTGATCGACTCTTGGAACACGTTCTCTGTGCTGATATTGTGTCTGTTATCATGAATGATCTTTATAGTTCTGGTACTTCTATGCTTAAGCATGATCATTGTGTTGATAATATCTTGTTGAATGAGGAAATTGAGACACTTAAACTGGAAAATGAAAAGTTGAGAATTAAAAATGATGATGTGACAAAACAATTTTCAAAAGAAATTTGTCAACTCAATCAAAGGCTTGAATGGTGTCAAGCTAAAAGTCTTGAAAGGGAATTGAAGTTTCAAAGTCAAAATGTTTCAAACTCTTGTCAGATTTGCAAAAACAACGAGTCTTTAAAAGGTCGATGTTTCAAATACGAGAAAGAAATTGCGGATTTAAAAATTGAAAACGCCGAATGGCAACAAAACCGCGACGACATCAAATATTGCAATGGTTTACTTGAGTCTGAAATTCAGGACAAAAATCACATCATCATTGATTTGAAAGAGAAAGTTAAACTACTTCAAAAAGGGAAAATGGTTGACACCACGGTGATAGCACCAGGAATGTATCAAATAAACAAAACTGATAAAGGAAAGGTTGTTCAAAACACTAATGTTGATAACTCCACTTCTACAGGACTAGTCTCCACTTCTAGCGTTAGCAGACCCAAGCGAAAAAGTAAAAAGAAGAATAGGATCTTGCAACATAAGAAAGGACACCTAGAAGCTCAGGAAGTAGAAGACCAACTTAGGACTTTGAATAAAACTCATGTTGCATCCGATTTAGATTCTAATCTGGCAAATTGTAATCAAAATCTAAATGTAACGAATGATGAACCTTTGAATGTTTTGAATATTAATGCATCTTGTGTATTTTGTCGTAAAAGCGTATCATCTGGTGATCATACAAAATGTTTAGCTAATTCTCTTCTCAATCGTCATAAGAAACGTAGGACACGCATTCCTTTTAGGCCCACTAATGCCTCTAAGTCTAACTTAGGAAAGCCGTCTTCTATGGTTTCTAATGATGTCCCAGTTACCCCCATAGGTGCCGAGAACAAATCTAGGACTGAGCCAACTACTAGTGCATTTAACATTAAGAAAGCAAAAACTAGTTGGAACTGGCAACGTTGGTTACAATACAAACCAGATTTTAAATGGATTCCTAAATTGTTAATTACATGTGTTACTAACCAACTGGAACCCGCATTGTCTTTGGGTTCCACCCTTACTTCTGTTCCACCCGTGTCTTCTTCTGGTGATGCAGGTGGTACAGATTGTTCTCTGGATTGTTGATAGCGGATGCACCCGACATATGACAGGCAATCTCAAACTGCTACACAACTTTGTCTCAAAGTTTATAGGAACTGTCAGATTCGGGAATGATCATTACGCTCTTATAATGGGATTTGGTGACTACATCAGCGGTAACATTGAAATTAGTCGTGTTTACTATGTGGAAGGCCTTGGACACAACCTTTTCTCTGTTGGTCAATTCTGTGATGGGGATCTAGAAGTTGCATTTCGTGAGAAAACTTGCTTTGTTCGTGACTTACAAGGAAACGATCTAATGTCTGGCTCACGCGGCTCCAATCTTTATACAATATCAATGTCAGATATGATTGCAACATCTCCGATATGTCTTCTCTCCAAAGCAGAGTCAACTAAATCTTGGTTATGGCACAAACGTCTTTCGCACTTGAATTTCAGAACCATGACTGACCTTGCTCGTTATAAACTTGTCGATGGATTTCCAAGATTCCGTTTCACCAAAGATCACTTATGTCCAGCCTGTGAACAAGGAAAAAGTACTCGTGCTCATTTTCCGTCTAAACCTGAGCAAAGTACGAATCATGTTTTACAACTGCTTCATATGGATTTGTGTGGACCAATGCGTGTTCAAAGTATCAACGGTAAACGGTACATACTCGTAATTGTGGATGACTTCTCCAGATGGACTTGGGTTTATTTTCTACGAAGTAAAGATCAAGCTCCTTCGATGATCATCACCTTTCTCACCAAAATTCAAGTTCAGCTTCGAAACACAGTACGAATCGTCAGAACTGACAATGGAACTGAATTCAAGAATCAGACACTCCGGTCTTACTATGAGAAAGAGGGAATTGAACATCAAACGTCTATACCTAGAAGCCCAGAACAGAATGGTGTGGTTGAAAGACGCAACAGGACGTTAGTGGAAGCTGCTAGAACTATGTTGATTAATGCTCAATTACCAGATTACTTATGGGCAGAAGCTGTTTCAACCGCATGTTATACTCAAAACCGTTGCATGATCACAAAACGCCATCGCAAAACACCATATCAAATTGTTCACAAAAGGAAACCGAACATCGATTACTTTCATGTATTTGGAGCACTTTGCTATCCGAAAAATGATCGTGAGGATTTAGGTAAACTCAAAGCTAAGGCTGACATCGGAGTGTTCGTTGGATATTGTGAAAATTCCAAAGGTTTTCGGATATGGAATCGTCGTACAAGAGAAATTCAAGAAACCATTCACGCTAATTTCGATGAACTCACCCAAATGGCTTCTGAGCAACACAGCTTAGGACCCGAATTCAACCGTCTCAACTCTCCGGCATCTTCAGCTGAACCTTTACCACTTAACCGCAAAGAATTAGAAACCTTGTTTGCTCCACTATTTGATGACACGATTGAATATCGTCCTACTGAGGTCTCACCAAATTCCGCTGCTCAACCTGATCACATTCCAGTACCAGACTCACCTCAACAAACTTCAACAAGTGTTGAGAGAGACGGTCCTTCAATTGTATCATCATCTACAGCAGAACAAACTGGTTCTACTCCCTGCCATCCAGCTGAAGATCCAACACCACAATCAGTTCCACAACCCGCAGAGCATGATCCTGATGCGTTCATTAATCCGTTTGCACCAGCTACTACAGTTCCTGATATAGCTGAGTCATCAACACGCAACTTGGATCCTGCCAACATGCGAGATACGTATCAACTACACCCGTCAACACACAAATGGACTCGTGACCATCCACTAGTCCATATTATTGGCCATCCAGATGCACCTGTTATGACAAGACAACGACTTCACACCGATGGTGAAACTTGCATCTACGCACTCACAGTTTGTCATGAAGAACCCAAGAACATTAAAGATGCAATGACTTATGACAACTGGATTGAATCTATGCAAGAGGAATTTCAGCAATTCATAAGATTAGAAGTCTGGGAATTAGTTGAAAGACCTGACGGAGTCTTTGTCATCGGGTTAAAATGGATCTGGAAGAATACACTTGATGCAGAAGGAACAGTCATCCGCAACAAATCACGTCTGGTAGCCAAAGGATACTCTCAACTTGAAGGTCTAGACTTTGCTGAATCCTTTGCTCCAGTGGCACGACATGAAGCTGTTCGGATCTTTCTGGCATATGCTGCTCATAGGAATATGGTGGTTTACCAGATGGATGTGAAAACAGCATTTCTGAATGGAGAACTCCGTGAAGAAGTTTATGTCAGTCAACCTGAAGGCTTCGTTGATCCTGAGCGTCCTAATCACGTCTACCGACTCAAAAAGGCTCTCTACAGACTCAAGCAAGCCCCACGGGCGTGGTATGACAAACTATCCACTTTCTTACTGGCCAATAAATTTTTTAAAGGATCGGTGGATCCCACACTATTTACAAAAACCTACGGGGAGGACTTACTTGTTGTTCAAATATATGTCGACGACATCATTTTTGCCTCAACAAAAAGAAGTTATTCTAATGATTTTGCAAAATTAATGAAAGATAATTTTGAAATGTCCATGATGGGTGAACTTTCGTTCTTTTTAGGACTACAAGTTCATCAATCACCCCGTGGAATTTTTATAAATCAGTCCAAATATGCTCTTGAAATCTTAAAGAAACATGGAATGATAACTTGTGATACTTATAATACGCCTATGGGCTATACCACAAAACTAGATGCTGATTTACATGGGACTCCCGTTGACCCTACCAAATACCGAAGTATGATTGGGTCCCTCATGTATCTCACAGCTAGTAGACCTGATATAGTTTTTGCTGTCTACATGTGCTCTGGCTATCAGTCCAGACCAACTGAAAAACACCTCAGTGAGGTCAAGAGAATCCTTCGATACATAAAGGGAACCATTAACTTGGGGATCTGGTATCCGAAGGATTCTGGCTTTGAACTAATTGCTTTTTCAGATGCTGATCATGCAGGATGTTTAGACACACGCAAAAGTACATCTGGTGGCTTACAGTTTCTCGGAGACAAACTTGTGTCATGGCAATCTAAGAAGCAGGACTGCACTTCACTGTCGTCTACAGAATCTGAATACGTAGCCATGTCTGCTTGTTGCGCTCAAGTCATTTGGATGAGATCACAACTTAAAGATTATGGCTACCTATTCAACAAGATTCCTATCTACTGTGATTCAAAGAGTGCAATTGCTATCTCCTGCAACACTGTGCATCATTGCAAATCCAAACACATCGATCTCCGTTATCATTTCATCAAAGAGCATGTGGAAAGGGGTACAGTTGAACTTTATTTTGTTGGAACTGAGTACCAATTGGCAGACTTACTTACCAAATCTCTGGCACCATCCAGGTTTGCTAGTCTAGTCCACCAAATCGGTATGAGATGTTTGACACCAGAGGATCTGGAAAAGTTTTTAAAATACCACTGATCGTCAAACATCACAACTATCTTTGTATAATATTTTGTTTTTTCTTTCTTTACTACAAATTATTTCTCAAAAAAAAAAAAAAAAAAAAAAAAAAATGCAAGTATATCGCTTCCATTCAACACCTTGTTCTTACTTTACAAGTGTTGAGGGGGAGTCACGCTTAAATCTTTTACCAATCAATTGGTATACTTGCATATTTCTCGTGTGTTACGGTTCGGAGTGTGTGCGGGTGTTTTTTATTTCACTACACTCTGTCTCATTTGGCTTAAGTCTTCATAAGTTAACTTAACGAAGTCACATCTCAAATGTCAATATACTTGCTAGTTACTTTAGGGTTCTAGTTAAAGTACTTCTTAGTTAAGGGACCCTTGTTGTCAAATTTTTAAGATTCTAAAACTTTTGAACACTAGTTTGTTTGTTATTAAAGTCCAAGGACTAAAAGTGACAAAAATTCAAAGTTTTAAAATTACTTAAACATACAAACCGTACCACTTAAACCCTACATATTTCAAAACCACCAAAACCCTCTTCTAAAACCCACGGTTCATAATCAATCGAGCAAACCACGACTTTGATCTTTTAATTGTAAGTTCCTATGGATTCACTAGGGTATTTCAAACATAGGATCTTGGTAAATTGATTTTTCAATGGTTAGATCTCTTGTATTCGTGATATCGAGAACTAGGGTTAGGATTTCGAAAATGCGAGTAACCTGTTGTGATGGTTAATTCTTGATGGGGTTTAGTCACTTTACTTGTTTCTAATACTTTATCATCAGTTTTTATCTCATTCTATCATGTTTGCTTGGTTCTCGATTTCAAAAAGAATGGGTCGAAGTGGATATTTTGCTTCTGTGATTATTTGGTTGATGTTAGTGGTGGGATTTGCTTATTTGGTCTCTAATGTGCATAATCAATCTTGCTTGGATTATTCTCACAGTTTATTCATGGTTCTCGATAAAACATGTATGCTTTGTTCGGAATATCATCGAGATACACTTGTATCTTGTATTAGAATATCTGTGACTGGCCAATCTCTGTGGTAACATGATTTGTAATGCATACAAAGGTGTAATCTCATGCGAATTCGATTAATTCTTGTATAAGAATGTTTTCGAGAATCTGTGAAATATCGAAATCTTTCGGAAAATTATTATCGAGAAACTCAAGTTCTCGATAAATTTTCACTTATCGAAATCTTCAATTTCTCGATAATGTTTTTCGATAAATATTAATTTTTCTCGATAAAATTTCTCGATAAAGTTTTTCGATAAATATTAATTTTTTCTCGATAAAATTTCTCGATAATGATTTTTCGATTAATATGAATGTTTTCTCGATAATGTTTCACGAGATGACACTTTCTCGATAATGTGTCATTCATCGAAATCATTCAATTAATTATACTTTCTCGATAACACCAGTTTCTCGATAAGTTGTTAACAGAATTGTTTTTCTCGATAATATCAATTTTTCGAAAAATAAGTAATCTCGATAAAAGATCCATGATGCATTTTTTTCCGAAATCTTGTTTGGTATTATACCTTGGTATGATTCATTAAGTGTTGTGTAATGTGATGTAATGTGAATTGTGCTTGTCATGTTGTACTTATTTGCCATTTGCATTATTTGACTCATTCTTAAATGACGCATTTGTGCTTAATTGTTTCAAGTAGATATCTATATCCAATATCTAAACTGTGCTAACTCATAACACATTTGGATGTTTGATTTATGGTGATACTTTTTAGAAAAACATGGCTGAACACACTGAGAACGTCGCAGAACAACCTCTTCTATTACTCACCTTGGATGACATCACTCCCGAGAACTACAATGTCACAATTGGCAACAACAATCCCAGAGTCGATTTCAACAAGTTGAATATCACAGAGAAATCATGCAAGATTGTGAAAGATATCCTACTGGCACATCCATGCAAACCACTTCTCACCTGCTCTACTTCAGTTCCACTGTTCTATCTTCATCAATTCTGGCTTACTGCTCAGACCAACTTGGATAATGAGTCTTTCACTGTTACCTTAGATGGCCAAGATTACTCTGTAGATCATGACGTTCTTCGAACAGCTCTTCTCATGCCACAAACTGACAACGAATTTGCTCCGATACTACCTGACCTGGAACTTCTTGACTTCTTCATTGAATTAGGATATGAGGTTGATGATGATGAACCTCTAATCAAGCTTTCCAAATTCAATGTCAAGTATATCCCTCAGCCTTGGAGAACATTCTGTTTGTTGGTTGTTAGATCTATATCTGGAAGGAAAAGTGGTCATGAACATCCAAGGCTCGAACACCTGCAAACATTCTGGGGAATGGTGACTTTGACACCAATTGACTTTGCAGTTCCTATCATGAATGATATCGTCTACAGTATTCAGACCGACCGTGTGAAGACTATGATACCATTCACAAGATTCACCAAGCTTATCGTTGAACATCTCTGCAAAAGTTCTCCAGAATTCATCAAGAGGATGGCTGATCCTAATGAGCCGAAGCACCTCTTCGAGGACGACTTCACCACCTTATTCATCAAATCAACCACTTCCGCTACCAAGATCAAAGGAATGAGGATTCCCGAATACCTTCTGAATGACAACATTAAGAAAAGGGCGAACTTCAAGTTGTATAATCTGGCTTACAAAGGGGAACTGGAAGAAGCAACTATAAAGACTCGTAGCAAAGGAAGTGTAAAGTCTGGGAGTACCACGAGCACCACTGGATCACCGCATACAAGATCTAAGTCTGCTACAATGGCAAAACCCAAGACTACTACCACACCTAAACCTACATCCAAACCTAAACCAGCTACCAAACCAAAGAAGAAGGCAACTCCTGAGTACTTTATTCGGGATGAACCTACTCCTCCACCTTCTGACACCGAGTCTGAGTTCGATACAGAATCTGACGAAGAAGAACCAGACTATGAACTGAGATACAGAGCACCTGATGAAGGATTTCCTGCAACAGAGATTGCCGTTCAACAAAGTCTTGTAACTTATGAAGAAAAGACAAGGAGAAGAAAAGGTGTCACTATCAATGAGCCGAATGATGATGAAGACGAACCAATCGTTGAACCATTGGTCGATAAACGTAAACTCAAAAGTATAGTTGTCGACACTAGAGATGAAGAAAAGCGGCTTAGGAAAGAACAGAGGAAAGCAAGCCTTGAAAGCCGACTTCTATCACACCCTCCAACACCACCACCTATTGATCAGTCAGAACATGTAGGGGCTACAAGCAGTATGGTTCCTCCAACAACGTCAGAATCAGCTCCACAACCTGATGACAACGTTAAGGATACAGACAAGACCGAAGATGTCCACATGACAGAGACTACTACTTTAGAGGAGAATGTTGGCGGTCAAGAGAACTTAGCTACGGATCAGGAACATGAATATCTTATTACTCCAGAGTTTCTTGCACGAGAAGCAGAGGAAGCAGAGGAACGTCGTCGAAAGGAAAATGAAGAGAAGAACGCGTTCGACACCAACATGTTTCTTAAGTCATCTTCTCAGCAGACTTCCTCTGCACAACCTCCACCTCCTCAAGACTCTCCGCCAAAGGATCCAACTCCTCCTGCTTCTTCTTCGGACTCTCACAACGAGTCTTCGTCCGAATCATCACCAGAGCACTCATCACCCACACCATCTGAAACCGCATCTAAACAGCATTCGATCAATGAACCAAAACAACAAGTTGATCTTCAGGAGCAAGTGAACAAACTCACCGACATGGTTACCAAACTTACTAAACAAGTTGAGGAATTCCAGGATTCTACGCAGCTGATTGACAAGTTCTTGAAATCTGATTACGAAGGTTTTATCAGAACTGCAACACATGATTTTCTCACTGATAATCTGGTCGAGATGATCACTCCTGAAGTTGCAAACCTTCTCAAACCAATCAATGACAACTTGGATCATAGAATTAGAAGTGTTACGAAGAAAATGTTGTCTACTACACCCTTCACGCTTCACACCGCAAAATCTTCTACTGTGGCTCCAACCGTCCAAGAATTGTCCCTCAATGACATGCTTGTCAAAATCTTCGACAACCTTGCCACCAAAACCACACAGACAGCTGAAGAAAAAGGCCTGTATGATGCTATGGTAGCTTATATGTCAAAAGAGTCATGCAAAGATGCTGCTGGATCCCGAAAGAGGACAAGAAAAGATGACGATCCTGACCCAAACTCCAAAGGCAAGAAACCTAAGTCTGGAACAGGTCCCTCATCCTCTCTACAACCACCGAAGGACTCCACTCCTCCTGGAACTCAACAACAACCCTCTGCTACTGGTGAAGGTCAAACCGAAGATGAAGAAATGTTCATGGAACAAACTGATGACTTCCAAGATCAACTTGACACCGATTACCGTGCTCCACCTACTCATGATTCTCATGCTGGTCCATCATCACCGTCCAAAGCCAAAGACAAAGATGCTACATCCAAGTCTAAGAAATCCAAGAAGAAAACACGTCATTCATGGCTCGACAATGATGACAATCCTCAGAATGATTGGCTGACAGAAATGGTCCAAGCTCAACCTCCTCTGGAAGAAGAAGAACCTCTTCCTGGTAACACTCTTCAGTTCACCCAGGCCATTATGAAGGATCTTCACATCAACAAACTCACAAAGGCAGAGCTTAGGAGAATCAATAGGGATGCACAAGAATTCCTCAAGAAAAGATCTGGAAACAAAGTCGAATACGAATATCACATGCAGAATATAGCTAGTGCAATGTCTGCCGACTTTGACTGGTTAAATCCTGAAGTGAATATCGATCTAAGTTCCAAGAATCATGAAAAACCTTACTTCACCGACTGGACCAAACCATTACCGTTGAAAGGATTTCCTGACAAACCGAAGATACCTTACAGCTTCTTCTTCAACAAAGATCTTCGTAACATCCAGCTCACTCAAGAGATATCCAAGAAGAAATATGCTTCCTCACTCACAATCTCAGTACCAGCCGCTAGATACGAAATTCCAGCCATTGAAGAAACCACCCGTATTTTCAGCAACTCCATCGTTGCTTACGACAGAGATGCTCTACACGGAATTCAACATTGGCCTGATCGTCATCGTCTCGGTTATACAAGCAGATTAGGAGAGACATCATTGGAAAATGTGAAGCAGAAATCAAAGATCATCGCTATCTTGGAGATTCAGCAGTCGAAACGGTTTAACTACTTATTCATGCGTGAAATTGTTGTTAAACGACAAGATGAAAAGAAGTACAAGTTCTCCGAAGCAGACTTTCCCAACCTTTATCTCAATGACATAGAAGATATGTATCTTGAAAAGGTTCAGAGTAGAATGCGCGGATTCGATAGAGACGTTCAGTACAACTTCATGGCATCGCTACTTCTTTACATCCGACGACTGATTGTTCAAGAAAGAGTGGAAGATCTTCAGCTTGGAGTGGAGAGTTACCAACAAAAGATCAATTTGACAAAGCCACAGTTCTACTTTGATGGTCTCTATGACACACCACAGTTTACTCTCATCCAAGAACCATTTGGCTTCACCTACATCAACAGCAAAAAGCTACAAAGCTTCATGAGGTTCGATGAGGTACATAAATTCTGTGATGTTACACTCAAGTTTGTTCGTGATGGGCTTGTCAAAAGGTTGAATGATGATCGACGTAAGATAGCTAAGGGGGAACAACCTAGATGGAAATCCAGCTCCAGAAGACAAGTTCGTAACTTTGTCTTAAAGATTGAAGAACGGTTATTTCGACGGGAACAGATCAGACGACTGGAAAGCTACATCGGTGCCAGACCATCATTTCCTGTCAGAAACTTCGAAAGACCAGAACCTCAGTTCACTAACTTCAATGCTCCACTTCCAGACGAAGAATAACTTGGTACATCTGGTCATATTTTTTTCAATATCAATTGTTTCATTGATTGAATCATTTTTCCATTATGGCTTGTGCACACATAACAGTGTACAACCCGATCTTGTAATTAAAGGACCCTGAGGTACGATTCAGTGCCTCAATCCTAAACATAAGGAGCGAAGGCTTCTTACTTTTGAGTAGAATTAAACAAACATTTATGATTTTTCATAATTCTGCTCAAAAGGACAAGTATTTCACCTCAATAAGACCTAATCACTTGTTGAGGGGGAGCACTTGTCAACACAAAATACTTTGCTCAACGTCAAAAATTCTTTGTGAATCTCCCCGTAAGACTCAAAAGGCATATTTTAATCTAAAATTTTGTCAAAAACATCATTTTATATGCTATTTTTGAGGGGGAGAAAATGTAAAGTGATTAAAACATACGAAGTCAAAGCTTTAAGTTGTATCATGTGCGAGTTAGACTCAGTATTGACCCAGGAATTGACGAGATAATACAAGTTAGTAACATCGAAAGGACTTATCCTCGACGGGTAATAACATCAAGTTAGTTACTAGAGCTAGTTGTCACCTAAAAGCTGACAATGCAACTCTTTAACTAACCACGTAAGCGTGTCTCGAAAAGGATTTGTCTCAGTAGAAACGTACCATCTCAAGAAACCTTCTGTGGACTTGACCAGGCCGGGTAATAACTTCAAGCTAGTCTAACTAGTGATGTAAGCGTGTCTCGAATCGGTCCTGTTCACAGAAAGTGGATCAATTCAAAAGTTTTTGCTCCTCCCGCATGTGCAAATTTATTAAATACTTATGAGCACATGTGCAGGGGGAGCCCTTCAAAAGTGTACACAAAACTCTCAAAGTGTTAACCAAATTATTTGATTATCACAAACACTTTGAGAGATTTTCAATCAAAGGTTTCCTGGCTACTGTTGGAGTTATAAGGTGATTAAGATAGGAATATCCGTCCTATGATCCGCCAGAGCCGGAGGGATCTACCCAAGGACATCTCCCATAGTTAGAATTAGAAGTCCTTAGGTATGATACGAAAAAAGGAGAAATGAATGAAAGGGAAAGAAGGAGTTGAAGAATTAAAAAGAAAAGCAAAGAAAAGGGTGAAAAGAAATAGCCCTCCATATGTTCAACCTTAGGGCAGACACCGGGTTCAATATGTATGCTACTGGTTGTTGCTAGGGCAACACCGGTATTGAAGATTAAGTCGTCATGGACCCAGTGACGCAATGCACTAAACCTTCTTAACCACTTAAGTTCTCTTAAAAGAGCTTGTTTCATTCTCACGGGGAACCCGCATAATCTATCGACCTATCTCTTAGAGACGGTTGATATTGAAGCAGGAGACACATCCCCAGTCTCCGAATAGGAAACCTAGGAGTGCACTTATAGAGTCTAGAGCCTTGAGATACATCAAAGATCTCTTAGGAACACTTAGTATTTCTACGACTGGTGTTCTACATCAATGGGCATCAGTTGTAAACTATCGAGTCCTTCGCAGATCTTAGCAATCTGCTGAGAACGTTTATGAGAGGATTACTTATGTATTCCTCAATGATTGAACGGAAATCCTGCCAGGGTCAACATCATACAGCCCTGACAGCAGGTCACTTCGGTAATCCCACAAGGGTTACGCTTAGTGTTTGCGGTGGTTCCATTACGGTCTACAGTCGTGGAGTGATCCCCAGCGACTCACCCAGTCATTGAGCTACCTAGTAGGTCTCGTAAGCTCCTTCGGGAGTATCTGATATGGGAACGGCCTGGATAAGGATTAGAAGGAGTCTTCACAATATGCTGTTGATGAGCTCTAATTCCTTATCCGTAAGTACCGGTGATTTATTGCTAACTGTCTACTCGCAGGTACCTCACTTCCATGATGACGGATTCCACATGCTCATACATGCATCTTGCTATCATCAAAAGCTCCCTCAAAGATCAAAGCAACACAAAGTTCAAAGTAAGATTCTACGCCTAAAAGAAGAATCTACAAAGTTTAAAGACCAAAGATCTTATGTGAAAGAAAGGGACTACGTGCATGTATAAGTCAGAACTCAAAGATGTATGACCATGTTGGAATGGCGGACATTCACCACAGACGCAGGAGTGACGAATTGCAGATTACTTCATAACATTATCACTACTACATCATCAAAGAACAAAGACAAAGAGCAGAGTATATCCAACATTATTCTTATCATTTCTGAAGACGTCTAAAGCTATGAAAGTCAAAGATTAAGACAAAGACGTCAAGCAACCTTGATGACCGACCCTTAGGGGGAGATTGTTGGAACCATAGTTTTACTATTTTATCAAGTCTCGGTCATTTGTAATAATGCTAGGTTGCTTAGTTATTATTTACTTTCATTTACATTTTGTATTAAGTTTACTAGGCTTAAGTATGTAGTCCATGGGCCTCAAAGCCCATACGATTTGTAAGGAGGGAAGGAGTAGGATGTTGCCCTAGCTTCTTTCCTATAAATACTAGTCTTAGGCCTCTTGTATACTTGGTTGGTTATTTGAAAACATTAAGGAAACTCTTGCATTTCACTTTCTCAAATTTCTCATAATCATCCCACTCTCATTCTCATCTCATTTCTTTATCAATCTTACTTGTGTTTACAAAATGGTGACCTAACAATGACAAATAAAAACCCAAAGCAAATAAAATTACAAAACGTAGTAAAGACAAAGCGCGCCTTTGGTGTAGCTTGCGTCTTGACCTTGCCTTGTAATTTGGTTAAGCCTTTGTTTCTTTTCTTGAATAGGTCTTCACACTCTTGCTTTCTTTCTCCCCCTTTTGTCGAATCAAAAAGGCGGGACTTCCAATTGAAATGGGAAAGTAGCTTGTATCATAGCACCCACACTGGTACAAAAAGTTGTATTGGTCACGTCAAAAATGTGTGACGATATGCCTATAGTCACACACATTTTTTTCGTTGTGTGTCACTAAAAGTCCCGCCACCGTAGGTGGCATATGGTCACATTGTTGAGTTCGTGGCCTTTTCCATCGAAAAAGAGTCACCAAAACCCCGAATATATGTGACAAATTAGGCACAAGTTTTGTTGGATTAGTCATTATCAGTGACTGTAAACACCTTATAGTCACATGAATGTTTTTGAGAGTGACTATTGTTCGTCCTTTGACCACATAAATATATAATATATGTGACATTTGAGATGATATATTCAAGTAAATGTGTATTTTGTGTTACTATTGATAATCCAATGGCCACATGAATATACAACAAATGTGACGTTTGTGATGATTTAGTCACACAATGGGTGTTTTTTTTGGAGTTAGTCACATACAATTTAATACAAAGTGGCCAAAAGTGTGAACAAGTGTGACCATATGCTGTTTAAAGTGAAGAAATGTGTATTTTGTGTGACTATTGATCATCCAATGGCCAGGTGAATTTTATGTTTGTGTGGCCTTTTGTAATATTTAGTCACACAAAGCATGTTTGTTTTGGGTATATAGTCACATACAATTTAGGAAACAGTGGCCAAAAGTGTTAATAAGTGTGACCATATGCTGTTTAAAGTGAAGAAATGTGTATTTTGTGTGACTATTGATCATCCAATGGCCACATGAATTTTATTTTTGTGTGGTCTTTTGTAATATTTAGTCACACAAAGCATGTTTGTTTTGGGTATATAGTCACATACAATTTAGGAAACAGTGGCCAAAAGTGTTAATAAGTGTGGTCGTATGCTGTTTAAAGTGAAGAAATGTGTATTTTGTGTGACTATAGATCATCCAATGGCCACATGAAGTTTACGTTTGCGTGGCTTTTTGTAATATTTAGTCACTCAAAGCATGTTTGTTTTGGGTATTTAGTCACATACCATTAAGCAAACAGTGGCCAAAAGTGTTAATAAGTGTGACCATATGCTGTTTAAAGTGAACAAATGTGTATTTTGTGTGACTATTGATCATCCAATGGTCACATGAATTTTATGTTTGTGTGGCCTTTTGTAATATTTAGTCACACAACAAATTAAGAAAACAATGACCAAAAGTGTGACTATATGCATCTTTTAGTCACATTTAAAAGATCAATCAAAACAAATTCAAATACAATAAAATTGGAATGTATATAACTGAACCAAATATAAAATTGGCCATCCTTTTATACACCAAGGAGTCCTAGTCGGATTACAATAGTTTCCTAATTAAGTATCTATAATCTTTTCCAGAAGCAACTAGCTAGCAACTTCGAGCCGTCTTTATCTCTGAGCAGTACCAACTGTCACTAGCAGTAGTAACTTTTGTACTAGCAGTAGTAAATACATAGCACATTTTCTTTGAAGTTCATGAGCATCACTAAATCCATCTAAGCAATATTAACACAAACATGAGCAGCAGTAATTCAAACAACATCATGAAAACTTTTAATCCAAAACAATGAACATAATAATAAAATTTGCAGTTAAACTTACAAGTTTTTCTCCATTGATCTAATCTCATCATCTGGATATAAAAGCCTTGAAAATGTAGGCTTCTGCATATCAACAATAACCACATCAGGATGAGAGCAGAACTATAACATGTCAAAGTACACAACATGACAGAAGTAGATGAGCATACCGGAATAAAGTTCTTGATTAGCTGCTAGAAAACCTTCCTCTCTAAAAAGTATGTGGTTATATATATTGTTGACGGGTGCATCTATTTCTTGACATTTGACATAGAGATACTATTGCCATGTCTTTTGTCAAGTGCATCTAGTTTGTCAGGTGGCACTAGTTCAACTATATATATGATGTTTTGGTGGTTTTTCAACTATCTGCTTTGGTGGTTTTGAGTCACTTGATGCGCCACTGGTTCAACTATCTGCACAAACAAGGTCTATGGTATTTTCCTCGAATAAAGTGAAAGTAAAAGAGGGCAAAACGCATAAAAAAAAGATCAATTACCTGTGCTCTTACTTTTTTCAGATCCAATGTATTTTCAGCTGAAGTAGATTTTATATGGTATAAAACTTACTATATCTAATGTATATTTAAAGAGTTGTATATATTTGACATTAACTATTTAAAAACAAAATCACAAAGTTCGGAGTCTTTGGTAAGTGTATCACCATTGGGCCAATCCAACCTGACTCCTACCCTACCAAAATTTGAAGTTTTGAACTATATTACCTAAGCTGCCTAGCTATTTTGCCACCTCTAACTATGAGCATATGAAACAAAATCGTAAGGTGCTGTAAAGAAACAGGAACCCAAGCATATAATCACCGATGTACCCAGGAACCCAGGAACCCAAGCATATAAATTATACTGACCCGAGCGGACCTTCTTGATATTAAAGTAACCTTTATTGACGTTTTGAGTCCAAAACTGATAGCCCTGATTATGTAAAATAAGGTATAGATTAAACTCTAGGAATGGTTTACAAAGGTACAAGTAACTTTGTCCCAACCACCCAACTAAAAATGGAAAAGATAAGCTGAAAAAATCAAATAGACCAACGTAATTACTTGATTAGAAACAACTATATTTTTTGATAGTCAGATCTTGGTCTTTTTCCGATATTTGGCTTTCTTACAATCGATTCTGCACCTTTTATTTGTAATAGTGAGCTGAATACCGCCACCGCCATATATTATCAGTCGCAACCATCACCGCCATTGTAATTGAGACCCCAAATCCAGGAATCAAAACATTTATGCTACATGAGAGAATTACAAAGACATGGTAAGATTTTAGACATGAAATATCATAAGTTAATTTACATTTAAAACCTTACCAGGTGACCTTGTAAATCTCTCGTATTGTTCATACACCTGTCCTATCATCACCAGACTTGCGCACACTATGTGTGTGTGTGTTTTGGTGAGGAGAGTGTTGAGGAGATAGAAGAAGACCATATCTAGTTTTGGTGGATATATATTTGGGATGGAGTATTGAAAAACATTGGCGGGTTCAATGAAATTAAGTGGAGGAGCAATTTAAATTTGGGGAAAAAATTTAGGCGGGCTTTTTGGAAAAGTTAAAAAGGAAATTTTATTTTAGGCAATTAAGTGAAGGGACATGTAAAATATTACATATAAATTTAACACATGAAGTATCTTAATTTTTTGCTTTTATAGGAGGCAGAAATGAGCCGACCTTATAAAAGTTCGACTCGAGTTATTGTTGAGTTTTCGAGCTTGTAAGTGATATAGCATATGTTTATATATATATATATATATATATATATATATATATATATATATATATATATATATATATATATATATATATATATATATTGTATGTAAGCGTACTAAGTGTAAATAGTTAATTATAAATGTATCGGGCATGGTTGTCAGGATCGCGATCCTGATCTTAGGATCCTACAATTTTACGATACAGCAAAGCAAAAACGATCCGGATCTTATGTAGGATCTTTGAAAGCTTAAGATCGTATAGGAACCCGATCCTTGTAAGCAAAAAACAAGCGTTTATATTTCAATTTTAATTAATTTGTGTAAGACAACACATCTTTACGTACAAATAAACCGAGCTTTTCGAGTGATCAAGCTCAAACCGAGTTCATTCATGACCGGTGATAATGGCTATAATTCACATGGGTCATGGGTCATATGCATTAGGTTATCATTGGTCACATTCAATAATGGGTATTTGACATCATATGGGTCATATGCATTAGGTCATCACTGGTCGTCACATCCATGACTGTTGATCATGGGGTAATTAACATGGGTAACGGGTCATGTGCATTAATATTGGGTTGTAGTGACATGTCATATATGTTATCGACCAATACATGATTGGTGATCGACAATGGGTAATTAACATGGGTCATGGGTCATGTGCATTAGATTTTGTAAACTAAGACAAATACTATACAACATTTTATACGTTTTGTTTTTTTTTATCGTTTTCATCCGTTTGTAACGTTTTTCGTCCCTTTTTGACCATTTTCAATCGATTTTGATTGATGTCGCTATTTTTCGATCGACGTTGACAATTTTCGACAGATTTTGACGGATTTAGACCGTTTTAATCCGACTACGACCGATTGCGATCCTTTTCGACCGATTTCATCCATTTTGAATGTTTTCGGCAACTTTCGCTCGTTTTCATATGTTCATAGCTTTTCTGAATGTTTTCCTCTGTATTAAAACGTTATGAAACGTTTATTACGTTTTTGTACATTTTTGTACAATTTTTTCATAGCAACGAGATTTTTTATAGCGGTAGATAGTTTATTGATAAAAAAATTATAGGTTATAAACGAAAAATAATAAAAGTTTGAAGATTTGGGAATTAAACATAATGTTTTGAAACCCGGTTCGACTCGGGTGCTTCAACCGGTTGAACCGTTCCGGGTGAAAAATGAGTCGATTTAAACCTGGTCAACTTGCTAGGTTGGGTCGAAAATGGGTCAAATTAAACTGGGTAAAACCGCCGGGTTTGAAGAGTCCCGGGTCAACCCGGTTTGTGTTTATTTGGTTGTACTTAATTTGATAGATCTGTTTTTAATTGGTTGTACAATGTGAATAAATCATTGTATTTTTAAGTAATTTGGTAGATCTGTTTGTTTATAATATGAGAGGGCCCACAACTATGGTAATGAATAATAGAAATCCTCCATACTCTATATACCTCAAAAGAGTAACGTATGAATCTTTCGTACCGAGGGGCCCACCACTACAATTTTATGATATTACAAAGCAAAAACGATCCGGATCTTACATAGGATCTTTGAAAGCTTAAAATCTTATAGGATCTCGATCTTGACCATAGGATCTTATGAAAATGATATTACAAAACTATGATATATAATAATATTGTGTTTATGATATATAATAATTTGTAAATTTGTATAACCCGAGAAACCGACAAACCAAGCATTTGGTTTCGGTTTTTACAACCAATTAAAAACGTATCTACCAAATTAAATACAACAAATTAAAACAATTAATACAAATCACATACCGGGTTAACCCGGGGCGCTTCAAACCCGACGGGTTGAACTGGTTTAATTTGACCCATTTTTGACCCAACCTAGCAAGTTGACCCATTTTAAATCGACCCATTTTTCGACCGGAACGGTTCAACCAGTTGAACCACCCGAGTCGAACCGGGTTTCAAAACATTATCCATTACTTAAAAGTACAATGATTTATTCACATTGTACAACCAATTAAAAATAGATCTATCAAATTAAGTACAACCAAATGAACACAAACCGGGTTGACCCGGGACTCTTCAAACCCGGCGGGTTGACCCAGTTTAATTTGACCCGTTTTTGACCCAACCTAGCATGTTGACCAGGTTTAAATCGACTCATTTTTCACCCAGAACGGTTCAACCGGTTGAACCACCCGAGTCGAACCGGGTTTCAAACACACTTCACTCGGATCTAGGGTTTTGATCCTCTCTTTCTTATCAAACACACTTCGAACACTTGAACATAATCCTCTCTTTCTCTCTCACACTCACAGTTGCAACTCACTTGGATCTAGGGTTTTGATCCCTAATCTAAAAAAGCTGATAAGATCACAAATTAATTAATATAATCCAAATACCCCCTTAGAGCTATTTATTCTTAGGCTTAGGTTGATTATCTGTTATAGGAATTGCGTTGCATTTGTATTGATAGAATAAGGAAGAACATGCTGTGTTGTTTTTGCGAATAATTAGAGCAAAAGAGATATTAAAGTTTGCTTGGATTAGCTTATTTTATCTTAGGCTTAGGTTGACTATCTGGTATAAGAATTATGTTGCATTTGTATTGAGAGAATAAGGAAGAAAAGTGACGGATATGTGTGCGAATAGTTAGGCTAAAATATCCAAGTATCAAAGATGGAAGAAGTATCATCGATGGATGCAAAGACACCACTTTCAAGTATGAACATAAACTTATTCTGGTGTTTCATCCATCGATGATTCATCTTTGCTCTTTGCAAAAATACAGAAACAATTATCAAGTATAATTTGTAGGTTCGATGCTTGAATTTAGCGTCTTCGTCATTCAGCATATTGGTAGGTTAGAGATTCAAGGCTGAATAATATGTTGTTGTTGGCTAGGGTAGAAAGGATGGTAGTTCATTGCATTGTTAATATAAATTTTATATGATTTGATTCATGCACAATTAGCTCTCTAATGTCGTAGAATCTACATAATTAATATGTATGTTCGTCACATCTAAGGGAGCAATATAAATGATAGTAAGAATCTATTTCCTAATAACTTAAAGCTCAATGATTAGGGCGCTCTATATAGCGTTGTAGATTGGTCCATTGCTTAATTTGGAAAACATCTACTACCGTTTGTGTGGTTATTAGACGGTACTGCAACGTTAGATAGATCTGTCCTAATCAATGCAATAATGATATAGTGTGTACTGTTCATGACATGCCACACTCCATTATCGCATTCAAGATGAGTGATGTTACTTAGACTCTATTCTTTACTTAACATTTGTAGATTTTTTGTATTACTTTGAGTCTGGAATTTCAACATACCTTTCCATTCTAAGGTCCCATACTGTTTGCTTTGTTTTTTCAACAATCTAGCAATGCGGCTGGTGCAGTCCTTTGCTCAAAGGGAGTTGAAACGACAAAGCGAGCAGTAGCGGGAGCTTAGAAGGGTTACGTATGTTGGTTTATTGCATTCCATTATTTTTTATGATCTAAAACCAACCATCCACCAGGTAATGTGGCCATTAGAGTTCCAAGAACAAAGGTTGTTTCAAACACACCCTGAATTGCAACATTATCTTTTATTTCATTTACACTATATTTTTTTAAAATTTTAATATATTTTTTAATTTTTTTGCAGCAAATCCATGGTCAGACTACTTTCCAAAGGGATATTTAGATAAGGTCAATCATGAAATTTTGCAGATTTCTTCAAGTCAATCATGTTCCATTGTGACTAGTCTTTGTTGGTGACTAATATGTATATAGTTCTGTTAAGAGTTATATATAAGCATTGATCCCTAGCAAACGCTCGTCCCAATGGATCATGATTGGCCCGAAGATGTTGAAAAGGTTCAAGCCACCAGTGGGAAACATCAATCCTTTCCTGCATTAAACATAGGTAGTTTAGTTTTCCCATATCCCCTTTTTATACTCATTTCCATGTGTATCTCAAATCACAAATCCTAGTTTAACCACTTTTTATATTTTTTATTTTTTTGCAGAAATCATTAAAATTGACAGCAGTGACTCAAGTTCATTTCACATATCAAGCAGTTCTGAAGGTCCTCCAAATACATGGGCAAACTGCTTTCCAAAGGGATATTCTGGATCAGGCACAAAAAGGAAGATGCTAGGAAGGTTAAAACTCCAAAAAAGACTGCCAAAGAGCTTTTTGATGAGAGGGTTCAGGTGCTAGGCCTGCCCAATGCTAAGACTTGTGAAGACAAGACTATAAAATCATGGGAACCAAAAATGCCCAAAGTTTGTTCAAAAGGGAAGGGTAAAAAGAAAATGTATTAGTTGAGTTAGGAAGTAATTTGAATAAACATTGTAATCCTTTTGTACTACTTTATTTGACTTTATGAATAAACATGTTGTAATCCTTTTAGATTAGTAAAATTTAAGAATGTATACCTTTTTTTACCAGTATTTTATAATTTTTCATTTCAAGTATTAATGGAATATGTTTAATTTTAATTCCCGTACTTTGTCATTGCTAAATTTTCTCATTAATTGTTACAATATTTTGATTGTTGTGTTTATTAACAAGAACTTGGGATATATTTTGTATCATGTTAATCAAAAGTTATCAAAATCAGAAGTTTCTGCTGCTAAGAAAACGTTACTGCAGGTGGGTTTGTACTGCTAGATATGAGAGTGCAGGGGTGGATTAGTAACATTTACACTTAATTCTTACAATATTATGATTGTTGTGTTCATTAACAAGAACTTGGGATATATTTTGTATCATGTTAATCAAAAGTTATCAAAATCAAAAGTTTCTGCTGCTAAGAAAACGTTACTGCAGGTGGGTTTGTACTGCTAGATATGAGAGTGCAGGGGTGGATTAGTAACATTTACACTTAAGGGTTTAAATCCCCAATTAACTAGTTATAAGGCCGTATAAGCCGCTTTCGTACAATAATGTCAACCTACATAGTTTACTACATAACATTGTCTACGGATAAACCCATATGGTTCATCCTACATTAGCTAATTACATACCATTGTCTAGTGACAAACCCATTTGGTTTATCATACATCAGATACTTACAAAAAAGTTATCCAACTTACAAAAACTTTCAAACATTGTTTCATCCATCAACAAACATAAAACCATCAACAACCATCAAACCATCAACACACATCAAACATTAAGACTCTTTAGGACCTGTTTGTGTCATCTGTTAAAAAGAAGTGGACCCTTGCAGCTGCACCAAAGCCGGCTTCCTGTCTCAACTCCCTAAAACCAGAGCATGAAACAATAAACACCTTCCTTCTCACCTTCCCTCGACCAGGTACCACCACTGTTCTCTCACGTACTTAGAACACTTTCTGTATCATTTGGTGCTTCACAACAGCGATAGAGTACCCATACAAGTTGTACTTGTGCACAATTTTTGATGGTATAGTCTGTTACAAAATGTACAAAGTTACAACTGCTATAGATTGATAGTTTTTTAGTTTGTAATCTCATTGAAATTGTAGCATAATTACTACTCCCTCCGTCCCAAAATTATAGTCCCCTTTTGACTTTTTCGGTCTTTATTTTTCAACTTTGACCTTAAATATTTTTGTTTATATTACATAATACTTGATGCAAAATATATGAATGGATTGAGTTTTAAATGTATTTTTCATTGCTATAATTTTCATCAACTATTGTATAACACAAATAAAAATATTTAAAGTCAAAGATGAGAAAGAAAGACCGAAAAAGTCAAAAGGGGACTATAATTTTGGGACGGAGGTAGTATTTGACAAATTATCAAAGTTTTCAAGACACTTACTAGTTGTCCATTTCTCCAGAAGCATGCAGTCAGTGGTCGGTAGAATGCCCTATCTTCTTGGTCGTGGACAATGTGAAACGACCATCTGCACATCCAGTTCATCCGTCGGGCTTCAAAATCTGAATTTAATATTACAAAATGAGTAAGTTATAGATAATCAAAAATGTTACAAAGATATCATATACTTGATGTAGTTAAAGCTAATAAAGGAAAAAAAATACCATAGTCATGTGGTTGGTGACACAAGGCATTCATGGCAATATTGGTGCTGTATGTCTCCACAGTTGTGATGACCCCTCCATCAGGTTCAAACAACATCACATTAAATTCCTGGCCTGGGTAAACCTGAGTAAAAACCATCCACTGACCAGCCTTCAAATTCAAGTCTCGAGCGAGTGTCACCCAACCACCGCCATATAAGAAGGAGTGGACGTATCGACCATTTAGATGATCACTGGCCACCCTAACATTGTAGTCAGTCGTGTTAGTGGAAACCACGACCGAATCAGTAGGGGTTGGACCATCCAAATATCTCAGAAAGTCTTCCTCCAACGACTGCATAAGCAGAGATGTGTCTGTCACAGGCACTAAACATCTCCAAAATGGGGCACTCTCGGGTTCATAATTGTGAAACTCCAACCCATTCTCACCATAGCAAGTTACATAGAACACATCCTCACCCTCTTCAACAAAATGTATGTACTCAATAGCAGAACAGGAGATGTTGTGAATGACAAAATCATTCCACCTTGCTCCCTCAACAACACACTTAAATTGTGAGACTCTTCTTATACGAACTTTCCATCTAACCCCCCCCCCCCCCCACAGTTAACTAAGAAAATAAAACCATTGCCAGTATAGGAACCTCCTAAAACATAATCATTATGCAGTTCCTGTATATGAAAATAAAGTATATAAATGAAAACACAACTAAAAACTAAATCCATTCATATATCTTGCATCAAGTACTATATAACACGGACAAAAAAATTTGAAGTCAAAGTTGAAGAAAAAAGACTTGAAAAAGTCATAGTGGACACTTAATGTGTGACTTTTTAAATCTTCATTTGGCAAATTTGACCTTATATATTTTTATTTGTGTTATATAATAGTTGATAAAAACTATACCAATGGAAAATACATTCAAAACTTAATCCATTCATATATTTTGCATCAAGTAATATATAACACAAATAAAAATATTTAAGGTCAAAGTTGAAAACTAAAGACTTCAAAAGTCAACAGTGGACCATAATTATGGGAAGGAGTAATTAAACTAGTTTCTTAGAGAAATAACAGCTTGTCAATAATGGTGTTAACTTACAAACGCATCCAAAACATCAGGATTGTCCACAACGCAAATAAATTGATTACCAAACATGGTTACTGCATTAACGATTAAGGTTATAAAACAATGCAAAATACCGTTTGAATGAAGTAAAAACCAGTAAATGTGGTTACCTGGTACGTGTGTTTTTTTGAAGAATCACGACTGCTAAGCACCGACTGTATTGTTTGAGATATTAGGTTGAAAGAAGATAGAGAGTTTATGTGAGTGTGATTTTGTTGTGTTAAACACGACTTAGTTTTGTTATTTGCAAAAAATATCCTCGTCGATTTTCGTGAAAGGGAGGTAGCTGAAGTGTGTTAATGTGTTATAGCAGGAATAGTGAAGTGACGAAAATACCCTGACGTGCAAAGCACGTAAGGGCACTAACGAGCTAGCAGCATTAAGTTCTGCCTTAGCAGCATTAACTTCGGAGTTACTAGCATTCACCCATATTCCAATCCAAAGAACTTTTTCTTTGCTTTTCCTACAAAATGTTAGTCTAGAAACAAAGAAAATACAAGCCATAACATATGCACAATCATCCCAACATCTAAATATACTTAACAGTTCTAAGTATAACTAGGAGCATTGTAATGGGGCAAATGAAGAGTCATGACTAATAGTCTGAACTCAATTCATGAAGTGAATATCAAATTTGACTCAAACTAGCTAGATAGAGTACGTATACATAAGTTATCAGAAATGTGTGACCATATGTATCGAATTGTGACTACATTTAAATAATGTGTGACAAAATACGACACTATGATTTAGCCACCTAAATAAATACTTCATGTGACCATATATATAGCAGCTTTAATTTAGTCACACAAAAACTCAATGTGACTAATATCGAGGTTAATGATAACTGACTTCACATTTTGCTATAAATAATAGTCACATGAATATTTCACAATGTGACTATTTTGAATGTATTGGTCACATATAATACCCATTAGGATTTGGCAAGCAAACACACACTAAACTTTAGACACACTTATTAACTTACGTGACCATATGTATCGAATTTTCGTTACACTTAATCATGTTTCTATGGTTTAGTGTGACCATATATGACATTTGGTCACACTCGTCAACTGTGTGACATATATTTGTCACTATTAAATGCATATCGTGACTAACGCTTCAAACTTACTTTTCCGTTGTCACATATTTCAAACGCTATGTGGCTAAATATTCAGCAAAGAATAGCAGTCACGTTTGAATAATGTGTGACAAACTTGACTATATAATTTAGCCACATACACAATTACCTCATGTCACCATATATCTATTTTGGTCACACTTTTAAATTGTGTGACATATTTGTCACATATGTATATCTATAGTGTGACTAATGTTTCGAGCTCATTTGTATCTGTCACACAACTCGAATTAAAAGTGACTAAATAATCCAAATTTTTTTTTCCAGTTACCTCTAGTCACATAAATATTCAAATGTGTAACAATAGAATTCCGAAATGGTCACACAAGTCGGATCAAGTGTGGCTGTTCATTTTATTCTGGTACATTTAGTCACGTATAAATGTTACAGTGTGACATTTCAAAATCGACCATGCATGACCAATAGAACTTTTTGTACTAGTGCCAAGCGTGTTCCCCCTTGATCATAGGTCCCCCTAGATCGTTGCTCCCCTTGTTTCAAGGCTGGGATCCATTGGTCAAGAGCCTCACCTTTGCGGTGGCCTAGCTACATAAAACATACAAAAACAAGCAACAACCAAGAAAGCCTCACATGTGGAAGTCCAAAATTGGTTAGGTTAACATTTGGATACTTGCAACATGGGTTAGTTCACAATAATATTGTTATTTGTCTAAATGACTCCAATAACCATTGGTTGAGCATGAAAATATCAATTTAGAAGGCATGTAGATACACAAGTACATAAAAGGCACAAACAACTTTATTTCACAAGGAACATAGAGCATACAACAATAATAGCAACATAAACGACAATAAGACCTTATTCTAATATAACTTTATTCTCCCACATGATGATCACTCATATAACCCAAGCATTAGCACAATAGTTGCCCAAACATACTTATTTCTTGCGCTTTTGTGCGACAACCTTTGCAAGATCTTTCACAACATTTGTTAACATCATGAAATTGTTCTTGAAGGCTAAGTGCAACTCCCTCAACTCCTCTTGAAGATCTTTGACATCATTCTCAATCTTGATGGTTTTCACACAACATTTACACTTGCGTGCATGGTCATGATTTGAAGCATCAAGCTTAGGAGGGAGAGGGTACCCAATCTTATACCATATAGGGTCACCCCATAGGCATCTCATCACATAGTTTCTTAGAACTTCATTATCATCACACGATGGGTTTTCCCATTCGTCATTGGGTTCTTCATCCACTAAGATGGATTTTCCCTTGTAGTCACTTCTTGAAGAGTTATGCATTTTAAGTGAAGTAGTTTTCTTAGTAATTAAACTTAGTGAAAGAGAGGATGTTGTGAATGAAATTAAAATTTCAAGTGGCTTATATAGGAAAGGAGTAAGGTGTTAGGTATGATAATTTGAGAGGTTCTTCATGCTCATGATGTAGACCAAGTACTTAGATGCTTGAAGAGATGTTCAACACATCTAAATCATGTACTTAAGATGCTACATAGCATGTGATGGTGTAAGAGTTAAAAGAATGTGATGAGAATTTTGATTTGTATTTGATTAAGGTTGGATGATTTAGATGCTCATGCTAGTTCTCATAATTAGTCATGCATGAGCCATAATAGGTTAATCCATGCATGAAGCTCTTAAATATGGTTGAATGAGAGGTATGACTTAAATCATCATTTTAGGATTAAATGATTCAATCCAACACAGTATAGAACCAACAACTCGCCTAACATGAACCAAGTGCAAGTGTTTCACGTAGGATATTCAATGAGTGTAGTTATATGTGTAAGATTATTAAGTATATTTTCAATTTAAGTACACAAACTAGATCCTATGAACCATCACATTATATGGAAAGTCAATACACAATACATGATATCTCCGGTTCATAGTTCGTTGTGTAGTGTATCGATTTTAATAATCTTTATGTGTTACTTGCATTAACAACATAAGTTCCTAAGATCTCGGATGAGGAACTTAGCTTATTTAGTCTATTCATTGGGTATTTTAGTTTGTTATGCAATACTATACCGAATTCGATTCACATGAATTCTCTTCAACTATGTAAGTAGTTTGTATGTTTGCACAAAATCTTTTCATTTCTTTTCTTTCCTAAACACAAAGCATGCCACATTCAAATAAATTGAACAAGTAGATATAGATGTACATCCTTCAATATGATTGTAAGTCGTAATTCGAAGTTTTATGTAATCTTGGTATTTTGACACAAATGACTTTCAATCTTATTAAGTGTTAATAAGATATTTTTTTGTGTTAAATTTTCTTGTTCATTGCACATAATATAGACATGTAGAATATTGAATATTATCAATCATCGTTTGAGTAATGAATCGATATATATCTTACTTCTCGAAAAACATTTAATTGTATTTCCTTCCATGCCTTCACATAAGTCCTAGACATATAAACATATAACCACTAGGAACACCTAAAGGACATGCAAACGACTCCTAAACATTTTATTCTAGCTTAAAGATTGTCCCCCTAAGATGCATGTCAACCATGTACACCTAAACCTATCCCAAAACAATTTGGATGTTTGAAAAATGTAATGCCAAAACTTAGACTTGTTTATTTTGTGACCTAAGTGTCATTTTATTCAAGTCACCAATGACTTGTTCAATAGGATGACCCCTCGCTTCTCTTACTTCCTTAGGATTGCCTTCATCCGAAACATTAACTTGTAATGACGGATGTCACAACCCGCTATTTCCCAGGTCAATACTATTTTCTAAACTCGAATTTAAATTATTGACTTTTAATTTGAAAGATTTTATGTGAGCCCTTTTACTTGAATCGACGCGAAATTTTAAATAAATTCTAAGTACTCTAGGACTTAGACTAATTGTAGTCCACAACGCTCCGGTACCTTGCTCCTTCCCTAATTCACAATTTTATACAACAACACCAATTCCTATTCTCTAAATACTTACGGTTTTTAAATTCAACAAACGTTAAGTTTTATTCAAGAATGTAACACCCGACATACCCGACTTTCTCAACAATTATTTTTAGGGTATTTTTATACTTTCAAAATTATTACAAAAGTCCCAAAAATATTTTCCGATGTCCAAGTTAAATTCTTTACACCTTACGTTTAATTACGTATAACTTCCGTTAACTACCAAACTAATACCCAATACATATTTTTAATACCCAATACATTCAATATATTTTTTTTTATACAAATTGAAACATTTTCTTCCAAATATAATCAATGAGCCGCCCCTTTCTTTTTTTTTGTTCCATAATTATTCACCTATTTTCTTTTCTACTTGTACTAAAATGCCATGAAACATGGAATTTAATTTAGGAGGCTAGAGCCCCATTTTTGCCTCCCTTTTCCCCTTAAAACTCGGCAACCAACAAAGACCAATGTACAAGATATTTTGACCCTTTTACCCATTTGGTTATATATATACATACCTAAACTAAATACTCATTCCTTAGTTACAAGAAAGAAATACAATCACCTCCCATCTATATACACATTTCGACACCACCAAGGAGCAAGGGAAGAAAAGGAAGTTGTGGTCACTTTCGAGGGTACTTAGGGTAGATTAACAAGGGTTGGATACTAATCTTTGGGGTTACACAAGTGTTGTTACAAATCTCATCTCACAAACCTCTTTGTAAGTAATATTTACACTACTTATACTTCATGATTTTTCATGATTTTTATGCTTGTCTAGTATATATACTTGGTTATCACTTGGTACATGTTGAAAATCTTTACATCCACTTTGATCTCTTAACAAGAAAATATGTTTGAACAAGTTTTGATTTCAAGAAAATGTTGTTAGTAAAGATCTTTACAAGAAAATAATAAAAACTTTATATATATATATATATATATATATATATATATATATATATATATATATATATATATATATATATATATATACATATATGATTAGTAGATTTGAAGTTGTAAAATACTTGGATGATCTTGTACAAGGATCTTGAATATTGATTAAGTTATGTTAGATCACCATATACTAGTTGAGAAGTTGATGGAGGAACTAGGATTAGGTTTGGAGTGGTTGTTAAGTGGTGAAAATAAATAAAACACTAGGAATTATAGTTTGACATTATTTATATTGGATCTGTCCTATTCGACCCTTCACAGAAAAATCAGTACCTTGGTGGCCACATTAGGCTAGAAATATAGAAAATAGACTTAATAACGAAAACATAGCCGCTTGAACGAGTTAAAACGGACTTATAACGAAAAAGATATGCTATTTCCAAGATTGACGACTAAAACTATATTTTCTGAAAAATGGATTCTGTCCCGATTTTTGAGCTAGGAAAACTGAGGTTAAATGATATCTAGACTAGCCGAGACCTTGAAAAACCTAAAGTATACTTGAATACCTTCGCGGGAATATATAGAACTTGAAAAACGGAACTACGACGCAAAAGTTATGGCCTAGGAAAGTTGCGATGAAACTATAAAAATTTTGACAGCTTTGTACTATATTTAAAAGCTGATGGAAAATATTAAAATGAGTTTTTGGACACTTTAGAGTATAATTTGGCTAAAATAACGTATATAAAAATGGTAGAACATTGTGTATACTTATTAGGTGCGTTAGAGTTTTTCGAAATATATATTTACAAGACGACTAATATTTGGTCGTGAGATTTACAAGCTACGTTTTCTAAAATGGTGGATGACTTAAATACGAGATTACTTTGATTACCTACATTTTTGACAATAAAAATTTCAACAACATGTACAAGTGATAATATAGTGTATGACTTGCATGCTTGACCTTGTTTTCGAACCTAAGACATATGCATTATTTAGGTCGCGATTAGAGTACCCGGACCTTATTTCTAACTACTACTTTGTCTATCGGATATTGCTTTTGCTAAGGTGAGTTCTCATAGCCCCGTTTTAATTACTTATTTGATTTCAAATCCCACGGGGGAGAATACATTGCACAATTATTTTTGTACATGCCCAAGTATTAAATTCCATACATTGCTTAAGTTGTTAGTACTACCACTTCAAGTCCTCTTTATTATCATGGACCGTTAATTATATTGCCAAGCGAGAGTGAGTGGATAGATCTATCGAGGGTGACGCCTCCATTCGTGTTTGGGTTGCTCCAACGGGACGAATGCATTTCATGTCTTAACAATTTGAGTGTCTGGTAAACACTCTGGTGGGGCCATTACAAAGTCTAGCTTCGGGGCCATGAGCTTAAGAGACAATGTAGCATTTTTGACATTTTTGTCGGTTTACTTTATACTTGTGGTTTATGTACATACGATTTACCTATAAACCTATGATTATTCACCAACTTTATGTTGACCGTTTTCGCAATGTATTTCTCAGGTTATTAAGGTAGCTCATGTTGCATACATTTGGACCTTCATGGAGTCGCGGAGTCGACGCGTCTCACTATATTTTCTGCACTTATGATACGTTTGATCTTGTTGAATTTGTTTTATCTAAATTGCCAACATCTTTTGGGACCTAAGTTTTGTAAACTCTGAATGTTTTAATGATCAAACGATGTATTTTTCCAAACGACACTTTAGGTCGTTCAATATATCCTTGTTGTGATGCTATGACCGTTACACCCTCAGGCATTCCATTCCGCTGCAAGTCAGGTAAATTGGGGGTGTGACAGATTGGCATCAGAGCTAAGGTTATAGCGAACTAGGATGTATCATGGACCCTAGACTATAACCACATCATCATAGCATCTCATCATTTCATCATAGGTGCATATTCATTATACATGTTGTTTCATGCACACATTGTGCGAGTTATTTATACCCATACTCACATATATATATGATTATGTTGACCTGGTTCACAAGTGACATATCTTCAGATACCCTCCCTGTTATCCTTTCGTCGGAGTTCGACATTGAAGATGCCTTGTCATCTTCCACTACCATTGTACCGACAGTTGCACTTACACCACCATTAACACTATTGAATTGTTATAGGAACGAGGTTTTCCTAACATCCAGCCCATACATAGAATGCCGTTTGGTAGGATATTCAGACTTAATTTTAATGGACCTATTAGGATGCTTATTGCAAGGAAGATAGTATGTTTTCTTTTCTTCACTAGTAGGGCACTTACTACTCAGGCACTACCACCACCGTCAGCTACTTATTACATTATTGGTCGTCCCGTAGTGTGTACTTCAGTTTTACCTCTTAGATGTCGCGGAATAGCGCGAAAGAGGGTAGTATTCCATCCACTATTATCACCATCGTCTCCTAACTCATCACTAGGATCTCATCGTCATCAATGTTATTCTTATCCTTTTGAATACCACCATTGTCATTTCCCTTTTACAGTTCCACTTGCCATGAATTAGATAACACCTTGCGGAAAATACCAAGACCACGGACTCCACTGGAACATCCACAGATTCCTCAGGAATGGCTTAGAATCTACACTAACTAGGACTTGATCGATGCACAACTCCAGACCCCACTTCAGGACTATCTCGACCTTATAATGCCACAAACCTGGTTTCACTCAGAGGGACATCAGGAAATCTCTATAGTAGACTTATATCTTTGCTAGCTTTTAGTATTACCCTAGCCATGAGAGGTGTGGCATAGTTCAAAGAAACTTGTAGTATTTTGACTGTTGTACAAACGGAATCACCAAGTATTTACTATTATTACGCAAAACAATTTTCATGTTACTTGAAAGGAAATGACTAGAATACCATTTTTCAAAACAAAACGTTGAACACCATCTAAAACTTTTGAGAAAAATAATGCTATTTTGACTAACTCAAGCATTGCATCATTTGGTCCTCAACTATACATAGCCTGATCACCTATGTATAATTCAGGAAGGATTATGCCATGAAGGAAATAGTTATCTTTTAAAGTATTGCTAATAACAATCTTCATTTAAAAGCGTTTTAAACAATTAAACTCTTTTATAAACGTCTCTTTCTGACGAACTCTCCCTGGATACTTACCCCACCTATCACCCACTTAGCCATTAAGTTGGACTTTCCATTGACTTCCTTAGGAGAGACTTTCCATGTCAGTTACAAGTAGGATTACTCGATACAAGAAAAACACTAAAAGGATTATGGAACTATTAAACATGGACTAAGAAAATTCATAATCCAACAACAATCCTAAGATACCACGATACCATCCGAATCACCATTCTGACCTAGTTGCCAAATTTTATCATTCAAAGGTACTAGCAAGACTGAGCTACAGGATTAAACACATTGTGAAGGTACACTAAGCAACACTATAGAAATAAACAAAGCCTCCTAACCGATACTGTAGAGTGATTTGATTAAACATGGCCTTATCTAAATGAAAACTTCCCTATAATAAGTTTCACCAAGGATAATTGATTTGAGTTAAGGATATCGATATCGATTCCCTTAAGACATTGTGTTCTCAAGAAATTCTAGATAACCTCACCTATATATCAAGAGAGGCATCAGGCCCAAGCATATCTCCCCAGCTACATGTGAAGACAATACGGAAATTCATCGACATAGTATCAATTGAAACCCTCATATTGCCAACATGATGACAATTTCAACGATAAACCATCTCAAGACTTAAGTTGGTTGAATACCTAGGCTTGTAGTTTTGCCCGATAACCAACAATAGGCATCATCTAATATCAGGAACCGAACATTAGACATCTATGCATTATGCGAACATTACCTATCCTACTATTTTATTCTTGTTAGTAATCTCACTTTTAAATAAAGTAGATTTAAAATTTGTGGTTATACAAATCACATATCTCGTAGAAAATAATTTTTTTATTGCCTATTTGAACAAATACGATCCTTTTAATCAATATTTAGCTAAACTATTGTACAATGGGAAATATATAAACATCAAACTTTGGTAAACAGTCCTATTCACAACCTGTTTGAAAACCGCGTCACATTTCCTAACTATTGAATTTTGAATCATCAAGAAAGATATTACTTAATAAATCATTTGCTCCATTTTTCTATATTCGTTTATTCAGGAAAGGATTTCAACCAAAACTTAATCGCAAGACAAATTTCCAAAGCTAATCACCATACTACATCGCTTATGCATTTAGGATTTTTGCAACTTGACAACAAAGAACCTTGGAATATTTGATGAAGGAAATTAGGAGGAACACCGCACATTAAGTACAAACGTCAACAATGGAGACGTAGCCCAATAGGCAAAGAATGACACATGTCTTAGCAATCCATTAGACCAAAACACAAGGAATCAAAGATTGTTACCCATATTCTATCCCCTTTAAATGACGCTGAGTTCAAAAGACGTAACGTTGAGGAATTAGTCACAAGATTTATTGTACCTATTTCAATTGTTCCTGCTAAAGGTGATCGAATCACCTCAGACATCTAGCTATCATTTTAAGATTTCCTTTGGGACTCCATATAGATGTAAACACCGCCTATCATCCTCAGACCGATGGTCAGAACGAGAGAACGATTCAAACATAGGAAAGTTATGCTCAGAGAGTGAGCGATTGACTCTAGGGATGGTTGGACTGACCATTTATCATAAATCAGATTCGTTTGCAACGACAGTTATCTCACGATCGTAGAGACTACACTATTTGAGGAACTTTATGGTCAAAGTGCCAATTACCCATTTACAGACCGAAATCGAAAAGTTAAATTCACTGGTCTAAAACTAAACTATGGAACAACAAAGGAAATTTCACAAGTCAAGAACCAGTTACAAGCAATGAGGAACTGGTAGAAGATAGGTTGGTGCATGACGCACATTATGCGGATTTGGTATCCCTGAACAGCGAACCATCTAGATTCAAGTGGGAGAATGAACTAAGTTGAAGGCCTTGCCTTGGAAAGGCATGATACAATTTTGGTAACACGAGAGATTGAACCTCTAATATATTGGACCATTTAAGATTCAATTTAGAATCGAGCAGCTGACATACAAATTTGAATTCTGGCAGAGTTCAGCAACATATGTTGCCTATATCACATTGTAAACCTCAAGAAGCGCTGATTCATCTATTGACGGACCGAACGCGGAAAAAGCCAAACTCACTATTCCTGTAAGCACTCATGAAATAACCAGGAATTTCCTGCAAATCAAGAATCAGTTACAAGTTGATAAGTTGTAAACCCTTAGAATTTCAAGTTGATGGCAGGATCATGTTGAAAGTTCTGCCTAGGAAAGGCATAATACCATTCAGAAAAATTTGGGAAGTAAACCCGATATACACTGGACCATGTAATATTTCAGACAGAGTAGGCCTAGTGGCCGTCGGAATTGAGCCTTATTGGAAAGTAGCCGAATTACACAGACATGTTTCACAAATTCAAATCCCGAGAAATGACTTTCAGATTAGTCACAGATAATTCCATTGGAAGGAATCCAACCCAATGACAAACCTAAACCTGGTAGGAGAACCAGTGGAAATCATGGACCGTGAGGTCAAACGGTTGAAGCAAAGTCGAATTCCTATCGTCAAGGTTCACTGGAATTCTCAACGAGGTCCCGAGTTCACTTGGGAACGAGAAGACCAGATTCGTCAGAAATACCCCCATCTCTTCACCAATACCACTCCAATGACCAACGCTGACAGAATCTCGCGGACGAGATTCCCTTTTAGGGGGGTAGAATGTCACAACCCGCTATTTCCCAGGTCAATACTATTTTCTAAACTCGAATTTAAATTACTGACTTTTAATTTGAAAGATTTTATGTAAGCCCTTTTACTTGAATCGACGCGAAATTTTAAATAAATTCTAAGTACTCTAGGACTTAGACTAATTGTAGTCCACAACGCTCCGGTACCTTACTCCTTCCCCAATTCACAATTTTATACAACAACACTAATTCCTATTCTCTAAATACTTACGGTTTTTAAATTCAACAAACGTTAATTTTTATTAAAGAATGTAACACCCGACATACCCGACTTTCTCAACAATTATTTTTAGGGTATTTTTATACTTTCAAAATTATTACAAAAGTCCCAAAAATATTTTCCGATGTCCAAGTTAAATTCTTTACACCTTACGTTTAATTACGTATAACTTCCGTTAACTACCAAACTAATACCCAATACATATTTTTAATACCCAATACATTCAATATATATTTTTTTATACAAATTGAAACATTTTCTTCCAAATATAATCAATGAGCCGCCCCTTTCTTTTTTTTTTGTTCCATAATTATTCACCTATTTTCTTTTCTACTTGTACTAAAATGCCATGAAACATGGAATTTAATTTAGGAGGCTAGAGCCCCATTTTTGCCTCCCTTTTCCCCTTAAAACTCGGCAACCAACAAAGACCAATGTACAAGATATTTTGACCCTTTTACCCATTTGGTTATATATATACATACCTAAACTAAATACTCATTCCTTAGTTACAAGAAAGAAATACAATCACCTCCCATCTATATACACATTTCGACACCACCAAGGAGCAAGGGAAGAAAAGGAAGTTGTGGTCACTTTCGAGGGTACTTAGGGTAGATTAACAAGGGTTGGATACTAATCTTTGGGGTTACACAAGTGTTGTTACAAATCTCATCGCACAAACCTCTTTGTAAGTAATATTTACACTACTTATACTTCATGATTTTTCATGATTTTTATGCTTGTCTAGTATATATACTTGGTTATCACTTGGTACATGTTGAAAATCTTTACATCCACTTTGATCTCTTAACAAGAAAATATGTTTGAACAAGTTTTGATTTCAAGAAAATGTTGTTAGTAAAGATCTTTACAAGAAAATAATAAAAACTTTATATATATATACATATATGATTAGTAGATTTGAACTTGTAAAATACTTGGATGATCTTGTACATGGATCTTGAATATTGATTAAGTTATGTTAGATCACCATATACTAGTTGAGAAGTTGATGGAGGAACTAGGACTAGGTTTGGAGTGGTTGTTAAGTGGTGAAAATAAATAAAACACTAGGAATTATAGTTTGACATTATTTATATTGGATCTGTCCGATTCGACCCTTCACAGAAAAATCAGTACCTTGGTGGGATTTACAAGTTTTGTGTATACTTATTAGGTGCGTTAGAGTTTTTCGAAATATATATTTACAAGACGACTAATATTTGGTCGTGAGATTTACAAGCTACGTTTTCTAAAATGGTGGATGACTTAAATACGAGATTACTTTGATTACCTACGTTTTTGACAATAAAAATTTCAACAACATGTACAAGTGATAATATAGTGTATGACTTGCATGCTTGACCTTGTTTTCGAACCTAAGACATATGCATTATTTAGGTCGCGATTAGAGTACCCGGACCTTATTTCTAACTACTACTTTGTCTATCGGATATTGCTTTTGCTAAGGTGAGTTCTTATAGCCCCGTTTTAATTACTTATTTGATTTCAAATCCCACGGGGGAGAATACATTGCACAATTATTTTTGTACATGCCCAAGTATTAAATTCCATACATTGCTTAAGTTGTTAGTACTACCACTTCAAGTCCCCTTTATTATCATGGACCGTTAATTATATTGCCAAGCGAGAGTGAGTGGATAGATCTATCGAGGGTGACGCCTCCATTCGTGTTTGGGTTGCTCCAACGGGACGAATGCATTTCATGTCTTAACAATTTGAGTGTCTGGTAAACACTCTGGTGGGGCCATTACAAAGTCTAGCTTCGGGGCCATGAGCTTAAGAGACAATGTAGCATTTTTGACATTTTTGTCGGTTTACTTTATACTTGTGGTTTATGTACATACGATTTACCTATAAACCTATGATTATTCACCAACTTTATGTTGACCGTTTTCGCAATGTATGTCTCAGGTTATTAAGGTAGCTCATGTTGCATACATTTGGACCTTCATGGAGTCGCGGAGTCGACGCGTCTCACTATATTTTCTGCACTTATGATACGTTTGATCTTGTTGAATTTGTTTTATCTAAATTGGCAACATCTTTTGGGACCTAAGTTTTGTAAACTCTGAATGTTTTAATGATCAAACGATGTATTTTTCCAAACGACACTTTAGGTCGTTCAATATATCCTTGTTGTGATGCTATGACCGTTACACCCTCAGGCATTCCATTCCGCTGCAAGTCAGGTAAATTGGGGGTGTGACAACGGAGACCTTTCTTGATCATGAACTACTTTTTCGTTGATCACATCATCTTCTACCGAAGGAGATGACTTAGGCTCGGGCAATCAAAGGTTACATTGAGAGATTCCTCAATCTTCGTTGTCTCCTTGTTAAGCACTATGTATGCTTTACTAGTTTGAGAGTATCCTAAGAACACACCTTCATACGACTTTGGGTCGAATTTGGTGAGATATTCTTTGGTGTTTAGTATAAATACTTTACAACTAAATACTCTAAAATACTCTAAGGAAGGCTTTCTATTCCTAAGTATTTCATATGGTGTTTTATTTATGACCATTCTTATATAAACTCTATTAAAGATATAGCATGCGGTATCTAGGGCATGACACCAAAACTTTTGTGGAATGGATTACTCGTTAAGCATTGCACGACTCATCTTTCTTAACTTACAATGTGTTCTTTCAACAATCTCAAGCGATTGAGAAGTGAACGGGCCCGATAAGTTATAAGATATTCCATGTTGTTCATAAAAGCTTCCAAATTGTAATTTATCAAATTCACTACTATGATTTGTTTTAATTGAAACAATTGAATAATCAAGTAGGTTTTCAAGTTTCTTTCTTAAAATGTTAAATTTATTTAAGACTCCATCCGTGTTTTCAAAAAATAATACCCAAGTGTAATTTGAATAATCATCTACAATCATCAAAGTGTAGAAGTTTCCTCCATAGCTTTGTATTGGAGATGGATCATACAAATCTAAGTGCAACAATTCTAAAACCCTATTAGTTGCCACTCCATTCTTACTCCTACTATTTGCTTTTCCTTGACTCGCTAGATACGTATCACAATAATGTCTCTCAAAACTCAACTTCGATAAATTCCTTACTAGCTCGTTGGAAGCTAGGTTTTGGACTAACCTTATATTGGCGTTACCTAACCTCCTATGCCAAAGCGTTGAGTTATCCACCATGGATGTAAGACATATATGTTGCTTGGAGTTATCTCCCAACTTGCATGTATACAAGTTATTTCTCCTATGACCTTTAGCTAACACAACACCATTTTTACTAATAGTACTATCTATTTTAGTAAACTTAACCTCACAATCATCATCACTTAATTGACTTACACTAATCAAATTAAAACTTAAACCCCAAACAAGCTCAACATTGGTAATTTCAATGGAGTCATGAAGGACATTACCTTTGCCGACATTTTGCCATTAAGTTTGCTTCCAAAAATGACTTGATTGCCATCATACGCTGCGTATGAAGTGAACAATCTTCTATTCCCGGTCATATGTTTAGTGCAACCGCTATCCACTATCCACTCATCCAGTTGTAGATCACTTTTGAGACAAACCTACAACAAAGATACAACTCATGGTTTTGGTACCCATTGCTTCTTGGGTCCATTTTGGTTAGCATTTAAAGTCCCCAAGTTAAACATTCTTGGGTCTTGAAGCAAGACACATAGTTTCTCAATACCAAATCTAGAGAAAGTGGACCAAGGATTGTTTTGGAAATTATTTTGATCATGAAAGCTTGGTCTATAACTATGATATGTTTGTGGTCTAAAGAAACTTTGGTTTGAATAGGAGATGTCTCTCCTTTGATAGTTGTTATGTTGGTATTGAGACGACCTTTGATTATAATTATAAAAATTTCTTCTTTGATTACTTTGAAATGAAGATCTTTGGTTATATGAAGTAGTAGGTCTCATATTAGGTGTAGATAAAAGTGGTCTATTATTAACTCGAGGTTGTGTATATCCAAGACCATTATGGGAACCCGAGTTGTAACTTTGTTTTGGATTTCCATTCTTGTAATAGGTGCTTGGTTGCCTCATGTATTTGCAAAAGGAGCTTGAGAAGCAGTTGGTTTAACAAAATTATTTGACGATGATCCAACTTTTCTCAGTGACCTAGCGCGTTGATGGTGCGTAGACGCGTCGTTCATCGCGTCAGGCTTGGAGATTTGTAGATCTCCGTTTTGACTTGATTTGACAAACACTATTGGTTTTGTTAGACTTTCGGAAGTGGTTTTATCATGTTTTGTAAATCCAAGACCTCCCTTATCTTGTGACACCTTTTGGCAACTTATTATTTCTTCTAAATCATTAGTGCTCTTTTTGTATTTAGAAAAACTCAATGACTCTTTTTGAAGTTTAGATACTTTGTCATTTAAAGAGTTAACCTCAAGTGTGAGTTCCTCACATCTTTTACAACCAACTCTTTGAGATGATTTAGAATCTTAACTTCTCTTTCAAGTTCATAAATTCTTTCATTAGATTTGACACGTTCTTGTTCAAGAATACATTTTTCTTTAAGAATGTTTTCAAAAGATATTCTAAAATCATCATTACATTTAACTAGTTCCTCATACTCCTTTTGTAATTTGTTAATATCAAGAATATTAGAGGAAAAAGGGTTTTGAGATTACCTCAAGTTTTTCTTGTGCCATTAGACAAGTGACTTCATTTGTTGGTTGATTGTCATCTTCACTATCGCTCCAAGCTCCTCCAATGAATGATTTGTTCACTTTTGGCTTAGGACACTCATTAATAAAGTGACCCTTTTCACCACAATTGTAGCATCCTTGGGTACGCGTTGAGCTCTCACCAACCTTGTTGTCAACACCTCGATTTCCATCAAAGTTGTGCCTTCCACCATTTCCCCGGTTACCAAACCTATTACTTCTTCTAAAGTTACCACCTTTCCTAAAGAACCTCCGAAAGCTCTTGGCCATAAGGTTGTACTCTTCGTCATCAACATCATCTTCTTCATCACTACCATCTTGACTATCACTATCATCACTAGCTTGGCTACTAGTGACTTTAGCTTTAAGAGCCAAAGACTTAACCTTCTCCTTCTTGTCTTTGGTACTTGCCTTGTCGTTCTCAAGGATCATCTCATAGACCTTGAGATTGCCGATGAGGTCGTCAAGAGGAAGTTCCGCCAAATTCTTAACCTTTTCCTTCCGTCACCTTTGGCCTCCACTTTACCGGAAGTACTCGAAGAAACTTCCTTACATGGTTTTTTTTGTAGAAGCTAGGATCTAGAGCCGTGAGGCTAGTGATAATAGCATTGAACCTTGTGTAACCATTATCAATGGTTTCTTCATCCGAAATCGAGAACTTCTCATATTTTTGTATGAGTAGATCGATCTTGCAATCTTTTACTCGAGAGTTTCCTTGATGAGTGATGATGAGAGAACGCCTAATTTCCTTTGTGGTTTTACAAACATGGACCCTCTCAAACTCCCTTCTAGGTTGAGCATTATAGATCAACATCTTGGCTTCATCATTTTTGCCAAGTTTTCTCCTCTCATCATCTCTTAGATCCGAGTTAGGCTTTTCAACTAACAAATTTGTTTCAGGGTCTTCCACCATGAATACGAAGTTTCCATTTTGGATGATTCCCTACAAATCAAGATCTTTAGACCTAACATAGGTCTCAAATCGGGTTTTCCAAAAACAAAACCGATTAGTTTCCAGCAAGAGATAGAATTAGAGGATTAGAGAGAAAGAATGTAGAGAGAAAGAAGAATGGAAAGGGGTGAGGAATATAAGAGGCAAGGAGGGTATTTATAGGCCAAGACCCAACATTGGGAATTATTTACCGAAGCCAGCGCGTCGCCCACGCGTCAATGCGCGGGTGGCGCGCCACGCCCAATGAATAATTCCAAAGTGTTGGGTGTTGTTCTTGTATATACCTACACTTGTTAAACCCCCAATTGTACTTCACACACTAAAACTTATCATTAATCAATCTAAGGTTTATCAACTCAAATAACCATTGGAAAATGTTTTATGAAGTGTTTATTAGAAAACCAATTATCAAAGATAGAAAGAAAGAGGATATAATTTGGTAGGGGTAGAATGGGTATTCCTCATATGGCATAGAAAAGAGAGAAAGAATATGCCATGGGATTTTCCTCTAAAGGGAAGAGTGTGAGAGGTTGGGTTAAGAAGTAACCATGGTTAGGTTTAGAAAGAAGTGTATAAAGAATAAACCATTGTTCGGTTAGAAGGTGAACCATGGTTAGGTTAAAGGGTGTGTCCAAGGGAATGTTCCATCCTTGGTGTGATTAAGAGTTAACCAAGGTTAAGTCTAGAGAACTAACCATAGTTAGGTTAGGAGAACCATGGTTTAGTTAAGAGAAATATATTCCAAGGAATATTACATTTTTTGGGGAGGAAGGAGAAATGGATGGTTGAGATGTGTTGTAAGAGAATGAATAGTTGAGATGAAGAGTGTGTAGAGTATGAGTTGGATTGTGTAAGAGTGAAGAGATGTGTGTAAGGGAATATGTAAGTGTGGATGTGATGGGGAGCCTTGTGTGTGTAGAAGGTGAAATGGTTGTGAGTAGTGTGTGTAAATTTGAATGTAAAGGTATTGGGAGTGTAAGGTATGTGTTGTAAGGATGGGATGTGTATAGAGAGTGAGTTGTATATGTAGGGAGTGTGTAAGGTTGATAAAATGGGGAGCCTTGTGTGTGTGAAGAGAGGTATGTGAGTGAATTGTGTGTATTTTGAAAATAAAGGTGTGTGTAGAAAAGAGTGTATGTATGTATAGGGAAGAGTATGTATTGGTGTATGAAGAGTATGTATTGGTGTATGAGAAAGGTGTATGGGTATTGTATAAAGTGGGGAATCTTGTGTGGGAGAGTGTGAGAGTCAAAAGGTATGTGAGTGTGTAAGAGGTGTAAAGGAATATGTAAGAAGATATTGGGTTGTTTGGAGGCTTTGTCTCTTGTGATTAAGGAGGTGATTAAGAAGAAATTAAGAGATACTCTAATTGTCATTAAGAGGAAAAGGTTTAGACAATTAAGATTATGAGTTGAGAAAATCATAGGTTACTAATAAGTTCAAGTAACACAACGTCGAGAATCCATAGTTTCATAACTCGTGACTTTCCACGACTCGACGCACTTAACTAACACCTTGGTACAAACAAGCCAAGTGCTTTGCCTTGATGTAAAGCATAACCCAAGTGGGAAAGGATGCGTTTACGCAAAGTGACCTTTGACTTAGTTTGACCAATAAGGGAGTAAACCCGTTACGTGATTAGAGAAGACGTAAGCACGGGATATGAGCATATGCATGCTTTCACATGATGTTACGTTAAATATATAAGCTCCCTAAGTTTAGAGCCTTGGCTAGAGGCAATAGTTAGTTAACATGAGTTGGTGTATTCCCGTAAGTGGGTGCTTTAAAAGTTGGATCTCTCTAATCCCAAAACTCGTTTCGAGTGTTCTCAATTAAACACATAGCATATTCATACTTGTATTGAAAGATCCACATTTGTCGAGTAAGGGGAAAGCCGACTTTCAAAATTCATCCCGATATTCACAGAAGCCTGGCGCGTTGCCTACACGTCAACGCGCGAGCAGCGCGCCAGCAACAGGTATGTGAGTCAGGGAATTTTGGCTACCGTTTGTTATTTTATGTGTGCCGAAGGTTTATTTGTCATCATTAAAACATTAGGAGATCTTGATAATGTTGCCTCAACAATCTACATTTTTCATAACACATGAACTCACATTTCCATAAACTTGCTTAGGTGTCCACTTAAGTTTAGGTATTGTATGTTTCTCATACCATGTGGTGTTCTTACTCTTTCTAGGTCTACATCTCTTAGTTTGCTAGACATATTCGTAATCCAAGATTCAGTGGTAGTGTATGTTATAACAGTTGGAACTTTGACATTAGGTTTCACAACACTAGGTTTTTGTTCATGTGATTTCTTAACATTATGCTACTTGATATTGGAATTAGTACTAGTGGATGCCTTAGCATTATCATTTAAAGTATTAACATACTGAGCAACACATTTATCATGATTAGCAGAAAACACACATTCACCACAAGTAACACAAACAAAATCAACATCTTTCGCTAAAACATGAAAGTTAACATTGTTATTACAGACAACGGAAAATTGTTTCTGATTATTAGTTGAAAACTTAAAAATCCTAGATTGTTCTTTAACTTCAACATTTTTATTCTTCGTGCAAGTTCTCGTAGATGTTTGGCTAACCATATTCTTCATGTCTTTGCTCTTAAGTTGTAGTCTACTAATACTAGGAGTGCACACTATTTGTATAGAAGGCAACACAGGTTGTTAGGTTTCTAGTTTTTATTTGGTTGTGACTGTGGTAAAAGATTTGATGCTATATTCCTAGCTTTTTAAACATTTAATTTAGTCATAGATGTTTCTTGGACTTTATACATGCCATGAGCAATCACATTTTTGTGTCAAAAAATATTGGTATTACTTTGAGGCAAAGGATGTGGAGTGACTGGTTTTGATAAAACGTTTTGAGCAAACCTTGTTTATGAAAGTAGACGAACTGGAGATTTTTCCAAAATTGAATGGTTTTCAAACTTAGTGTCCACAGTCTTCCTTTCAAATGTTGTAACTGAGTTCTTAGTAGTTTGACTGTATCAAACATATATTTATACGTTGATTTTAAATGCTCATTTTTCTTTACACCACTTTAAATTCTAAAGATACATTGTCATTTTCATGTTTTTTCATCATCGATGTCAACGAGTTTTCAGAAGATGTTTTGACATTTTTAGTACAAATCTGGTTCTGCAGTTCGAGTTCAAAGGAAATACTTTTAGCTTCGAGTTTTGAAAAATCTTTCTCAAACTAAACAGATCTTTTTTATCAATTCTGCTTTGACATCAAATGCTTATTTTGAAATCTTGTGAATGGTTGCTTTAAATGACGATTTTATTTTCAACAGGCTCAATGGAGAGTGCATTTCACATTTGTATACGACAACAAGAATACAAAGCATCATTCATAACATTAGTTGCCACAGTGGATTCCGAAATTTGATCATTTTGAAATTTTATTTTAGGCTGAAGTTCATCAATTGCTCCTTCTAGAGAGTTAACGTACCTCAAATCTTCAACCATTTCAGTTGTTAAAGCATCTTCAAAATGAACCAGACGAGCATGGATGTATTGAGTCATTGGTTCGATTTATTTTTGTAAAACCTTTTAAACTTCGCGGTTAACTCCCGAAACCTAGTTATTGGCATGGACGATAAGTTTACCACGTATAACTAACTAATGAAAGTCATCTTGTTCTTTAAAAGTTTGAAAAACTTCATCCCGTTACTCAAAGGAGTATTGGAACTAGCCTTATCCAAATGTTTCTCCAAATTGCACATTTTAATCTCAAAGAAATTTCTTCCTCAGGTTTTGTAATTTGTGGAGAATCATTAGTTTTGAAAGTACTCTTGAAAAACATTTCTTCATTTGACTTTTCTTTTTAAGGAACAAAGGTTTCATGAAGTTTATTTAATGCCTTATGATCTATTGCTTTGATTTCTTTGTCCTTATATTTGGCTCGAATTTTAGTTTCACACTATAATGACTCTTCAGGTTTCAGATATGAAAGAATGCTTACTATCATTATTGTTAACATATTTAACATAATGCAAACATGATAATTCATAATTATACAAAGCTGGATGTTCCTGCTGAGATTTCTTGAGGTATAAAGGATTTGCATAACTTAAAGTACTTTTCCATCATAGTACGAATTCGCTTTGGTGTAAGCATGTGAATAGTTTGAATGGATTGACTAGTTTTACAAATGATGTTATTCAACACTATGATTTTCTTTTCCAAATCAATGATTTTCTCAAGATCTTTATCCTCACGACTTGTATACTTGTTTTTCAAATCAATTTGATTTTTTTTTTTTTTTTTTTGCTTATACCTTTCAAGCTCTTTTGTTAATGCCTCATTTTCTTTCACGTTTTCATAATTGATAGCATTACATTTTTCAATTTTAACATTTTATGACTAAACTATGAACAAAACATAGCATATTCTTGTTCACAATCAGATACACCTTGTACAAGCTGACCTTCATTCGGACTCATATATGAAGCTGCAGAAGTAATATTGCTATCATTATGTTCCTCCCTATACATGTCTCTAGTGAATTCAGGTTGCTCAGGATGTGTCCGTTCATTAGCATACACATTCTAAGTAGTATCTGTAGAATTTTGTTCCTCAGCCAGTCCATCTGTGTCATAGGTGGGTGCAGCACCAATTTCAAAATTAGATACGACCTCCTGATATCTAGTTCCTCTTCTCCGTCTGCATCAACTAGAAAATTGTATTCCTCGGTAGTCAAGGGAACCCTAGCTTCATCCTTCTTACACAACAACATATTTTCCTTGTGATATTTAGAATCCTATGCCATAAGTTTCTCTTTACATTCCTTAGCACGATGCCCAAAACCCCTATAGTTGTAGCAACAAATACCCGAAGTCTTATTCCCCTGTAGCATATTTCCCACAACAACATTCCCATTTCCATTAGGGGTGTGCACGGTTCGATTTTGGGTAGGTTTTTGGCTAAAACTGAAACCGAACCGAAATATTCGATTTTTATAGAAACTAAAACCGAGACCGTTCGGTTTTGGCGGTTCAGTTTTTTGGTTTATTTTCGGTTTTGGTTCAATTTTTCGGTTATTTTGGTTTTTAAACGTTTAAGTTTGGGCATGGCCAATTTATAACAACAAACTTGTTTTACATAGAAAATTGATTATTCTTCTTTACTTTTTGTCAATTTAAACCTAATATTGTTTATCTCATATTTCTACAATTACACACATGTAGATGAGATACATACACAAGCAAGTGAACTTACATATAGTATGATCATTGTCACATATTTATTGATATATTGTCAAGTAAACACACGACACGACACGACAAACATGCATATAAACGTTAGGATTAATATATTATAATTTCACCCATAAAATGAGTATGAATTTATAAATTTGATTTATTTAGTTATTTATTTATGTTATATTAATAATATATTATTATATAATAAAACTGGTTCAGTTCGGTTTGGTTTTTAGGGTTAGGTTTTTGGATGAAAACCGAAACCTAACCGTATTTTTCGGTTTTTGAAAAAGTAAAAACCGAACCATTTGTTTTTAGTTTCAGTTTGGTTTTTTTGGTTTTCGGTTTTTTTGCTCACCCATAATTTCCAGTATTCCCAACTATCCCAGTATTTCCAATAGCCCTAGTGTTCCTAACATTCTGACGTGTAGGTACATAATTCATTGTTGTGCAGGAAACCTTGAAGGGTTGTAACCAATAGTGTGCCTCGGGTTTGAAGACATTCTCAAATGGTTATTGGTGGGTGTTGTGTAAGTTGGAGCAGGTGCTACATAAGTAGTGGATGAGTAGGCAAGTGCTAGTGTCTCATATGCAGATGAAGAGTAAGTAGGTTCGGGTAATGCATATCTAGACAGTGCATAGTTAGTGTGTTGTCGAAGAGATGGTTCGGGTGCTCGATGCTTTTATGATTGAGGTGTATCTAATGGTTGGTTCTTGTATGGCGGTGTGGGGTATGTAGAAGAGTTATTTTTAACAAGTGCGAGAGGGTCATGATTACGTCTAAAGTTCAACTTTCACACCATTAGCTTTATCATGATATTGCTTCAAAACATCAATGATCTGATGGAAATTGATAGTGTGTAAGTCCTAGACAGCTTAACTTAGGTTACAAAACATTTCCATTCAGGTTGGAGCGACAGAAAAACTTGATGTTAATGAGCAGATCTTCCAGTTTCAGATTATTCCGGCTCAAGCCATTACAGATCTTAATGAATCTCAGATAATATGATTCAAGGGGTTTGATTGGTCCTGAATAGTCAACTTAAGTCAACCAATGTGAATGGTCAACTAAGTCAAATGGCTAAGACCAACTAACCAAGGAGTATAGTGTTTCCCCGGGTCGTGTAAGTCCCAGCAAGGTTGAAATTGTATTTGAGAGCATTTTAAGTGATCGGGTGATTCAACAGAAAGGTCAGGATTTTGATTATTATGATTACACTAAGAGAATATGATTGAGAATAGCTTAAAAACATTAAATGAACAATTACTGATAATCAAATAACCTAAAAGCGTGATCTAAATCAAAAAACGCGCGTTTGAATTTAAAATAAACGCAAACGCGCAAAATTAAAAGTGAAACGGGAGCAAATAAAATCCTACGGTTATGAAAATTATATTTTTACAAACCTAATGAAAAAAGAAAATTTTAAGAAAGAGAAAAATAATTTTTACACTATTTAATTAATTATTATTAATTAATTACTAATTTCCTAATTACTTTTAATTATTTAAATTAAACTAAATTACAACTAATTATGAATTTAGGCTAGAAAAATGAAAATTAAATTTAAAAAATTCTAAAATAACTTAAAACTATTTTTGAAACAGAAAATATATTTTTCCTACTTTTTAATTAATTATTATTAATTAAAAACTAATTATTAATTAATTTAAAATAAATTAAAATATAAAAAATACTAAATGAAATGAGAGAAATCTGAAAAAATTACTAAAAATACTACAGGCTATCAGGAACCTAAGAAAAATTTAAAATCAGGAAGTGCTTATAAATAAACAAAAAAATAAGCCAAATTGGCTTAAATAGAAGCTACCACTTTTTTATTTTTGGATTTTCTTTGATTTTCTTTTACAACTTTACTTTACTACTTAAATTAGGAAACTTTTATGAAGGGACTTTTACTGGAGCTTAATCATAAGCTGAATGAAAAGCTCAAAAGTGGATAGAAAGTCCTAAAAAGCTAAGAAATTTGGATTTTGGACCAAAAAGCTACTAACAAGCTATAAGTTGATAACTAAGCTACAAACAACTAAGGTGAATCTAAAATAAGCTAAAAGGATAGAATAAGCACTAATGAATAAGCCAGAAACAACAATAAGCCCTTTGAGCAACTTAAAAGGTCCAAACAGGCTTGAAACAAGGACCTTTAGTCCACTGTGGGGTCCACAGAAGAAAAAGGAAGTCCAAAATAAACTTTGACCCACAAATTTGACCTGGTCAACTTCAAAATAAGCCAATAAGCTGGGCTTATGGCTTCTTAATGAATACTTGGGAAGGCTTGGAATATGGGAACAATTACTGAGTGGTCAGTATGGGTTCTGAGGACAGGTCACAAATAAGGGCCAAATAAGCTGAGGTCCAATAAGCTGAACCCCAAAATAAGCCAAAGTCTGAAAAGGTCTACAGGTTAGCTACTTAAAAAGATAAAAAGCCAAGGGTAGGGTCCACAGGATAAGTCACAATGGACCTATAAAAAATGGCCAATGGCCTGGTGCATGGGAGGGTATTAGCCCTGCACCCTCAAATAAGCTTTTACACAGTCCACATGAAAAATCTTAAAAATAAGCTAATTATTGATTCCTGTAGTTTAGCTAGTGCACTTCAACCAAAAAAAGTTTCAAAGCTTGGTTTTAAACACAAAATTCCAGAAAAATCATGCAAAAAGTGAGTTCCTGTTGAAAAATGCAATTTTGACTTTTTCAGTTTTTATGAATTTTGACTTTAATGAACTTTGATTCCCTATAAATGATTAAATGATATGTTATAAGCTATATTGAGACTGAATTTACCTATTCTAACTAATTGTGCACTAATTCTAAGATTATGCAATTCTAGAATTCTAACAGTTGATGAAAATGAGGAATCTAAAATGGATTTTGACTTTCTAATATATAAAAACTGAATTTTAATGCTTGGAAGGCCTAATAGAAACTAAGAGAACATGTTACAATAACAAACTACAAACAAAACAAATTTGAACATCTGGATGAGAGCAAATCCAAACACCCCTTAATAGTTATGAAAATGAGATTTTCCATGTAAACCACTGATCTAAACCTTACAACTGATTCACAAGGACTTAATAGGATGCTATAAGATGGTTTTAACAAAGAACTACCACAAATAACAACTAAGTACCAATATTCACCAATTATGTATTTTGACAGTGAAATATAAAAAGGTGAGCAACAAAAGATTTAAATGAACATGCACTAGATTTTAAGCTATAAACTGATTAACATGTACCAAATAAGCATAAAAGCACAAAGAAACACAACTAATAAGCATTCTACAGTAATATGCAAAGTTATGAGAAAATGCTTACAAGGTGATTCAAAGCATAAAACCAAGGTGACCAGGCCTCAAATCATACCCCTATACTCCCCATGGAGTTCTAGACCATGAAAATTCCGAAATCCACATTGCTCCCAGCTTCTTCTTCATTCTTTTTGTATTTTTTTTTTTTATTTTCACTAATTTTTTTTTTTGGTATTTTAGGGAATTTATACTGACACTATTTTTCAACTTAAAAACTTATAAAAGCTTGTAATTAAGCTTCTGTGAGTCCTTAGGATCAACCAACAACAATTTTTAATATTAACATAAACTAAATTGGAAAATTACTAAAATCATTCAAACTTGAATTTATACAAGGAAACTTGGAAATTGCATTAAAGAAAGATTAGATTGCACTACAGGAACTGAGTACAAGCTATTTTAAGTAGTTTGAATAACTAAAATTTATTTTTACGTTAATTCGACATAATTAAATTGAGCTAAGAATTACACTAAGTCTTCACTGCTTCCTTGCCCTTTTATATTGATGAGTTAGAGGTTTTGGGGTCCCTTTGTCTTTTCCCAGCAATAATACCAGCCATTGATTGGCTAAAACTCATCCTAGCCGTTTTTGTGTTTTTGGCGCCCAAAATACTTTTACAGCTAATCCCTCTGATAACTTGTTTAGAGTGAAATTATTGGACTGGGGATGAGGGGAAGGTGGGTTTGCAGTGTTTAGGAGTGATGATGAATGGTGTAGGGTGGCTTGGTAGGTCACGTGATTGGTAATGAGGAGGTGGTGTGGTAGTAGTGAAGGTGGTATTGGTGGGAGAGGGTGGGTTTGACCTAAGGTTTGACCTGGTTAAATATTAACAGGTTAGGGAGTTGGGCTTGGCACTTGGGCTTGGGTGGATTGGGTTTAGTAAAAGGGTATTGGATTGGGTAATTAAAGGGTTGTTGGTTTATTAGTGAATAAATGGTCCATGTGGTTGTTTAGTTAACAAAATAAGCCCAAAGACCAAACATGTACAAAGCTAAAAATTAAGGGTGAGTTCTGCCAATCATCCAAAGTTGTCACAAGGATCAATTTTGCCAAGTCTCAATAATATAAGGACCTTTGATGATAATTTTCCAATTTCAAACACCCAGGGACTAAAACTGCCAAATTTGAAACTTAAGGGGCCATTTTTGTAAATTTTTAAAATTTTTACACAAGGACCATTTTTGATAACTTTTGACTTTTAAAGGACCTGGGTTGATTTTTCTTTCAAAACAAATGCTCAGGGACTAATTTTGTCAAGTTTTGAAAGTTGAGGGACTGAAACCGCCAATTATGCAAACTTTGTTCATTTTTAATCTATTTTCAATCATTTTGCACCTGGAACATAAAACACAATCCTGGGATATTTTCTGTATTTTGGTGCATTTCTGAGTGTTTTTAAATGTTTTTGCAGTTCAGATTGGACAAAAATGATGAGTATTCACACACTCATCAATCACCCACACTAAAATATTGCTAGTCCCTAGCATTCCTTTATGAAAATTTAATGGATTTGATGTCTCTTTACCAAAAGGCATTACTTCTGGAGTAGCCAATGTTTTAGTATGATACTTTGGTACATTGATAACCAAATGATTTTGAGCAAACCATCGGTTGTCAACGGATTTGATTTGTCTTTACCAAAAGCCGTTTGCTTTTGGACTAGCCAACTCTTTGATAGAATACAATTATCATCTTGTTGAGTTGATTACCAATTTTGGTTTTCTACTGCCTTTACCACAAGCCATAACCTTGTGGGCTAGCCAACTCTTTACAATTTAAGACATGGTGAGTTGAATACCATACAATTTTTGGCAAATTGTCAACCATAAACGGATTTGAGATATCTTTACCCAGAGCCGTTTGCTCTCGGATTAGCCAGTCCTTATGTGGGTTAGACATGGTGGACTGATAACCATTTGCTGTGTTAGTGCAAAAAAAACTTCCACCAAGTAATTTTTTTTTTTAATTTTAGGAAAAACGGGGGTATTAGGGCACTAACAGGTACAAAACATGTGACAAATACGACAGAATTCCCCTCCCCCCACTTAGAATTGAATATTGCCCTCAATATTCAAAGTATCGGCTATTATGCTGACACTAAGAATGTAAAAATGTAATACTAATAGCCAAGTGTGAAACGGAAATCTTTATTATTATTATTATTATTATTATTATTATTATTATTATTATTATTATTATTATTATTATTATTATTATTATTATTATTATTATTATTATTATTATTATTATTATTATTATTATTAGTAGTAGTATTTTTTGACTTATGTACAACAGCAGGGGCAACTCCCCCACACTTAGGTGTTAGAAAAGAGAAAGAAGTCAGAGATATGGGTGAAAACCCATGTTGAGCTAATGCTTTTGTTCACCGAGTCACTAGCTTGATTCGATCCCCAAATTCATTTGTCCTTGGGGGAAGTTTGGAGATCCGGGACAACCATGGGTGGTATGTCCTCTCCAAAGTAGTGTTTTAACCGATGCCCATTCACTTTGAAATTTGGACTGTCATTTTGAGATAACTCGACAGTGCCATATGGATAAACTTTGGCAATAGTGAAGGGTCCAGTCCAGCGGGTTTTAAGCTTCCCTGAGAATATCTTCAACCGTGACTTGAAAAGAAGGACTCGATCACCAACGTTAAAAATGCGGTTCTTGATTTTTGAGTCATGAATCTTGATGAGTGCTCAAACACTCATCATTTTTGGTCTAATCTGAACTGCAAAACATACAAAAACACACAGTAATGCATCAAAATACTGAAAATATTTCAAAATTGTGTTTTATATGTTTTAGATGCAAAATGAGTAAAAACAGATGAAAAACGTACAGAGTTTGCAAAATTAGCAGTTTCAGTCCCCTAACTTTCATAAAATGACAAAACTAGTCCCTGGATATTCAAAATATAGAAAATTATCACCAAAGGTCCTTTTACAATCATAAGTTGTCATATTTTGTGCTTTGGTGAAAAATTGGAAAAGTTTTGGAAATTTACAATTTAGTCCCTGGAGTTACAGATTTTGGCAGATTTGGTCCCTGGTGGGATAATTTTGGATGAAAAATCATTTTTAGCCCTTGGAAGTTTAAAAATATTCAATATGGATCCTTGGATAAAAGTTTTTCACAAAATGGCAAGAATGGTCCCTTAACTTTGAAAAATGTCATTTTTAGTCCCTGGGAATTTGAAAAATGAAAATAATGCAACTTTGGTCCTTATGATATTCACATGTGGGAATTTTGGTACTATTAATAAATTTTTGAAAGTTGCAAATCAGCCCCCTCCAATTTCACAAATTACACAATTGGTCCTTGTTGTAACATAAACCAAACGGATCCACTTTATTTATTATTACCCAACATCCCAAACACCAACCCACCCAATTCCCTAGCCTGATCTAAACAAACAGCCCAACACAAGGCCCAATCTCCCACCCCTTTTATAATATAAACTTGGTCAACACCCTCAACCCCGCTCCACTATTCACCTTCCACCCCACCTCCATGATTTCTGCAACCTGCTCCCCCCTCCTCTCCAAACCCCACATAATCCTCACCAAACCTCATTTATTATCACACCAACCTCACCTTCCCCCCCCCCTCCAATTAATTCCCACACCAGAAACACTCAAAACTGCCTTTTCCCCATTTCCCGCCAAAAGGTTTTTAAACGGCTCAGATCAAAAGAGAGCCATCTAAGGGCTGAGAACAAGTGGGAAAGAAAGAGAAGAGCTCCAGGGCCTATAAAGATGAAGAAAAAAGAGAAGAATAGGTTGTCACATGTTTTTAGACCATTTGTAGTGTAGACTTTTAATTTCTGTGGTAAAACCTTTAATTTCAGTCTTAAAATTCAAGTTTTATCAAGCTTTTAAGTTAATGAAAAGATCTCAGTAGTTTCTCAGTGCAATTTCAGTTCATGCTTTTTCCTTTTCCTCAAAATCTTATTATATCTTGAATGTTGGTGAAAGTTGTTATCTCTTGGATCTATAAGCTCATTCAAGTTCACAAATAAGCTTTTATAAGCTTGTTAAGCTTTTAAATCAGTTTTCATTAGGTTTACTAAAAAATAATCAAAAATCAAGAAAAATAAAAGAAAAATAAAAAATCAGTTGCAAAGAAGTTTCAAGCAAGGAATCTGGTTGCTTTTGGATTCTCATTGGTTTAGTACTTCTTGGGAAGTGTTAGGGATTGTTTGAGACCTGGTTTTTGCTTTTCTTTGATCAAACTGCCTTTGTAAGTCTGCTTCTCAGTTCAAGTTTTATTTTGCAATATATTGTGATTTCAAGTTGTAGTGGTTAAATAGTGTTAATGTTTATTTTTTTGTGTTAAAAATAACTTAGTGTAACATTAGAAGTCATGTTCAAGGTTTAGATTTTAGGTTTGCATCTCTAATCACCTAACAAGTTCATAAAAGGTGTGTTTGGATCAGTGGAGTGTACCACTGATGCCTGTGTTTCAGATGATGTTTATGGTTGATGCATGATTCAATATGTCCAAATAGGTTGTTAAAGGTTTAAAATCCAGTACCTGTTCATATAAATGTCAAAATGACTTCTTGATGCTCTTCATCTATCATCTGTTAAGTTTTAGAACACCAAACCCCATCATTTTCATTCATAATTAGTGAAAATAGATCTAATTAGTTTCTATATAGCATAACATTTCATTTTCAGTTAATTAAAACCACCCAAAGTTCATCTAAGTCAAAGTTTTAGTTTTTCTTCAAAAGTCAAATTTGCATTCCTCAGGTTTTTCCAAAAGTTCACATAATTATTTTTATTTTTGTGTTTTAGATTAAGACTTGAAATTTGTTCCTATGTAAAGTCTACCAGCTCAGTTTTCATATTCCATGTTCATTTGATTTTTACTAATTTTTGTGTGGGCCCCACTTTGCTCCAAAAACACTTGCAGGGGGAGTACGCTCCCCTGCACCACAGACCTCAGTCCACCACCACCACTTGGTGGTGGTTTTCTGACCAACCAATAGGTCTCATGGCCCCAACCTTGATCCTTTTAACCCCCCCCCCCCCGGTAGGTTTGAAGGATTGACCCGTGGTTTGACCTATAACACTGTGGACCCCACCTGAATTTAGCACTTAATCTTGTTCCATTTCTGAGCAGTTTGGAAGTTTTTGGATTGCTTATTTGTTGATTATTGCTTATTTAGTGCTTATTTTTGCAAGTCTTTTGCTTATTTCTGTTCAAGTAACTCATTTGAACTAGACTTAATCATTGTGGGTCCCACTTGTGCCCAATTCAGCTTATTTTACCCCTTGGTCAACAAAAGTCAACTGTTGACCCATATAAGCTTGTACTCAGCTTATTTTTGATTTCCAAAAATCTTGTTTTTACAAAAGTTGTTAGATTTTAGTTATAAATTAAGTTTCCAAAAAGAAAATCCAGAAAATCAAGTTTTATTTTTAAGTGATAGTTTCTATTTAATTTTATTTAAATTTTATTTTTCATTTTTAGATTTTTGTTAAGTACTTGTCATTTTTATATTTTTATTAATTACCTATTATATTAAAGTATTTATAGTAATTTTCTCAGATTTTTATTTTGTCATTTAGTATTTATTAGAATTAATCTTAGTTTTATTAATAATTAATTAATATTAAGTTTTAAAAAGCATATTTAGTTTTTATTAAGCAAAACCTAGTTTTTATATTTTTCCTAGCTTTTATATGTTATAAAACATTTTTATAAATTTTATTAGAATTTTTACTATTCATTTAGTATTTTTCTCAATTTAAAATAGTTTAATTAGATAATTAGTATTTTGTTAGTAATTAATTAATATAAAAATCACAAAAAGACAAAAATACTTATTTTTAATTTTAAAACTTGTTTTTAGTTATTTTATAATTTTAGAAATTTTATTTTCACCTTTTTAGTATTTAATCAATATTGTATTAAATTTATGTTGCTTTAAATATTAATAATTAGTAATTAATTAATAATAAATAATTAATTAGTGTTAAAATTTATTTTAATTTTCTAAATATTTTCTTTTACCTTTTAATTTGTAAAAAAGTCATTTTCACCCCCTGGGTGTTTTCAGATTTCCGTTTTCACTTTTTATTTCGTACGTTTACGTTTTATTTAAACGTAACGTACGCGTTTTTAAGTTTTAAACGTTTCTGGTTTTTCTTAGCTTCTCGTCTTATTCATATAGCTTGTTTAAGCTATTCCATTGTAGATTCCTTAGCTTAATCACTCACAAACCCCTTTTTCCATCCAAATTCGCCCGATCACGAAACCGTTTGATAACCATCCACACCTCGTCGGGACATAACGACCCGGGGAAACCTTATACTTCCGCGGAGCATTGATATAGGCTATTTGACTTTGTTGACCATTCCTTGGTCAATTTAAGTTGACGGTTTTTGGCGCCGCTGCCAATCAATTTTTGGCGCCGCTGCCGGGGAGGTGTACGCGCTATTCTAAACGGTTTTTCTGATTAGTGATTTTGGAATTCATTCCTTTGTATATTTATCCATCCTTGTTCATATCTTTTCATAGAAAACCCAAAAATAATTTTCCTTACCCTCTATCCGTTTGATTCTACCATCTTATACCCATCTCATGTATAATTCTTATGGCGTCTCTCGGCTACACGTGTTTTCACTGTAAAAGCCCGATTGAGAACGGCTTTCGTTGTCTCCGGTGTATTTGTGAGAAATGTGGCAATAATTGTAGTAACAGATTTTGTGTTTTGTGCAATCTGTTCATAAGTCCAAATTCTCTCAATGATTCACCAAATTCTTCCAACTGCCCTTCACAGCCCGAGATACGTGCTATTAATGACAAACCTTCAAGAATTGATCCTAACCTTTCACGGTTTATGGTCAAAAGTTTGTCAAGCAAACGTGCTGAGCTTAGGGCAGTGACTGAAAAGAACGACTTACCCAATCTTCACATTTATCAAGAACCAAAACCCGAGACCATAACGGAAGTGGTGGAAATTGCTAGCTCTAAGAGCACACCACTTGTCCCACCTCCGGCTTTTCTTCCTTGTGTTGGTTGTGGTGAGCCACTTTTTGGTTTGCCATGTCGTTGGTGTACATGTGTACAATGTGGTAATGATATTCAAAACGGGAGTTGTTTGTTTTGTGGGTCGAGTAATTCATTTACTTATGATCCTAATCAGAACTCATTCAACGACTCTTCAAATTTTTCCAATTACCCATCACATTCATACGAGCAAGAATCATATTATCCAAACTTCAATGATGCTTCGTATCAAGATACACCAAGCCAGACTCAACAGTTTTACTGTTGTGAGTACTGTGGTGGTCCACACTACAGTTCTGATTGTCAATCAGGAAACACGCTTGTCTATGAGCAGTTTCCTGATAACAATTATGACTCAAGCACACACGACTCACAGCCACATCAGTTTTACTGTTGTGAGTATTGTGGAGGTCCACACACTAGCTCTGATTGTCAAACAGGGAATCCGTTTCCTTGTAACAATTACGACTATTCGTATTCAGACCTACCTCCACAGTACCAAATGACCCAAGCAACTCCTCTTGTTACTGAGCAAGACATTTTAATAGTGGCTCTTAAGATATTGAAAGATCTTAAGGAGGAGTTGGCTACTTCATCGTTTCAAAGCTCTCGTGAGAAATCTATGGCAAAATTACTTGCGGAAGAACGAGCAGCTAGAAACGAATTGAGCAAGGAAGAATTGCTAGTATTAGAACAAGCAGCTAAAACACGTGCCATATTTCGTAATGCTGCTCTTTACGACGATGATAGTGATGATGAAGTCACCCTTGATTTTTCTCAATTCTGTAAGGGTTCATCAAGTTCATCTATAGCAATTCCTTCCATGGAAAATCAGGGAGAAAATCATGAGACGGAGAAATTACTAGCAGAAGATCAAATGGAACTCGTACAATCCACGAATGCTAGCTCCTCTCCACTCCCTCAGTCTGTTATCACACCCGAAGTTCACACTCACTCTCTGATCATGGGGGATGAGCATCTTAGCACTGTTCCTAATAAGGAATCGGACGAATTAATAAAGTCTAGTGTTGAGATCCTTGTCCCAATCCCAGGAGAGTCACAGGGGACTTTGGATCATGTATGTGATATTCCTTCACCCATTGAGTGTCCTAACGATCATTTTGAGACTTTCTCAGATTTTAATGATGATTGTACATCTCATGGAGACATCGAGTATGTTGAGCCGTCAGTTCCACATTCTGATGTTGATCATATTCTTGAGGAGTTCGCTGATGAACTTGCTCACATCGATCCACTTTCATTGGAAAGTAATGATGGTCTCCTCGATTTCCATGCCGATCTGGGAGAAATTGAAAGTCTCCTATATCATGATCCGTCACTCACTTCTTATCCCGACAATCCAATAGAGAATAATATTCACTTTGTTCCCGAAACATTCAACACCACTCTCACCAATCCTCTATTTGAATTCGGATCTGAATTCACTTTGATTTCTGATAATCCACTCTTTGATATTCAGAATGAGGATTGTGATGAGTCTATTCCGGAACACGAGTTCACAGATTCACATCTTGTAAATGATTCTCTTCATGAGGAGTTCTCCGGTGAACTCGCTCATCATGTCATAACTCCTCCGGAGTTTGATATCCCGGGGGGAGATGCTCTCAATCATGAGAATTTGCAAAATCCCACCCACCCTCCCGGGATATTTACGAGCTTAACCTTAGAAATCCAAACTCAGGCTACGGAGCCTGCTCTCGAGGAAGAAGATCAAATCATGCTTTTTATCATGATTTTCTTCCTTTTCTTCACCTACAGGGTGACTTCTCCTCTTCTTCACTCCTTCGGGAATGAAGACACCATCTTTGATCCCGGCATTTTCATGTATCATTATCTTGAGCCGGGTACTTATCTCATCGGTGTGGAACTTTCTCGTGCTTCAAATGTTTGTCCAAACATCTTGAATGAAAGTCCGATTGAGATCGTTTCGTCCACATCATGCTTCCCCAAGGACAAATGAATTCGGGGTCGAGTCAAGCTAGCGACTCGGTAAACAAAAACAATAGCATGCTTATAGGGTTTTCACCCTAAGTGTGGGGGAGTCCCCCATGCTATGGTTACTTATGAAGTGAAAAAACAAAATGGTGTTTTCCACGCTTAGCTTGTAATGTTGCCCTTTTACGTTCAAAATGTCGGCATAATAGCCGGGATTTTGAATATTGAGGATAATATTCATGCTAAGTGTGTGTGTGGGGGGGGGGGGGGGTATTCGCTATTCTAGCGAATTTTATCACATTTTACTATATAATACCCCCGTTTTAGCCAAAATTTCAAAAATTTCTCACTGGTGCTTCAAAATTTTTGTGGTAATCAGTCCGCCATGTCTAACTGACAAAGGGATTGGCTAGTCCAGGAGCAAACGGCTCTTGGTAAAGACATCTCAAATCCGTTTACGGCTTGCAATTTGCCCAAAATTGTATGGTTCATCAACTCCCCATATCCCTTAAAGCGAATGAGTTGGCTAGCCCGCAAGATTATGGCTCGTGGTAAAGGCAGTGGAAAATCCATAATTGGTAATCAGCTCACCAAGATGTTGACTATTCCATCAAGAGCTGGATAGTCCAGGAGCAAACGGCTCCTGGTAAAGACAAATCAAATCCGTTGACAGCTGGTGGTTTGCTCAAAATCACACGGTTATCAGGTGTGCCACAGTTCTTACACCTGGCTACTCCAGAAGTGATGGCTTTTGGTAAAGAGTTTAAAATCCGTCAAGTTTTCAAAACAGTATTGCTAGGGACTAGCAATAGTTTAGTGTGGGGGATTGATGAGTGCTCAAACACTCATCATTTTTTGTCTAATCTGAACTGCAAAACATACAAAAACACTCAGTAATACATCAAAATACTGAAAATATTTCAAAATTGTGTTTTATATGTTTTAGATGCAAAATGAGTAAAAACAGATGAAAAACGTACAGAGTTTGCAAAATTAGCAGTTTCAGTCCCCCAACTTTCATAAAATGACAAAACTAGTCCCTGGATATTCAAAATATAGAAAATTATCACCAAAGGTCCTTTTACAATCATAAGTTGTCATATTTTGTGCTTTGGTGAAAAATTGGAAAAGTTTTGGAAATTTACAATTTAGTCCCTGGAGTTACAGATTTTGGCAGATTTGGTCCCTGGTGGGATAATTTTGGATGAAAAATCATTTTTAGTCCTTGGAAGTTTAAAAATATTCAATATGGATCCTTGGATAAAAGTTTTTCACAAAATGGCAAGAATGGTCTCTTAACTTTGAAAAATGTCATTTTTAGTCCCCGGGAATTTGAAAAATGAAAATAATGCAACTTTGGTCCTTATGATATTCACATGTGGGAATTTTGGTACTATTAATAAATTTTTGAAAGTTGCAAATTAGCCCCCTCCAATTTCACAAATTACACAATTGGTCCTTGTTGTAACATAAACCAAACGGATCCACTTTATTTATTATCACCCAACATCCCAAACACCAACCCACCCAATTCCCTAGCCTGATCCAAACAAACAGCCCAACACAAGGCCCAATCTCCCACCCCTTTTATAATATAAACTTGGTCAACACCCGGTCAACACCCTCAACCCCGCTCCACTGTTCACCTTCCACCCCACCTCCATGATTTCTGTAACCTGCTCCCCCCTCCTCTCCAAACCCCACATAATCCTCACCAAACCTCATTTATTATCACACCAACCTCACCTTCCCCCCCTCCAATTAATTCCCACACCAGAAACACTCAAAACTGCCTTTTCCCCATTTCCCGCCAAAAGGTTTTTAAACGGCTCAGATCAAAAGAGAGCCATCTAAGGGCTGAGAACGAGTGGGAAAGAAAGAGAAGAGCTCCAGGGCCTATAAAGATGAAGAAAAAAGAGAAGAATAGGTTGTCACATGTTTTTAGACCATTTGTAGTGTAGACTTTTAATTTCTGTGGTAAAACCTTTAATTTCAGTCTTAAAATTCAAGTTGTATCAAGCTTTTAAGTTAATGAAAAGATCTTAGTAGTTTCTCAGTGCAATTTCAGTTCATGCTTTTTCCTTTTCCTCAAAATCTTATTATATCTTGAATGTTGGTGAAAGTTGTTATCTCTTGGATCTATAAGCTCATTCAAGTTCACAAATAAGCTTTTATAAGCTTGTTAAGCTTTTAAATCAGTTTTCATTAGGTTTACTAAAAAATAATCAAAAATCAAGAAAAATAAAAGAAAAATAAAAAATCAGTTGCAAAGAAGTTTCAAGCAAGGAATCTGGTTGCTTTTGGATTCTCATTGGTTTAGTACTTCTTGGGAAGTGTTAGGGATTGTTTGAGACCTGGTTTTTGCTTTTCTTTGATCAAACTGCCTTTGTAAGTCTGCTTCTCAGTTCAAGTTTTATTTTGCAATATATTGTGATTTCAAGTTATAGTGGTTAAATAGTGTTAATGTTTATTTGTTTGTGTTAAAAATAACTTAGTGTAACATTAGAAGTCATGTTCAAGGTTAAGATTTTAGGTTTGCATCTCTAATCACCTAACAAGTTCATAAAAGGTGTGTTTGGATCAGTGGAGTGTACCACTGATGCCTGTGTTTCAGATGATGTTTATGGTTGATGCATGATTCAATATGTCCAAATAGGTTGTTAAAGGTTTAAAATCCAGTACCTGTTCATATAAAAGTCAAAATGACTTCTTGATGCTCTTCATCTGTCATCTGTTAAGTTTTAGAACACCAAACCCCATCATTTTCATTCATAATTAGTGAAAATAGATCTAATTAGTTTCTATATAGCATAACATTTCATTTTCAGTTAATTAAAACCACCCAAAGTTCATCTAAGTCAAAGTTTTAGTTTTTCTTCAAAAGTCAAATTTGCATTCCTCAGGTTTTTCCAAAAGTTCACATAATTATTTTTATTTTTGTGTTTTAGATTAAGACTTGAAATTTGTTCCTATGTAAAGTCTACCAGCTCAGTTTTCATATTCCATGTTCATTTGATTTTTACTAATTTTTGTGTGGGCCCCACTTTGCTCCAAAAACACTTGCAGGGGGAGTACCCTCCCCTGCACCACAGACCTCAGTCCACCACCACCACTTGGTGGTGGTTTTCTGACCAACCAATAGGTCCCATGGCCCCAACCTTGATCCTTTTAACCCCCCCCCCTGGTAGGTTTGAAGGATTGACCCGTGGTTTGACCTATAACACTGTGGACCCCACCTGAATTTAGCACTTAATCTTGTCCCATTTCTGAGCAGTTTGGAAGTTTTTGGATTGCTTATTTTTTGATTATTGCTTATTCAGTGCTTATTTTTGCAAGTCTTTTGCTTATTTCTGTTCAAGTAACTCATTTGAACTAGACTTAATCATTGTGGGTCCCACTTGTGCCCAATTCAGCTTATTTTACCTCTTGGTCAACAAAAGTCAACTGTTGACCCATATAAGCTTGTACTCAGCTTATTTTTTATTTCCAAAAATCTTGTTTTTACAAAAGTTGTTAGATTTTAGTTATAAATTAAGTTTCCAAAAAGAAAATCCAGAAAATCAAGTTTTATTTTTAAGTGATAGTTTCTATTTAATTTTATTTAAATTTTATTTTTCATTTTTAGATTTTTGTTAAGTACTTGTCATTTTTATATTTTTATTAATTACCTATTATATTAAAGTATTTATAGTAATTTTCTCAGATTTTTATTTTGTCATTTAGTATTTATTAGAATTAATCTTAATTTTATTAATAATTAATTAATATTAAGTTTTAAAAAGCATATTTAGTTTTTATTATGCAAAACCTAGTTTTTATAGTTTTCCTAGATTTTATATGTTATAAAACATTTTTATAAATTTTATTAGAATTTTTACTATTCATTTAGTATTTTCTCAATTTAAAATAGTTTAATTAGATAATTAGTATTTAGTTAGTAATTAATTAATATAAAAATCACAAAAAGACAAAAATACTTATTTTTAATTTTAAAACTTGTTTTTAGTTATTTTATAATTTTAGAAATTTTATTTTCACCTTTTTAGTATTTAATCAATATTGTATTAAATTTAAGTTGCTTTAAATATTAATAATTAGTAATAATTAGTAATTAATTAATAATAAATAATTAATTAGTGTTAAAATTTATTTTAATTTTCTAAAAATTTTCTTTTACCTTTTAGTTTGAAAAAAAGTCATTTTCACCCCCTGGGTGTTTTCAAATTTCCGTTTTCACTTTTTATTTCGTGCGTTTACGTTTTATTTAAACGTAACGTACGCGTTTTTAAGTTTTAAACGTTTCTGGTTTTTCTTAGCTTCCCGTCTTATTCATATAGCTTGTTTAAGCTATTCCATTTTGGATTCCTTAGCTTAATCACTCACAAACCCCTTTTTCCAACCAAATTCGCCCGATCACGAAACCGTTTGATAACCATCCACACCTCGTCGGGACATAACGACCCGGGGAAACCTTATACTTCCGCGGAGCATTGATCTAGGCTATTTGACTTTGTTGACCATTCCTTGGTCAATTTAAGTTGACGGTTTAGCATCAATCAAATCTTCTTTGTCTTCTCCTTATAGATCAAAGAATTCTCGTATGCTTGATCGCGCAACTCATATAATTCATTCAGCTGAACTTTGCGATGATCACCAGCTGTTTGGAGGTCGAAGTTTGCATGCTTAAGGTCTCAATAGGCTTTTTGCTCAAGCTCAATCGGTAGATGGCATGCTTTTCCGTACACAAGCTTGTAAGGCTTACACCCAATGGGTGTTTTGTAAGCTGTGCGAAAAGCCCAAAGTGCATCATCTAATTTGTCCGACCAAGAAGCACGATTTTCACCTACGGTCCTTTCCAAGATTCTTTTAATGCCTCGATTGGAAACTTCTACTTGTTCACTTGTTTGTGGGTGGTACGCAGTAGAAAGTCGGTGAGTTACACCACACTTTTGCATGACTTTATCAAATTTGTCATTGCAGAAATGCGTACCACGATCACTGATTATAGCACGTGGAGTTCCAAATTGAGCAAAAAGAGACTTTAAAAACTTCACAACTACTCGGGCATCATTGGTGGTTAAAGCTTTCGCTTCAGCCCATTTTGACAAATAGTCAACAGCCACGAGTATGTACTTGTTTCAATGAGATGATGGAAATGGCCCCATAAAATCAATGCCCTATACGTCAAAGAATTAACAAACTTGATTTACATTTTGTGGCATTTCATTCTTTTGTGAAAGATTCCCGTGATTTTGACAAGCGTCACAAGATTTGACTAATTCTTGGGCATCCTTATATATATCGTGGGCCAATAAAATCCTGAATCAAACACCTTTTTGGCGGTGTAGTTTGGATTATGGTGGCCTCCCGTGGGTCCAGCATGGCAAGCCTTGAGAATATCATTGCCTTCTTGACCATAAACACACAGCCGGATGACTTGATCCGCACATATTTTAAATAGGTAGGGGTCTTCCCAGAAGTAATGTTTTACATCTTTAAAGAATTTATTTTTCTGTTGGGACGACATCCCTTTTACCATAAAATTACCCGCATGGTAGTTTGCAAAATTGGCAAATCATGGGGTAGTAGAATCTCCACGAAAGGAAACCGCATTGAGTGTCTCGAGAGGGAAGGTTTCATTAATTTCCATTTTCTCGAAAACACCTTGGTGGGGGTTTTCAAGACGGGAAAGGTGATCAACAGCTAGGTTCTTAGCTCCTTTTTAATCATGAATTATTATATCAAATTCTTGCAGGAGGAGAACCCAACAGAGTAGTCTCGGCTTTGCATCTTGTTTTGCAAAGAGGTACTTCAAAGCTGAGTGATCCGTATACACTATGCATTTGGTCAATATCAAATATGGCCGAAATTTTTCAAAGGCATACACCACTGCTAATAATTCTTTTTCAGTGGTGGTGTAATGACTCTGAGCCTCGGTCATTGTTTTGCTCACATAGTGTATTGGCTGAAAGTGTTTTGATTTGCGTTGCCCCAAGACTGCCCCTATTGCATAATCACTAGCATCACACATAAGTTCAAAGGGCAAGTCCCAATCGGGGGCAACAAGAATCGGTGCCTCGGTAAGCTTTTATTTCAAAGTTTCAAAAGCTTCAATGCACTCGAGTGAGAAGATAAAAGGAGCATCCTTCTCGAGGAAATGGGTCATAGGCCGGGCGATTTTGGAAAAATCTTGAATAAATCTACGGTAAAAACCGGCATGACCCAAAAAGCTCCTAATACCTTTGACGGTAGTGGGATGAGGTAATTTTGCTATGACATCAACTTTGGCTTTGTCAACCTCAATCCCGTTTTTTGAAATTTTATCGCCGAGGACAATGCCCTCTTTGACCATATAATGGCTCTTCTCCCAGTTGAGACACAAGTTTGTGTATTCACAACATTTTAGCATATTTTCCAAGTCGGAGAGACAAGATTGGAACGAATCCCCAATGACCGAAAAGTCATCCATGAACATCTCCATTGTTTTCCCGATCATGTCGGAAAATATTGACATCATGCACCTTTGGAACGTGCCAGGAGCGTTGCATAAACCAAATGGCATGCGACGGTAGGAAAAGTTTCAATAAGGGCGTGTGAAGGTAGTACTCATTCCCCGCTAATCTCTCGAGCATTTGGTCCATGAAGGGTAGAGGAAAATGGTCTTTACGGGTGGCTTCGTTGAGCTTTCTATAATCTATACATACACGCCACCCCGTAACCAAACGAGTTGGAATCAACTCGTTTTCCTCATTTGTGACAACAGTTATGCCACCCTTCTTAGGAACACAATGAATCGGACTCACCCAAGGACTATCAGAGATAGGGTAAATTAATCCAGCATCAAGAAGTTTTAGAACCTCTTGTTTGATTACTTCGTAAATTTTTAGATTTACCCTCCTTTGATGTTAAACTGCGGTTTTAAAGTCGTCCTCCATCAAGATTTTGTGTGTACAAAACTCCGGGTTAATACCCTTAATGTCGGAGAGTTTCCAAGAAATTGCTTGCTTGTGCGACTTTAGAACCTTTATGAGTGCAATTTTCTCCTCATCATTTAAATCTTTTGCAATTATGACGGGTAATTTATCGTTACCCTTCAAAAATGCGTATTCGGGATGAAGAGGCAAGTCTTTGAGCTCGACCTCAGGAAAATCATCAGTTTTTTCAACATACTTGATTTCCTATTTATGAAGTGCTTGTGGTAGAGCAGGAGGAGGAGAGGGATCTTCATTCAGCAACTTCTCAAGGAGAAGGATATCCCTTTCTGGGTCAATCTCTTGGCTATCAATTCCATCGGGAATTGAATCGCTCTTGAGAAAGGCCTCTATTTCCTTAAGGATGAAATCACTTCCCTCAAACGGAGTGAGGGAAGGAGAAGAATTGGCAATGATAGGATGAGAAGATGGAGTGGGATCACCACTCAGATAATTATCAGAATAACCAAGAATCTCTTGAGCGTACTCCTCAGAAGCAACATCAATGACATCAATTCGGTTAACCGATTTAGAGTCATAATTTGAGGAGTACCTCGAAGTTTGATCGAGGTTAAAGGTGATTGCTTCCGTACCCACACGGAGTGTGATCTCTTGCTCAAAAACATCGATAAGAGCACGGCCAGTTATAAGGAATCCCCTTCCAAGAATTAGAGGGACCCTCGAATCGGCATCAAAGTCAACAATCACAAAATCAGCTGGAAAATGAAACTTTCCTACTTTCACTAATACGTCCTCAGCAATGCCAAGCGGACGAGATATTGAAAGATCGGCAAGCTCAAGAGTCATGCACGTAGGAGTGAGTTCAGGAAGAAAAAGTTTCTTCCACACAGAATATGGCATCAGGTTAATGCTAGCACCAAGATCAGCCAAGGCGAAGCATTCAACCATACCCAGAAATACACATGGAATTAGAAATTTTCCGGGATCTCCAAGCTTCTCAGGAAGCTTTTTCAAAAGAACTGCTGAGCAGTTCTCATTCAGAGGAGTTCTAGCCATTTTAAACAGCTTTTCCTTATTACTTAACAAATTTTTGATTGTCGATGCAAATTTGGGCATCAAGATGATAGTTGATGAGTGCTTAAACACTCATCATTTTTGGTCAAATCTGAACTGCAAAACATCCAAAAACACTAAAAAATGCATCAAAATACTGAAAATATCTCAGGGATTGTGTTTCATATGTTTCAGATGCAAAATGAGTAAAAACAGATGAAAAAGGAACAAAGTTTGCAAAATTGGCAATTTCAATCCCCCAACTATCATAAAATGTCAAAACTAGTCCCTAGTTATTAAAAAGTGGAGTTTTATCATTCAAGGTCCCTGAAATATTCTTAGTCGTCAAAATTGGTCCTTGAATGAATTTTTGGGCAAATGGCAGAAAAGGTCCCTCAACTTTTGAAATTTACAAAAATGCTCCCTGGGATTTTCAAAACTTGAAAAATATAAAAATGGTTCTTGGGAATATGAAACATGGAAAGTTTGGTCCTTACTAGTACTTTTGGAAAATCACATGGCAGCCCCTCAAATTTCAGACAATCACAATTTTGGTCCTTGTTGTTTTTCACTAAACTACCAAACGGACCTAAAGCAAGTAAACCCCACACCACTTATATCCTAAACCCTTTTACCCTAGCCCACATATCCCCTTGGCCCAACCATTCCCACAGCCCAACTCCCTTCCCTTTGATATTAAAAACCCGGTCAAACCCACGTTTGACCCTCCCAAACCGCCTTCACTGTTCCTCTCCCTCCCTCTTCACTGCAAACACCAAAACCACCCTTTCTACCCCTGGTTTCACCACCACTTGCCACCCCACCTTTCACACCTTGTCCCACTAGCCTCCCCTACAATCCAAACCTCATTAACTGCCCAAAAACCCCTCCAAGCAACCTGCAAGCTGCCAAAACAAATTTCCCACCAAAATTGCAAATGGAGCAAAAAGTTAACCAAATGGTCAGAAACAAAGTAGGATATGCCCAGTGGGACCCACACACCTCTGGAAGTCTGTAAAGAACAAGAAGGAAGCATTGTGGAAACTTATCTAGTGTAATTTTTATTAATATAAGTCGACTTAGTCAATTTTTACTTTTCCAGTGTTAAATTAAGTTTTTAAGTACCTTGTTAAGTATTCCTATTGTATGATAAAGCTTTTTAAAGCCTTCAATTACAGTGTTAATCCCAAACTCAGTTTATGTAAATTTTATGTTCAAAATCTTATGTTTATGGATTGTTGTTATTAGTGTTGTTTATGGACAAATAAGCTCATATAAGCTCCTCATATAGCTTATGTAAGCTATTAGAGACCATAGAATTCAGTCTTAGTCATAAAATAAAAATATATAAAAAATCAAGAAAATAGGGTGAAAAATAAAAAATTAGTGTGAGATGTTGAAGATTGCTGGAACAGGGTGATTGTGGATTGCTGTGGGTATTAGTGACTTGTGGAAGTCAATAGGTTGGTGTCTTTGGTACCTGGTTCTTGGTTCTCTTCCTATAAGCAATTGTAAGCTTAAATTTCCATTTTTTTTGCATTTTACTGTAGAACTCCTTATGTACTACTTATCTTTGGATTGTATGTGCTTATTTAGCATATTGACGTAATATTACTCCTAAATATTGTGTCCTTGTTCATTTAGATTTTTAGTTGCTTAGTTTTTTTTGGATACCACTGTCAAAATAGCATACTAAGTGATTCCTAGTTTCTGTTGTTTATTTTAGTATTATTGTACCTAAATCAGTTTAAATTATCATAATACAACTTTTGGAATGCAAATCATGGTCTAAATCAGTCAAATACTTTGAAAACTATCAAAACATATTATTTAAAGGGGTGTTTGGGATAAGCTGTTCAAGGAATTCAGTGTAGTTTTGGTTGTTGTTGACTGTTTCTATAACTAATTTAAGGTTGTCTTAGTTCATTTTAACCTTAAAAACTAGTGCTTACTTGGTAAAAAGTCAAAATCAAGGTTCTAGGCTCATAATTAGTTAACTGTTAGGGGTTAGATGATGTAATCTCACCATTTCAATCCACAATCAGATATTGTAGCCTTATTTAGTTAACTTGTAGCTTATTTCAACATATTAACTCAGTAGGATCCATTAGAACTTCACATTAGTCAAACTGAGCTTGAATATCAAAAAGTCAAATCTCACCTTGAGCAGAAAAATCATTTTTTCAAGGAATTATTGAGAATTTTGTGTTTGCTTTTAGGACCTGGGCTTTTCAAAAATCATTGTCTCCCAGCTGAACTTTGAAATCCCACTCTCACTATATTTTTACAATTTTTTTTGTGGGCCCCACCTTTGCCCAAACACACCTGCAGGGGGAGAACCTCCCCTGCTGCACCACCACAGTCCCTACCACCACCACTTTGGTGGTTGCTACAGTCCTGGTCAGTGGGTCCCACAGGCCCCCCTTGGTTCCTTTCAACCCCCCTCCTAGCCACCTTCCAAGATTGAGCAAGCTTTTGAGCTCAAGCCCTGTGGACCCCACCTAAAATCACCCTTAAACCTTGTCCCATTTCTGTGTACATTTGGATTTAGAAGAGCTTATTTTTTGCTTATTCAGTGGCCTTTGCCTGTTGATTTGGCACCATCCATGTCCAACTAACTTGTCCACACCATTATCCATCACTGTGGACCCCACATAAGCTTATTTAAGCTTATTTCCTAGTTTGGTCAACCAAAGTCAACTGTCAAGCTTTTAAGTATCCATTTGGCTTATTTTTTAAGTTCTAAAAAAGTTGTTTTTGTAAAAGTTGTTTGTTTTTAGTGTTAAAATAGTTTAGAAAAAGAAAAACCAGAAAAATCCAATTTAAAAATAAGTGATAGTTTCTATTTAATCTAATTTATCTTTTTAATTTTCATTTTTAGTAATTTATTAAGTACTTTGCATTTTCATATTTTTCTTAATTTTCATTTATATTAAAATATTTTTAGAAATTTTTCCAGAATTTTATTTTGTCATTTAGTAATTATTAGATTTAATATTAGTTTTATTAATTATTAATTAATATTTAAGCATTAAATAGCATTATTAGTTTTTATTAAGCACACCCTAGTTTTTATAATTTTTCTAGCTTTTATATGTTATAAAATAATTTTAGGAATTTTTCTAGAATTTCTACTGTTCATTTTCTATTCTTTAGAATTTAATTAGTTTAATTGGTAATTAATTAATAATTAGGATAATAATTAGTAAAATAGTTTAAAAATACATAAAACCAACTTTTTATAATTTTTTAGGATTCCTGTGATGGTTAATTAGATTTATAAATTTTTCTATAATTTTCTAAGTCATTTAAGTATTATTAGTAATTTAAAACTAGTTAATTAGTTTAATTAAATATAATTAGTAATTAATTAATATAAAAATCACAAAAAGACAAAAAGATATATTTTTAAGTTTAAAATTAGTTTTTAGTTATTTTATAATTTTATAAATTTAAATTTCATTTTTCTAGTATTAAATTAATATTATATTGTATTTAATTGATTTAAATATTAATAATTAGTATTAAATAGTATTTAATTAATTTTAAATAATTAATTAGTGTCAAAATTCATTTTGTTTTTCTAAAAATTTTCTTTTATCCTTAGGTTTGTAAAAAAGTCATTCTCACCCCCAGAGGGTTTTCAGATTTCAGTTTTCACTTTTTATTTGGTACGTTTACGTTTATTTTAAACTTAAACGTACCTTTTAAGTTTAAAACGTTTTCAGTTATCTGGTTTTTTAGTTTTTGTCCATATCAAGTATTTGTATCATTTTCAGTTAAAAATCAGTAGTATAATTATCCTACCCCTTTCCTGTGAAAATCACCCGATCACAAGCACGCTTTAGTACCATTCACACCTCGCTGGGACATAACCACCTGGTGATACCCTATATTACCCGGAGATTGACTCTAAGCTGTTTGACTTTTAGTCAATTTAGGTTGACCATTTGGAGCCAATCAAATTTTGGCGCCGCTGCCGGGGAGGTTGATCGCGTTTCTGCAGCGTCTTAAGAGATTAGTGCTATTTCACCATCGTCGCTGTAAAAATACCATCACTTTTGTAAATTTCAAATCAAAACACAAAAAAGTCATTAACACTTTTGCTAAAGTGTTAAAACACCAAAAAATTAAAAAACAAACAAAACAGATCGTAACGTTTTCTTTATCGGGTTTCTTTTAAGGTGATTCTTAAAGGGATACAATTTTGGATAACGTAACGATACCAAAAATAATTCCAAAAGTGTTTTCACATACACACAAAAACCCAAAAACATCCGTCTTTTTCTTGTGAATAATAATACATAAAAATAAACCGTCGCAAACTAAGACAGAACACCTACCAACTGGGGGTGTGAACATTAACAAGTTCCCAAACATAAGATCAAAACTTGCCTTTGTATCCCTGTGAGTGGTGTACCTTTCGTAAAGAAGCCACTTACTTGTGATTATTGGTTTAAATTCACTGTCGTTTTGCCTCGATTTTGTTTTGAGTGAATTTGTTCTTTAGTGCATGCACACTCGTTCTTCAAGGTCCACGAGCCCATTAAGTGAGCTTGTTAGGAAACCTCGAAGACCTCGTAGACGTTCAGCACCAACAGTCGGATTTGAGATCCGTACTGTTTCCACATCTGCTGTTGTGACACCCCGAAAACCGGATCAGCGGAAGCCTACAAGTCTGGGGGTGTTACTCGATTGTTATCATAACAAAGGGTACAAAGAACGGTTTTATATAAACCGTTTTGGAGGAAATTAAATAATTGAAAATATTCAATTTACATCGATTGAAATAGTGCGGAAGCTATAGTTCAAAACTAGATTCAAAACAAGGAGTACAAAGAACGGCTTTACATAAACCATTTTAGAAGAAAACTTTATAATTAAAAACATTCATTTTGCAATAGTTAAAAATAGTGCGGAAGCTATAATTTAAAATTTACTTAAAATAAGTCCTAATCGGTTTTCGGAGTCTTCTATGACCAAGCCATGCCCTTCGCCAAGCTCCTCCAATAAAATATGTAGCGGCAATATCTAACATCTGAGATAAACATGCTAAAGTCAACACAAAGGTTGAGTGAATCCATAGGTTTAAAGTAAAGTAGTTGATCATAATATTTCAAATTTTAAGATAAAGGGGCTACGTTGTTATACGCCCGAAAAATACCACTGCACTAAGCTCATGAGACCAAGCATTAACCAACTAATCATAAGTCGACAATAACCGTGGAATTTCATAATATAACAAACGCCCCCAACGCCTGGTACCTGCCAAGTACCCAGCAAACCTCGAATATAGTACGCCCAAATTGCCTATCCAGCAAAAGGGATGGGAGGGTCAATTCCTATAGGCCAATATCCCTATATTCGCGCTCACTCGCAAGTAACCCTCGCAAGTGATTAATGGCTCATGATCTGCGGGACTTAATAGTGGCAGAAATCATACTTAGTGCTTATCAAAATGGCTACTGCTTCACTCACAGTACCAGAAAATATCAGTTTTCAGTTCCATAAACAGTTTTCAAACCATTGTGATCATAGTAAAAACAGAGCATGTATCTCACCCCAAGTAGTTTGCAAAAAAGTTAAAATAGATAAAAGTGGGGCTATGAACTCACCTGAGTATGCAGCAATGCAAGATATAACGACTAGCACCAACTAGTCAACACAATGGCATCAAGGGTAGGAGAGCACAACGACATCAAAATATAATCACACGACATCAAATAGTATAAATACAATGAAACTGGATCGGCACAACCTAATGGGTAACACATATCAGAAATAATATTCGAGTAATATATAAAATAACATTCGTCGAATATCCATGTTATTATGAAAAGGTTTAGTTTTCAATGGCATTTGAAAGAAAAAAAAGTTTAAGACTTGTGTGGAAGTCGAGAAGAATAGAAGAAAAGTAGTCATCGTGATGAATAATCCGAGAAAGATGAGAAGAAAAGAAAGAAGGACTAAATCGGGAAAAAAAATTCACAGACACAAACACATGATAACTAGTTTCGGCTTTATCCCATTTTCCCCCAAGATAATGTTGAAAACAATATAAGATGAAAAGGTTTTTGGAATATTTAAGAAATCGAAAATAGTTTAAGTTTAGAAAAGATTTTATGAAATTTCGGCATGGTCTACCCGTTTATAAAACATTTCCCAAGTCAAACGACTCTTAAATATCCTATTTATTGCTAAATATCACATGTTATAATATACAATTGGACATATCATTCACGTAAATGTTAGTTGTTTAGATTTATCGACCATTTCGTATTATTCGTACCAAAGGGTCTATATAGTCCAAATAACCACACCGCAAATCTAAGACGTCCAAATCTTGTCCATTACAATATATCATCACAATATCAATATCCAGAATCAAGTCCGATATCACAATCTGCTTAACTATATCAATTGGTTTTAGGGTTTCATATTTTATTAGTCCGGTTTATTTAGATTCGATAAATTCCCAAGTCAAATATATAAGCCGAAACCGTTATCCCAAACAATAACAAATAAGAAATAAACGGGGAGCAACGATGACAACAAAATCATTATAGACATAACACTTAGCCGTGACTCGCTTCGAGTTATGGCTCAACCAAATGAGCCGATAAGTATCCAAGTTCACCTAAATTCCGTCAAACGTTTTATTTACCAAAACCATCGTCAATGTCGTTTTATTTGATAAACTCTTTTAGTGAAAATTATATTTATACATTTATATATTTCAAAAATATTTCTAATCCTTATTAATAACTTTAAAACACTCTATATATTTAAAACTTTATAAAACATTTATTTTATGCAATATCCTTTAAATATTTTTATAAAACTTTTTATAAAAAACGGTTTTTATCCCGAAACCTCGCTGTGAGTCACGGGTTGGTTCCAACCGAGCCTTCGGGCTCTCGGCTCACTCAACCCAAGCACAAACACAAACACAATCATCACAAGCCTACAACAAAATCCAATCCCAAACACAGCTCCAATCTATCTAATCCTAAACCTAACCTCAACAAACAATAACGACACCAGTAACATCACACCACACCACCACACGAGTCACGAGTTGACTCGGTGGTGGTGGAGAATCCACTGCCGAGAACAAGAAACAACCGAACGGACCTCAATCAACCTCAAAACCTAAAATATATATACTCTCCCGTCATCACAACAATCGGAACACAAAGAAAATAGCAAAACCTCACGAGTCAAACATCGGAAAACACTATAATCGGAACACGAAGAGTGGTGGCGCGTGGGTGACCTTACCATCGGAAAACATAAAAAGGGAGTAGCGGCGTCTCTCGGTGGTGGTTACAGAAAGGTGGGGTGGCGCGTGAGAGAGTTAGGAGGGGAGCCGAGGGCTCACAAGCTCCAGAAACACTATAAGTACTCCGATCTATCGATTAGAAGGATAAAAAGTTTGGTCGGAAAATATTCCGGCTTTGTGGTCGCCGGAATCTGCTGGTGGGTGGCCGAAGGTGATGAAGAAACCGGCGTGTAGAGAGAGAGAGTATAGTGAGGTGTAAGTGTGTGTTATAAATGAAGTAAATAATATAAAAAAATGGTTTATATATTAAATGATAATAATAATAATAAAAGTGTAGGGTAGGTTGTGTATTATTGAAAGTGTAAGGGCTGAAATGAAAAATAATACAAGGGACCAACTATGCCAACGAGCTAAACTTCTCACGAACACGCTTCGGGGCTCAAACGGCATAGAAAACGGACTCGAAAACTTTTAAAACTTGCGCCATTGTTCACGAAATAGTTTTTCCCATCAAATAAAGCGTAAACTTCAAAGTTTTTCTCAAACTCAATATAATTCAAATAATTTGACAAATGTAATACGATTTGAGTTTTCTAGGTTGTGCCGGCTCGATAAAGGAATAACGCTCACGTTAATTAAAATATCCACAGTTTTTCAAACCCAATCAAGTTCAAATAAGCTCAAAAGTTAAGGAAAATCAAAAGTAACGGTTTTGGCTCGTAAAATAGTTGTAGGAAAAGTACCGGGGGTTACAGCACATACCCCTAAAAGGAATCGCGTCCTCGCGATTAGGTTCATGTTATAGGTCAGAACAATGTTGGTGAAGAGGTGATGGTAATAGCAGCGGATTTGGGTCTCACTAGATTGCTCTAAGGGCTCCTTTTTGCTTGCGTAAGGGTATTTAGGTGATCTGCCATAAGTTGTTTCCTTCTAGCGTTTTGGTGAGGCACAGTGGTTCTCAAGGTGAGCTTAATAAGGGGAAACAGTTTAAGTCTTGACTATGCAATGTTTAACAATTTTGCTAGTAGGTCTTCTCTTAGATTTCTCACAGTCTTAACTCAATATAGGGTCTATACTCCAATGTCACAACCTAATCCGATACGTGTAAGACGGTAGGGAAAAATTGTGGGGTAACTAGTTTTCAAGATTTTTGTTTTGAAATTGCGCGTTTCTCCTTTTCAAAGGAAGGGATAAAATCTTGTTTAAAAACTCTACTTGGGTAAACGTTTGTAGAAAACTTGACCAATATAACTTTCCAAATATTTCAAATTTCTTTGATGTGAATTAGTAATGACGTAAGATGACACGTTTTTCAAAAGGTTTTATAAATTTGTAAGAAGCGCGTTTCCAATCGTGGTAAGATAAATTTCGCAAAAATTGACGTTTAAAACTTCTCAACAAAAGTTTGATAACAGAAAAATCTAATCCTCAAAATAGGTATTTTAGAAAATGTTACCACGATTTTCGAGTTCATATGAAAACATTTCATGAAAAACTTTAAAAGTTTGGACATCCAAGGAGAAGAGTAGTCGAGCATGAACGTCCACCTACGTTTCTAATCATCCAAGGGAAGAACCTAGTTGCCAGTGCTAAGTTGGGTTCAACGTCCAATATCAGGCGAAGCTCAAAGGTGTAAGTATTCCAATATGTTAAATGGTACTAAAGGTATCCTGATAGAATTTGTGGTACAGGTGGGCTGGAAAGCGTAATTCGGTGCTAAGGGGTATCATAACATAAACGGTTGAACTAGTGACCCGAGAAGCTTGAATCAAATCCAAAACTATGTTGAGAAAAATCCTTTCTTGTTTATATGGTGAGGTCGAACATCAATAGTCGCCAAACAGGCTATGTTCTCTTAGTATTCCGGTGCAGAAGTCGAGTCAAATAAAAGAAACGGGTGTTGAGTCTGTGTCATCTAGAACTCTTTGAAGGCAATATATCATAAATGTGAGGGTACATTGACAACCTAGCTCGTTATCTACACTCCAGTCAGAGATTCTAATCGCACGGAACGAGTGGGGTAACTTATTCAGTGATGAGGCACAAGTGCGGGATCCACTTCTAAGGTGTGGTTTATTTTCAAAAGGGGGAAGTTATCGGTTATATGAAATAACAGTATAAAGACACTCTTCATAGAAGTAATTGGTCCACATAATGATTGCAAAATATTTTATAAAATAGTTTGTAGAACAACTTATAAAATAATAGAGAACGACTTATTATTTAATAAATAGTGACAAAATCATAACCAAATTTTGTGATTTATATCAGCAAAATAGCAACTCGGTTCATACGACGACTTGTGAAATGATTTGTAAAACAGTTCATAAAATAGCTTGTAGGATAGCTCACAAAGTGACCGAAAATGAAAACAAAACCATAGTTAAATTTGTGCTAGATTAGCAAGACACAAAAACAGTTTATGCAATAATTTGAGCGACGATTTGTAAAACGGTTCATAAGGTTATAGTAAAATAGTTTTGGAAAGAAATGGTGAAATAATTTGGAATGTAATAGTAATAGAATTTATCAAATAGTGACTAAATCAGTGCGCAGGGAAGTGAAATGGTTTATGGGACGGTAGTAAAAATTTGAAGGATAATAGTCATGTAATCTACAAAAATTTTGGTAAAATTGCCCATAGGTTTATGGAATAGTAGTAAGGTTGCAACATGTAAAAGTAATATAGCTTGTACAATAAGTTGTAAAACAATTTATAGAGTAGTAGAAAAATAATTTTCTATAACTTAGTAACAAAACTATAGTTTGTAAAGCATTTTGTCAAAACATTTTGAATATTACAATAACTCCATTTATTTTACTTTATAAAAATATAAGGTGATGAATGACATTAAATTTAATTTATGGTGCGTAAAAATAGTGACAAGGTCAAAATTTGGTTTCCTGTATCATAGTAGTAAAACATTTCATAGAATGACCACGAAATGGTCGGTAAATAATTGAAAATCATTTGTGTGCGTAGTGGAAAATAATGATGGAATATGGAATAACGTAGTAAGTAGGTTAATTACTCATGGAAAACTTGGATAAAATCATTTAGGGTAAAGAAATTTAAAGTGAAATAATGAGAAGGCAATTAGGTTATTGTATGTATAAATATCATAATAGCATTTGGCACTTTGATTACTAAATGTTTAAAAATAGTGAAAGTATATACGTAGTTGAAATATGATGGTTCGTAAAAGTTGAAGAAGAATGATATCGCTTAAGTGCGTAAATAATAAAATAAGTTTATATGAAGTCAAAATAAGGGTTTTAAACTATTTATTTTATGGCTAATATGCCGCATTAGTGTTGATTTTTAAAACAAAAGTGTTTAGAAGCGAAACATGTTTAGGATGTGAAAAAGGATAAACAATACTAATGAATGTGCTATGCCTAACGACTTGTGGGTTATGGGCCCATGGTTAAAGTGTAAAGTTTAAATACGGCAAAAGTTGAGTAGGTAAAACGAGGTAAAAGCACAAGTATTGAAAATAGTTTAACTAAGATTAATGAAAGTGAGTCATAGTGAAAAGTGCAAACACATAGATAGTGTGTAAGTAAAATTAGTAGTTTCAATATATCATAAGACACTTGTTTTAACTAAACAAAGTAGTGGTAACAAAGTAAATGCAAAGAGGGTAAACTATGTGGATCCCTGGTTAAGGCGTAAAGGTGTGGGACGGTTAAGGGTCTATTGGGGCAAACGGTTTATCAGATTTCTAAACCAATATCAGCTTCGAAACACAAATTATAGGGCAAACCCTTATCATGGTCGTTACAAGCAACTCTTATTTATGAACTTAACGTTATTGTTTCCTTATGAGCACTATTATCTTGTTTATAGTCTCCACGGTCCAACTTATACAACTAAACCATTATTGCGTCCATTTCAATCGTCGAAGTGTTTTCTAAGGCAACCAACAGTGTCATCCAACTCATCAACTTATAATGTGGGGTATCCTAATTTCTCACAAATCGTGGGTCCTGGGACAACAATGCATGACCTAATGATCTAGGGCAATACCAGAGAATTTATGTTTTCAAAATAGCCTTCAAATATCATTCCTAAAATAGAGTTTTCAAAACGATACATTCAATTCAAATGGCATTCCAAAGGTAGGGTTTTCCAAAACAATATATTCAAAATGGTGCATTTCCAAAATAGAGGGCTCACAGTAGTGTGTCAAAACCATTAAAATAGCGAAACCAAAGTTAACTGCCCAATACAGTATTTAAAATAGTATGCCGAGGTAATGTATTTGCAAGATAGATTGCCCAAAAGAGTGTTCCCAAATAGTTCTAAGTATAGTGTATCGATAGTGTATCCAAAACAGTTTTCAAATTAGTATATCGATACGATTCGTCTTCTAAATAGTGAAACAACATTGACTGTCCAAAATAGTAACCAAAATAGTTTGTCGGATTAGCGTACCCAACATACCCCTAAAAGAGTTTTCAAGTAGTTTACCAATATAATACATTTTCAAAACAGCGAAACCAATGTTTACGATTCAAATAGTATTTGGAATAGTTTATCAAACTAGCGTTGCCAAAAGAATAGTTTTTCCCGAAATAATGTTTTCAAAACATCGTGTCAACCTACATATGTACTTTGTAAAATAACATGTCGCAGTTTATTGTTTTATAAAGAAGATAATGAGATGGGTATCTGGTATTCCCAAGAGATAAGTGAAGGGTTAGGTATCCTTTCCTAAAGTAGAGGCTCGGATTTCTACACAAATTCCTAACTCCTGCTAGGTTACAAATCAACCTATCGTATGTTCTCTAGACCTTGCCAAGAATTTATAGATCCTTTCGTGGTTCACTTCCATCCAGAGGTTCATTTTACAAGTGTTATGAAATGATCGCACTTAAACGACTAGTGATCTAACCCGATTCATCAACAGAGTGTAAGTTTTGGGCAGTGAGGGCTGTAACATACCCCTAAAAAGATTAAAGAAATAATTTTCAAACGAGGCTCAAAATTTACGGGATCAAGAAATCCAAATTCAATAATTCCAACAACAAACAAGGTAAAAGGGAGCCTCAAACGAGATTCGAAATTGCAAAATCAAGAAATTTATTTTCAAATAGAGCTAAAACCAAATACAAATACTCCCACAAACTCAAATGCGTTTATTATGACATCGATCAAGTTAAAGAAAATAATAAGCTCGAATTCAAAACGAGGGTGGATCGGGTCTCACCTGAACCGGTGCGAGCAAAATCAGATGACGACGAATCAAAAGTTCCATAGAGGCGGAAATCACATGACGATTCGAAGTGTCGTTCAATTTGTAAAGTTTCTTGATGCCAGTGTGTCGTGCTCACATGCAAAAATTTTCCATTTTCCAAAATTTCAAAATCAAAAAATCTTCCCAGAACATAATCCTGTTATAACTACTCTTGGTATCGCAAAATTCATTTGTGAGACGTAAGTGATCAAGTCACGTCCCCACTATTCCTGGTTGATCATAGGTGATCAATCTACTCCCAACCGGGGATCAATGAATTTCGGTATACTTAGCTTAGTTATACTAGTACCATGTCCCTCGCTTTCAAAACCATTTTAGAAAACCATGACGAGTATCCAAACTCGAAATCAATAAAGCATTTCCCAACGTAAGTATATGAAAATACTCATAGCGAATAGCAAAAAAAAGTGGGGTGAGTTTCAATCATTAAATATCATATCTCGTATCTCATTAAACATGCTATCAAGCATGACATCAAAAATCATCAGTTATAATCACACGCGAGGCATCAGCTTGGCAGGAAGGCACGTTCTGGTCATAGGAAAAACGGTTATAGTCTGGGTTTTGAAAATACCAGTTCTCTATAACCTTGGCTCTGATACCATTCTGTGACACCCCGAAAACCGGATCAGCGGAAGCCTACAAGTCTGGGGGTGTTACTCGATTGTTATCATAACAAAGGGTACAAAGAACGGTTTTATATAAACCGTTTTGGAGGAAATTTAATAATTGAAAATATTCAATTTACATCAATTGAAATAGTGTGGAAGCTATAGTTCAAAACTAGATTCAAAACAAGGAGTACAAAGAACGGTTTTACATAAACCATTTTAGAAGAAAACTTTATAATTAAAAACATTCATTTTGCAATAGTTAAAAATAGTGCGGAAGCTATAATTCAAAATTTACTTAAAATAAGTCCCAATCGGTTTTCGGAGTCTTCTATGACCAAGCCATGCCTTTTGCCAAGCTCCTCCAATAAAAATATGTAGCGGCAATATCTAACACCTGAGATAAACATGCTGAAGTCAACACAAAGGTTGAGTGAATCCATAGGTTTAAAGTAAAGTAGTTGATCACAATATTTCAAATTTTAAGATAAAGGGGCTACGATGTTCTACGCCCGAAAAATACCACTGCACTAAGCTCATGAGACCAAGCGTTAACCAACCAATCATAAGTCGACAATAACCGCGGAATTTCATAATATAACAAACGCCCCCAAAGCCGGGTACCTGCCAAGTACCCAGCAAACCTCAAATATAGTACACCCAAATTGCCTATCCAGCAAAAGGGATGGGAAGGTCAATTTCTATAGGCCTATATCCCTATATTGGCGCTCACTCGCAAGTAACCCTCGCAAGTGATTAATGGCTCATGATCTGAGGGACTTAATAGTGGTAGAAATCGTACTTAGTGCTTATCAAAATGGCTACTGCTTCACTCACAGTACCAGAAAATATCAGTTTTCAGTTCCATAAACAGTTTTCAAACAATTGTGATCATAGTAAAAACAGAGCATGTATCTCACCCCAAGTAGTTTGCAAAACAGTTAAAATAGATAAAAGTGGGGCTATGAACTCATCTGAGTATGCAACACTGCAAGATATAACGACTAGCACCAACTAGTCAACACAATGGCATCAAGGGTAGGAGAGCACAACGGCATCAAAATATAGTCACACGACATCAAATAGTATAAATACAACAAAACTGGATCGGCACAACCTAATGGGTAACACATATCAGAAATCATATTCGAGTAATATATAAAGTAACGTTCGTCGAATATCCATGTTATTATGAAAAGGTTTAGTTTTAAATGGCGTTTGAAAGAAAAGAAAGTTTAAGACTCGTGTGAAAGTCGAAGAATAGAAGAAAAGTAGTCATCGTGACGAATAATCCGAGAAAGATGAGAAGAAAACGAAGAAAAGAAAGAAGGACTAAATCGGGAAAAAAAATACACAGACACAAACACTTGATAACTAGTTTCGGCTTTATCCCATTTTCCCCCAAGTTAACGTTGAAAACAATATAAGATGAAAAGGTTTTTGGAATATTTAAGAAATCGAAAATAGTTTAAGTTTAGAAAAGATTTTATGAAATTTCGGCATGGTCTACCCGTTTATAAAACATTTCCCGAGTCAAACGACTCTTAAATATCCTATTTATTGCTAAATATCACATGTTATAATATACAATTGGACATATCATTCACGTAAATGTTAGTTGTTTAGATTTATCGACCATTTCGTATTATTCGTACCAAAGGGTCCATATAGTCCAAATAACCACACCGCAAATCCAAGACGTCCAAATCTTGTCCACTACAATATATCATCACAATATCAATATCCGGAATCAAGTTCGATATCACAATCCGCTTAACTATATCAATTGGTTTTAGGGTTTCATATTTTATTAGTCCGGTTTATTTAGATTCGATAAATTCCCAAGTCAAATATATAAGCCGAAACCGTTATCCCAAACAATAACAAATAAGAAATAAACGGGGAGCAATGATGACAACAAAATCATTATAGACATAACACTTAGCCGTGACTCGCTTCGAGTTATGGCTCAACCAAATGAGCCGGTAAGTATCCAAGTTCACCTAAATTCCGTCAAACGTTTTATTTACCAAAACCATCATCATTGTCATTTTATTTGATAAACTCTTTTAGTGAAAATTATATTTATACATTTATATATTTCAAAAATATTTCTAAATCTTTATTAATAACTTTAAAATACTCTATATATTTAAAACTTTATAAAACATTTATTTTATGCAATATCCTTTAAATATTTTTATAAAACTTTTTATAAAAACGGTTTTTATCCCGAAACCTCGCTGTGAGTCACGGGTTGGTTCCAACCGAGCCTTCGGACTCTCGGCTCACTCAACCCAAGCACAAACACAAACATAATCATCACAAGCCTACAACAAAATCCAATCCCAAACACAACTCCAATCTATCTAATCCTAAACCTAACCCCAACAAACAATAACGACACCAGTAACATCACACCACACCACCACACAAGTCACGAGTCCACTCGGTGGTGGTGGAGAGTCCACTGCCGAGAACAAGAAACAACTGAACGAACCTCAATCAACCTCAAAACCTAAAATATATATACTCCCCAGTCATCACAACAATCGGAACACAAAGAAAATAGCAAAACCTCACGAGTCAAACATCCACACGAGTTTTGTGGTTAAAGACGTTTATAAAAATGATTTCAGTAAAAGATTTAAGCAAATAAAATGATTTATAAAAAGTTTATAAAACTAGGGTTTCGTATAAAATCAAAATAACGAAGAGTGGTGGCGCGTGGGTGACCTTACCATCGGAAAACACAAAAAGAGAGTAGCGGCGTCTCTCGGTGGTGGTTACAGAAAGGTGGGGTGGCGCGTGAGAGAGTTAGGAGGGGAGCCGAGGGCTCACGAGCTCCAGAAACACTATAAGTACTCCGATCTATCGATTAGAAGGATAAAAAGTTTGGTCAGAAAATATTCCGGCTTGGTGGTCGCCGGAATCTGCGGGTGGGTGGCCGAAGGTGATGAAGAAACCGACGTGTAGAGAGAGAGAGAGAGAGTATAGTGAGGTGTAAGTGTGTGTTATAAATGAAGTAAATAATATAAAAAAATGGTTTATATATTAAATAATAATAATAATAATAATAATAATAATAATAATAATAATAATAATAATAATAATAATAATAATAATAATAATAATAATAATAATAATAATAATAATAATAATAATAATAAAAGTGTAGGGTAGGTTGTGTATTATTGAAAGTGTAATGGGTGAAATGAAAAATAATACAAGGGACCAACTCTGCCAACGAGCTAAACTTCTCACGAACACGCTTCGGGCCTCAAACGGCATAGCAAACGGACTCGAAAAATTTTAAAACTTGCGCCATTGTTCACGAAATAATTTTTCCCATCAAATCAAGCATAAACTTCAATGTTTTTCTCAAACTCAATATAATTCAAATAATTTGGCAAATGTAATACGATTTGAGTTTTCTAGGTTGTGCCGGCTCGATAAAGGAATAACGCTCATGTTAATTAAAATATCCACAGTTTTTCAAACCTAAACAAGTTCAAATAAGCTCAAAAGTTGTAACGGTTTTGGCTGGTAAAATAGTTGTAGGAAAAGTACTGGGTGTTACAGCTGTCACCATGGCGGAAGACCGCCCCATGTGTGAGCTTCTCCAAGCACTCATCGAGGGTTACGGAGATGCCATTGTTGTTCCAGCCATCGTGGCTGATAATTTTGATCTCAAAACCGGGTTACTTAATCTTGTAACCTCAAGTCAATTCAATGGTTTTAAGAGGGACGATCCTCATGCTCACATTCGATGGTTCAATAAAATCACATCAACCATCAAGTACAAGAATGTCCCATGTGAAGCAATAAAACTTCTTCTCTTCCCATTCTCCCTCGAGGGACAAGCCCGGATTTGGCTTGAAAAACAACCTCCTCGATCTATTGAGACATGAGAAGATCTTGTGAAAAAATTTGTGAATGAATTCTTCCCACCTTCCAAGACCACGAGTCTTAAGAATGAAATCACCAAGTTCACTCAGAAATATGATGAATCATTTGGTGAAGCGTGGGATCATTTCAAAGAGTTACTTCGCAAGTGTCCACATCATGGTTTCTCTGAGTTGATGCAACTCGATACTTTCTACAATGGTGTGAGCCAAGCTGATCAGGATTCACTCAATGCCTCCACGGGAGGTAACTTCTTTAGTAAAACCACCAAAGAAGCTTTGTAAATCATAGAAAACAAGTCCAAGGTCCGCTCTACATGAAGCAAACCGGTTGTTTCCCAAATCAATGCGGGTCCTTCTACTTCATCTTCTGTGGGTCAGTCTAGCACGGATGCTAAGATTGACAAGCTCACTGAAGCTATTCAAGCTTTGGTTCTCGCCCAACAAAAGAAAGTTTCCTTTCCACAACATCCTCCACCAGCTGAGGTTAAAAGAGTGGAAGTCTGTGTGACTTGTGGTGGGCCGCATGCCTACTACAATTGCACAGCTACTGATGGTACTCTATATGAAGCTTATGCTGTTACCGGGTCCCAAAACCAAGGAGGCAATCAATACCGCCTTCCTATGGACCCGAACTATCGGCCTAACCACTACCCTGGACCTCCCGGTTTTAATCAAAACCAAAATGTCCAAAACCGTAACCAAAATCAAAATAAAGTGAACCAAGGTTTTCAAAACCAGGGTAACTTCAATCAGGGTCACGGTTTTCAGAATCAAAACCAAGGTTTCCAAAATCAAGGAAACTTTAATCAATACCAAGGTCAGGGTAATTTCAATCCCGGAAATTTTCATGGAAATAACAACCCTAATCAGGGTAATTTCCAAAATCAAGGTCCTAATCCGAACAACAGAGCTCCAAATTTTCCTAATTCGAATCAAGCCATTGTTCCAACTGGGCCTTCATCTAATGAGTTGTTAAAGCAATTCATGAAATCCCAAGAAGAGTTGAACAAGTTCTTGGTCAGCCAGATTTCTGATATCAAGAAGTCTTTAAATGATCGACCCTCGGGCTCAGGTACTACCTTACCGAGCAACACGATCGCTAACCCGAGAGGCGATGCTAAGGCGATCACAACAAGAAGTGGTGCTTCATATGAAGAACCCGCGATTCCTACTACCTCATCTTCCTCTCCTCCAAAGGTAGTGGAACGTGAACCTGAGGTGGCAACGGACAAAGTGCAATCTCGTAGCTCACGAAGTATAGCACACGTCCAACCTCAGGTTATTCCAGAAACCAAATGTAAGCCTGGAGTTATCTTTGAACCACTAGAAACTCCAGTGGACAACCCTAAATCCAAAACTTCTATTCATTACCCATCACGTCTCAATTAACAAAAGCTCCGCGAAAAGGCTAGTCACCAAATGGATAAGTTTTTCCAAATCTTCCAAGATTTGCACTTTGACATTAGTTTCGCGGATGCTATCATCTTGATGCCCAAATTCGCTTCAACAATCAAAAAACTGTTAAGTAATAAGGAAAAACTCTTTGAGATGGCTGGAACTCCTCTAAATGAGAACTACTCAGCAGTTCTCTTAAAAAAGCTTCCCGAGAAGCTTGGAGACCCCGAAAAATTTCTCATTCCTTGTATTTTTCCGGGGATGGTTGAATGCTTCGCCTTGGCCAATCTTAGTGTTAGCATTAACCTTATGCCATATTCTGTGTGGAAGAAATTATCTCTTCCCGAACTTACCCCTACGTGCATGACACTAGAGCTTGCCGATAGTTCAATATCACGTCCTCTTGGGATTGCCGAGGACGTATTCATTAAAGTGGGCCTTCATCTGACGAGTTGTTAAAGCAATTCATGAAATCCCAAGAAGAGTTGAACAAGTTGTTGGTCAGTCAGATTTTTGATATCAAGAAGTCTTTAAATGATCGACCCTCGGGCTCAGGTACTACCTTACCGAGCAACACGATCGCTAACCCGAGGGGCGATGCTAAGGCGATCACAACAAGAAGTGGTGCTTCATATGAAGAACCTGCGATTCCTACTACCTCCTCTTCCTCTCCTCCAAAGGTAGTGGAACGTGAACCTGAGGTGACAACGGACAAAGTGCAATCTCCTAGCTCACGAAGTATAGCACACGTCCGACCTCAGGTTATTCCAGAAACCAGATGTAAGCCTGGAGTTATCTTTGAACCACCAGAAACTCCAGTGGACAACCCTAAATCCAAAACTTCTATTCCTTACCCATCACGTCTCAATTAACAAAAGCTCCGCGAAAAGGCTAGTCACCAAATGGATAAGTTTTTCCAAATCTTCCAAGATTTGCACTTTGACATTAGCTTTGCGGATGCTATCATCTTGATGCCCAAATTCACTTCAACAATCAAAAAACTGTTAAGTAATAAGGAAAAACTCTTTGAGATGGCTGGAACTCCTCTAAATGAGAACTGCTTAGCAGTTCTCTTAAAAAAGCTTCCCGAGAAGCTTGGAGACCCCGGAAAATTTCTCATTCCTTGTATTTTTCCGGGGATGGTTAAATGCTTCGCCTTGGCAGATCTTGGTGCTAGCATTAACCTTATGCCATATTCTGTGTGGAAGAAATTAACTCTTCCCGAACTTACCCCCACGTGCATGACCCTAGAGCTTGCCGATAGTTCAATATCACGTCCTCTTGGGATTGCCGAGGACGTATTCGTTAAAGTGGGAAAGTTCCATTTTCCAGCAGATTTTGTAATTGTTGACTTTGATGCCGATTCAAGGGTCCCTCTCATTCTTGGAAGGGGATTCCTTAGAACTTGGCGTGCTCTCATCGATGTATTTGAGCAAGAGATCACATTGCGTGTTGGAACGGAAGCCGTCACCTTCAACCTCAATCAAACTTCGAGGTACTCCTCCAATTATGACTCTGAATCGGTAAACTGAATAGATGTCATCGATGTTGCTGCTGAGGAGTATGCTCAAGAGGTTTTAGGTTTCGTTGATAATTCTCCGAGTGAAAACTTCACTCCATCTTCTCACCCCATCATTGCCAATTCTTCTCCTTCCCTCACTCCGTTTGAAGGAAGTGACTTCGTCTTAGAAGAAATTGAGGTCTTTCTCAAAAGTGATTCGATTCCCGATGGAATCGATAACCAAAAGATTGACCCTGAGAGGGATATTCTCCTACTTGAGAAATTATTAAATGAAGATCCATCTCCTCTTCCTGTTCTATCACAAACACTTCATAAAGAGGAAGTCAAAAATGTTGAGAAAACTGATGACTTTCCTAAGGTCGAACTTAAGGACTTGCCGCCTCATCTTGAATATGCATTTATGGAGGGTGATGATAAATTACCGGTCATAATTTCTAAAGATTTAAGTCTTGAGGAAAAAGCTGCTCTAATAAAGGTTTTGAAGTCGCACAAGCAAGCAATTGCTTGGAGACTCTCCGACATCAAGGGCATTGACCCCGAGTTTTGTACCCACAAAATTTTAATGGAGGATGACTTCAAACCAGCAGTCAAACAACAAAGAAGGGTGAATCCAAAAATTCATGAGGTCATCAAACAAGAAGTTTTAAAACTCCTTGATGCCGGTTTGATTTACCCTATCTCGGACAGTCCTTGGGTTAGCCCAATACACTGCGTTCCAAAAAAGGGTGGCATTACTGTTGTCACTAACTAAGAAAACGAGTTGATTCCAACTCGATTGGTTACGGGTTGGCGTGTCTGCATTGACTATCGCAAGTTAAATGACACCACCCGCAAAGACAATTTTCCTCTGCCCTTTATGGATCAGATGCTCGAGAGATTAGTGGGGAATGAGTACTATTGCTTCCTCGATGGTTTCTCGGGTTACTTTTAGATTCCCATTGATCCGCAGGATCAAGAAAAGACCACTTTCACGTGCCCCTATGGAACGTTTGCCTATAAACGTATGCCATTTGGTTTATGTAATGCTCCGGGCACGTTTCAAAGATGTATGATGGCCATATTTTCTGATATGATCGGGAAAACTATGGAGGTCTTTATGGATGATTTTTCGGTCATTGGGGATTCATTTCAATCATGTCTGTCCCATTTAGACAACATGCTCAAACGTTGTGAAGATACAAGGTTATGTCTAAACTAGGAAAAGAGTCACTTTATGGTCAAAGAGGGCATTGTCCTCGGCCTTAAAATTTCAAAAAATGGGATTGAGGTTGACAAAGCCAAAGTGGATGTCATCGCTAAATTACCTCATCCCACTACCGTTAAGGGTATTAGGAGCTTTTTGGGTCATGCCGGTTTTTATCGTAGGTTTATTCAAGATTTTTCCAAAATCGCCCGGCCTATGACCCATCTCCTCGAGAAGGATGCTCCTTTTATCTTCTCCCCCAAGTGCATTGAAGCTTTTGAAACATTAAAGAAAAAGCTTACCGAGGCACCGATTTTTGTTGCCCCCAATTGGGACTTGCCCTTCGAACTCATGTGTGATGCGAGTGATTATGCAATAGGGGCAGTCTTGGGGCAACGCAAATTAAAACACTTTCAGCCAATACACTACGCAAGCAAAACAATGACCGAGGCTCAAGCTCATTACACCACAACAGAAAAAGAATTGTTGGCCGTGGTGTATGCATTTGAAAAGTTTCGGCCATACTTAATCCTAACCAAATGCATAGTGTATACGGATCACTCGGCTCTCAAATATCTCTTTGCAAAACAAGATGCAAAGCCGAGACTACTCCGTTGGGTTCTCCTCTTGCAAGTATTTGATACCATAATTCGTGATAAAAAAGGAGCTGAGAACCTAGCTGCTGATCATCTCTCCCGTCTTGAAAACCCTCACCAAGATGCTTTCGAGAAAAAGGAAATAAATGAAACATTTCCTCTCGAAACCCTCAATGCGGATTCTTTTCGTGGAGATTCGACTACCCCATGGTTTGCCGACTTTGCAAATTACCATGCGGGTAACTTTGTTGTGAAAGGGATGTCGTCCCAACAGAAAAATAAATTTGTTGACATAAATAATGCCTAAAAACATTATTAACATATTATCAATATCTCTATGTTTTGATAATTACAAAACATAAACCCATTGAACTAAAATTTATGACGTAAACAAGTATTTAGTGATTAATATTCTCTTTACATCCAAATCACTTAAGGTATGAATAAAAAAAGTGTTTATTGCAATCTATGATCAAAGGAAAATTTTTCTAAATCACTAGAACTTTTATAAAATGTCATAAACACTTAATATCTTTTATAAAACATTTTTGGAATTAAAAGAATATGTTTAAATCACTATAAATATATGATTTCAAATTTCCAACCAAAAATGGAAAATTTTATCCAGAAAAACCTTCCCCACAAGAGGACAAACTACTCCAACGTTCTGGAAGGGGCGCCCCCTTAATTCATAAGGCGGCCCCCTTAATTATTAAGGGGATCGGCCACACTCCAGAACAGTAGTGTGTTCCCCTATAAATACTAGTTCATTCCACAAAATTTTCTCACCTTTTGCACTCCTAAACTTTCTGTTCTAGATCTCCATTTCTATTCTCTTAATCCTTTAATCATACATACATAAATCATTGTTTCAAAGTGATCCAAACATCATCCTATCAAGTGCAAGAGAAGAATACTTCTATCGTCCAAGACAAGAAGTATTACAACTTGTTGTGACCTCCACATACAAGTTGTTAGAGCATCATCAATAGTATCTATATCTTTGTGTAATTAGTTGTGAATATTTGATAGTAGATAGTTTAGCTAGGTATATGGATAGTGTGATTGGTTAGTAGTTTGTTGTGTCGGAGAAGAGTTAGGAAGTAGATTGTAGTGAAGAAGATTGGTGTGAAGTAGATAGGTGTGAAGTAGAAAGTTGTGAAGAAGATTGGTGTGAAGTAGATAGGTGTGAAGTAGAAAGTTGTGAAGTAGATTGGTGTGAAGATTGATTGGTGTGAAGAGGTTGTGTAGAAGTTGTGACGAAGTTGTGGTGTGTACATTGGTGTGTAAGGTTTTCTCCGCCATAAGGGAGCTTGTTGACATAGTGAAAAAAAATCTCGAGTTAGGTGCTCGGGGAGTGGAGTAGGGCAAGGAAGGTGTCCTTGTAGCCGAACCACTATAAATCTCTTGTCTCGCGGTTTGATCTTTTTATCTCTCATCTATTTCTTTACTTACATAATTATTGCCATATCGTACATATTTATTGTTGTTTATATAGTGCAAGAATTGAGATCACATATTATCGAATCTAAATTTTTGAAAATAAAGAAAACACTCAAACAATCTTTTGTAACAAATTAAAAAGACGTAAAACTATTCAACCCCCCTTCGAGTTTTCCACAATTGGTATCAAGAGCCACGTCTAGCAAGATTTTTAAAATATATTGTATTTTAAAACTTGTAACGATATATGGAATCTGAAAAATATCTAGAAGGGCAATCTATGCAAAGACCACCACTATTTGAAAGTGATGGATTTTTATATTGGAAAAATAGATTCGAAACTTATGTGAAATCAAAAGATCTTGATCTTTGGCATGTTATTACCTTTGGTGATTTTCCTCCCAGTGAACAAAATCCGGAAACTAAAAAGGATGAAATTGTACCTTTTGAAAAACAAAATGATGATTTGAAAAAGAAACTAGCTAAAAATAATGAAGCTAAAATGGTAATTTATAATGCGTTAACACATAAAGAATATGAAAGAATTTTTATGTGTAAAACCACCAAAGAAATTTGGGAATCACTACTTATTACTCACCAAGGTAATAGTCAAGTCAAAGATAATAAAATAGATCTTCTTGTACAACAATATGAACAATTTACGATTCCGGAAGAGGAATCAATTGATAATGCTTTTGCTAAATTTAACACTATTATCACAAGTTTAAAAGCACTTGATGAGACATTTTCTAGTAAAAATTGTGTTAGGAAATTTCTTAGGGCATTGCATCCAAAATGGCGAGCTAAGGTCACGGCAATTGAAGAACCAAAGAATTTGATGACGTTATCACTTGATGAACTTATTGGCAACTTGAAGGTCCATGAAGAAATTATAAGAAGAGATTCGGAAACGGTCAAAGTCAAGAAAGAACAAACCAAATCCGTTGCTCTAAAAGCCCAAAAGGAACCTAGTGACTATGATGACTCAAGTGACGAGAGTGAAGACGAAGTATATGCAATGGCCGTAAGAGAATTCAAGAAATTCTTCAAAAGACGAGGAAGATTCACTAGATCACCACGAGACGAAAGAAAACCGTTCCAAAGAAATAGAAGTGATAACTACGGGAAAAGAAAGTGCTTTAGATGTGGAAGTCCAAATCATCTCATTGGTGAATGTCTAAATCCGCCGGGTTATGAAAATCAAGGCGCCTTTGTTAGTGGAACATGGAGTGATAGTGACAAAGAAGAAGTGGAAAAACCAAGAGACGAAAAGTGTTTTATGGCAAAAGCAACCGACTAAATATGTTTAGGAATTGACTTGGAGCCTGACGAATGGATCAAGGATAGCGGATGTTCGAGGCACATGACGGGGAACCGCAAGCTATTTTCTACGTATAAGGCATACAATGGAGGTAACATTATTTTCGGTAGTGACTTGCGCGGAAAAATCATTGGCAAAGGTACGATCTCTCAAGACTCACTTACTATTGAAAATGTTGAGCATGTAGATAATTTAACATATAACTTGCTTAGTATAGGCCAAATATGCGATAATAAATGTAGAGTTACCTTTACCGAAGAGGATAGCGAAATAGTTAAGAATGGAAAGATTATAGGTAGGGGAATTAGGAAAGGAGGCATATATGTTATGAAGCTAGGAAACAAACTTGAAGATAGGATATGCCTAACGACCCTAGACGAAAACACCACATTGTGGCATAGGAGATTAGGACATGCAAACATGCAACAAATACAATCTTTGGCCTCTAAAGAACTAGTTAGAAACTTGCCTAACCTAAAATATGACAAGCATTTTTGTGATGCATGTAAAATTGGAAAACAAGTTCATGCTAGTCACAAAGCTAAGAATATAGTATCCACTACTAGGTGCCTAGAATTATTACATATGGATCTTTTTGGTCCATCCGCTGTGCGGAGCTATGGAGGAAACAAGTATACCTTAGTAATAGTAGATGACTATTCACGATACACGTGGACTAGGTTTTTAAGTGACAAAACCCAAGCCTTTGAAAAATTCGAAATATTTAGTAAAATGATTCAAAATAAATTAGGATGCACAATAGTAGCCATTAGGATGGACCATGGTAGGGAATTTGACAACGAATTACAATTCGGAAAATATTGTGATTTAAATGGAATATCTCACAATTTCTCCGCTCCTCGTACTCCTCAATCAAATGGCGTAGTAGAAAGAAAAAATAGGTCACTACAAGAAATGAGTAGAACAATGTTAAATGAACAATCCATCCCACAAAAATTTTGGTGTCACGCTGTAGATACATCAACATATATTATTAATAGGGTATCAATTAGGAGAATTCTAGGAAAAACTCCTTATGAGTTACTAAGAGGTAGAAAACCAAACTTGAGCTATTTTAGGGTATTTGGAAGTAAATGTTATATTTTAAACACTAAGGATTACCTCACTAAGTTTGATCCAAAATCATATGAAGGAATATTTTTAGGATACTCACAAAATAGTAAAACATATATAATACTTAACAAACACTCTATGAAAGTAGAAGAATCACTAAATGTAACATTTGATGAAACACCACCACCTCCTAAAACATTACCTTTAGAAGATGATGACTTAGTCGAAGATGAAGCTATTGAGGGTAGTAAAACAAAACCTATAGGAAATGATAATGAAGACATTGACTTAGGAAATAACGAAATTGTGAATATTAAAGAATCTAGATCACATTCATTATATAATATAATAGGACATCTTAACCAAAGAACCCTTAGGTCACAAGCCCAAGATAAAAATAACTTCTTTTGTTTCCTCTCAGCAATAGAACCTAAGAATATTAATGAGGCATTAAAAGATGAAAGTTGGGTTATAGCTATGGAAGAAGAATTAAATCAATTTAAGGCAACTGATGTTTGGGAATTAGTCCCAAATCCAATGAATATGACCATCATAGGAACCAAATGGGTATATAGGAATAAGTTAGATGAAAATGGAATAGTAACTAGGAATAAAGCTAGGTTAGTTGCCCAAGGTTACAATCAACAAGAAGGAATTGATTATGACGAAACTTATGCCCCGTAGCTAGACTAGAATCTATTAGGATATTACTTGCCTATGCATACGCCCTAGACTTTAAGTTATTCCAAATGGACGTGAAAAGTGCATTCCTTAATGGTTTTATCAATGAGGAGGTTTATGTGGCACAACCTCCAGGATTCATTGACTTTGCAAAACCTGATTATGTTTATAAGTTAAAGAAAGCTTTGTATGGACTCAAACAAGCTCCCAAAGCTTGGTATGATCGATTAAAAGCTTTCCTTATTAAACATAATTATTCAATGGGAATGGTAGATAACACTCTTTTCACTAAAAAGAAAGACCCAAATCTCATCATTGTTAAAATATATGTTGACGACATTATATTTGGATCGACTTGTCAAGAAATGTGTGATGAATTTGCCAAAATCATGCATGATGAGTTTGAGATGAGTATGATGGGTGAACTAAACTTCTTCCTAGGATTACAAATAAAACAATTAGATGATGGAATATTCTTTAACCAATCTAAGTACATTAAGGAAATGCTTAAGAAATTTGGCCTAGAAGACTCTAAACCCATGAAAACCCCTATGTCTACGGAAGTAAAGCTCACAAAAGATGATGAAGGTGAGTCCGTGGTTAATACTATGTATAGAGGAATGATAGGTAGTTTACTATACTTAACGACAAGTAGACCCGATATCATGTTTAGTGTTTGCCTTTGTGCCCGCTTTTAAGAGGATCCCAAAACCTCTCACCTAGAAGCGGTTAAGCGTATCTTCCGATACATTAAAGGCACTATGCACTTAGGATTATGGTATCCTAAGGGATCCGGCATAGAAACCATCGTCTATGCGGATTCGGATCATGCGGGAGACTACGTAGATAGAAAAAGCACTAGTGGTATTTGCACGTTTATGGGATGTTGTTTAACATCTTGGTTTTCGAAGAAGCAAACCGCTCTTGCTATTTCTACCACCGAAGCTGAATATGTAAGTGCTGGAAAGGCATGTCAACAAACACTATGGATGAAACAAGCTCTCATAGACTATGGCATTAGGTTAGAAAATGTTCCCATTATGTGCAATAACAAAGGTGCGATAGATTTAAGTAAAAATCCAGTGCAACACTCTAGGACTAAACATATAGAAATACGCCACCACTTCCTTAGGGATAATGTACAAAAAGGAAACATATATATAGAAAAGGTTGCATCGGAAGATAACATTGCGGATATATTCACTAAACCCCTTAAGCGTGAATTATTCAATCACTTGCGTTTAGGATTAGAAATGATGGAACAAGTTGACTAAATTCTATTGCATTTAGACAAAAAAAATTTCTTGCATAAAATTTGCTTTTCTTCCACTTCTCCATTTCTGAGTCTAGGAATCTATTTCGCACAAAATTAAAGATTGGGAAACCTCATTTTCATTGCATATACTCTCTTGTAAAACCCAATCAAAGTTTCTTGAAAACTATTCTCACATCTAGGAATTACATGAACATCATTTTCCTTGCATTGTTGACAAATGCTAAAAACCTTTTTCCTAAATCATGCATAAACTCTCACATAAATTGTCAAAGTATATAATCTAATATATATCATTGACATTCATGAATCGAGCAAAAATCGAATCAAGGAGATTTTGGATTGTTTCTTAGGAAACTTATTTTTCTTTGCATTTAGGAGTCAAAACAATCACAACTCCATATTTGTTGCATATAGGCACACACTAGGACAAAATCACTCATAATGTTGTCATCTTGTTTCATCACTAGTTTTTGACTCACTAGTTACCTTTGCCTTTGATCTAAGATAGTTGCCCTAGGAAGATTGAGTGCCCTTGCCTTTGCTTGTCTCCTCTAGCTTATTATTAATTGCTTGTTTGCTCTTTTACTTAAGTGTTTTTGCATGCATGCTATATTATGATTAGATTAGATGCTATATTGCCTCAAGGAATTGAACATGCTTGAATCCAAATCCAAAAACACAACCTTTTTGCAAATTTTCTGCCAAAAACCCAATTCTGGCAATCTGGAAATCACCAGATGGGCAGCCCCCTTAATTATGTAAGGCGGCCCCCTTAATCATTAAGGGGACCGCCCCCTTAATCTGATGGTCGGGTTTACAGAATCTTTTCTGCTTTTTAGCCCATTTCAACCTACATTTCCCAATTTTTACCAACATATTTGGTCCTAATCTCCCAAACAAACTTTATCCATCCATAAACATACAAATCTTACACTATAAATATCCCCAATCTTCAAAACTCTCCATTCATCCCATCATGACTTCTCCAAACAAACCAAAACCAAAAGCCTCAAGGCTAGCAAGGATGACGGAAAAACCCGTTTCGCGAAGAAAAATCCCTTGAAACAAATCCATCATAACCAATGAAGTTGGAAATCACTCAACACCTCCAACCACTTACTTCCCAAACTTTACACCAAACCCACAAGGACATTCATTTGATCCTCTTTACAAACCATACAACATTGGCCAAACATCTTCTTTCATGCCAAACTACACATCTCAACCTCCAACCACTTATAATGATCCATACGAGTTTGATCAACCATCAAACTACAATTCTAACTACACAAACCTAATTCATCCATATCAACACAATGATTCTCTCCACATTTCCACGGAAAAGCAAAAGTTTCGTGATGAAATAAACCAAATCCATGATCTTAGTGATCTCCTTGCTATGCATCTTGCACAACACAACAAAGGGCAACCTCCATCATCACCCTATGCAAATTGCCTACCCTACTCTCTCAACTTGGATCAAGTTAAAAACCACACTCACTTTTGCCCTTGTTGCATCTTCCTTCAAAAACAAATTCTCTACTTGAGTGAAGATATTTCTTGGAATGAATATCTTCTCACTCGTCCTCATCCAATACCACCCTTAACTCGATAGAACATCATAAGATCCACCTCTTCCGCTCCATACCCCACTCCATATCCCTCTCCATCTAACAACTAAGCTCTATGCTTATGTTCCCCTCAAGCAAATAAAACACTCAACCATGGGTTGCAAGCAAGTCCAAGTGCTCCCTTCGGCAATATAGGACTATGTTGTTTCTTTTGTTTTAATGTAATCAATATGCTTCAAGCATATTGAATGTTGTAATGATGATCATTTATATGATTGTCTCATATATGCTTGAATGAATCTATTTTTATTTGCATAATTGTTGCTTTGCATATATATATGTCTTGTTCTCTTCACATATTTTTTGTAGCGAAGCTTTCTATAGCTCGTTTCCTTGGTGCTCTCAAATGAGGGGGAGCATACATCAAGGGGGAGCTTTCTACCCTTTTAACTTCTTCTATGAAGCTTACTTGGTTTAACCTTTTTGATTTTACAAAAAGGGGGAGAAGAGAATATTAAACTCTAAAATACTTTGTCTAAAAATAAATTTTAGACCCAATGAGTTTAAGGTTTTGTAATAATCAAAAAGGGGGAGATTGTTGACATAAATAATGCCTAAAAACATTATTAACATATTATCAATATCTCTATGTTTTGATAATTACAAAACATAAACCCATTGAACTAAAATTTATGACGTAAACAAGTATTTAGTGATTAATATTCTCTTTACATCCAAACCACTTAAGGTATGAATAAACAAAGTGTTTATTGCAATCTATGATCAAAGGAAAATTTTTCTAAATCACTAGAACTTTTATAAAATGTCATAAACACTTAATCTCTTTTATAAAACATTTTTGGAATTAAAATAATATGTTTAAATCACTATAAAATATGATTTCAAATTTCCAACCAAAAATGGAAAATTTTATCCAGAAAAACCTTCCCCACAAGAGGACAAACTACTCCAACGTTCTGGAAGGGGCAGCCCCCTTAATTCATAAGGCGGCCCCCTTAATTATTAAGGGGACCGACCCCTAATTAAGGGGACCGGCCACGCTCCAGAACAGTAGTTTGTTCCCCTATAAATACTAGTTCATTCCACAGAATTTTCTCACATTTTGCACTCCTAAACTTTCTGTTCCAGATCTTCATTTCTATTTTCTTAATCCTTTGATCATACATACATAAATCTTTGTTTCAAAGTGATCCAAACATCATCCTCTCAAGTGCAAGAGAAGAATACTTCTATCCTCCAAGACAAGAAGTATTACAACTTGTTGTGACCTCTACATCCAAGTTGTTAGAGCATCATCAATAGTATCTATCTCTTTGTGTAATTAGTTGTGAATATTTGATAGTAGATAGTTTAGCTAGGTATATAGATAGTGTGATTGGTTAGTAGTTTGTTGTGAAGGAGAAGAGTTAGGAAGTAGATTGTAGTGAAGAAGATTGGTGTGAAGTAGATAGGTGTGAAGTAGAAAGTTGTGAAGAAGATTGGTGTGAAGTAGATAGGTGTGAAGTAGATTGGTGTGAAGATTGATTGGTGTGAAGAGGTTGTGTAGAAGTTGTGATTAAGTTGTGACGAAGTTGTGGTGTGTACATTGGTGTGTAAGGTTTTCTCCGCCAAAAGGGAGCTTGTTGACATAGTGAAAAAAACTCTCGAGTTAGGTGCTCGGGGAGTGGAGTAGGGCAAGGAAGGTGTCCTTGTAGCCGAACCACTATAAATCTCTTGTCTCGCGGTTTGATCTTTCCATCTCTCATCTATTTCTTTACTTACATAATTATTTCCATATCGTACATATTTATTGTTGTTTATATAGTGCAAGACTTGAGATCACATATTATCGAATCTAAATTTTTGAAAATAAAGAAAATACTCAAACAATCTTTTGTAACAAATTAAAAAGATGTAAAACTATTCAACCCCCTTCTAGTTTTCCACAAAATTCTTTAAAGATGTAAAACACTATTTCTGGGACGACCCCTACCTTTTCAAAATCCGTGCGGATCAAGTCATCCGACGGTGTGTTTATGGTCTGGAAGCCACTGAAATTCTAAAGGCTTGCCATGCTGGTCCCACGAGGTGCCACCACAATCCAAACTACACCGCCAAGAAGGTGTTTGACTCCGGTTTCTATTGGCCCACGATTTACAAGGATGCCCAGGAATTAGTCAAATCCCATGACGCTTGTCAACGTCACGGGAACATTTCACAAAAGAATGAAATGCCTCAAAATGCAATTCAAGTTTGTGAAATCTTTGACGTTTGGGGCATCGACTTTATGGGGCCATTTCCGTTATCTCATGGAAATAAATACATACTCGTGGCTGTTGAGTCTTTGTCAAAATGGGTTGAAGTGAAAGCTTTACCCACTAATGATGCCCGAGTTGTTGTGAAATTCTTGAAAGCTCTTTTTGCTTGATTTGGAACTCCACGTGCTATTATCAGTGATCGTGGTACGCATTTTTGCAATGACAAATTTGATAAAGTCATGCATAAGTATGGTGTAACTCACCGTCTTTCTACTGCGTACCACCCACAAACAAGTGGACAAATAGAAGTTTCCAATCGGGGAATTAAGAGAATATTGGAAAGAACTGTAGGTGAAAATCGTGCATCATGGTCGGATAAATTAGATGATGCACTTTGGGCTTTCCGTACAGCTTACAAAACACCCATCGGGTGTACGCCTTACAAGCTTGTGTATAGGAAAGCGTGCCATCTACCGATCAAGCTTGAGCATAAAGCCTATTGGGCTCTCAAGCATGCAAATTTTGACCTCAAAACTGCGGGTGATCATCGGAAAGTTCAACTGAATGAATTAAATGAACTCCGTGATCAAGCTTACGAGAACTCTTTGATCTACAAGGAAAAGAGAAAGAAGACTCATGACTCTAAAATCAAGAACTGCGTTTTTAACGTTGGTGACCGAGTCCTTCTTTTCAACTCTAGACTTAAGATCTTCTCGGGAAAACTTAAAACCCGTTGAACTGGCCCATTCACTATCGCAAAGGTTTATCCTTATGGTACCGTCGAGCTATCTCAAAATGACGCACCAAATTTCAAAGTGAATGGGCATCGTTTGAAGCATTACTTTGGAGAGGACATACCATCCATGGTTGTCCCGGATCTCCAAACTTTCCCCAAGGACAATTAAATTCAGGGATCGAGTCAAGCTAGTGACTCGATGAACAGAAACAGTAGCACAACATGGGTTTTCACCCATGTCTCTGACTTCTTTCTACTTTCTAACACCCAAGTGTGGGGGAGTCGCCATCCCCTGCTGTTTACAAAGTATATATGTCTATAAAGTTTTTTTTAAAAAAAGTGTGTTTATATGTATATATAAATAAAGTGAAAAATGATATTCCCGCAGTTAGCTTAGAATATTGCCTTTTTCCGTTCAAAGATTTGGCATAATAGCCAGGACTTTGAATATTGAGGACAATATTCAATTCTAAGTGTAGGGGGGGGGGAATTCTAGCGAATTTGACCACATTTTACCTTCTAGTACCCCCGTTTTTGGCCAAGATTAAAAAAAAAAATCACTTTATTTCAAAAAAATTTGTGGTTATCAGTCCACCATGTCTAAACGACAAAAGGATTGGCGAATCCAGGAGCAAACGGCTCTTGGTAAAGATATATCAAATCCGCTGATGGCTGACAATTTGCCGAAAATTGTATGGTATTCAACTCACCATATCCTAAAAAGTAAAAGAGTTGGCTAGCCCGCAAGATTATGGCTTGTGGTAAAGGCAGTGGAAAACTGTAATTGGTAATCAGCTCACCAAGATGTTGACTGCGGTCCATCAAGAGTTGGCTAGTCCAGAAGCAAACGGCTTCCGGTAAAGACAAATCAAAACCGTTGACAGCTGGTGGTTTGCTCAAAATCACATGGTTATCAGTGTACCATAGTTCTTACTTGAACTGAAACATTTGGCTACTCCAGAAGTAATGGCTTTTGGTAAAGAGATTCAAATCCATTAAGTTTTCTCAAAAGATTGCTAGGGACTAGCAATAGTTTAGTGTGGGGGATTGATGAGTGCTTAAACACTCATCATTTTTGGTCAAATCTGAACTGCAAAACATCCAAAAACACTCAAAAATGCATCAAAATACTGAAAATATCTCAGGGATTGTGTTTTATATGTTTCAGATGCAAAATGAGTAAAAACAGATGAAAAATGAACAAAGTTTGCAAAATTGGCAGTTTCAGTCCCCTAACTTTCATTAAATGTCAAAACTAGTCCCTGGTTATTTAAAAAGTGGAGTTTTATCATTCAAGGTCCTTGAAATATTCTTAGTCGTCAAAATTGGTCCTTGAATGAATTTTTGGGCAAATGGCAAAAAAGGTCCCTCAACTTTTGAAATTTACAAAAATGGTCCCTGGGATTTTCAAAACATGAAAAATATAAAAATTGTTCTTGGGAATATGAAACATGGCAAGTTTGGTCCTTACTAGTACTTTTGGAAAATCACATGGCAGCCCCTCAAATTTTGGACAATTACAATTTTGGTCCTTGTTGTTTTTCACTAAACTACCAAACGGACATAAAGCAAATAAACCCCAAACCACTTATATCCTAAACCCTTTTACCCCAGCCCACACATCCCTTTAGCCCAACCATTCCCACAACCCAAATCCCTTCCCTTTGATATTAAAAACCCGGTCAAACCCATGTTTGACCCTCCCAAACCGCCTTCACTGTTCCTCTCCCTCCCTCTTCACTGCAAACACCAAAACCACCCTTTCTACCCTGGTTTCACCACCACTTGCCACCCCGCCTTTCACACCTTGTCCCACTAGCCTCCCCTTCAATCCAAACCTCATTAATTGCCCAAAAACCCCTCCAAGCAACCTGCAACTGCCAAAACAAATTTCCCGCCAAAATTGCAAATGGAGCAAAAAGTTAACCAAATGGTCAGAAACAAAGTGGGATATGCCCAGTGGGACCCACACACCTCTGGAAGTCTATAAAGAACAAGAAGGAAGCATTGTGGAAACTTATCTAGTGTAATTTTTATTAATGTAAGTCGACTTAGTAAATTTTTACTTTTCCAGTGTTAAATTAAGTTTCTAAGTACCTTGTTAAGTATTCCTATTGTATGATAAAGCTTTTTAAAGCCTTCAATTACAGTGTTAATCCCAAACTCAGTTTATGTAAATTTTATGTTCAAAATCTTATGTTTATGGATTGTTGTTATTAGTGTTGTTTATGGACAAATAAGCTCATATAGCTTATGTAAGCTATTAGAGACCATAGAATTCAGTCTTAGTCATAAAATAAAAATATATAAAAAATCAAGAAAATAGGGTGAAAAATAAAAAATTAGTTTGCGATGTTGAAGATTGCTGGAACAGGGTGATTGTGGATTGCTGTGGGTATTAGTGACTTGTGGAAGTCAATAGGTTGGTGTCTTTGGTACCTTGTTCTTGGTTCTCTGCCTATAAGCAATTGTAAGCTTAAATTTCCATTTTTTTTTTTGCATTTTACTGTAGAACTCCTTATGTGCTGCTTATCTTTGGATTGTATGTGCTTATTTAGCATATTGAAGTAATATTACTCCTAAATATTGTGTCCTTGTTCATTTAGATTTTTAGTTGCTTAGTTTTTTTGGATACCACTGTAAAAATAGCATACTAAGTGATTCCTAGTTTCTGTTGTTAGTTATAGTATTTTTGTACCTAAATCAGTTTAAATTATCATAATACAAATTTTGGAATGCAAATCTTGGTCTAAATCAGCCAAATACTTTGAAAACTATCAAAACATATTATTTAAAGGGGTGTTTGGCATAAGCTGTTCAAGGAATTCAGTGTAGTTTTAGTTGTTGTTGACTGTTTCTATAACTAATTTAAGGTTGTCTTAGTTCATTTTAACCTTAAAAACTAGTGCTTACTTGGTAAAAAGTCAAAATCAAGGTTCTAGGCTCATAATTAGTTAACTGTTAGGGGTTAGGAGATGTAATCTCACCATTTCAATCCACAATCAGATATTGTAGCCTTATTTAGTTAACTTGTAGCTTATTTCAACATATTAAATCAGTAGGATCCATTAGAACTTCACATTAGTCAAACTGAGCTTCAATATCAAAAAGTCAAATCTCACCTTGAGTAGAAAAACCATTTTTTCAAGGAATTATTGAGAATTTTGTGTTTGCTTTTAGGACCTGAGCTTTTCAGAAATCATTGTCCCCCAGCTGAACTTTGAAATCCCACTCTCACTATATTTTTTTCAATTTTTTATGTGGGCCCCACCTTTGCCCAAACACACCTACAGGGGGAGAACCTCCCATGCTGCACCACCACAGTCCCTACCACCACCACTTTGGTGGTTGCTACAGGCCTGCTCAGTGGGTCCCACAGGCCCCCCTTGGTTCCTTTCAACCCCCCCTCCTGGCCACCTTCCGAGATTGAGCAAGCTTTTGAGCTCAAGCCCTGTGGACCCCACCTAAAATCACCCTTAACATTTGTCCCATTTTTGTGTACATTTGGATTTAGAAGAGCTTATTTTTGGCTTATTTAGTGGCCTTTGCCTATTGATTTGGCACCATCCATGTCCAACTAACTTGTCCACACCATTATCCATCACTGTGGACCCCACATAAGCTCATTTAAGCTTGTTTCCTAGTTTGGTCAACCAAAGTCAACTGTCAAGCTTTTATTTAGTGGCCTTTGCCTATTGATTTGGCACCATCCATGTCCAACTAACTTGTCCACACCATTATCCATCACTGTGGACCCCACATAAGCTCATTTAAGCTTGTTTCCTAGTTTGGTCAACCAAAGTCAACTGTCAAGCTTTTAAGTATCCATTTGGCTTATTTTTTAAGTTTTAAAGAAGTTGTTTTTATAAAAGTTGTTTGTTTTTAGTGTTAAAATAGTTAAGAAAAAGAAAAACCAGAAAAATCCAATTTAAAAATAAGTGATAGTTTCTATTTAATCTAATTTATTTTTTTAATTTTCATTTTTAGTAATTTATTAAGTACTTTGCATTTTTCATATTTTTCTTAATTTTCTTTTATATTAAAGTATTTTTAGAAATTTTTCCAGAATTTTATTTTGTAATTTAGTAATTATTAGATTTAATATTAGTTTTATTAATTATTAATTAATATTTAAGCATTAAATAGGATAATTAGTTTTTATTAAGAACACCCTAGTTTTTATAATTTTCCTAGCTTTTATATGTTATATAATAATTTTAGGATTTTTTCTATAATTTTACTGTTCATTTTCTATACTTTAGAATTTAATTAGTTTAATTGGTAATTAATTAATAATTAGGATAATAATTAGTAAAATAGTTTAAAAATACCTAAAACCAACTTTTTATAATTTTCTAGGATTTCTGTGATGGTTAATTAGATTTATAAATTTTTCTATAATTTTCTAAGCCATGTAAGTATTATTAGTAATATAAAACTAGTTAATTAGTTGAATTTAATATAATTAGTAATTAATTAATATAAAAATCACAAAAAGACAAAAAGATATATTTTTAAGTTTAAAATTAGTTTTTAGTTATTTTATAATTTTAGAAATTTAATTTTCATTTTTCTAGTATTAAATAATATTATATTGTATTTAAGTTATTTAAATATTAATAATTAGTATTAAATAGTATTTAATTAATATTAAATAATTAATTAGTGTAAAAATTCATTTTCTTTTTCTAAAAATTTTCTTTTATCCTTAGGTTTGTAAAAAAGTCATTTTCACCCCTGAGGGTTTTCAGATTTCAGTTTTCACTTTTTATTTGGTACGTTGACGTTTATTTAAAACTTAAACGTACCTTTTAAGTTTTAAAACGTTTTCACTTACCTGGTTTTTCAGTTTTTGTCCATATCAAGTATTTGTATCATTTTCAGTTAAAAATCAGTAGTATAATCATCCTACCCCTTTCCTGTGAAAATCACCCGATCACAAGCACGCTTTAGTCCCATTCACACCTAGCTAGGACATAACGACCTGGTGATACCCTATACTACCCGGAGATTGACTCTAAGCTGTTTGACTTTGTTGACCAACTATTTGGTCAATTTAGGTTGACCGTTTGGAGCCAATCAATAGCATCCGCGAAGCTTATGTTAAAATGCAAATCTTGAAAGATTTGAAAAAATTTATCCATTTGGTGACTAGCTTTTTCGCGGAGCTTTTGTTCATTTAAGCGTGATGGGTAAGCAATTGTAGTTTTGGATTTAGGGTTTTCAACTGGAGTTTCAGGTAGATCAAAGACAACTCCAGGTTTGCATCTGGTTTCTAGAAAAACTTTTGGATGGACGTATGCGGTACTTTGTAGGCTAGTAGATTGCACCTTGTCCTTTGTCACCTCAGGTTGACGTTCCACTACCTTTGGAGGAGTGGAAGAAGAGGTAGTAGGAATTGCGGGTTCATTATATGTAGCACCACTTCTAGTTGTGATCGCTTTTGCATCGCCCCTCGGATTAGCGATCATGTTGCTAGGTAAAATACCTGAGCCCGAAGGTCCATCATTTAAAGACTTCTTGATCTCAAAAATCTGGCTGACCAACAACTTGTTCATTTCTTCCATGGATTTCATGAATTGTTTTAACAACTCGTCAGATGAAGGCCCAGTTGGAACAATGGCTTGAGTTTGATTGTTAGGAACATTTTGAGCACGATTGTTTTGGTTAGGACCTTGGTTGAAATTTCCTTGATTTTGGTGTTGGAAATTTCCTTGATTCTGGTTGTTGTTTCCATTAAAATACCCTTGGTTGAAATTACCCTGACCTTGGTTTCGATTAAAGTTTCCTTGATGTTGGAAACCTTGGTTTTGATTTTGAAAACCGTGACCCTGATTGTAATTCCCCTGGTTTTGAAAACCTTGGTTCATTCTATTTTGGTCTTGGTTACGGTTTTAGACATTTTGGTTTTGATTAAAACCAGGTGGTCCAGGGTAGTGGTTAGGACGATAGTTCGGGTCCATAGGAGGGCGGTATTGGTTGCCCCTTGATTGGAAGACCCGGCTATAGCATGAGCTTCATACGGAGAACCATCAGTAGCTGTGCAATTGTAGTAGGCATGCGGCCCACCACAAGTCACACAGACTTCCACTTTCTTAAACTCACCAGGTGGAGGTGTGTGTGGAAAAGAGACTTTCTTTTGTTGTGACAGAACCAAAGCTTGAATAGCTTCAGTGAGCTTGTCAATCTTAGCATCGGTGCTAGACTGACTCATAGAAGATGAAGTAGGAGGACCCGCACTAATTTGGAAAACAACCGGCTTGCTTCGTGTAGAGCGGACCTTGGACTTGTTTTCGATGATTGCTAAAGCTTCTTTGGTGGTTCTAATCAAGAAATTACCTCCCACGGAGGCATTGAGAGAATCTTGATCAGCTTGGCTCACACCATTGTAGAAAGTATCGAGTTGCATCAACTTGGTGAAACCATGATGAGGACACTTGCGAAGTAATTCTTTGAAACGATCCCACGCTTCACCAAATGATTCATCATATTTTTGAGTGAATTTGGTGATTCCATTTTTAAGACTCGTGGTCTTGGAAGGTGGGAAGAATTCATTCACAAATTTCTTGACAAGATCTTCCCATGTTTCAATTGAACGAGGGGGTTGTTTTTCAAGCCAAATCCGGGCTTGGCCTTCGAGTGAAAATGGGAAGAGAAGGAGTTTTATTGCTTCAGACGGGACATTCTTGTATTTGATGGTTGACGTGATTTTGTTAAACCATCGAATGTTTTTGGATTTTTGTGTAGGTGAAAAAACTTTTGGAAAATATTTTTGGTATCTTCCCGTTAACCAAAATCGTATTTCTTTAAGAATCACCTAAAAAGAAATATGATATAGAAAACGTAACGATTTGTTTTGTTTGTTTTTGATTTTTTGGTGTTTTAACACTTTAGGAAAAGTTTTAATGACTTTTTTATGTTTTTGATTTAAAATTTACAAAAAGTGGTGGAATTTTTACAGTGACGAATGAAAAACCACTAATCTCTATAAAAAACGTTTTCAGATACGCAGCAACCTCCCCTGCAGTGGCGCCAAATTTTGATTGGTCCTGAATAGTCAACTTAAGTCAACCAATGTGAATGGTCAACTAAGTCAAACGGCTAAGACCTACTAACCAAGGAATATAGTGTTGCCCCGGGTCGTGTAAGTCCTAGCGAGGTTGAAATTGTATTTGAGAGCGTTTTAAGTGATCGGGTCATTTAACAGAAAGGTAACGATTTTGATTATTATGATTACACTAAGAAATTATGATTGAGAATAGCTTAAAAACACTAAATCAACAATTACTGATAATCAAATACCTAAAAACATGATCTAAATCTAAAAACACGCGTTTGAATTTAAAATAAACGCAAACGCGCAAAATAAAAATTGAAACGGGAGCAAATAAAATCCTACGGTTATGAAAATTATATTTTTAAAACCCTAATGACAAAAGAAAATTTTAAGAAAAAGAAAAATAATTTTTACACTATTTAATTAATTATTATTAATTAATTACTAATTTCCTAATTACTTTTAACTATTTAAATTAAACTAAATTGCAACTAATTATGAATTTAGGCTAGAAAAATGAAAATTAAATTTAGAAAATTCTTAAATAACTTAAAACTATTTTTGAAACAGAAAATATATTTTTCCTACTTTTAATTAATTATTATTAATTACAAACAAATTATTAATTAATTTAAACTAAATTAAATTATAAAAAAAAATACTAAATGAAATGAGAAAAATCTGAAAAAATTACTAAAAATACTACAAGCTATCAGGAACCTAAGAAAAAATTAAAATCAGGAAGTGCTTATAAATAAGCAGAAAACTAAGCCAAATTGGCTTAAATAGAAGCTACCACTTTTTTATTTTCTGATTTTCTTTGATTTTCTTTTACAACTTTACTTTACTACTAAAATTAGGAAACTTTTATGAAGGGAATTTTACTGGAGCTTAGTAATAAGCTGAATAAAAAGCTCAAAAGTGGACAGAAAGTCCTAAAAAGCTAAGAAATTTGGATTTTGGACCAAAAAGCTACTAACAAGCTACAAGCTGATAACTAAGCTACAAACAACTAAGGTGAATCTAAAATAAGCTAAAAGGATAGAATAAGCACTAATTAATAAGCCAGAAACAACAATAAGCACTTTGAGCAACTCAAAAGGTCTAAACAGGCTTGAAACAAGGACCTTTAGTCCACTGTGGGGTCCACAGAAGAAAAAGGAAGTCCAAAATAAACCTTGACCCACAAATTTGACCTGGTCAACTTCAAAATAAGCCAATAAGTTGGGCTTATGGCTTCTTAATGATTACTTGGGAAGGCTTGGAATATGGTCACAATTACTGAGTGGTCAGTATGGGTTCTGAGGACAGGTCACAAATAAGGGTCAAATAAGCTGAGGTCCAATAAGTTGAACCTCAAAACAAGCCAAAGTCTGAAAAGGTCTACTGGTTAGCTACTTAAAAAGCTAAAAAGCCAAGGGTGGGGTCCACAGGATAAGTCACAATGGACCTATAAAAATTGCCAATGGCCTAGTGTAGGGGAGGGTAGCCCTGCACCCTCAAATAAGCTTTTGCACAGTCCACATGAAAAATCTTAAAAATAAGCTGATTATTGATTCATGTAGTTTAGCTGGTGCACTTCAACCACAAAAAGTTTCAAAGCTTGGTTTTAAACACAAAATTCCAGAAAAATCAAGCAAAAAGTGAGTTCCCGTTGAAAAATGCAATTTTGACTTTTTCAGATTTTATGAATTTTGACTTTAATGAACTTTGATTCCCTATAAATGATTAAATGTGATGTTATAAGCTATATTGAGACTGAATTTACCTATTCTAACTACTTGTGCTCTAATTCTAAGATTATGCAATTCTAGAATTCTAACAGTTGATGAAAATGAGGAATCTAAAATTGATTTTGACTTTCTAATATATAAACCTTGAATTTTAATGCTTGGAAGGTCTAATAGAAACTAAGAGAACATGTTACAATAACAAACTGCAAACAAAACAGATTTGAACATCTGGATGAGAGCAAATCCAAACACCCCTTAACAGTTATGAAAATGAGATTTTCCAAGTAAACCACTGATGTAAACCTTACAACTAAGTCACAAGGACATAATAGGATGCTATAAGATGGTTTTAACACAGAACTACCACATATTAGAACTAAGTACCAATATTCACCAATTATGTATTTTGACAGTGAAATATAAAAAGGTGAGCAACAAAAGATTTAAATGAACATGCACTAGATTTTAAGCTATAAACTGATTAACAAGTATCAAATAAGCATAAAAGCACAAAGAAACACAGCTAATAAGCATTCTACAGTAATATGCAAAATTATGAGAAAATGCTTACAAGGTGATTCAAACCATAAAACCAAGGTGACCAGGCCTCAAATCATACCCCTATACTCCCCATGGAGTTCTAGACCATGAAAATTCCAAAATCCACATTGCTCCCAGCTTCTTCTTCATTCTTTTTGTATTTTGTTTTTATTTTTCACTATTTTTTTTGGTATTTTAGAGAATTTATACTAACACTATTTTTTAACTTAAAAACTAATAAAAGCTTGTAATTAAGCTTCTGTGAGTCCTTAGGATCAACCAACAACAATTTTTAATATTAACATAAACTAATTTGGAAAATTACTAAAATCATTCAAACTTGAATTTATACAAGGAAACTTGGAAATTGCATTAAAGAAAGATTAGATTGCATTACAAGAACTGAGTACAAGCTATTTTAAGTAGTTTGAATAACTAAAATTTATTTTTACATTAATTCGATATAACTAAATTGAGCTAAAAATTACACTAAGTCTTCACTGCTTACTTGCCCTTATATATTGACGAATTAGAGTTTTTGGGGTCCCTTTGTCTTTTCCCAGCAATAATACCAGCCATTGATTGGCTAAAACTCATCCTAGCCGTTTAGGTATTTTTGGCGCCCAAAATACTTTTACAGCTAATCCCTCTGATAACTTGTTTAGAGTGAAATTATTGGACTGGGATGAGGGGAAGGTAGGTTTGCAGTGTTTAGGAGTGATGATGAATGGTGTAGGGTGGCTTGGTAGGTCACGTGAATGGTAATGAGGAGGTGGTGTGGTAGCAGTGAAGGTGGTATTGGTGGGAGAGGGTGGGCTTAACCCAAGGTTTGACCTGGGTAAATATTAACAGGTTAGGGAGTTGGGCTTGGCACTTGGGCTTGGGTGGATTGGGTTTAGTAAAAGGGTATTGGATTGGGTAATTAAAGGGTTGTTGGTTTATTAGTGAATAAATGGTCCATGTGGTTGTTTAGTTGACTTTCTAATATATAAACACTGAATTTTAATGCTTGGAAGGTCTAATAGAAACTAAGAGAACATGTTACAATAACAAACTGCAAAGAAAACAGATTTGAACATCAGGATAAGAGCAAATCCAAACACCCTTTAACAGTTATGAAAATGAGATTTTCCAAGTAAACCACTGATCTAAACCTTACAACTGATTCACAAGGACTTAATATGATGCTATAAGATGGTTTTAACACAGAACTACCACAGATAAGAACTAAGTACCAATATTCACCAATTATGTATTTTGACAGTGAAATATAAAAAGGTGAGCACCAAAAGATTTAAATGAACATGCACTAGATTTTAAGCTATAAACTGATTAACAAGTATCAAATAAGCATAAAAGCACAAAGAAACACAGCTAATAAGCATTCTACAGTAATATGCAAAGTTATGAGAAAATGCTTACAAGGTGATTCAAACCATAAAACCAAGGTGACCAGGCCTCAAATCATACCCCTATACTCCCCATGGAGTTCTAGACCATGAAAATTCCAAAATCCACATTGCTCCCAGCTTCTTCTTCATTCTTTTTGTATTTTTTTTTCACTAATTTTTTTGGTATTTTAGAGAATTTATACTAACTCTATTTTTTTAACTTAAAAACTTATAAAAGCTTGTAATTAAGCTTCTGTGAGCCCTTAGGATCAACCAACAACAATTTTTAATATTAACATAAACTAAATTGGAAAATTACTAAAATCATTCAAACTTGAATTTATACAAGGAAACTTGGAAATTGCATTAAAGAAAGATTAGATTGCATTACAAGAACTGAGTACAAGCTATTTTAAGTAGTTTGAATAACTAAAATTTATTTTTACATTAATTCGACATAACTAAATTGAGCTAAAAATTACACTAAGTCTTCACTGCTTACTTGCCCTTTTATATTGATGAATTAGAGTTTTTGGGGTCCCTTTGTCTTTTCCCAGCAATAATACCAGCCATTGATTGGCTAAAACTCATCCTAGCCGTTTAAGTATTTTTTGGCGCCCAAAATACTTTTACAGCTAATCCCTCTGATAACTTGTTTAGAGTGAAATTATTGGACTGGGGATGAGGGGAAGGTGGGTTTGCAGTGTTTAGGAGTGATGATGAATGGTGTAGGGTGGCTTGGTAGGTCACGTGAATGGTAATGAGGAGGTGGTGTGGTAGCAGTGAAGGTGGTATTGGTGGGAGAGTGTGGGCTTGACCCAAAGTTTGACCTGGGTAAATATTAACAGGTTAGGGAGTTGGGTTTAGTAAAAGGGTATTGGATTGGGTAATTAAAGGGTTGTTGGTTTATTAGTGAATAAATGGTCCATGTGGTTGTTTAGTTAATAAAATAAGCCCAATGACCAAACATGTACAAAGCTAAAAATTAAGGGTGAGTTCTGCCAATCATCCGAAGTTATCATAAGGATCAATTTTGTCAAGTCTCAATAATATAAGGACCCTTGATGATAATTTTCCAATTTCAAATACGCAAGGACTAAAACTGCCAAATTTGAAACTTGAGGGGCCATTTTTGTAAATTTTTAAAACTTTTACCCAAGGACCATTTTTTATAACTTTTGACTTTTAAAGGACCTGGGTTGACTTTTCTTTCAAAACAAATGCTCAGGGACTAATTTTGTCAAGTTTTGAAAGTTGAGGGACTGAAACTGCCAATTATGCAAACTTTGTTCGTTTTTCATCTGTTTTTAATCATTTTGCACCTGGAACATATAAAACACAATCCTGGGATATTTTCTGTATTTTGGTGCATTTCTGAGTGTTTTTAAATGTTTTTGCAGTTCAGATTGAACAAAAATGATAAGTATTCAAACACTCATCAGGTTTCTTCTGGTATACACGTGAACTGCTCATAGTCCCAGAAAATAGTCAGCTTCATCTCCCGCTGTCCATTTATGTTCCTTGCTTCTGACTTGTTGGATCATATATTTAGTATTTAGGTTGATGTTATTGTGGTGTCGGGTGGCCGGCCGGAGTACCAGCTAAACACACCCATGGTGGTGGTGATGAGACCTAGGGAGAAGAAAAAGGGAAGAGAAAGTGGTGAGAGAAAGATAAAGTTTATTAATGTACACACACCTCACAAGTGAAACTTGTGAGGGTATTTAAACTCACCTTAACCTTTTCCTAGCATAAGTTGTGATACCTCACAATATTCTTATTTCGCCCAAGACTATACAAGTATCGTAGGGGTAGAATATCTAATCTAGCAAATTATCAGTATTTCTGTGTTCCAACTATCTTTCCCTAAATACGGATAGTCTAGATTAGTGGACATTGATTTCTTGAAATAACGCATACGAATAGTCTAGATTAGTGTACATTGATGTCTTCAAATAACGCTGAAGATAACCTTGAAGCTCTCTCTTCCGAATAAACCTCGGCTTTGATCTTTTACTCTGAGCTTGGTGTGCAGCATCCTTGAAGACAAACAATGAGATGATGATTAATTGAGTTTGATCCCCCTCAATTAGTCCATCGCAGTCATGAGCTAAAAAAAGATTATATTAATAATCGTAAAAAACTACTCAAGACCGAAAAGACTTATCTTTTCGTCTGTAAGGTTAAATGCACTGAAACGTATACTTAACCTTTCGTAGGAGCTTCTTTAAAGGCTTGTGAAGTATCTGAATCAGCTCCCCCTTAAACTGACCATCCGCTTTTATTGACACAAAACTTTAAAGTCATGATCACATTTGAGGGTCTTGATATAAACCGTCTTCATCTTCATCTGAATCAATCAATCAACTGGAGAACTAAATGATAACACAAAGTTCAAATCCCAAATGTCACTATAGAACTCAAACAAAGTAACAAATCATGGACCCATCGTGTTTTATAACCCCAACATACATATTTCTCCTCCTACGGAAGAAGAGAGGACATAATAATGACTTCTCTTTCCATACGCCTATTCTCCCCCTAAAAAATGGCATGCTAATGACGTTTTTGCCATAGTTGAGATTCCATGACGTTTGTGATTTACCAGGTGCAACATGAATAGGTGTTTAGGCCCAAAAACTACTGCGAAGAAGATGATGATTAAAACTCTCTTGAAGCAACCCCTCTTTTGTCTCCTCATCAATGGTTTGGCAAATGAAGAATTCAATGAAGCTCATTATATGTCTAAACCACTTTGATGAAATGTGTTCAACTTTAGAGGGAGAAAAAGTTAAAACATGTCTCTAAACATTCACCTCGTATCTTTAAGTATGACCACCTCTTGAGAAGATCTTGTACTATGATTTTGTTAGAAACTTGAGAAACAACGACCTCTTGATGAAGCTTGATAAAGGACAAATCCGTGACTTGAACTTGCACTAAATTTGTGATTAAGAACCTATATGGAGCATAACATCATAACCCCTTAAAATATAGGTAGTGGTATATACCCAACATTCTAGGGATGAGCAAAAGAACCAAAGAACCGGAACCGGACCGGAACCATGAAGAACCGAACTGGAACCAGAACCAATGGTTCCAGTTCCAGTTCTTGATTTTGAGATTTTTCGATTCTTGGGTCAGTTCGGATCGGTTCCACCGGTTCTCGGTTCTGGAACCAAATATCCAATAATTATAAAAATATGTAATTGTTTTACTTCTTATCAAAATATTAATCAAATCCTACGTATCATTATATATATATATATATATATATATATATATATATATATATATATATATATATATATATATATATATATATATATATATATATATATATAAATAAATAAAATAAAATAAAAAAAACTCTACTAGCCATCAAGATAAACACTCTAAACCCTAATCTATATTTCACTTAAACATTCACAAATCAATAATTAATCTAAACGTAATAACATTCCAAGATCATTCATCATCATCAAAACAATGGAAGTAAGTTTATATTTTATTTTTATTTGCATTCGATTAGCTTTTACATGTTTATCAAGATAAAATTTGCTAGCACTTTTATTAATACATTGGTTATTATCTATCATCATCAAGTAGCCACATGATCATCATGTAGCACTTTTAGTTTTATTTACACTATGCCTAACAGATAGTTGTTAATTGTTATTTGCTTAAATGTAAATGGTTGCAAGTTCTTAATTTTTTTTTATTAGCTTAATATAAAAGCGGTTCCTATACGGGTAGATCCAAAAGAACTGGAACCGGAACCGGAACCAGAACTGGAACCAAAAACTATATTCAGTTCGGTTCTAGGTTCACTTTTCAGAAAAATCGGTTCGCGGATCCATCGGTTCCGGTTCCGGTTCCAACCGGTTCTAGAACCATGCTCATCCCTACAACCTTCCATCCTTTATAGTATATATCTGCCTCTTGAACTATCCACATCTCATGTGACACTGAGCACTGCAATGTAACTCCTTTAAGTGATAGCTATATACTATGAGCACTACAACGTAACTCCTTTGACAGATATAACTAGATAGCTAAGTCTAATCATTATGAATACGCTCGAACAAGGATCATCAAACATCGTGCATCCAACCAACCCTGAGATATTTGAGATACTAAGAACAAGAACCCGTAACTTTTTTTTTTATAAAGGCACATGAACCCGTAAATTAACAAACCAACTAAGCGACCATAATTTCTCAATTTGTTTAAGCTCAAATGATCTCGTGACGAAATGCGATCTCAAAAAATAACTTCCAACCGATCTCGTAGCACAAACTTATCCAAAAAAAAAAATAGTGAAACCCCGTAAGTTTTATTTGTCCAAAGTCCAAGTCCACTCAATAGTCCAATAATTTAGTCAAAATAATGTTCAAACACCCTTATAACACCTTAGATCAAATAAGTGATAAGGATTTATTTGATACCTTTTTAAGGGGTTATTTATGCCTAAAATCGTGATTGTATGATCAAATATTGCCTCAAATCGTTTCTTTTCGTATTTTAGGTACTTGGGACGTGATTTATGGAATTTGGAGCATTTTGGACGTTTTTATGCTTAAAAGTAAAGAAAACAGCAAAGTCGCAAAAAACCTGTCAGGAATTACATCTGACGGCATCAAGCCCTAATAGGTGACGCCGTCACTTGAAGAATCTAAAGCTTGGAAATTAAACACGTCACCTCTGTGAACTTTTGAAGACTTTACACCTGACGGCGTCAGGTGTAATTAGAAGTAGTTCATCTAGTGTTAAAGTTATAAGAGACAGCTCAGAAGGCTTAAAGACTGACGGCGTCAGAATTCAACCTGACGGCGTCAGAAGATAAAGAATGACAGCGTCAGAAGGTCGACTAGCACAAGAAGAAACCCTAATCACGGCGGTCTCATGGCATCAGGATCCATAACCTAACGCCATCAGAATTGTAAATCTATATATACTTTTCGATTTTTCATTCATTAGTGTGCAACTTTGGAGACTCAAACCCTAGGACGAATTTCACAGCTTTTGTAAGGCTTTCATAGCCTCTTTTCTTCCATGTTCAATTAAAATTAAGTTCTCTTTTAATCATTCAATATGTCTATGTGTTGTTTGACTATATGTTTATGTTTTCTTTCTTTTAACATGTTAGCTTAAGTTAATTAGTGTTTTCTTAGATCTAATGAAACCTGGTCATTGATTATTGTTGCGTTGTCTATTGTTTAGTTGATTGCTTCACGTTAGGCTAAGAAAACTGGCTGACCTCCATTGTGTAACTAGCTTGAACGTCTTAAAAAATGTAACCTATTGTGCAACTAGGTTTTCTTGTTGTATTTAATGCTTGAGTTGAGGTTTATGATCCTATGTTGCGTAATTGACTTACGGTTGAAGGTTAAATTGATATTCATAGAGTTGGGGAATGTGGCACACCCCCACGACTGGTATTAAGGAATACAATGCTTCAACTAAAATGATTGCACTGTGACATTCAACAATACAATAAAAGATAACTAGAGAGTAATTAAGTCTAAGTAAACACGTTTGTCTCACTATAAGAAGTTCACTAAATTTACTTTTCTTGTTATTTTAATTTATTTTTATTATAGAACTACCTTGTGGTTTTTGATTGAAAACCAGAGTGAAAAAGAACGATCCTCGTTACGAACGAGTTCGACTTAACGGAAGAATTCCAACACAAACCATTGACATATTGGTTCATTAATGGTGAGGAGACAATCAAAGCCTATGGTTCGGAAACAAGTTTTGATGTCTCTGTCGAAGATTAGAGAAGGGTCAACAACACGACCCTCGTGAAGGAAGCGAGTTTCAAGATTTTTGAACCCATGAACGTAGTTGCCTAGAGTGTCTGGTTCATGAGAGATATCGGGAATGTAGATGCTTATGTCTCGAAAGTCAAAATCATATTCGTGAGACATATTTAAACCTATGCAAGTGTTTTTGAAAAGATTAATAATACCCATATCTTAGAAGAATTTAGTAAAATTTTATGAATACTTTCATTTAAGAGTTGAGATAAACATGAATGTTTAGACTTACTAGATTGCCGTATGTATTAACAATGTAATGTTGTGAAGATTCTAAATGTGATAGAATCCTTTAGATTTATGAGATGTTTGAGAAGAATCTTAATTTTGTGCAAGGTTTATATGTAGATATAGAATCCGTTTAGTTGAGAGTTTTGCAAAAATTACTCTTTTATATTTTGACAAGGAGTTAACGTAATTATTTAAGAAGAAGGCTTTTGGATTCTAAGGTTAAGGAGGATGAGGTCCTAAATTAAAGGAAATTGTTACAAATAATGCGAGATGATAGATTCATGTCTGATAAACCGGTTCTTTCAGACCCATTACATATGGGATCCAACCCATTATAAGTAAAGGATCTGAGAAGTTTTTTGTTTTGATTATTTGGTTATTAAAATGTTTCTAGACCGATGGTAAGAAGTTTAGTAGATTAATTATTGTGAAGAAAAATGGATAGATGAGTCTCACGACTAGAAAGAAACATAATTGAGATGTAAAAATCTTTTACTTGTGTCTAGAGTGAGTTTTGTTAGGAGGAATATGTGATGAAATTAGTGAAGCAAGACTTATGATCGTATTGTTAAAAAAAATTCATGTAAGTGTTAATATAGACATAACCATCATTTTATATGCAATTAGCACGTTATAGAATGAAGTCTATTAGTGAGAAAACCATACCTTTGTTTGAAGGATGAGGACAATCCTAAAAGAGCACAACTTCTTAAGTACGCCTTTCTTTACTAGAGGTGTTGAATGAAGATCACAAGTTCTCCAAGCTTGTTGTGATAGATCTTCGTGTTTGTATGGTTGTGGTGGATGAGAATCACTTCAGTATATAAGGATGCAAGATCTTTAACCTTCCTTTGGAGGATCACTTCGGGAGTATGCTTATAACAATTATGAAAGTTAGAAGCATTAGGATCATATGAGAAGAATATGCTTTCCTATATATCCAACAACGTTAGAGATTATAAAGAGTGGTTAGCTAACTATATCAAAAGGTTTCTCCTTCTTTGTAGTTTTCAAAACATACACGGATTGTATCAAGTTTTTAAAGTACAATATACTTTAAGAAACTTGGTAACGAAGCTCTGATGCCAATTGTAGAAAACTAGAAGGGGGTTGAATAATTTTACTGATTAAAATTACTTATTAAAACTTCTAGATCGACTTATGTCAATCTAGTTTTGACGTGTTGGATATTGATAGAAATAAAAGCATACAAACTAAACTACGAGATAAAGTTAGAGAGATACAACCACAACACAAGTATTTAGAGTGGTTTGGCTACAAGCACCCCTTCCTTGCCCTACTCCGCTCCCTGAAACACCTAATCGAGAGTTCGTAATCATAGCACCAAATCTCCTTTCATACGATGGAAAATCCTTTACATCTTAGCTCTCACTTTATCCGGTACAAAGCTAGATACTGGGTCCTTAGCACGGCAGGCCAAACCAACACACCCAATACAACTCAACTAAAGGATTTCACTTCCTTTTACACCTATTTGACCCAACACCTTTACAACACCTTTAGATAAGAAAAAAAAAGAACAAGTAACACTTCTGTGATCTTGGAAGAGAAGATCCAAAGCAACTCATCACCCGAGCTTTCTAGACTTCGAGAGGTTGTGTTCTCGCCTTTTGAAGGAACCTAAGAGAAACACAAAGAGAAACTAAATAGAAAGATCCTTTGATATAAGATTCGAGGGTTTGGAGTGTAGAGAGAGATAAACTCTAAAAGGGGTGAGAAACAAGTGAGAAGTGGCTTACTATTGATAGGCAATTTTGTCTACTGTTCTCTCGGTTCCGCCGATTCCCTCCTGATGTGTGCATTTTCACACATCCTTTTTAGCCTTAAATCAGACCAAATACACCAAATACTAACCAAATATGCCAAGAGAATGTGTGTTTTTGTATTTGTGTAAGTGCAGGTACGGATATGTGAAAAATGAACAAAAACAAAGCCAAAACCGACAAAAACGAGCACGAGATTGGAAAAAGGTCAAAAGCCAAAGCCGGGGAAGCAAAATGATAAAAGAAAGTTTAAAATGTCATTAGAAGTCCCAAGAGATTCACAAAGTTGCATAAATGGTCCCTGATGAAAGATTTGAAGAATTGGCAATTTTAGTCCCTGCACTTTCAAATAATGATGAAATTAGTCCCTGAAAGAAATTATTGAAGAAAAGTCAAAGTTAACCTTCAATTATCAGAAAAAGTCAAGAAAGAACCTTGGGAAGTATTTTTGATTATTAACAGATTTGGTCCCTATGCTTTTTAGTCCTTAACAAAAATACTACTCCTAAAACCTGATCCAAAACTTAACAATCCAATTACCCTAACCTTATTACCTCTAAGCCCAAAATTAAACATAAGCCCACACCACCAAAGCCCATCCCTTACACCTTTAATATTACCCGGATCCCACAAAACCTTTAACCCGGTCAAAAGGTCAACTTTTATAATAATAAAACACCCAATCCCAAATCAATATTACCCGCCCCCTAAAAATTCACCCACACCAAAAAAGAATTATTGTTGAAGAACCCTAAATCCCCAATTCACAAAATTAACCCAATCATAATAATTACCTCATGATTTGGGTTTCTAGAAGATGTCAGGGTATGTCAGAAGAGGTCAGGACACGTGGTCCAATCAGGAAAGACACAGAGGATCAATCATGTCACGGAATTAATCCTACGGCTGTAAAATGTGGATTGGAGACCAAGGGTTATCAAAGGGCTGAGATTGATTCTAAAGAAACACAACATCATGGATTGGTGACCTGGAAAATCAGTAGAAGCATCCTCAGCATCCTATATAAAGCCCCCTCCTCATTTCATACAGAGTTAGTTAGTGTAGGAGTAGGTTTTATAGCTTAAGCTTTTGTTTTCCTTGTAATCATTTTCCATATTGTATTCAGTTTTATTTTAGTTAATGAAATTTAATTTTCAATTGCAATATTAGCTTTTATTAATTTCAATCTTAATTGTTGTTTAAATTCTTCTTAATATTTCATTAGTTTCTAGTTAAATCATTTTTAGCCAATTCAAATTCAAATTCTCCCTTTAAATTTGTTAATTCAGTTTATATATAAATAGGTGGTATAAGCTCTCATAAGCTCTCTATCCACCCTGATAAGCTCAGAAAAGCTTCTCAATAGCTTTTGTGAACCATATCTCAGTTCCATAGTTTCATTAGCCTATTTCGTGTTGTGTCTCATTTACAGGTAAGTTTCGTAGTTAGTTTTCAGTATTTACCCTTATTATAGCTTAAGTTCTATAGCTGTAGCTTATTAGTATTACTTATTGTAGTCTCTTATATGCTTATTTGATGTTTTGGTATGAACTAGCATAGTTTAAAGTTTCCACTGCCATATAGAAGTAAAATCTGCATACTATTGCTCTGGATGTTCTTAGCCTAAGTTTTCTGTTCATTCAGCCTTTAAATTAGCTTAGTGATTCAATTGAATAAATAGTTTGAAGTGTAGAGGCTTAAGACTGCATAATTTAGTTTGCAACTGTTGGTTCAGGGGTGTTTGGTTCTGATGTATTAACTGTGTTCTGGATTGTTTTCTTAATGTTCTTCTTAATAAGTGGCCTACATTTGAGTAATTGAAGTAAGATTAAGCATAACAAGTAGGACTTATAGCTAAAAAGTCAAACAATCATCTCCATGAACATTTCAGCTAGCATAAGTAGCTTATAGAACCTTGGGTCTTACTAGCTGTTAGAATTAGGGTACACTTAGATTCATCTACATTTTTAATTAGCTTAATCATTGCATTTAGGAATAAATTTGAGCAGTAGAAAATCAAATAGGTCAACTCATTGTTTAATCACAAAGTCAAATTTGAGGAAATACCTGTGTTAACACCATCTGATCTCAAGTTCTTTTAAGGGTCCATTTAGGTTTTAAACTTGGTTTAGTTTAGTCTTCTAAGTTCTCAGTAGAGTAGGCTAGCATTTGCCCCCTTAGGATCTACTCATAAGCTTATTTGGTGACTTATATTTAAGCTGCAAGTTTAGTAGTTAAGCTAAGTTACTGTTTTCAAATTTGAGGCTGCTTTTGAGTTTTGTTAATCCATATTCTGAGATTTGTTCCTCATTTGAGTTCATTTGTGCTTGTGGTTGCAGCTTACACTGAATTTTGGCTTATTGCTTATCTATTGGCTTATTTGCTTATTTCAAATTACTTATTGGACCTGTTTGTGCTCTCATCTGTGTTTCTGTAGGCTTTTTGGTCTGATTAACGTTCACTTGAGCTTTATTTAGTCAAAAAGTACTTTTGTCAAAGTTTGGGTCAATTATTCAAGGTTTTCTTATAAGTAAGCAATTCCAAATAAGCAGTTTATAGCTTATCAGTATTTTTCTGGCTTATTTTATTTTCAATTCTCAAGCCTATTTTAATATTTTAGATTTTATGTAATTTTTTCAAATTTTTCCAAGTTGATTTACTATTTTCCTTATTTTATTTTCATTTTAAATCAATTTTAAATACATTTTAATTACTAAAAAATCCAAAAAAATCAGAAAATGCCTAGAAAAATCCAAAAATATTTTAGAAATTTATTTTCATTTATTTTAGAATTTTAGAAATTTATTTTGCATTTTTCCCATTTATTTTGAATTTAATTTGAATTTTTAATTAGATTTAATAATTTTTAATGCCCAAAAATTACACAAAAAGCCAAAAAAATTAATTTTTAGTTTTAAAATTACTTTTTAGTTATTTTATAATTTTCAAAATATATTTTTCATTTTTCTCACCTTATTTGCATTTTCTTTTAATTTTTAATTAGATTAATTAGTTTTAAATTCATAAAAAAATAATTAAAAAGTCAAAAAAGTATTTTTCTTTTTCTTAAAATTTTCTTTTATCATTTTTATCTTTTCAAAATTATTTTGAAGTCCGTATGAATAGTGTAGCTTAAAATTCGCGTTTTATTTCGTACGTTAACGTTTATTTTACGTTTAAGTTTACGTTTTCGATTTTACGTTACGTTTTTGGTTTAATTACCTGAAATACGTGCTTAAGTGATTATTTGTGCTTCATTTGTTATTTCATTAGTATAATCTCATCAAAACCACTTTTTTACCACTTTCACGACACGTTTCACAAATCGGGAATTCGAAATTCCATTCACACCTTCGTTGGGACACGACCCGGGGAAATACTTTCCTAAGCATTTCTTCGGTAAAACAAACCTATACTATAAAAACGACTCGAATCAATTTTGGCGCCACTGCCGGGGAAGGTTGATGTGAATTTTTCGTTTTCGTTTTTCGAAATTGTGTTTTGTGAACCTTCCCTTGTATATATTTTTCTATAAAAACAAAAAAAAATTGAAAAATCAAAAACACTTTTCCTAAGGTGTTTTCAAAAATACAAAAAAAAAAAAATAAAGTTACAGCCTCGACTCTCCCGTTGAAGGGTGGGCGTTGTAAACCAAATAAGCTTAACAACATAAGAACGCGTGAAATTATTTGCTAATCGGAGTACTTTAATTCTACGACCGAATAAGCGGAAAATACGGATAGCTTTGACATTAAATTGCAAGCTGAAGAGAGATCCATTCTTCTCTCCCGTTCTGTCGCGAGTAGATTTAAAGGAAACAGTTTACAATTAACGTAACGTTTGAAAAACAAAAGAAAATAAAAGTTTTAAGTTTTTGAATTTTGTTTTCCAATATTAAAAACACAAAAAGATTTTCCTTTTCCATTTTGATTTACCTTTCATTTTGATTTGTTTTTATGATACGAAAAACCAAAAATAATCTTCTTATCCTCTTATCCATATAATTCTTTTTCTTTAACCCTCTAAAATGATAATTCTTATGGATCCGACTTGTTTTAAATGTGGAGAACCGTTCTTTGAAGGTTCATGTGTTTGGTGTACGTGCGAACAATGTGGTAGTAATATTCACGATGGAGTTTGGTTGATTTGTAATTCTCCCGAGTATGTTCAAAACGCAATCCTTCAAAACGTTCCCGAATACTATCCAACACCACTGCCGTTTCCGTTCACTTGCTTTAATTGTGGAAATCCATCCGACGAAGGATTACCGTGTGGGCAATGTTTTTGTAATCAATGTGGATTGATGAGTGCTCAAACACTCATCGTTTTTTATATATTTAAACTGCCAAAACGCACAAAAACAATAAAAAAGATATCAAAATACTTAAATTATCCCAGGGATTGTGTTTTATGTGTTCTAAAAGCAAAACGTGCAAAAACAAAGAAAAAATGTACAAAGTTTGCAGTATTGGCAGTTTCAGTCCCCCAAGTTTCAAAACTTGTCAATTTTAGTCCCTATGCATTTATTTTGAAAGAAAAAGTCAACCCAAGGTTTTGAAAGTCAATTTCACAAAATATTACATTTGGGTTGCAAGTTTTCCAAAATTACATATTTAGTCCCTGAAAAATCCAAAAATGGCAAAAGTGGTCCCTGGGAAGTTTGGAATTTTAAAAAATTGGAAAAATACAAAAATGGTTCTTGGAGTTATGGTTATTGGCAATATTGGTCCTTATGGTTACCTTGGATAAAGTTACACTTCAGCCCCTCAACTTTGAAGGATTTACAAAAATGGTCCTTGTGCACTTAAACTAACCAACCGGACCCCTTTTGTTAATAATAAACCAAAACCAAACCCAAATACCACCCCAATCCATTGATCTGATCCAGCAAACAACCCTAGGCCCAACAATCCAAAGCCCACTCCTTTTTTTTTAATAAACCCCGGTCAAAGGGTCAACGAGGTCAAACGACCCTTGACCATTCTTCTTCCCCAACCAAACCACGCAAAACCAGGCTCCATTGTCTCCCCCCCCCTCAAACTTTTCACCAACTCATCCCCCCACAATCAATGCTTAAACCTAACAAATCCACCACCATAAATGCATCACCAACCCCTCACCAGTACCACTCAAAAACTACCCCGTACCCATTTTGGCGCCAAAATCGTGATCAAGCGTTAGAAATGATCTCATAGCAATTCAATGGTGAGGATTTGGTCAAAAAGTCATCACAAAGACCTTGGGAATATCAGATTTCAAAAAGAACCCATGTGGAAGGCTTAGTCTTAGTTTTTTAGCTCGTTATATATATTAAAGCTCATAGAAGCTTAGGAGTGTGTAATTTCTTAGTTTTTATGTATTTTCAGTTTAATTTTAATGTATTGTAACTCTTTTTATCAATGAAAGTCTAGTTTAAAGTTTACTTCTCATTTTGACTTTTCAAAGTTCCATTTTAGATTGCAAGTTCTAATTAAAAGCTTCTAATTTGAGTTTAGTGTATTCACAAGCTGTAACAAACTCAGAAACAAGGTTCTAATACCTTGACAAACTTGTGTGAACAACTCTTAACTCAGTTTTAAATATTTACTAAAAACTAAGGAAAATCAAAAATAAATAAAAAATGGTGATCACATACTGAATGAGTATGGAGCACAGTGAATCAAGGATGGCTGTGGGTTAGGTACCTCATGGGAGGGCATTAGGCTTGGTTAACTTGGTTCCTTGGTCCTTATCAGTTGCTTGGAAGGCTTATGTGAGCCCTTCTCTTCATTTTTACTCTCTTATGTAGTTTGGTTGTGTGTTACTGCTTTATTTACTTGAATTATTGATTAATATGGTAGTTGTGTACAATAGATTGTGTGGAACACTTGTTTGAACCTAGTTTTCATCATATGTGTCTGTTATAGGGGTGTTTGGTTTTAGATTGTTTGCCTTGTTCTACTAGTTCAATTGTGCATTTCTGTGTTTCTTATAGTTGATTGGGATGTGTTAGAGTGGAATTGACCACAATTTGAGTCTCAAATTCAACCCAAGTCAAAATCACAAGCTAACACTCACCACAGTCAACTGTGGTGAGTTTTGAAGTGAGAAATCCATCAAACCATTTCACAAAGTGTATTGTTTACTTAAGTTAACTTGTATACAGCTTAACATATCATTCTAAGTCACTAAATCAGCTACACAAGTTCACAAAAGTCAAACCTTGCAATTTCTCTAAAAGTCAAAAGTACCATATGCAGATTTTTTCCAAAATGGCATGAATTGATTTGAATTTTGTGGGTGGTTTTAGGTCTTGAAACTTGTTAGGGTTGTTGTCTACCAGCAAAATTTTGATTTCCACATTTGTTGCATTTTTACAAATTTTTCTTATTGACCAAATTGTCCCTTGAATTGGACTGCAGGGCAAGGTCTTGCCCTGTCTCAGCAGACCTGTTTCACACCCCCATCTTTGATGCTAGTTTGTGACTGACCCAGTGGGTCCCACAGTCCCTACTTTGCACCATTCAACCCCCCTCCTACCCAGGATCAAGGGTTGACCTTTAGTTTGACCATTAGACCAGTGGACCCCACTTTGTTTGACCCCAAAAGTTTGTCCCATAACTGTCTCAGAAACAAGTTGAGCAAACAGCTTATTTTTACTTTTTGGCTTATTGAAGCCACTAATTTGGCTTATTCTTGCTTATTCTAGTGTAACAAACTCAGAGAAACCAATATTTGTCATTGTGGACCCCACCTCTTCCCATTTGAGCTAAAAATCCTCCACAGTCAACAAAAGTCAACTGTGGGACTAATAAGCACTTCAAGTGCTTATTTCTTGGGGTGTAGTAAAAGTGTTTTTGTTAAAAGTTCTTATTTTTAGTTTATAATCAGTTTAGAAAAAGAAAAAAAAACCAAAAAACCAACTTTAATATTAGTGATAGCTTCTATTTAAAAGGATTTATCAATTTTATTTTTCTTTTTAGCTTATTTAAAAGTAATATATCACTTTTATATTTTTAGAAATTCTATTTTAGGTTAAAATAATTTTATAAATTTTTCCAGATTTTTATTTTGTCTTTTAGTGGTTTTTCTAATTAATTTTAGTTTAATTTAGTTTTAATTAATATTAATCAATTAAATAGCATAATTAGATTTTATATAGTATAACATAGTTTTTATAATTTTTCTAGCTTCCATTTTAGTTAAAACATTTTTATAATTTTTTCTAGAATTTTTACTGTTCATTTTCTATTTTTTATAATATAATTAGTTTAATTAGAAATTAATAAGTAATTAGATTAATAATTAATTAATTTGTTTAAAAATACTTAGAATTAACTTTTTATAATTTTTTAGGATTCATGTAATGGTTAATTAGATTTGTAAAATTTTTCTTAATTTTCTAAGCCTTTTTAGTATTTTTAATAATTCTAATTAATTTAATTAGTAATAAATAGATAAATAGTAATTAATTAATAATAAATAATTAAATAGTGTAAAAATAGTTTTTAATTTTCTTAAAATTTTCTTTAATTAATAGGATTGTAAAAGTACAAATTTTTACACTTTTAACCCTTCCAGTCCATCAGTTGTACTTTTTGTTTTGTTCGTCTGTATACGTTTTTTAATTAAAACGTACGTTTTTAGGTTTTAGCTCAAATCTTCGTAATCCCAATTCCCGTAATCAATCACATAGCTTTCCTAAGCTATATTTGTTAATAATTTCCAAATAATTTTGATCATAACCCTTTTCTGTGAATAATTACCCGATCACGAATACGCTAAAGTTACAATTCACACTTCAACGGGACTTAACGACCTGGTGATACCTTATATTACCCGGAGCATTGATCTAGGCTATTTGACTTAGTTGACCATTATTTGGTTAAATTAAGTTAGGTGGTTCGGGCTCAATCAATTTTTGGCGCCGCTGCCGGGGAGGTGTGCGCGTTTCTTTAGCGTTATTTGAGATTAGTGTTATCTCACTTCATTCACTGTACAAATACCACCACTTGTATATATTTTCATAATCAAAATACAAAAAAGTCATTAACACTTTTCCTAAAGTGTTAAAACACCAAAAAAATTAAAAACAACAAAACAGATCGTAACGTTTTCTGATTCGGTTTTCTTTTAAGGTGATTCTTAAAGAAAAACGATTTTGGTAAATGAGACGACACCAAAAATAATTTCCAAAAGTTTTTAAACCCATACACAAAACACAAAAACATTCGTCTCTTTCTTGTGAATAATAATTCTACATAAAAATAAACCGTCGAAAACCAAGACAGAACACCTGCCAACTGGGGGTGTGAACAAATAAGTTCCCAAACCAAAAAGATTAAAACTTGCCTTTGTATCCTTGTTAGTGGTGTACCTTTTCTAAAGAAGCCACTCACTTGTGATTATTGGTTTAAGTTCACTGTGGTTTTGTCTCGACTTTGTTTTGATTGATTTTTGTCCTTAGTGCATGCGCACTCGTTCTTCTAGGTCTACTAGCCCATTACGTGAGCTTGTATGAAAACCTAGAAGACCTCGTAGACGTTCAGCACCAACAGTCGGATCTGAAATCCGTACTGTTGCCACACCAACTGTCACCATGGCGGAAGACCGTCCCATGTGTGAACTTCTCCAAGCACCCATCGAGTGTTACGGAGATGCCATTGTTGTTCCAGCCATCGTGGCTGATAATTTTGAGCTCAAAACCGGGTTACTCAATCTTGTAACCTTAAGTCAATTTTACGGTTTTGAGAGGGACGATCCTCATGCTCATATTCGATGGTTCAATAAAATCACATCAACCGTCAAGTACAAAAATGTCCCGTGTGAAGCAATCAAACTCCTTCTCTTCCCATTCTCCCTGGAGGGACAAGCCCGGATTTGGCTTGAAAAACAACCTCCACGATCTATTGAGACTTGGGAAGATCTTGTCAAAAAGTTTGTGAATGAATTCTTCCCACCTTCCAAGACCACGAGTCTTAAAAACGAAATCACCAAGTTCACTCAAAAATACGATGAATCTTTTGGTGAAGCATGGGATCGTTTCAAAGAATTACTTCGCAAGTGTCCACATCATGGTTTCTCTGAGTTGATGCAACTCGATACTTTTTACAATGGCGTGAGCCAAGCTGATCAGGATTCTCTCAATGCCTCCGCGGGAGGTAATTTTTTGAGTAGAACCACAAAAGAAGCTTTGCAAATCATAGAAAACAAGTCTAAGGTCCGCTCTACACGAAGCAAACCGATTGTTTCTCAAATCAATGCGGGTCCTTCTACTTCATCTTCTGTGGGTCAATCTAGCACGGATGCTAAGCTTGACAAGCTCACTGAAGCGATCCAAGCTTTGGTTCTTGCCCAAACAAAGAAAGTCTCATTTCCACAACGTCCTCCCCCTGCTGAGGTTAAAAAAGTGGAAGTCTGTGTAACTTGTGGTAGGCCGCATGCCTACTACAATTGCACAGCTACTGATGGTACTCCATATGAAGCTAATGCTGTTGTCGGGTCCCACAATCAAGGAGGCAATCAATACCGCCCTCCTATGGACCCGAACTATCGTCCTCACCATTATCCTGGACCTCCCGGTTTTAGTCAAAACCAAAATGTCCAAAACCGTGGCCAAAACCAAAATAGAGTGAACCAAGGTTATCAAAACCAAAGTAGCTTCAATCAGGGTCACGGTTTCCAAAATCAAAACCAAGGTTTCCTAAATCAAGGGTTCCAACATCAAGGAAACTTTAACCAGAACCAAGGTCAGGGTAATTTCAACCCCGGGAACTTTCATGGAAACAATCACCAGAATCAAGGAAATTTCCACAATCAAAACCAAGGAAATTTCAATCAAGGCCCCAACCCGAACAATCGAGCTCCAAACATTCCTAATCCGAATCAAGCCATTGTTCCAACCGGGCCTTCATCTGATGAATTGTTGAAACAATTCATGAAGTCCCAAGAAGAGTTAAACAAGTTGCTGGTCAGCCAGATTTCTGATATCAAGAAGTCTTTAAATGATCGACCCTCGGGCTCAGGTACAACTTTACCGAGCAACACGATCGCTAACCCGAGGGGCGATGCTAAGGCGATCACAACTCGAAGTGGTGCTTCATATGATGAGCCCGCGATTCCTACTACCTCTTCTTCCTCTCCTCCTAAGGTAGTGAATCGTGAACCTGAGGTGACAAAGGACAAGGTGCAAATTCCTAGCCCACGAAGTACAGCACACGTCCAACCTCAGGTTATTCCCGAAACCAGATGTAAGCCTGGAGTTGTCTTTGTACCACCAGAAACTCCAGTGGACAACCCTAAATCCAAAAATTCTATTCCCTATCCATCACGTCTCAGTGAACAAAAGCTCCGCGAAAAAGCTAATCACCAAATGGATAAGTTTTTCCAAATCTTCCAAGATTTGCATTTTGATATCAGCTTCGTGGATGCTATTCTCTTGATGCCCAAGTTTGCATCGACAATCAAAAATCTGTTGAGTAATAAAGAAAAATTATTTGAGATGGCAAGAACTCCTCTGAATGAGAACTGCTCTGCGGTTCTTTTGAAAAAGCTTCCTGAAAAGCTTGGAGATCCCGGGAAATTCCTCATTCCTTGTACTTTCCCGGGTATGGTTGATTGCTTCGCCCTGGCCGATCTAGGTGCTAGCATTAACCTAATGCCATATTCTGTGTGGAAGAAACTTTCTCTTCCCGAACTCACTCCCACGTGCATGACTTTAGAGCTTGCCGATCGTTCGATTTCTCGTCCCATTGGCATTGCCGAGGACGTATTTGTTAGAGTGGGAAAGTTCCATTTTCCGGAAGATTTTGTGATTGTTGACTTTGATGCCGATTCTAGGGTCCCTCTCATTCTTGGGCGGGGATTCCTCAGAACTGGGCGCGCTCTTATCGATGTATTTGAGCATGAGATCACATTACGTGTTGGGACGGAAGCTATTACCTTCAACCTAAATCAAACATCGAGATACTCCTCCAATTATGATTGTGAATCGGTGAACAAAATAGATGTCATCGATGTTGCTGCTGAGGAGTATGCTCAAGAGATTTTAGGTTTCATTGATGATTCTTCGAGTGAAAACCTCACTCAATCTTCTCATCCCATCATAGCCAATTCTTCTCCTTCTCTCACTCCGTTTGAGGGAAGTGACTTCATCTTAGAAGAAATGGAGGCGTTTCTCAAAAGTGACTCGATTCCCGATGGAGTCGATAACCAAGAGATCGACCTCGAGAGGGATATTCTCGTGCTTGAAAAATTGTTAAACGAAGATCCCTCTCCTCTTCCTGTTCTACCACAACAACTTCATAAAGAGGAAGTCAAAAATGTTGAGAAAACTGATGACTTCCCGGAGGTTGAACTTAAGAACTTGCCGTCTCATCTTGAATATGCATTTCTGGAGGGTGATGATAAATTACCCGTCATAATTGCCAAAGACTTAAGTGATGAGGAAAAGACTGCTCTTATCAAGGTTTTGAAGTCTCATAAACAAGCAATTGCTTGGCGTCTCTCAGAAATCAAGGGCATTGACCCAGAGTTTTGTACTCATAAGATTTTAATGGAGGACGACTTCAAACCTGCAGTCCAACAACAAAGAAGGGTGAATCCAAAAATTCACGAGGTTATCAAACAAGAGGTTTTAAAACTTCTTGATGCCGGATTGATTTACCCTATCTTGGACAGTCCTTGGGTCAGCCCAATCCATTGTGTTCCAAAAAAGGGTGGCATTACTGTTGTCACAAATGAGGAGAATGAGTTGATTCCAACTCGTTTGGTTACGGGTTGGTGCGTCTGCATTGATTATCGTAAATTGAATGACGCCACCCGTAAGGATCATTTTCCTCTGCCCTTTATGGATCAGATGCTCGAGAGATTAGCGGGGAATGAGTATTATTGCTTCCTCGATGGTTTCTCGGGTTACTTTCAGATTCCCATTGACCCGCAAGACCAAGAAAAGACCACTTTCACGTGCCCCTATGGAACCTTCGCATATAAACGTATGCCATTTGGCTTATGTAATGCTCCGGGCACGTTTCAAAGATGTATGATGGCCATTTTTTCCGACATGATCGGTAAAAGTATGGAGGTCTTTATGGACGATTTCTCGGTCATTGGGGATTCATTTAAAACATGTCTCTCCCATTTATACAGCATGCTAAAACGTTGTGAAGACACAAAGTTATGTCTAAATTGGGAGAAGAGTCACTTTATGGTCAAAGAGGGCATTGTCCTCGGCCATAAAATTTCAAAAAATGGGATGGAGGTTGACCGTGCCAAAGTGGACGTCATTGCAAAATTGCCTCATCCCACGACTGTGAAAGGTGTTAGGAGCTTTTTGGGTCACGCCGGTTTCTATCGTAGGTTTATTCAAGATTTTTCTAAGATCGCCCGGCCCATGACCCATCTCCTCGAGAAGGATGCTCCTTTTATCTTCTCCCCTGAGTGCATCGAAGCCTTTGAAACATTAAAGAAAAGGCTTACCGAGGCACCGATTCTTGTTGCCCCCGATTGGGACTTGCCCTTCGAGCTCATGTGTGATGCTAGTGATTATGCGGTAGGGGCAGTCTTGGGGCAACGTAAAACAAAACATTTTTAGCCTATACACTATGCCAGCAAGACTATGACCGAGGCTCAAAGTCATTACACCACCACTGAAAAAGAATTATTAGCTGTGGTGTATGCTTTTGAAAAATTCCGGCCATACCTGATTCTGACTAAAAGCATAGTGTATACGGATCATTCGGCTTTGAAATATCTATTTGCAAAACAAGATGCAAAGCCGAGACTCCTCCGATGGGTTCTCCTCTTTCAGGAATTTGATATCATTATTCGTGATAAAAAAGGAGCTGAGAACCTAGCTGCTGATCATCTCTCCCGTCTTGAAAACCCTCACCAAAATGATTTCGAGAAAAAGGAAATAAATGAAACATTTCCTCTCGAGACCCTCAATGCGGTTTCATTTCGTGGAGACTTGATTACCCTATGGTTTGCTGACTTTGCAAACTATCTTGCGGGTAACTTCATTGTGAAAGGGACGTCGTCCCAACAAAAAAATAAATTTTTCAAAGATGTCAAACATTACTTTTGGGACGACCCCTACTTGTTCAAGATATGCGCGGATCAAGTCATCCGGCGGTGTGTGTATGGTCAGGAAGCCGCTGAAATTTTAAAGGCTTGCCATGCTGGTCCCACGGGGGGCCACCACAATCCCAACTACACCGCCAAAAAGGTGTTTGATTCCGGCTTTTATTGGCCCTCGATCTACAAGGATGCCCAAGAATTGGTCAAGTCCTGTGACGCTTGTCAGCGTCACGGGAATATTTCACAAAGGAATGAAATGCCTCAGAATGCAATTCAAGTTTGTGAAATTTTTGATATCTGGGGCATCGACTTTATGGGGCCATTTCCATCCTCTCACGGAAACAAATACATACTCGTGGCCGTTGACTATCTGTCAAAATGGGTTGAAGCAAAAGCTTTACCCACAAATGATGGCCGAGTAGTTGTGAAATTTTTAAAAGCTCTTTTTGTCCGATTTGGAACTCCACGTGCTATTATTAGTGATCGTGGTACGCACTTCTGTAATGACAAATTTGACAAAGTCATGCAAAAGTACGGTGTGACTCACCGTCTTTCTACTGCGTACCACCCTCAAACGAGTGGACAAGTCGAAGTGTCCAATCGGGGCATTAAAAGAATCTTGGAAAGAACTGTAGGTGAGAATCGTGCATCGTGGTCGGACAAATTAGATGATGCACTTTGGGCTTTCCGTACGACTTACAAAACACCCATTGGGTGTACGCCTTATAAACTCGTGTACGGGAAAGCGTGCCATCTTCCGATTGAGCTTGAACACAAAGCCTATTGGGCTCTCAAGCATGCCAATTTCGACCTCAAAACGGCGGGTGATCATAGAAAAGTTCAACTAAATGAATTAAACGAACTTCGTGATCAAGCTTATGAGAACTCTTTGATCTATAAAGAAAAGACAAAAAAGATTCATGACTCAAAAATCAAAAACCGCGTTTTCAACGTTGGTGATCGAGTCCTTCTTTTCAACTCTAGACTCAAGATCTTCTCGGGAAAGCTCAAAACCCGATGGACTGGTCCATTCACTATCGCAAAAGTTTATCCTTATGGTACCGTCGAATTATCTCAAAATGACGGTCCAAATTTCAAAGTGAATGGACATCGGTTGAAACATTACTTTGGAGAGGACGTACCATCCATGGTCGTCCCAGATCTCCAAACTTTCCCCAAGGACAATTGAATTCGGGGATAGAGTCAAGCTAGCGACTCGATGAACAAAAATTAGCAACAATACGGGTTTTCACCCGTATCTCTGATTCTTTCTATTTTCTACCACCGAGTGTGGGGGAATGGCCAACCCCCGCTGTTTGAGAAAAAAAATGTATATATGTATATAAAGTTTGAAAGAAAAAAAAAAGTTGTATATATAGAAATAAAGTGAAAATTGGTATTTTCGCAGTTAGATTCGAATCTTGGCTTTTTACGTTCATAGCTTCGGCATAATAGCCGGGACTTTGAATATTGAGGACAATATTCATTTCTAAGTGTGTGGGGGGGGGGGGGGGGGGAATTCTATCGAATTTTATCAAAATATCTTTCAAGTACCCCCGTTTTTGGCCAAAATTTTCAAAAATTTTTCACTTTATTTCAAAATTTTTTGTGGTAATCAGTCCGCCTTGTCTAAGCGACAAAAGGGATTGACTAATCCAGGAGCAAACGGCTCTTGGTAAAGATAAATCAAATCCGTTGACGGCTGGCAATTTGCCCAAAATTGTATGGTTCATCAACTCCCCGAAAACAAATGAGTTGGCTAGCCCGCAAGATTATGCCTTGTGGTAAAGGCCGTGGAAAATCCATAATTGGTAATCAGCTCACCAAGATGTTGACTAGGTCCATCAAGATGCTGGCTAGTCCAGGAGCAAACGGCTCTTGGTAAAGACTTAACAAATCCGTTGAAAGCTGGTGGTTTGCTCAAAATCACACGGTTATCAGGTGTGCCACAGTTCTTACACCTGGCTACTCCAGAAGTGATGGCTTTTGGTAAAGAGTTTAAAATCCATCAAGTTTTCTAAAAAGATTGCTAGGGACTAGCAATAGTTCAGTGTGGGGGATTGATGAGTGCTCAAACACTCATCGTTTTTTATATATTTAAACTGCCAAAACGCACAAAAACAATCAAAAAGATATCAAAATACTTAAATTATCCCAGGGATTGTGTTTTATGTGTTCTAAAAGCAAAACGTGCAAAAACAAAGAAAAAACGTACAAAGTTTGCAGTATTGGCAGTTTCAGTCCCCCAAGTTTCAAAACTTGTCAATTTTAGTCCCTATGCATTTATTTTGAAAGAAAAAGTCAACCCAAGGTTTTGAAAGTCAATTTCACAAAATATTACATTTGGGTTGCAAGTTTTCCAAAATTACATATTTAGTCCCTGAAAAATCCAAAAATGGCAAAAGTGGTCCCTGGGAAGTTTGGAATTTTAAAAAATTGGAAAAATACAAAAATGGTTCTTGGAGTTATGGTTATTGGCAATATTGGTCCTTATGGTTACCTTGGATAAAGTTACACTTCGGCCCTCAACTTTGAAGGATTTACAAAAATGGTCCTTGTGCACTTAAACTAACCAACCGGACCCCTTTTGTTAATAATAAACCAAAACCAAACCCAAATACCACCCCAATCCATTGATCTGATCCAACAAACAACCCTAGGCCCAACAATCCCAAGCCCACTCCTTTTTTTTAATAAACCCCAGTCAAAGGGTTAACGAGGTTAAACGACCCTTGACCGTTCTTCTTCCCCAACCAAACCACGCAAAACCAGGCTCCATTGTCTCCCCCCCCCCCTCAAACTTTTCACCAACTCATCCCCCCACAATCAATGCTTAAACCTAACAAATCCACCACCATAAATGCATCACCAACCCCTCACCAGTACCACTCAAAAACTACCCCGTACCCATTTTGGCGCCAAAATCGTGATCAAGGGTTAGAAATGATCTCATAGCAATTCAATGGTGAGGATTTGGTTAAAAAGTCATCACAAAGACCTTGGGAATATTAGATTTCAAAAAGAACCCATGTGGAAGGCTTAGTCTTAGTTTTTTAGCTCGTTATATATATTAAAGCTCATAGAAGCTTAGGAGTGTGTAATTTCTTAGTTTTTATGTATTTTCAGTTTAATTTTAATGTATTGTAACTCTTTTTATCAATGAAAGTCTAGTTTAAAGTTTACTTCTCATTTTCACTTTTCAAAGTTCCATTTTAGATTGCAAGTTCTAATTAAAAGCTTCTAATTTGAGTTTAGTGTATTTACAAGCTGTAACAAACTCAGAAACAAGGTTCTAATACCTTGACAAACTTGTGTGAACAACTCTTAACTCAGTTTTAAATATTTACTAAAAACTAAGAAAAATCAAAAATAAATAAAAAAATGGTGATCACATACTGAATGAGCATGGAGCACAGTGAATCAAGGATGGCTGTGGGTTAGGTACCTCATGGGAGGGCATTAGGCTTGGTTAACTTGGTTCCTTGGTCCTTATCAGTTGCTTGGAAGGCTTATGTGAGCCCTTCTCTTCATTTTTACTCTCTTATGTAGTTTGGTTGTGTGTTACTGCTTTATTTACTTGAATTATTGATTAATATGGTAGTTGTGTACAATAGATTGTGTGGAACACTTGTTTGAACCTAGTTTTCATCATATGTGTCTGTTATAGGGGTGTTTGGTTTTAGATTGTTTGCCTTGTTCTACTAGTTCAATTGTGCATTTCTGTGTTTCTTATAGTTGATTGGGATGTGTTAGAGTGGAATTGACCACAATTTGAGTCTCAAATTCAACCCAAGTCAAAATCACAAGCTAACACTCACCACAGTCAACTGTGGTGAGTTTTGAAGTGAGAAATCCATCAAACCATTTCACAAAGTGTATTGTTTACTTAAGTTAACTTGTATACAGCTTAACATATCATTCTAAGTCACTAAATCAGCTACACAAGTTCACAAAAGTCAAACCTTGCAATTTCTCTAAAAGTCAAAAGTACCATATGCAGATTTTTTCCAAAATGGCATGAATTGATTTGAATTTTGTGGGTGGTTTTAGGTCTTGAAACTTGTTAGGGTTGTTGTCTACCAGCAAAACTTTTGATTTCCACATTTGTTGCATTTTTACAAATTTTTCTTATTGACCAAATTGTCCCTTGAATTGGACTGCAGGGCAAGGTCTTGCCCTGTCTCAGCAGACCTGTTTCACACCCCCATCTTTGATGCTAGTTTCTGACTGACCCAGTGGGTCCCAAAGTCCCTACTTTGCACCATTCAACCCCCCTCCTACCCAGGATCAAGGGTTGACCTTTAGTTTGACCATTAGACCAGTGGACCTCACTTTGTTTGACCCCAAAAGTTTGTCCCATAACTGTCTCAGAAACAAGTAGAGCAAACAGCTTATTTGTGCTTTTTGGCTTATTGAAGCCACTAATTTGGCTTATTCTTGCTTATTCTAGTGTAACAAACTCAGAGAAACCAATATTTGTCATTGTGGACCCCACCTCTTCCCATTTGAGCTAAAAATCCTCCACAGTCAACAAAAGTCAACTGTGGGACTAATAAGCACTTCAAGTGCTTATTTCTTGGGGTGTAGTAAAAGTGTTTTTGTTAAAAGTTCTTATTTTTAGTTTATAATCAGTTTAGAAAAAGAAAAAAACCAAAAAACCAACTTTAATATTAGTGATAGCTTCTATTTAATAGGATTTATCAATTTTATTTTTCTTTTTAGCTTATTTAAAAGTAATATATCACTTTTATATTTTTAGAAATTCTATTTTAGGTTAAAATAATTTTATAAATTTTTCCAGATTTTTATTTTGTTTTTTAGTGGTTTTTCTAATTAATTTTAGTTTAATTTAGTTTTAATTAATATTAATCAATTAAATAGCATAATTAGATTTTATATAGTATAACATAGTTTTTATAATTTTTCTAGCTTCCATTTTAGTTAAAACATTTTTATAAATTTTTCTAGAATTTTTACTGTTCATTTTCTATTTTTTATAATATAATTAGAAATTAATAAGTAATTAGATTAATAATTAATTAATTAGTTTAAAAATACTTAGAATTAACTTTTTATAATTTTTTAGGATTCCTATAATGGTTAATTAGATTTGTAAAATTTTTCTTAATTTTCTAAGCCTTTTTAGTATTTTTAATAATTCTAATTAATTTAATTAGTAATAAATAGATAAATAGTAATTAATTAATAATAAATAATTAAATAGTGTAAAAATAGTTTTTAATTTTCTTAAAATTTTCTTTAATTAATAGGATTGTAAAAGTACCAATTTTACACTTTTAACCCTTCCAGTCCATTAGTTGTACTTTTTGTTTTGTTCGTCTGTATACGTTTTTTAATTAAAACGTACGTTTTTGGGTTTTAGCTCAAATCTTCGTAATCCCAATTCCCGTAATCAATCACATAGCTTTCCTAAGCTATATTTGTTAATAATTTCCAAATAATTTTGATCATAACCCTTTTCTGTGAATAATTACCCGATCACGAATACGCTAAAGTTACAATTCACACTTCAACGGGACTTAACGACCTGGTGATACCTTATATTACCCGGAGCATTGATCTAGGCTATTTGACTTAGTTGACCATTCTTTGGTTAAATTAAGTTAGGTGGTTCGGGCTCAATCATGGATACATCAATTGTATATGTCACGCCCCGAATGCCGAAACGTCTTACGCTTGTGATAATTATCCTCAAAACGATTTCAATCATCCTTTTCAAAACTTTTATGAGCAAGTACCATATTTTAATGATAATTCGTTCCAAAGTTCATCGAATTTTGAAAATTGTGGGGGATCGTTTGAAAATTTTCATTATGAACCGAATTCATGTTACGATTCTCATGGTTATAACCAACCCTCACAAAATCTCGACAAGTTTCAAGTTTTGGATGAATTTATTAATGAAATGAAATCCCTTATCGAGATGGTACGAGAATGGGTGGCTAATCGTGAAACTTATACTCCCGATCTTTATGAGAAGACCATAGGAGAATTACTTGCCGAGGAAAGAAAGGCTAAATTACGAGAGGCTTTTATTTACGACGATTCTGACGACGATGATGAGAAAATTACGATCGTTCTTAATCCGCACAAAGCTTCTGATGCTTCTCCCGTAGAACCCGAGGACTCTCTAAAAATGGCGGACGAGCATCCAAACACTATTCCGACAATGGAATTGGACGAATTCAATAAGTCTAGTGTTGAGAACCTTGTCCCAATCCCAAGTGAGTCCGGGGAAATTTCTAACGGTGATTGTGAATTTATTGAAGATAAGCCGTCAGATCCTTTGGAGCCCGAGCTCAAGGATTCCTTACCCGATTTTGAGAAATATGTTTTTGATACGGCTGAAGAATATGAGTTACCTCCGACTGATAATTCGAATGATCATGTTGAAATGTTCTCTGATTCTGACGATGAAGATTCTATATCTTGTGGAGACATCGACTATGTGGACGAATTACCTTCTGAGCTCATCAGCTTAGAAGAAGAGAGTGATGAAGAAGTTGACACTGAAATCCAAGATGAAGCTCTTCGTGAAAAATTATTTAATATCAATCTTCTCATTTCTAAGATCGAGGCATTGAAAGATCCTCCGACTTCTTTTCCTATCCCCGATATGGATAGTGATTTCTTACCCGAACTTGAAATTTTTCGATTTGTAGAGACGAGTAGTGGCAATCCCACTATTCATGCTTTCTCTCTTCCGGATTATGAGCGTTTTAATTTTAAGATCGACTCTGTGCTTATTTCCGATAATCCGTCACGTGACTCTCTTTTAGAGGATATTGATGCGGATGACTCGATACCACCAGGTATTGAGAATGACGATAATGGCCTTCGAAGAAATGTTCTTGAAGATATGCATAATGATGATTTACTTACCGATGCTGATTCATCTATCTTCAATTTACCATCTTCTCGTCCACCTGCGAAACCACCGGATGTAGTTTTTGAATCAGATACGAATGAAGATATTTTTGGACTGGTGGACGAGACTTACGAACATGATGTTCCTGTGCTTGATATTTTACCCACCCAACCCACCCATGATTCTGATGATGTTTATGCTTTTATCATCCGAGTGTTTCAACCATTCTTTGCTTATCCCATCATTTCTTCACTTTTCCACTCCACCGGGAGTGAGGATACCGTCTTTGACCCTGGTATCTCCGTTTATCATACCGGGTGTCCATTCAATCTGCTCTCCCCAAGGACGAATTAATTCGGGGATCGAGTCAAGCTCATGTGACTCGGTTAACAAAAACAAGCACTTCGTAGGAGGCACCCCATGCTTATCCATTTCTTTTTCTTTATTATCTATTTTCTAAGTAACGTGACGTCAGGGGGGCGACCCTTTCCAAACTCGTGTTTTCGTGGTTGTTTGTGAATGTTCAGGAATTTCCCCGAAGTTTGAGGACTCTCGTGCTCGTGGTTTGTCGTTCTCTCCACTCGAGTCTCATTCTTCGCTGCTCTTTCGGAAATTAACTATATCCAAAATCTTATCGACTAACGTTTATCTCTTGGCATACTTAATAAACGGCCTTAGATATTACGTAGACTACCCGTACCCTTAAAACATTGAGGACAATGTTTCACTTTATTTTGGGGGGGGGGGGGGGGGGGGTGAATCTTCGATTCGATTTGACCTGATACCTTCGTCTGAGCTGTTAACTTGCGCAACTCCGTTTTCCACCAAAATTTAAAATTTTTTGTCATCTTTTTATGTTCAAAAAAAATGAAATGATATATGATATGAATAATAATATTTGACACCTTGTTTTGACTTTCCTACCGGCGAGAGTAGAAATAAATGATTCGACTTGACCGGTCGTGTTGATCCCTAGCTCGTCTCCCTTAACCAATATAATCAAAAGATTATCGGCTAAGCATCCGCGGATCTCATTACTTGGGATTTTAAATTTGCGGAGATCGAGGAATGATAGAGTTTATTTAGAAGTTTCGTGCTAAACGTGGAGTAGTTGGATCTCTTTAGAGCCCACGAAAAGTACTTGTGGCCACCTTGTTCCCACAAGATTGCACACCAATAATAATAGATCTCTAGGATTAATTAAGTGTTTGGGGTTTGGGCAATACTTAGTTTTTTCTCATTCCCAACAAAATCTCTGCATATGGGGGTTTGGTACACATAGAGGTACTGCCAGTGTTAAGGTGAAATAGACTATTGCATCTTGCCGGTTTGCAGCCGATGTTGTGATCTTAGTAACGGCCGTAGGACTCGGGGTTTGGCATATGATTATGAATATCAATAATAATAGTCCAAAGCCAAATAAAAAGGTAGAGGAATCCAAAGCTATAAAAAGCAGCGGATATAAATCTAAGGTCATAATAAAGCTCTTACATCTTGGTGGCTCATAAACCGTTGTTGTAAAAGAAATAAAAGACTAAGGACCAAGTATTATTAAAGTGCTTATAATTGTGCAAAAAATGCCAAGCTTCGACTCCGGGGGTTTCCCTAATAAAAAGCTTCCGTTTCGGGTCTCAGACATGGGATGTCTCGGTCATAAATAAAAAGGGGGGCCTCCACAAATCATGTTAAATCAGAGAACTTCATGAGGACCCGATTTCTGTATGCAGGGGTTTTCGAGGGAAAGTTTGGAAACTACTTAGCGTTCAAATTTTGTGCTCTTATCGGACTAATAAATATCAAAACGAGAAAACATGAAGCAATTCATTTCTCACAAATTAAAATCTTGAGATAAAAAACTTAGGAACTGGGAACAAGAGGTAATGACACAATTAACTTTTGTGGGTAGTGTTAGCACCTAACTTGTGGATAAACAATGATCTCGATTTTACGCTTAGTTTGGGAGCTTGTGAAAAATCAAGGATGACGATTTTTATCCGTATGGTCTCTTCTCTATGAGAAGTGTTTCTACTCGTTGACCCTGAAAATTATCAACAGATAAGAATTGATAATGAAAGTCAAGGCAAACCGTCACATATATACATGAAAAAAGTACAAAAAGAGTAGTAGTAGTTGTTATTCATAAAAATCGGAAAACGGAGCGTTTTTTAGATTAAATGATTTTGATATCTCTTTTGAACATCATTGCTACTCTACAACGTCAGTAAAGAGAGGTTTTGAAATTATTTATCTCTTAAGCGTGAGGTGATGACATTGCGTGAGGACACGGCAATACCTTAGTCTGGGGGATTTTGAAGTGTGCTTTTTCACACATCCATTTTAGCCTTAAATCAGACCAAATACACCAAATACTAACCAAATATGCCAAGAGAATGTGTGTTTTTGTATTTGTGTATGTGCAGGTACGGATATGTGAAAAATGAACTAAAACAAAGCCAAAACCGACAAAAACTAGCACAAGATTGGAAAAAGGTCAAAAGCCGAAGCCGGGGAAGCAAAATGATAAAAGAAAGTTTAAAATGTCATTAGAAATCCTCAGAGATTCACAAAGTTGCATAAATGGTCCCTGGTGAAAGATTTGAAGAATTGGCAATTTTAGTCCCTGCAGTTTCAAATAATGACGGAATTAGTCCCTGAAAGAAATTATTGAAGAAAAGTCAAAGTTAACCTTCAATTATCAGAAAAAGTCAAGAAAGACCCTTGGGAAGCATTTTTGATTATTAACAGATTTGGTCCCTATGCTTTTTGAGAATTACAACTTTGGTCCTTAACAAAAATACTACTCCTAAAACCTGATCCAAAACTTAACAATCCAATTACCCTAACCTTATTACCTCTAAGCCCAAAATCAAACACAAGCCCACACCACCAAAGCCCATTCCTTACACCATTAATGTTATTCGGATCCCACAAAACCTTTAACCCGGTCAAAAGGTCAACTTTTATAATAATAAAACACCCAATCCCAAATCAATATTACCCGCCCCCTAAAAATTCACCCACACCCAGAAAGAATTACTGTTGAAGAACCCTAAATCCCCAATTCACAAAATTAACCCAATCATAATAATTACCTCATGATTTGGGTTTCTAGAAGATGTCAGGGTATGTCAGAAGAGGTCAGGACACGTGGTCCAATCAGGAAAGACACAGAGGATCAATCATTTCACAAAATTAATCCTACGGCTGTAAAATGTGGATTGGAGACCAAGGGTTATCAAAGGGCTGAGATTGATTCTAAAGAAATACAACATCATGGATTGGTGACCTGGCAAATCAGTAGAAGCATCCTCAGCATCCTATATAAAGCCCCCTCCTCATTTCATACGGAGTTAGTTAGTGTAGGAGTAGGAGTAGGAGTAGGAGTAGGAGTAGGTTTTATAGCTTAAGCTTCTGTTTTCCTTGTAATCATTTTCCATATTGTATTCAGTTTTATTTTAGTTAATGAAATTTAATTTTCAATTGCAATATTAGCTTTTATTAATTTCAATCTTAATTGTTGTTTAAATTCTTCTTAATATTTCATTAGTTTCTAGTTAAATCATTTTTAGCCAATTCAAATTCAAATTCTCCCTTTAAATTTGTTAATTCAGTTTATATATAAATAGGTGGTATAAGCTCTCATAAGCTCTCTATCCACCCTGATAAGCTCAGAAAAGCTTCTCAATAGCTTTTGTGAACCGTATCTCAGTTCCATAGTTTCATTAGCCTATTTCGTGTTGTGTCTCATTTACAGGTAAGTTTCGTAGTTAGTTTTCAGTATTTACCCTTATTATAGCTTAAGTTCTGTAGCTGTAACTTACTAGTATTACTTATTGTAGTCTCTTATATGCTTATTTGATGTTTTGGTATGAACTAGCATAATTTAAAGTTTCCACTGCCATATAGAAGTAAAATCTGCATACTATTGCTCTGGATGTTCATAGCCTAAGTTTTCTGTTCATTCAGCCTTTAAATTAGCTTAGTGATTCAATTGAATAAATAGTTTGAAGTGTAGAAGCTTAAGACTGCATAATTTAGTTTGCAACTATTGGTTTAGGGGTGTTTGGTTCTGATGTATTAACTGTGTTCTGGATTGTTTTCTTGATGTTCTTCTGCATAATTGGCCTACATTTGAGTTATTAAAGTAAGATTAAGCATAACAAGTAGGACTTATAGCTAAAAAGTCAAACAATCATCTCCATGAACATTTCAGTTAGCATAAGTAGCTTATAGAACCTTGGATCTTACTAGCTGTTAGAATTAGGGTACACTTAGATTCATCTACATTTTTAATTAGCTTAATCATTGCATTTAGGAATAAATTTGAGCAGTAGAAAATCAAATAGGTGAACTCATTGTTCAATCACAAAGTCAAATTTGAGGAAACACCTGTGTTAACACCATCTGATCTCAGGTTTATTTAAGGGTCCATTTAGGTTTTAAACTTGGTTTAGCTTGGTCTTCTAAGTTCTCAGTAGAGTAGGCTAGCATTTTCCCCCCTTAGGATCTACTCATAAGCTTATTTGGTGACTTAAATTTAAGCTGCAAGTTTAGTAATTAAGCTGAGTTACTGTTTTCAAATTTGAGGCTGCTTTTGAGTTTTGTTAATCCATATTCTGAGATTTGTGGCTCATTTGAGTTCATTTGTGCTTGTGGTTGCTGCTTACATTGAATTTTGGCTTATTGCTTATCTATTGGCTTATTTGCTTATTTCAAATTGCTTATTGGACATGTTTGTGCTCTCATCTGTGTTTCTGTATGCTTTTTTGTCTAATTAATGTTCACTTGAGCTTTATTTAGTCAAAAAGTACTTTGGTCAGAGTTTGGGTCAATTATTCAAGGTTTTCTTATAAATAAGCAATTCCAAATAAGCAGTTTATAGCTTATCAGTATTTTTCTCGCTTATTTTATTTTCAAAATTTTTTCTAAAGCCTATTTTAATATTTTAGATTTTCTGTAATTTTTTCAAATTTTTCCAAGTTGATTTGCTATTTTTGTTATTTTGTTTTCATTTTAAATCAATTTTAAATACTTTTTAATTATAAAAAATCCAAAAAAATAAGAAAAAGCCTAGAAAAATCCAAAAATATTTTAGAAATTTATTTTCATTTATTTTAGAATTTTAGAATTTTATTTTGCATTTTTCCCATTTATTTTGAATTTAATTTGAATTTTTAATTAGATTTAATTGTTTTTAATGCCCAAAAATTACACAAAAAAGCAAAAAAAAAATCAGTTTTTTAGTTTTAAAATTACTTTTTAGTTATTTTATAATTTTCAAATTTTATTTTTCATTTTTCTCACCTTATTTGCATTTTCTTTTAATTTTTAATTAGATTAATTAGTTTTATATTCATAAAAAAATAAATAAAAAGTCAAAAAAGTATTTTTCTTTTTCTTAAAATTTTCTTTTATCATTTTTAACTTTTCAAAATTATTTTTAAGTCCGTAGGAATAGTGTAGCTTAAAATTTGCGTTTTATTTCGTACGTTAACATTTATTTTACGTTTAAGCTTATGTTTTCGATTTTACGTTACGTTTTTGGTTTAATTACTTGAAATAAGTGCTTAAGTGATTATTTGTGCTTCATTTGTTATTTCATTAGTACAATCTCATCAAAACCACTTTGTTACCACTTTCACGACACGTTTCACAAATCAGGAATTCGAAATTCCATTCACACCTTCGTTGGGACACGACCCGGGGAAATACTTTCCTAAGAATTTCTTCGGTAAAAAAAATCTATACTATAAAAACGAATCAAATCACCTCCCTAGAGGGATCCGACTAGTGTAAACCCAGGGATCCGGCACACTAGGTAAAGCAGTCCGGATTTTGGGTTACAAACCAGGTCATGGGTTATGGGTTATGGTCCATGGATAGATGATGTCATGCCTGATGTCAAAGACATCTTGGGTCATGGACTTTGGGTCATGGGTTATGGACTTTGGGTCATGGGTCATGGGATTTACCCATTATGAATGTCATGCATGATGTCATGCAATGGGTCATGGGTTATGGATCAAAGCTCCATTGGTTATGGGTTATGGACTTGGTTTTGGGTCATGGATAGACCAAGTATTTACTAGCATTTTTCTTATCATATATTTTATAAAATGTAAGTAACAAATGTTACTAAAATGTTTGTATAAAATAGTTTTGGTTTCATGTTAACTATATAACTAAATATGTTTAATATATTTGTTTAGTGAAATGAGTTAGTAAACTATTGGCTCAAAGCATTAAATATTTTATTTATTTCATTAAAATGATTTTACGTTTGTTATCAACAAACATTGAAAGATCCTAAAATATAAATAAACGTTTTGAAGATTATATTAACAATGCACTCTACGGTTGCATTTCTAAGATGTTCAAGTAAGTTACATATAAGTGGTTAGGCAGTTTTCTTAGCCTAACGCGAGGCAGTCAACTCAACAAGAGACAACAAATCAATATTTAAAAACTAGGTTTCACTAGATCTAAGTAAATACAAATAACTTAAGCTACCATGTTAAAGCAAAGAAAAGATAAACAAATAATCAAACGATACATAGACATAACGAATGATTAAAGGGATAACTTATCTTATTGGAACATGAAGTTCAAAGGCTGTACAACCCTTACAATGGTTGTAAAAATCGTCTAGGATTTCCTTCTCCAAAGTGTTACACGAATTAATGAGAAAATGCGAAAGTGGATATAGGTTTACAATGCTGATGGCGTCAGGTTATAGATCGTGACTCCCTCCTTTATGACGGCGTCAGGAATGACATGAGGCCATCACCTTATAAATCTTTTGGGCCGTCTCTTTATAGCTTATAACGTGACTCCCTCATTTATTTTGTACCTGACGACATCCGGTTATAAGACCTTCAAAATTCTCTGAGTCGTCACTTGATAAACTTGAACCAAGAATTACAGCTTCATAACAAGGGACGACGTCACGTTGTAGCTTGTGACGCCGTCAGACTCCCTTTTTTTGACGGGTTTTAGCAACTTCATCATTCTTCACTTTTTCGCCCAAATATGTTCAAAAAGTGTCGAATTCCAGATTTCTTGTCCCAAGTACCTAAAATAAAAAAGAAATGATTTAAGGCAATATTTGATTATATTTATACGATTTTGGGATTAAATGGCCCCTTAAAAGGTCCCAAATAAGTCATTATCATTTAAGGTCATGGGTTGATCATTGGGAGTGTGGTACACATGTCAAAAAAGATGAAAGTTTTCTAGTTAGTGTGAAGCGCAAATCTACTGAAGACAAGGTTCGTCGTGAGAAGTTGTTCGAGGTAGATGAAGCCCTTGACAGTGAGAACTCGAGGGCGAGTTCTTTTTAAGTAAGGGGGAGTGATAGAGACGATATTCATGATTATGACACGAATATAGAATGATATTACTTGTTTTAAGAGTAAGGGTACTGGTAGTAGGAGTAAGGGTACTAAACATAAGTAACCTTACTCTAAAACATATTGAGGTTTCTCCTCAACATAAGAATATCCTGAAGTAACCCTACTGGTGGTTTTTCTTTTGGGTTGTGAGTTTACAAGTAGGCTTACATCTCAACATAAGTAACATTACTGCTTACAGACTGAAGTTACTGGGTTTATGTTTAAGTCGTGACTTTTATCTTATTTTCTTTATTTTTGTTTATTCTAGAATAATTAGGATATCTTCTTTTACAAGTTTTACTACCCTATAAATATATGGCTTTTGTTTCATTGTAATCGTCTTTTGATCATTGATAATTAATAAACTTTGTATTTTAGAGTCTTTAATCTTGTTAAGGTTTTATTCCCTTGGGGTGCGCCTTGTATATCACCCTTAGAGGGTTTATCTAAATATGCTTCCCTGCGTCCTGCATCACTTGGACTCCTCAACAGGCTAGTTACTAACTAGGTCCATTTACATATTTGTGTATTCTACAAACTATAGTCCAAGCCCAATAGTACATGACTAATCTATTACACTTGTTACAAGACTCATAAACATTAATAATCTTCACCACTGAATATGATCCACTTTTGAGGCTAACAGGAAGTTAGTGCCCCCTCAACCAAAAAAGAACATAATTGATTGTGAGTTGGCATTTAAAATTAAAATGAAAAGCTGATTGAAGCATTGATAGGTACAAAGCACGTTTAGTGGCAAGGTGTTTTAAGCAACGTTATGGAATTGATTATGACAACACCTTTTGGCATGTTGTTAAGCCTACTACAATTCGACTTATTTTATCTCTTGCGGTCTCAAGAAGTTGGCAATTAAGACAGATTGACATACAAAATGCTTTATGACATGGTCTTATGAATGAAGAAGTGTATATGAGGCAACCGCCTAGTTATGAGGACTCTCTAGTTCCAAATTATATTTGTAATCTCCACAAGGCTTTATACGGGCTAAACAAGCACCTCGGACATGGTTTTCTAGATTAAGTTCTAGGTTATCGTAATTGGTTTCGTACCCTTAAAATCCGACAATTCTTTATTTATTTATAATCATCACGGTCTAATTACTTATGTTCTTATATATGTTGATGATATTAGTAGGGTTGTAAATGAACTGAACGTTCAGTGAACATTTCATGAACCGTTCGGTCAAAAGTTTGTTTATTTATTAAAGAGTAAACTGCAAAATACATCCCTGTGGTTTACACATTTTAGCATCTTACATCCCTGTCAGAAACTTTTGGCAAAATATATCACCCGTTAGGCAAACGTTTGCCACCCTACATCCCTAATTAACCATGAGGACTAACGATGCAAATTTTTTCTCCGTCATCTCTTAACGAGATTGATAATGTTACACCGTTAGCCTTCAGGACTAACGGTATTTGCATCGTTAGTCTTTTTTTTACGTTATCTCCATTTTTTGTACGTTTCTCCGTTCTTTGTACTTTTTCTCCGTTTTTTGTACATTTTTATCAATTTTTTGTACATTTTATCCGTTTTTCTATGTTACGTTTGATCCGGTTTTATCTATTTTTTGTATGTTTTATCCGTTTTTTGTCAGTTCTTTTCTATTTTTTGTACGTTTTATCAGTTTTTTATGTTCTTATCTATTTTTGTACGTTTTATCTGTTTTTTGTTAGTTTTTTTTATGTTTTATCCATTTTTTGTATGTATTTATCCGTTTTTCGTACGTTTTATCTGTTTTTGTCATTCCCCCCTTTTTATAAGTTTTAATAGTTTTTTTTTTCTTTTCTCTATCCATTTTTTGTACGTTTTATCGTTTTTTTCTCAGTTTTTGTACGTTTATCATTTTTTTTGCGTTTTATCTGCTTTTATCCATTTTTTGTACATTTTATCCGTTTTTAATATGTTTTTTTTACGTTTTTATCCATTTTTAAGCTTTTGTAACAATTGTTTTTACATTTTATCTGTTTTTGTATGGTTTTATCCATTTTTTTTATATTTTATACATTTTTTTTACTTTGTATCTCTTTTTATCTGTTTTTTACGTAAAAAAATGGATAAAAACGTACAAAAAATAGAGAAAATTTATAAAAAAAAAGCTGATAAAACGTACAGAAAGGGGAAAAATGACAAAACACGGATAAAACATACAAAAAATGGATAAATACATACAAAAAATGGATAAAACGTAAAAAAAACTGACAAAATGGTTAAAACGCACAAAAAACGGATAAGAACGTAAAAAATTGATAAAACTTACAAAAAACAGAAAAAAAACGGATAAAACGTAAATAATACGGATAAAACGTACAAAAAATGGATAAAAACGTGCAAAAAATGGAGAAACGTACAAAAAATGGAGATAACGTAAAAAAAAAAGACTAACGGTGCAAATACCGTAAGTCCTGAAGGCTAACGGTGTAACATTATCAATCTCATTAAGATATAACGGAAAAAAAATTTGCATTGTTAGTCCTCATGGTTAACGAGGGATGTAGGGTGACAAACGTTTGCCTAACGGGTGATGTATTTTGCCAAAAGTTTCTAACATAGATGTAAGATGCCAAAATGTGTAAACCACAGGGTTGTATTTTGCATTTTAATCTTTATTAAATGAACGAAAATGAACAATTTTACGTACATTTTGTTAAATGAACCAACATGAGCAAAAGTCGCATCTGTTCATTAATGTTCTTGAACGTCTGATTTTCTGTTTATTAACATTCATTTATGTTTATTAATTTGTTAAATATTTTAATTATATACTTTTTAAATTGGTTTTTTTTTAAAAATTATAATAGAAAAAAAAAGAAAAAGCTTATAAAACAAAATATTATGCATAATATAATATATATATATATATATATTTTTAGGGTTCGTAACTTAATGAACGAACATAAACGAATATGAACAACGAGTTGATATTAATGTAGAACCAAACTTACCTAAATATCCCATGAACCAATCCTAGCAACTTATTTCTTCATTAATAATAATAATAATAATAATAATAATAATAATAATAATAATAATAATAATAATAATAATAATAATAATAATAATAATAATAATAATAATAATAATAATAATAATAATATCTATTTCTATTAGCCATTTAAAAAATGCTAAGATTAGCACTTTTATTTTCATAGACTGAGTTTTTGTATTCAGAAAGGAGTGGGAGCACAGCTTGTGTCTAGTCTCCCATCCAGCTTTATGTAAAATTTTTATGTTTCAATATAATAATAATAATAATAATAATAATAATAATAATAACAATAATAATAATAATAATAATAATAATAATAAAACCTACTTTCCACATCTTTTTTAAAAATAAAATATCTTGTAAACGGTAAATTGTCAAGTTAAAAAAATATACACTATTACGACGAGTATTTTTTGTATCTTTCAGTAGACGGGCACTACGATATACTTTCGACGAACTTTTTTTGTCGATTTTTTTTTTCATTTACGTTTGGAAAAATCACACGTGATTTCATAAATCACATGTGATTTGTTATACAAATCACATGTGAATTTTCTAGCCGTAACTGGAAAAAAATCGAAAAAAAGTTCATCGAAAGTATATCGAAGTGCTCGTCTATAGAAAGATGATTTAATCTCGTCGCGATGATATGATTCATTTTGTGTAACGATTAATGGTTTATGAGATATATTTTTTTTTTTAAAGTGAATGTTTATTTTTTTGATAGAAAAATGGATGACAAGGATTGGTTCATTGGATATTTAGAGAATGTTTTATCTACATTGAACTTTTCTCCGTGATGAACTCATTTTCTTAATAAACGAATATGAACAAGAAAATTTGTCAGTTTAAGAGTTCATGTCCTTTTATTTGTCCAATTATGTAGGATAAAAACTAAGTCACAAACATGATGCTCATAGTGGTTGTGTGGCGTTATGTTAGAGGAGGAGGAATAAAGTGGGAACCTTTAGAGAGAATGAAAGAAAATGAGAAAGGTTAGATTACTTCAAATGAAAGGTCCAACCCTCTCCCTTGGTGGGAGAGGGGTATTTATAATTACAAATAATACACCCTCTACCGGGCTGTGGATCAGGCATACAGTGGGTAAAGACCCGTCCTTCTTTCACAGTGTTACTTAAACTAATACTAACTAATAAATAAACTAACTACGAGCTAACTTAATGCTATTACATCATTTAGGTGACCGATTCTTTTATAGGAATAATTGTATTCCTAACAATCTCCCCCTAAGCGAGGTCACCTTTGAAACTTAAGATCTTTGTCTTTAAGCATTCTTTAGATCTTATAGATCGTAGGTTCTGATTCTTCACTTTTGATCTCACTTTGTACATCAAGCAATTATCTTGTGGTTTGTGGTTCCTTTGAGATAAGTATGATCTTTGTGCTTTCTTTGAGATCATCAGCCACAGTAAATCTCCAAGCTCATCCTTAATCGTATTGCCTTCATGTTATGTAGTGACTTTTGGACCATCATGCTCTCACTCTTCTAGATTATGAGACTTCTCATCAGAGTTGCAGAGGCGTTGTTGTTAGTCTCTTTAACATTCATTGTTGCAAGTCTCTAAACAGATATGATCTTCATTTAGGATGAGTATGAAGTGTGAGCATGAGGTATGGAATGACACGATTCAGCTGGAGTTGGGTATCACCATTGCCATCTTTATATGTTTCTGAAATAAAACAGTTAGCAATAAAGATAGAGAACGAATATGGCTTTTGTTGGGTTTTGGATTATGTTGCTGAAGAGTTAAACTGCTGCTAAGGTGAAAATGCTTCTAAGGTGAAACTGCTGCTGAAAAAATGCTGTTAAGGTTAAAGATTCTGCTGCTGAACACTGAAAGTGCTGCTATGGGAAAGTACTGCTAGTGGAATCTACTGTTGAAGAGATATGCATGTATACGGAGTGGATAATTATAGAATAGATTGTTTGTATATTTTATACGTCTAGAATATTCTTATCTTGTGTAGAAAGGTATTGTAAACCTAGTAGGTCTCCTTGGCCTATAAAAGGATGATCCTAGGGTTAGATTGAGTATTTATTGTTTTAGTTTTCGTTTACACTTCAAGGTTGAAAAACCCTAGCATTGTCGAGTGCTCGTATTATTAATATGTGGAAGTGTTGATAGTGAATAATTATTCTTCTTAAGTTAAGCTTTAATATTCCGCATTCTAGCTTAAGTGTTAACTCAAGTCAACTTCTATATAAGATCATTTGCTCAACTGGGATCAACAAGTGGTATCAGAGCTTGCGATCTAGAAGTTGAAATCAAGAAGAATTTGTTTCTTACAAGTTTGCTGTTCCTAATCAATTGCTGAAGATGGGTGACGACACACATACGGTGACTGCTTCAAAGGTTCCCATGCTCAACCCTGGAGAATATGAGCTATGGAATATGAGAATAAGACAGTACATTCGCATGATTGACTTTAACATGTGGAATGTGATCATCAATGGTGACTCTTTACCAAAGAAGGGTACTAATGGCAAAGGGAAACCAATCAAGACTGCTGAAGATAACTCAGTGAGGAAGATGGAGATCAAGGCACACAGTATTCTCTTAATGGGAATAGCTAATGAATTTCAATTAGACTTTGATGGCTGTGAGACTGCAAAAGACTTGATGGATGCTGTTGAATTTAGGTTTGGAGGGAATGAAGCTACTAAGAAGTCAAGGAAAAACATGTTGAAGCATCAATTTGAGAACTTTACTGCTGAAAGTGGAGAAAAGATTAATGGCACATACAACAGGCTTAATCAACTTGTTAGTCACTTAAAGCTTGTTGGTTATGTGGTCCCTCAAGAAGATGTAAACCTTAAATTTCTTAGAAGTTTTGCACCTGAATGGAGTATGCATACAGTTGTTTGGAGGAATAAGCCTGACTTTGAAACTATGGAGTTGGAAAGCCTTTACAACAATTTAAGGGTGTATGAACCAGAATTGACTTCTTCATCTACTTCGTCTTCTAGTACCCAAAATCTTGCCTTTATATCTTCAAAGTCAAAAGGATCTCAAGAATCTCACTCTACTGCTTATGGGGTATCTGCTGCCGATGGATCTGCTGCTAGTTCTAATGATAAGAATTCCACCAGTGATATTGCTTTGTGTGCATTCTTGGCTGATCTAACATCTAACATAAGGTCACAGGTTCTCAATCAAGATATGGATCATATTGATCCTGATGATCTTGAGGAGATTGATCTTAAATGGCAGATGGCCATGTTGACCTTGAGGGCAAGAAAATTCTTGAAGAGAACAGGGAGAGAAGTTAAGTACAGGGCTAAAGAAAACTTGGGTTTTGACAAGTCAAAGATAGAATGCTACAATTGCAACAGGAAGGGTCATTTTGCCAGGGAATGTAGAGCTCCAAAGAAGAATGCTAAAGCTCCAAAGAAGACCACTGAAGAATCCAAGAATACCACTACTGCATTGGTATCTTGTGATGGGTTGGGAGAATATGATTGGAGTGATATGGCTGAAGAAGAACCAAACTATTCTCTGGTGGCTCAAGTTAAGCCTAAAGTGCATAACTTTGCACTTATGGCCTATGCATCATCATCTTCTAGATCTGACTCTGAGGTATCCAATGATTCTGATCTATCTGTGTGTTCTTTTAAATGATGTGCTGACACTGTAGAAGAACTTAAGTCTAGGAATGAGAGTCTAATTAGAGAAGTTGAACACCTAAAACTTGATAAATTAGGTTACAAAGTAGGTATTCAAAATGTTGAAAGAAGACTAGAATATCTCAAACAGTGTGAGCTAGAATATGTAGATAGGATTAATCAACAGGATGTTGAGATTTTTTAAGAAAAACAGTGAAATTGAATTTCTTAAGAATAAATTATAAGAAGCAGAAAAAGATAGAGATGCAGCTCTTGATGATAAGGATAAACATATAGTGAGAGTAAATAAACAACAATATGCTTCTGACTTGGTTAATAAATCTATTGAGAGTACCCTGATGAGGAAAGGAAGTGGAATAGGCTACAATGAGGTTGCTCCTCCTATTAAGAGTGCCTATGCTCCACCAGGAAAAGAATTGTCTTTCATTAGTGAGTTAGATATAGAAAAACCTGTAGGTGAATCTAGTACAAGTGTCTTAGAAACACCTAAGGTTGAGGTTAGAAAATTTCCTGAGGCTCCTATTATTGAAGACTGGCATTCAGATAGCGATGAGGAACAGGTTGAACTAGAACAAAGTGTGAAAAGGGAAGAAATACCTAGAAAAGTTGAACCTAAAATTGAACAGGTTAAGTTTGTGAGACCTGTGTTAGGTAAGGGCATCTCTAGGAAAATGGTAGAATACAATGAGGTTCCTAGAGGTCAATTGAATGGATTCTATAATAAGCCTAGGGGAAATCAGAGAAACTTCAATAACCTAGTTTCAAACAAATTAGGTAGTGAGTTTCAATTAAAGAAAAAGGCTTGTTATAAGTGTGGTAGTTTTGAACATTTGATTAATAGTTGTCATGACCACAAAAAGCCTGTCTGGAATCAATACTAAAGGGTGAATCATAAATATGTTTCTAAAAATACTCACCCTCAGCCTAACAGAAACATGATTCCAAGGGCTGTGTTGTTGAGATCTGGTGCAATGTTAATGCGTTTTTGAGTGCGTATCAAAAATATACAAGGTAGACGTGAGTGGAATTCGCTAATTAACCTTTAGGAAAAGGAAGACTTGCGAAAACTCGTGAATACAATATATATATGTGATACCGGGTAAGTGATTACCCGAGTCGTGTCCCAACGAGGTGTGAATGGGCAATATCGTGTGAGATTCGAGATTAAAATGCTTGTAAGGATGTTGAGAGATTATTTGGAATTGTGAAATTACGATGAATTGCAAATAACGTACGAAAATAAAGTAAACGTAACTAAAACATGAATACAAACAAGGAATAAAAAATAAGACTTAAAAACTATTTAAAATCCTACGGGAATGATAATAGGAAACTAGGGAGAAACCTAAAACGTAATCTATTTTAAAAACGTAAAAGTTCATTAAATAAAATGTAAGTGCGCGAATTAAAACGTAAATTTATTGTTACGCTAGGCCTACGGGTGTGAAAACTATTTTTTTATGATTCTAATAATAAAAGAAAAGTTTTAGAAAAAGAAAAATATTTTTTTAGACTTTTATATTTTTTATAATGATTTAAAAACAATTAAAACTAAACTAAATCATAAAAAAATACTAAAATTTATGGGAAAAATCTGAAAATTTTTTGGAAACTAAATAAACTTATGGCTAACCTAAGAAAAATAAAATGAAGTGAGAACAGCTAATGAGTAAGCAGAAATAAGCAAAAGATAAGCTGATAAGATTAAATAAGCTAAATAAACTACAACTACATTAGTTATTTAATAAAGTAAAACATAACATAAAACATACAAGAGCTCAGATGGTGGGAGTGTGTTGACCGAGTGTCTGTTGGGCCAAGAAGTGCCAGGTTCGAATCTATCTTCTAGCACTTTTTCCAAATTATATATATATATATATATATATATATATATATATATATATATATATATATATATATATATATATATATATATATATTTTCTCTTTGCAATTCTGTTCAACAGCTAACATCAAGCGATTTTTACAAAACAAACTTTAACGAAAACCTCTAACTAGCTTGTGCAAGCTGGAAATTTTCACAGAGAAGGTATTGTGCCAACTTGGTTAAAAAGAACTAAAAGTTATCTAATTTAGCACATAAGCCACGACCAAGGAGCAAATCAACAATCTTAGTTTCAAACACACATAAGTAACATGATAAAAATATTCATCCATAAGAATCAACAGGAACTAAAACAATATTTCAACAAACTCAGTTAAGAACCCGCAAAACTAAGTCAAAGAGGCTGATGCAACAGTGGGTTGAGGGGGCACTTTTGAGGGTTCGAAAAGTAGTAAAAGAAAATTCATACAAATAAAATAAAAATGGGATCATCAAGATAAGCTGGGAAATAATGTGGGAAACAAAATTTTAGGTCCTAATACTAGATAATGACAGAATTAAAAATGTATGTTGGCGGGGGTTTAGGACAACAAGCTGTTGAAGGCAGTTGGGTGTAATGGGTCAAATGGAATGTTTTTGACTACCAAATTTCGTAAGCCAATCGTTTAGCAAGTACACTAAACCATCCATACCAACTCGGAACCTACATATGCCAGATATGAGCTTTGTAAGGGCTACTAAAGTCTGCTAATTAGGGACTATTTGGGACAGCTTGAGAGCAGACCTGCTAGCTTATGAAGCAATTTGCAGGCTACAAAAACCACCAAATGACGTAGAACATTAAACTTAGGCTACCAACACTAAACACTAGACTACAGCAATCAATTCTTAAGGCTAAATCTACCTGATTTGGGCGGTATAGTTGTTGATGCAGCAGGGATACAAAGTGGTTCTATACGCAATGCAACAGTGAAAGTAATGGGTACAAACATGAACTTGACCTGATGAAATCTTATACCAGAAATCAAACAACTACTTTAGACTAAATTGAACTAGATTCGAGCAACAATCACACCTACAAAAAGTCCTAAACTAGAATTTACATGTGCTACTAATTAACTACGTGACTAAGGCTATTCCAAAGTGTCTTTCCTCTCTTCCTTCTTTGCTTTTTATACACCTTCTGCAATCCCCACTTGATTCTGAGCAAAACCCACTTTAATTTGTGGCCATTGGATGCCTATAACTCATCCCAGCCTTTGATTGCAATTTTGGCGCCAAAAATATCTGTGGTTGCTTGGAGAGGTTTTACAGGCATTAAATGCCCTTGGTTTGTTGTGGAGGTGGAGGGGACATGGTTTGAAAGGTGGGAGCAAGTGGGAAAGTTGGGGTGGTGAAACCAGGTATGTGGAGATGGTGGTATTTCTGTGTGAGTGAGGGAGAGGGAAAGGTGAATAGTGGGCGGGTTTGACTGTTTGACCGCGGTTTTATTTTAAAAGGGTGTGGGCTTTTGGATGGGCCTGGGTAAAAGGGTAAGGTGGGTTGGTTTGTTTGTTTATTTGGTTTTGGATTTTTGGGTAATAAAGGGTCCGGATTGGTTGTAGAGTAATAAAGCCCAAGGACTAAACTTGTAATTTGTTGAAACTTTAGGGACTGAACATGCCATATTTCCAAAGTATCACAAGGGGCCATTCCTGCCATATAACATTAGTATAAGGACAATAATTGTATATTTCAATTTTTTAAACCTCTAGGGACCATTTATGTAATTTCACCAAAGATGAAGGGGTGAAATTGTAATTTCCCAAAAGTTATCAAAAAGGTTCCAAATTGTAAGTTATGAATAGTACAAGGGTATATTTTGATAAATTTCCATTTTTACATACCGAGGGACTAATTTTGCCAATTTTGAAACTTGAGGGGTAAAAGTTGCCATTTTGTGAAAACTTTCATCCAGGGATCATAAGTGAACATTTTTGGTTTCCCAAGGACTTAAGTTGACTTTTCTTTCATTTTAAATCTTCAGGGACTAGTTTTGCCAATTTGTGAAACTCCAGGGACTGAAAATGATAATTGTGTGAACTTTGCATGCTTTTTACTTGTTTTCAATCTTTTTGTACCTGAATCACATAAAAACACATTTCAATGATATTTGTAACATTTGTATGGTCATTTGTGTGTTTTTGGTCGTTTTGTGGGTTTAAACAGTATAAAAGATATGTGTATTTAGACACATATCAAATCCCCCACACTAAACTATTGCTAGTCCCTAGCAATCTTTTTGAGAAAAATCTCTTTACCAAAATCCATCACTTCTGGAGTAGCCAAATGTATCAGTTCAAGTAAGAACTATGGTCCACTTGATAACCATGTGATTTTGAGCAAACCACCAGCTGTCAACGGATTTGATTTGTCTTTACCAAAAGCCGTTTGCTTCTGGACTAGCCAACTCTTGATGGAATAGTCAACATCTTGGTGAGCTGATTACCAATTATGGTTTTTCTACTGCCTTTACCACAAGCCATAATCTTGCGGGCTAGCCAACTCTTTCGCTTTTTAGGATATGGCGAGTTGAGATACCATACAATTTTGGGCAAATTGCAAGCAATAAACGGATTTGAGATATCTTTACCAAGAGCCGTTTGCTCCTGGATTAGCCAATCCTTATGTGGGTTAGACATGCTGGATTGATTACCATTTGTTGTGTTTAGTGCAAAGCACTTCCACTAAGTGAAAATTTTTAAAATTTTGGCCATTTTGGGGGAAAAAGGGCATAAAAGGGTACATAATTGATCAAATTCGCCAGAATTCCCCCCACCCCCCACACTTAGAAATGAATATTGTCCTCAATATTCAAAGTCCCGGCTATTATGCCGAATCCTTGAACGTAAAAAGATAACATTTTAAAGCTAAGTGGGGTAACACAACAATTATTTTATTTTTTTATATTTACAACTTTTCATTTCATTTTCAAGTTATATACAACATGTGGGGCACACCCCCACACTTAGGTGGTACACACGGGTGAAAACCCATGTTGAGCTACTGGTTTTGATTACCGAGTCGCTAGCTTGACTCGACCTCGAATTAATTGGTTCATGAGGAAATGATTGGATGAGAAATTGGAGTGGGGTCCACTCACAGAATTATAAATAGTAAGGTAAGGAGAATCTTTTTGGGTTTTGGTTTTATAATATAAACAGAAAGGGGAAGATGTTTTTGTATTTTTAGATTTTAAAAATATATACAAAGGAAAAGAAAATATTTTTGTGTTTTATATGTTTTTGGAAATTAAATATAATAATATATATAGAATATATACAAATGATAGATATTTCAACTAAACACAAATTCGTTATACGCAGCACAGCCTCCCCGGCAACGGCGCCAAATTTTGATTCCTCCCAAACCAACTAACTTTATTTCTCAACCACTTGTGAAAGTATTAAAAGACATTTAACTAAGAAAGCAATAAAATTTAATTAACTACGTGACTAAGGCTATTTCAAAGTGTCTTTCCTCTCTACCTTCTTTGCTTTTTATACACCTTCTACAATCCCCACTTGATTCTGAGCAAAACCCACTTTAATTTGTGGCCATTGGATGCCTATAACTCATCCCAGCCTTTGATTGCAATTTTGGCGCCAAAAATATCTGTGGTTGCTTGGAGAGGTTTTACAGGCATTAAATGCCCTTGGTTTGTTGTGGAGGTGGAGGGGACATGGTGTGAAAGGTGGGAGCAAGTGGGAAAGTTGGGGTGGTGAAACCAGGTATGTGGAGATGGTGGTATTTCTGTGTGAGTGAGGGAGAGGGAAAGGTGAACAGTGGGAATTAAGAAAACTTGTAATGTAAAGATAACTTGAGATTAAAGTTGAAAATGAGTTCCATTACACTAGTTTGAGGATCAATACAACATTTGAAAGTATTAAAAGACATTTAACTAAGAAAGCAATAAAATTTAATTAACTACGTGACTAAGGCTATTCCAAAGTGTCTTTCCTCTCTTCCTTCTTTGCTTTTTATACACCTTCTACAATCCCCACTTGATTCTGAGCAAAACCCACTTTAATTTCTGGCCATTGGATGCCTATAACTCATCCCAGCCTTTGATTGCAATTTTGGCGCCAAAAATATCTGTGGTTGCTTGGAGAGGTTTTACAGGCATTAAATGCCCTTGGTTTGTTGTAGAGGTGGAGGGGACATGGTGTGAAAGGTGGGAGCAAGTGGGAAAGTTGGGGTGGTGAAACCAGGTATGTGGAGATGGTGGTATTTCTGTGTGAGTGAGGGAGAGGGAAAGGTGAACAGTGGGAATTAAGAAAACTTGTAATGTAAAGATAACTTGAGATTAAAGTTGAAAATGAGTTCCATTACACTAGTTTGAGGATCAATACAACATTTCAAAGTATTAAAAGACATTTAACTAAGAAAGCAATAAAATTTAATTAACTACGTGACTAAGGCTATTCCAAAGTGTCTTTCCTCTCTTCCTTCTTTGCTTTTTATACACCTTCTGCAATCCCCACTTGATTCTGAGCAAAACCCACTTTAATTTGTGGCCATTGGATGCCTATAACTCATCCCAGCCTTTGATTGCAATTTTGGCGCCAAAGATATCTGTGGTTGCTTGGAGAGGTTTTACAGGCATTAAATGCCCTTGGTTTGTTGTGGAGGTGGAGGGGACATGGTGTGAAAGGTGGGAGCAAGTGGGAAAGTTGGGGTGGTGAAACCAGGTATATGGAGATGGTGGTATTTCTGTGTGAGTGAGGGAGAGGGAAAGGTGAACAGTGGGCGGTTTGACTGTTTGACCGCGGTTTTATTTTAAAAGGGTGTGGGCTTTTGGATGGGCCTGGTAAAAGGGTAAGGTGGGTTTGTTTGTTTGTTTATTTGGTTTTGGAATTTTGGGTAATAAAGGGTCCGGATTGGTTGTAGAGTAATAAAGCCCAAGGACTAAACTTGTAATTTGTTGAAACTTTAGGGACTGAACATGCCATATTTCCAAAGTATCATAAGGGGCCATTCCTGCCATATAACATTAGTATAAGGACAATAATTGTATATTTCAATTTTTAAAACCTCCAGGGACCATTTATGTAATTTCACCAAAGATGAAGGGGTGAAGTTGTAATTTCCCAAAAGTTATCAAAAAGGTTCCAAATTGTAAGTTATGAATAGTACAAGGGTATATTTTGATAAATTTCCATTTTTACATACCCAGGGACTAATTTTGCCAATTTTGAAACTTGAGGGGTAAAAGTTGCCATTTTGTGAAAACTTTCATCCAGGGATCATAAGTGAACATTTTTGGTTTCCCAAGGACTTAAGTTGACTTTTCTTTAATTTTAAATCTTCAGGGACTAGTTTTGCCAATTTGTGTAACACAGGGACTGAAAATGACAATTGTGTGAACTTTGCATGCTTTTTACTTGTTTTCAATCTTTTTGTACCTGAATCACATAAAAACACATTTCAATGATATTTGTAACATTTGTATGGTCATTTGTGTGTTTTTGGTCGTTTTGTGGGTTTAAACAGTATAAAACATATGTGTATTTAGACACATATCAGCTACTTATAAAAATAGTTTAGTTAGGAAAAGAAAATAGGAAAATAAACTCAGAAACTTACAGGCTTTTAGGAATTGAAAAACTTTGATTTGAGACTACTAACAACGAAGTACTAAAGCTGTTACAACTAGATTTGATCCACCAAAAGTACCAAAACTCTCAAAAATAGGTAGTGCCAAACACCCCTTTTAACTAGGCTGTGTGGAGTTTTAGATTGAGGAAGACCAAGTTAAGCTATAGCTTTGAAAGATAAAGGGTTAGACAACTCAATAAATATGTGAAAACAGTTTTAAATCATTAAAAGCATTGAACATAGGCTGGATAAACAAGTTGCAATAAGCAGTAAAAAAAAGAGTACAAAGCGATTAAAGTAGAAAGCTTAAATTAACATCACATTGATTTCAAATAAAGAGTACATGAAAGACTCAAAGACTAGAAAACTTAAACTAAACCATACTTCTAATACTACTTACTGACTAATTTCCTCCCCCCTTCATAACATGGCTTACTTTAGTATTTATACAACTGAAAAAAATAAAAAGGGTCTTCTTTTGCTTTTGTCTTCTTATGGTTGTGTTTCTTGTGTGAGAGGGATGCTGAGATGGAGCACTTTGGAGTTGTTTGTGCTTTCTCCAATCGCTGGTAGCCCTTGGATTTGTCTTGGTCCCCAACTGGTTAATCATGGCCATTCAATTGCTTTTGGTGCCCAATATGTCACATGGATTGATGACCTGGAGTGGTATCATGTGAAGGTTGGGGCAGATAGTGGGATATGCTTTTTAGGAGGGGGAGATGGTGATATGTTTGGCGTGTAATGGAGAGCAGGGAGGTGGGAGAAGAAGGAGGGTTTCGTTTGACCGGTCAAGGATTGGGAGGGAAGGTATACGTTTTTATTAAAAACGTATTAGGGTTAGGGAGATGGGCTTGGGGTAAGTTTTGGGCTGGATTGGGGTTATAAGGAGTGGTGGGTTTCTTGTTTGGAAAGGGTGTTGGGTTTGTGTTGATTTGGGTGGATTAGTGTTTTGGGTATTAAAAAAAAAAAAAAAAAAAAAGTGTCCATTTGGTTTAGTAAGTGTAAGTACCATAAGGACAAAAAATGTAAAACTTGCAAAGTTCAAGGGCCTGTTATGTAACTTTCCAAAATTTATTATAAGGACCAACTTTGCAAAGTTCCAAAAGTGTAAGGACCAAAATTATTATTTTCCAAAATTTTAACTTTCAGGGACCAATCTCACTTTTTGAAACTCGAGGGACTAGACTTGCCATTTATGCAAACATTATTGTTTTTCAATCTTCTTCAATCCTTTTGCATCTGAAATACGCAAAAAACACACTCCAAGGATATTTTTGATGTTATTTGACCATTTAGAAGTGTTTTTGATCGTTTTGACTCGAAAAATGGAAGAAAAGATATGTGTAAAATGACACATATCAAATCCCCCACACTAAGCAATTGCTAGTCCGCAATTTTTTGAAAATTTAATGGATTTGAAACTCTTTACCAAAAGCCATTACTTCTGGAGTAGCCAAATGTTTTGATTCAAGTAAGAACTATGGTCCACCTGATAACAATGTGATTTTGAACAAACCACCAGCTGTCAACGAATTTGATTTGTCTTTACCAGAAGCCTTTTGCTTCTGGACTCGCCAACTCTTGATGGACACAGTCAACATCTTGGTGAATTGATTACCAATTATGGTTTTTCCACTGCCTTTACCACAAGCCATAATCTTGCGGGCTAGCCAACTCTTTCACTTTTTAGGATATGGCGAGTTGAGATACCATACAATTTTGGGCAAATTGCAAGCCATAAACGGATTTGATATATCTTTACCAAGAGCCGTTTGCTCCTGGATGAGCCAATCCTTTTGTCGTTTAGACATGGCGGACTGATAACCACAAAAATTTTGAAACTCAAGTGAATTTTTTTTTTAAAATTTGCCAAAAACGGGGGTACTAGATGGTAAAATGTGATCAAATTCGCTAGAATACCCCCCACACTTAGAATTGAATATTGTCCTCAATATTCAAAGTCCCGGCTATTATGCCGACTCTTTGAACATAAAAGTGCAACATTACAAGCTAAATGTGGAAACATCATTTTGTTTTTCACTTTATTGGTAACCACAGCAGGGGTAACTCCCCCACACTTAGGGTGAACACCCTAAGTACATGCTACTGTTTTTGTTTACCGAGTCGCTAGCTTGACTCGACCCCGAATTCATTTGTTCTTGGGGAAGCATGATGTGGAAGAGACAATCTCTATCGGACTTTCATTCAAGATGTTTGGACAAACATTTGAAGCACGTGAAAGTTCTACACCGATGAGATATAGAGACCCTGGATCAAAAGAATGATACATGGAAATGCCGGGGTCAAAGATAGTGTCTTTAGTCCCGAAGGAGTGAAGAAGAGAGGACGTCATGGGATAGGTGAAGAAAAGAAAGAAACTCATGATGAAAATCATGATTAACTCGTCATCACCCACGGGAGAATCCATAATTTCTAGATTATGAATCTCATCATTTAAGCTCGCTTGATCAAGTCATATCCCGGGTGTGTCATGATCAAAATGGAAGTTATCATACTCCGGTGGAGATATGATATGAGTGAGTTCACCGGAGAACTCCTCGCGAAGAGAATCAATCACAAGATGTAAATCTGTGAACTCATGTTCCGGAGTAGACTCATCACAATCCTCAATCTGAGTACCAAAGATTGGATTATCAGAAATCAAAGTGAATTCAGAGTCGAATTCAAACAAAGGATTGGTGAGAGTCGTATTAAATGTTTCGGGACACAAGTGATTATCATTCTCTATTGGACTGCTGGGATAAGAAGTGAGTGACGGATCATGATATAGGAGACTTTCAATTTCTCCCAGATCGGCTTCGAAATCAAGGAGACCATCATCACTTCCTGTTGGAAGTGGATTGATGTGAGTGAGTTCATCGGTGAACTCCTCAAGAAGATGATCAACATCAGAATGTGGAACTGATGCCTCAACATACTCGATGTCTCCATGAGATGTACAATCATCATTAAAATCTGAGAAAGTCTCAAAATGATCGTTCGAACACTCAAGAGGGGAAAGTGAATCACACATATGATCCAAAGTTCCCTGTGACTCTCCTGGGATTGGGACAAGGTCCTCAACACTAGACTTTATGAATTTGTCCGATTCCTTTTCAGGAACAGTGTCAAGATGCTTGTCCCCCATGTTTAGAGAGTGAGTGTGAACTTCGGGTGTAATAACAACAGACTGAGGGAGTTGAGAAGTACTAGCAGTTATGGATTTGATCAACGGCTAGTGACTTCGTCACATTATTTTCTCCCTGATTTTTTATGGAAGGAACCACAACTGATGAATTTGATGAGCCTTGATGAATATCAAGGGTATCTTCATCATCACTATCGTCATCGTCATCGTAGATGATAGTTTTACGCATTCGAAATCTTACTCTAGCTGCTTCTTCTGCTTCTTCAGCTAGTATTTCTTTGTAAGACTTCAGACGAGGTTCTTCCGAAGCAGGTTTGTTAACCAAATTCTTAAGATCATTTAAAGTATTTAAAACATTTTGCAAAAGTTCTTGAGCAAATGGTTGAGGTTGTGTTTCAAAAGTTTGGTATTGTAGAGGTTGGTCGTGATAATTCTTGTCACAGGGAAAAAGATTCCTAGTTTGACAATCGGTGCTAAAATGCGGACCTCCACAATACTCACAACCGTATTGTTGTGAAGTTGGTGCATTTTGAAACGATTCGGCATTGCAATTTTGATAACACGGATTATGCTCATATGAAATGAAATTATTTTGTGGCTCATTGCAAAAGCTCGGATTAAAATCGTAAGCGAATGAATTACTCGAACCACAAAACAAACAACTTCCATTTTGAATATCATTACCACATCGTTCACATGTGCACCAACGACATGGTAGACCGAAAAGTGGCTTACCACAACCGACGCAAGGAATAAAAGTCAGAGGTGGGACAAGTAGTGTGCTCTGAGAGCTAGGAATTTCCACCACTTCCGTTATGGTCACTGGTTTTTGTTCTTGATAAACGTGAATATTAGGCAAGTCGTTCTTTTTAGTCACTGCTCTAAGCTCTGTATGTTTGCTTGACAAACCTTTAACCGTAAATCCTGAAAGGTTAGGATCAATTCTTGATGGTTTGTCATTAATAGCGCATATCTCAGGTAGTGATGGGTAATTGGAAGAATTCGGTGAATCATCGAGAGAATTTGGATGTACGAACAAATTGCACGTAGTGCAAAAGCTGTTACTACAATTATTTCCACACTTCTCACAAATACACCGGAAACAACGATAGCCATTCTCAATCGGGCTTTTACAGTGAAAACACGTGTAGCCGAGAGACGCCATAAGAATTATACATGAGAGGGGTATAAGAAGGTAGAATCAAACGAATAGAGGGTAAGGAAAAATATTTTTGGGTTTTTCGAAAAACACATCAATTAAAATGAGACCAACTCAAGCAGACAATTGCGAACTTAAACCAATAATCACAATGTAAATGGCTTCTTTGAAAAAGGTACACCAATTCACAAGGACACAATGGCAAGTTTTAATCTTTTGTTTGGGAACTTATTAATGTTCACACCCCCAGTTGGTAGGTGTTCTGCCTTGGTTCTCGGCGGTGTGTTTTATGCTTATTTTATTTAAATAAAGAAAACCGGAAAATCTTTTTGTATTATTATTATTATTTTTTTTTATGATAAATATATATACAAAAGAAAAGGAAAATATTTTTGTGTTTTATATTTTTTTAAAAACGGTAACTTCTTGACGAAGGTTCTACAAGTCACTAATCATTAAAATCGTAACGATATTGTCGCAACACAACCTCCCCGGCAGTGGCGCCATTTTGATAATGCGTTTTGGAGTGCGTATAAAAAATATACAAGGTAGACGTGAGTGGAATTTGCTAATTAACCTTTAGGAAAAGGAAGACTTGCGAAAACTCGTGAATACAATATATATATGTGATACCGGGTAAGTGATTACCCGGGTCGTGTCCCAACGAGGTGTGAATCGGCAATATCGTGTGAGATTCGAGATTAAAATGCTTGTAAGGATGTTGAGAGATTATTTGGAATTGTGAAATTACGATGAATTGCAAATAACGTACGAAAATAAAGTAAACGTAACTAAAACATGAATACAAACAAGGAATAAAAAATAAGACTTAAAAACTATTTAAAATCCTACGGAAATGATAATAGGAAACTAGGGAGAAAGCTAAACGTAATCTAATTTAAAAACGTAAAAGTTCATTAAATAAAGCGTAAGTGCACGAATTAAAACATAAATTTATTGTTACGCTAGGCCTACGGGTGTAAAAACTATTTTTTTATGATTCTAATAATAAAAGAAAATTTTTAGAAAAAGAAAAATATTTTTTTAGACTTTTATATTTTTTATAATGATTTAAAAACAATTAAAACTAAACTAAATCATAAAAAAATACTAAAATTTATGGGAAAAATCTGAAAATTTTTTGGAAACTAAATAAACTTAAGGCTAACCTAAGAAAAATAAAATGAAGTGAGAACAGCTAATGAATAAGCAGAAATAAGCAAAAGATAAGCTGATAAGATTAAATAAGCTAAATAAAATACAACTACATTAGATATTTAATAAAGTAAAACATAACATAAAACATACAAGAGCTCAGATGGTGGGAGTGTGTTGACCAAGTGTCTGTTGGGCCAAGAAGTGCCAGGTTCGAATCTATCTTCTAGCACTTTTTCCAAATTATATATATATATATATATATATATATATATATATATATATATATATTTTTTTTCTCTTTGCAATTCTGTTCAACAGCTAACAACAAGCGATTTTTACAAAACAAACTTTAACGAAAACCTCTAACTAGGCTTGTGCAAGCTAGAAATTTTCACAGAGAAGGTATTGTGCCAAGTTGGTTAAAAAGAACTAAAAGCTATCTAATTTAGCACATAAGCCACGACCAAGGAGCAAATCAACAATCTTAGTCTCAAACACACGTAAGTAACATGATAACAATATTCATCCATAAGAATCAACAGGAACTAAAACAATATTTCAACAAACTCAGTTAAGAACCCGCAAAAATAAGCCAAAGAGGCTGATGCAACAGTGGGTTAAGGGGGCACTTTTGAGGGTTCGAAAAGTAGTAAAAGAAAATTCATACAAATAAAATAAAAATGGGATCATCAAGATAAGCTGGGAAATAATGTGGGAAACAAAATTTTAGGTCCTAATACTAGATAATGACAGAATTAAAAATATATGTTGGCGGGGGTTTAGGACAGCAAGCTGCTGAAGGCAGTTGGGTGTAATGGGTCAAATGGAATGTTTTTGACAACCAAATTTCGTAAGCCAATCATTTAGCAAGTACACTAAACCATCCATACCAACTCGGAACCTACATATGCCAGATATGAGCTTTGTAAGGGCTACTAAAGTCTGCAAATTAGGGACTATTTGGGACAGTTTGAGAGCAGGCCTGCTAGCTTATGAAGCAATTTGCAGGCTACAAAAACCACCAAATGACGTAGAACATTAAACTTAGGCTACCAACACTAAACACTAGACTACAGCAATCAATTCTTAAGGCTAAATCTACCTGATTTGGGCGGTATAGCTGCTGATGCAGCAGGGATACAAAGTGGTACTATACGCAATGCAACAGTGAAAGTAATGGGTACAAACATGAGCTTGACCTGATGAAATCTTATACCAGAAATCAAACAACTACTTTAGACTAAATTGAACTAGATTTGAGCAACAATCATACCTACAAAAGTCCTAAACTAGAATTTACATGTGCTACTTATAAAAATAGTTTAGTTAGGAAAAGAAAATAGGAAAATAAACTTAGAAACTTACAGGCTTTTAGGAATTGAAAAACTTTGATTTGAGACTACTAACAACGAAGTACCAAAGCTGTTACAACTAGATTTGATCCACCAAAAGTACCAAATCTCTCAAAAATAGGTAGTGCCAAACACCCCTTTTAACTAGGCTGTGTGGAGTTTTAGATTGAGGAAGACCAAGTTAAGCTATAGCTTTGAAAGATAAAGGGTTAGACAACTCAATAAAGATGTGAAAACAGTTTTAAATCATTAAAAGCATTGAACATAGGCTGGATAAACAAGTTGCAATAAGCAGTAAAAAAAAGAGTACAAAGCGATTAAAGTAGAAAGCTTAAATTAACATCACATTGATTTCAAATAAAGAGTACATGAAAGACTCAAAGACTAGAAAACTTAAACTAAACCATACTTCTAATACTACCTACTGACTAGTTTCCTCCCCCCTTCATAACATGGCTTACTTTAGTATTTATACAACTAAAAAAAATAAAAATGGTCTTCTTTTGCTTTTGTCTTCTTATGGTTGTGTTTCTTGTGTGAGAGGGATGCTGAGATGGAGCACTTTGGAGTTGTTTGTGCTTTCTCCAATCGATGGCAGCCCTTGGATTTGTCTTGGTCCCTAACTGGTTAATCATGGCCATTCAATTACTTTTGGTGCCCAATATGTCACATGGATTGATGACCTGGAGTGGTATCATGTGAAGGTTGGGGCAGATAGTGGGATATGCTTTTGAGGAGGGGGGAGATGGTGATATGTTTGGCGTGTAATGGAGAGCAGGGAGGTGGGAGAAGAAGGAGGGTTTCGTTTGACCGGTCAAGGATTGGGAGGGAAGGTATACGTTTTTATTAAAAACGTATTAGAGTTAGGGAGATGGGCTTGGGGTAAGTTTTGGGATGGATTGGGGTTATAAGGAGTGGTGGGTTTCTTGTTTGGAAAGGGTGTTGGGTTTGTGTTGATTTGGGTGGATTAGTGTTTTGGGTATTATAAAAAAAAAAAAAAAAAAGTGTCCGTTTGGTTTAGTAAGTGTAAGTACCATAAGGACAAAAAATGTAAAACTTGCAAAGTTCAAGGGCCTGTTATGTAACTTTCCAAAATTTATTATAAGGACCAACTTTGCAAAGTTCCAAAAGTGTAAGGACGAAAATTATTATTTTCCAAAATTTAAACTTTTAGGGACCAAATATGTCACTTTTTGAAACTCGAGGGACTAGACTTGCCATTTATGCAAACATTATTGTTTTTCAATCTTTTTCAATCCTTTTGCATCTGAAATACGCAAAAAACACACTCCAAGGATATTTTTGATGTTATTTGACCATTTAGAAGTGTTTTTGATCGTTTTGACTCGAAAAATGGAAGAAAAGATATGTGTAAAATGACACATATCATGCAACTAGATCTATTTTTGCTACTAAATCAAATGGTACTTTTAAAACCCCAACTAGTTCTATTGATGGCTCTACTGCTAGAAAGCAATCTGCTGCTAGTACAAAACTTTCTACTTCTAGGCCAAAAGTTTTATCAAATACAGTTGTTGGAAATCATATTTATGCTGTTAAGGCCTCAGCTTGCTGGGTTTGGAAACCTAAATCATCTGTTTCAAACAATGTTTCCAAAAACAGCATTGCATCAAGTGATTTAAAGAAATTTAATTATGTTGATGCACAAGGCAGATCCAAGTCAGTAATGGCTTGGGTCCCCAAGAGAAACTTATTTCTCTATTTTCATGTGTAGGGTAATCTACAGGATGATCTAAAAGATATGGCTATAGTTGATAGTGGATGCTCTGGACATATGACAGGAGATGAGTCTCAACTAGAAGACTTTGAGGCTTTTGAAGGTGGTTATGTTGCTTTTGGGAATGATTCAAAAAGTGGAAAGATTATTGGTAGAGGAACTCTAAGAGCAGGAAATTTGGACTTTGAGAAGGTGTTTCTTGTGAAAGGTTTTAAGTTTAACCTCTTTAGTGTCTCACAAATGTGTGACAAAAAGAACTTTGTTCTTTATACAGACACTGAATGTATGATCCTTTCTCCTGATTTTCAGTTGCCAGATGATAAATTTGTGCTATTGAAGGTCCCTAGAAATGAAAATATATACAGTGACCATATTAAGAACATTGTTCCCAAAAGAGCTTCAACTTGTCTAATTGCAAAGGCCACTATTGATGAGTCCAAATTATGGCATAGAAGACTTGGACATCTGAACTACAAGACCATGTATAAGTTGGTGAAAGGAAATCTTGTGAGAGGGATGCCTACAAAGATGTTTGAAAATTGTGAGACTTGTGTTGCTTGTCAAAAGGGTAAACAACACAGAGTTTCATTCAAGTCCAAGACAGTGAACACAATTACTGAGCCCCTACATTTACATCACATGGACTTATTTGGGTCTGTTTTTGTGAATATCTTGAACAAGAAGTCATATTGTCTAGTTGTCACAGATGACTTTAGCAGGTTTACTTGGGTGTTCTTTCTAGCTAATAAAGATGATACTCTAGAGATACTCAAGGCATTCATTACTAGAGTTGAAAACTTGCACAACCACAAAGTGAAAATAATCAGATGTGACAATGGTACTGAGTTCAAGAATAGTGTGATGAATCAATTTTGCGTGGGAAAGGGAATTCTAAGACAGTATAGTGTTGCAAGAACTCCACAGTAGAATGGTGTTGTAGAGAGAAGAAACAGGACACTGATTGAGGCTGCAAGAACAATGTTATCTGACTCTAAACTACCTATACCTTTTTGGGCTGAAGCTGTGAACACTGCATGTTTTGTGCAAAACAGAAGTAAGGTAGTTAAGCCTCACAATAAGACTCCATATGAGTTATTTCATGGAAAGAAACCAATGATTGATTTTCTCAAACCATTTGGATGTCCTGTTACTATTTTGAACACTAACGATCAGTTAGGCAAATTTGAAGAAAAAGATGATGAAGGATACTTGGTTGGTTACTTTGTGAATAGTAATGCTTTCAGGGTATATAATAAGAGAACCAAACATGTAGAGGAGAATTTGCATATCAAGTTTAGTGAGAACACATCTAATGTTGAAGGGAAAGGACCAGAATGGTTGTTTAATGTTGATATTCTTGCCAAAACAATGAATTATGTACCAGTTATTGCTAGTGTTGATACTAACAAACCTCAAGAAGATTTTGTTTTGATTGAGAAACTGAAGATTGGTCCAACTTTACTACCCTTTCAGAAAGATCAAAGTTCACAAGAAGATGTTGTTACTCAAGAGAAACCTAAGGAAACTGAAGAAGGTATTGAAATACCTGTTGATGTGAAAAAGGTAACAAATGAAACTCCCAAAGTAGTTGTTGATGTCTCTCCTACAAGGCCAGAAGACTCTACTGCTGACTCAGAAGATTCTACTGCTAGGCCAAAACAAACAACTACTGCTTCAACTAATTCTTCTGCTAAGCCTACTAACTCTGCTTCTTCACCAAAGTTTCCTTCTTTGGACACTCAGGGTAGGTCTTTTGCTGATCCAAACTATCCTGATGATTCAAATATGCCTCCTCTAGAAAATATCTATTATGATACAGATGATGAAGCTCTTGATGGTAAGCTATTTGGAGCTGATGCTGACATTACTAATTTGGAACTCAACATTCCTGTTAGTCCCACAACTACCACAAGGGTTTACAAGGATCATCCCAAAGAACAAATTCTTAGTGATCCAACATCATCTGTTCAAACAAGAAGAATGACTAAAGAGCTGAAAGATCTACAACATCAAAGTTTCTTTGCAAGATCTCTGCATCAAAGAAACAGTCACAAAGATCTACAAAATTGCTTATTTGCCTGTTTTCTATCTCAAATTGAACCCAAGAATACTTACAAAGCCTTACAAGAAGCAAGTTGGGTGGAAGCAATACAAGATGAGCTTCTGCAATTCAAACTACAAGAAGTATAGACTTTGGTTGATTTGCCAAATGGTAAAAGAGTGATTGGCACTAAATGGGTTTTCAGATGCAAAAGAGATGAAATGGGCATAGTCATCAGAAATAAGGCAAGGTTAGTAGCACAAGGATACTGATTGGTCTCAGACAGTAAGAAAATATTAACCAAGTAATGGTCAACAAGTCAAACAGTCTAAACCAATACTCCGTGGAGTTTAGTGTTTCCCCGGATCGTTAAATCCCAACGAGGCGTGAAATCTGAAATAAAACGACTTCGAGATCAGGTGAATTGAACAAGAAAAGGGTTTAAGTGATTGTACTACTGAAATATAAGTAGGAATAGCTTTAATAAGCTATATCAACTAATATATGAAATCAGATAAGTACAAATGAAAAGGAACTGGAAAACGTATACGTTTAATATTTAAACGTACACAACAAAAACGATTTTAACTATAGTGGTAATTTGTATGCCTTAGGGGCTTAAATGCAAATAAAATAAGCTTAAAATATTTATTTTATAATTACTAAATTATTTAAAAGTTAATAAAACCTAAAAAATGTAAAAAGAAATAAAATGTACGTTTATTTTTAAGTAAACGTAAACGTACAAAAGTTAAACGTGAATTCTGTCAAATAAAACTCCCACAAATATGAAAATTATATTTTTAGAATCCTAAACTTATTGGAAACTTATTAGAAAATTAAAATTATTTTTATAACTATTTAATTAATTATTATTATTTAATCACTATTTTTAATTAGTTAATAATTCACTAATAAATAGAAAAATGTAAAATAAGTCTAGAAATATAAAATTAAAATTTCTAAAAGTCTAAAATATTATAAAACTTATTTTAAAACTAAAATTATATTTTTCACACTATTTATCTATTTATTATTAATTAATTATTATTTAATTATTATTTAACTAATTATATTGATTTAAATTATTAAAAATACTAAAAAGACTTAGATATTTAAGAAAATTTTTATAAATCTAATTAACCATCACAGGAATCCTAAAAAATTATAAAAAGTTTATTTTATGTATTTTTAAACTAATTTACTAATTATTATTCTATTTATTAATTAATTATCAATTAAACTAATTATATTATAAAAAATAGAAAATGAACAGTATAAATTTTAGAAAAATTTATAAAAATGTTTTACCTTATATAAAAGCTAGAAAAATTATAATAACTAGGTGGTACTTTATAAAATATAATTATGCTATTTAATTCTTATTTATTAATTAATAATTAATTAAACTAATATTAATTCTAAATATTACCAAATGATAAAGGAAAATTCTGGAAAAATTTATAAAAATACTTTAATATTAGAGAGATTTAATAAAAATATAAAAATACAGAAGTGCTTATAAATAAGCTAAAAAGAAAATTAAATAGATAATTTCTATTAAATAGAAGCTATCACTATAATTAAGTTTGTCTTTTTCAGTTTTTTTCTTTTATAGAACTAATAAAATACTTAAAATAAGAAACTTTTATAAAGAAAACTAATTTAGAAACTCAGAATAAGCACTGTGAGTGCTTATTACCCTTGACAGTTGACTTTGGTTGACTAGATCAAGAAATAAGCTCAAATGAGCATGTGTGGGGTCCACAAGGTATTTTCTGGTTCCACTAAGTTATTTGGACATGTATAAGCAAGATTTGCTCAAATAAGGTGGTATAATAAGCCAGGAATCCACAATAAGCACTTTGCTTATTGTGATTCTGAGACAAAATGGGACAGAATTTGAGGACAAATTCAAGTGGGGTCCACTGATGCACAGGTCAAACAAATGGTCAATTTATGAACCATGGTAGGAGGGGGGTTGGGAGAACCTAAATATGGAGTGTGGGACCCACTGGGGTGGCCACAATCAACCACCAAAGTGATGGTGGTGGTGGTGATGGTCTGCGCACAGGGCAAATGGTTGCCCTGCAGGTGTATTCCAGGGGTAAAATAGTCCACTAGAAAATTTTATAAAAATAAAACAATTGCATGATTCTATAGCTCTACTGGTAGACAACACTCACAACAAGTTTCAAAGCCCAATATTAAGCACAAAATTCTAGATAAATCATGCCATTTTTGAGATTTCTGAGGTGATGCACTTTTGACTTTTTACAAAACTTTGAGATTTGACTTTGATGAACTTCAAACACTGATTTTATGATTAAAGATGTTTAGTTAAGATATAATATGACCAAATTAAGTTAAAGCACACACTTATGAATGGACTTGATGAGTTTTGGACTCAAATATCACCACAGTTAACTGTGGTAATGAATTGTTTGTGAATTTGACTTTTGGGTGTATTTGTATCTAATGAAATGGTTTCCCTGACCTTATATTCACCCAAGAAACTCAATGAAACACAGAGTTATACAATAAAGCAACTAGAGCAACACAGATAAGCTTAATCTAAACACCCTTTTTGATGACTGATGTGTGATTTTCCAAAGTAAACAATGAATCTAGACCACAATACTAGCACAGAAACATACACTATGATTACTTAAACCTATTCTAGCATAATTGTCCCACTAATAACAACAACAACTCAGAATTTAACAAAGGGCTAAGTTTTACTTGAAAATTGAAATATTAAGCAACTACTGATTTCAATGAACAACAATGCTACTTTTGTTTATATTTTCACTAAATTACTTCAAACAAACATAAACAACACAGAAATAAGCAAAGACAGCTATGGTATTGTAAAATAGGCTTGAAATGAATATGAAGCTTACAAAGTGGCTAATGATAGAACAAGCTGAGGACCAAATGAACAACCTAACACCCCCCACAGGGTACTAAAACCATGTTTCCCAAGCTTTCCATGCTTCCAAATCACCTCTGAATCCAGAATTCAAATCTCAACACTCTCCGTTGACTTATGTTGACCAATTTGTATTTGTGGAATTTTTTAAAGCTACACTGAATTGTAAGTTACTAAAAGGTTTATTGAGCTTATTAGGAGCTTATATGAGCTTATTGAGTCTGTAATCAGCAACTAAGAACAACACTTAAGTAGAATGAGATTTTTGGAAATTTGAGAATTGCATAAACTGATTCATACATAAAAACTGAAATTGATTATTGGAAATAGGTTCACATACACTTAAAAACACTAAACAAAATACTTGAAAGCCAAATTTTATACTAGAAATTAGAACATAATTAAGTCAACATATATTTTTCTAATTTTAACTAGATAGATCTCCACCTTGCTTCTTTCTTGATTTATATTGACCTTTAGGGCTCCTTGCAGCCTTCTGACACTTTCCCACTTCTAATCTCAACCATTGGATGAGTCAAACTCATTCCAGCCTTTAAATCTTATTTTGGCGCCAAAAAGTAAACAGGTGGCTAGGAGATATTTTAGGACAATTAAGGATTTGTGAAGTGTTGTGGAGGTGGCAGGGAGAATAATTGGGCATTAGGCATGGGCTTTTGGGAAAATAGCCATGAAACCAGGGTGTGTGAGGGTGAGGTGAAGTGTGATTTGGTGGGGAAAGCATTTAATGCTCATTGGGAAGATACAGGGTATAGGGGGTGAGTATGTGGTGTAAAGTGAGCAAGTTGGGGAGGTGAGGTGGTGTAATACCACCCTGGTATTGGGTGAAGCAGGCTGGGAGAGGGAGATGAACAGTGGTTGGGGTGGTTTGGCGGTATTGGGGGAGGTCAAACGGGGTCAAACCCCCGTTTTTATTAATAAGGGGTGTGGACTGGGCTTGGTTTTGGGCCTAGGTGATTTGTAGTATAGTGGTAAGTATTCCCGCCTGTCACGCGGGTGACCCGGGTTCGTTCCCCGGCAGCGGCGCCAAATTTTGATTGGTCTCAGACAGTCAGAAAATATTAACCAAGTAATGGTCAACAAGTCAAACAGTCTAAACCAATACTCCGTCGAGTTTAGTGTTTCCCCGGATCGTTAAATCCCAACGAGGCGTGAAATCTGAAATAAAACGACTTCGAGATCAGGTGAATTGAACAGGAAAAGGGTTTAAGTGATTGTACTACTGAAATATAAGTAGGAGTAGCTTTAATAAGCTATATCAACTAATATGTGAAATCAGATAAGTACAAATGAAAAGGAACTGGAAACGTATGCGTTTAATATTTAAACGTACACAACAAAAACGATTTTAACTATAGTGGTAATTTGTATGCCTTAGGGGCTTAAATGCAAATTAAATAAACTTAAAATATTCATTTTATAATTACTAAATTATTTAAAATTTAATAAAACCTAAAAAATGTAAAAAGATATAAAATGTACGTTTATTTTTAAGTAAACGTAAACGTACAAAAGTTAAACGTGAATTCTGTCAAATAAAACTCCCACAAATATGAAAATCATATTTTTGGAATCCTAATATTATTGGAAACTTATTAGAAAATTAAAATTATTTTTATAACTATTTAATTAATTATTATTATTTAATAACTATTTTTAATTAGTTAATAATTCACTAATAAATAGAAAAATGTAAAATAAGTCTAGAAATATAAAATTAAAATTTCTAAAAGTCTAAAATATTATAAAACTTATTTTAAAACTAAAATTATATTTTTCACACTATTTATCTATTTATTATTAATTAATTATTATTTAACTAATTATATTGATTTAAATTATTAAAAATACTAAAACGACTTAGATATTTAAGAAAATTTTTATAAATCTAATTAACCATCATAGGAATCCTAAAAAATTATAAAAAGTTTATTTTATGTATTTTTAAACTAATTTACTAATTATTATTCTATTTATTAATTAATTATCAATTAAACTAATTATATTATAAAAATAGAAAATGAACAGTATAAATTCTAGAAAAATTTATAAAAATGTTTTACCTTATATAAAAGCTAGAAAAATTATAATAACTAGGTGATACTTTATAAAATATAATTATGCTATTTAATTCTTATTTATTAATTAATAATTAATTAAACTAATATTAATTCTAAATATTACCAAATGATAAAGAAAAATTCTGGAAAAATTTATAAAAATACTTTAATATTAGAGAGATTAAATAAAAATATAAAAATACAAAAGTGCTTATAAATAAGCTAAAAAGAAAATTAAATAAATAATTTCTATTAAATAGAAGCTATCACTATAATTAAGTTTGTCTTTTTCTGTTTTTTTCTTTTATAGAACTAATAAAATACTTAAAATAAGAAACTTTTATAAAGAAAACTAATTTAGAAACTCAGAATAAGCACTGTGAGTGCTTATTACCCTTGACAGTTGACTTTGGTTGACTACATCAAGAAATAAGCTCAAATGAGCTTGTGTGGGGTCCACAAGGTATTTTCTGGTTCCACTAAGTTATTTGGACATGTATAAGCAAGATTTTCTCAAATAAGGTGGCTGAATAAGCCAGGAATCCACAATAAGCACTTTGCTTATTGTGATTCTGAGACAAAATGGGACAGAATTTGAGGACAAATTCAAGTGGGGTCCACTGATGCACAGGTCAAACAAAGGGTCAATTTATGAATCCTGGTAGGAGGGGGGTTGGGAGAACCTAAATATGGAGTGTGGGACCCACTGGGGTGGCCACAATCAACCACCAAAGTGATGGTGGTGGTGGTGATGGTCTGTGCACAGGGCAAATGGTTGCCCTGCAGGTGTATTCCAGGGGTAAAATAATCTACTAGAAAATTTTATAAAAATCAAACAATTGCATGATTCTATAGTTCTACTGGTAGACAACACTCACAACAAGTTTCAAAGCCCAATATTAAGCACAAAATTCTAGATAAATCATGCCATTTTTGAGATTTCTGAGGTGATGCACTTTTGACTTTTTACAAAACTTTGAGATTTGACTTTGATGAACTTCAAACACTGATTTTATGACTAAAGATGTTTAGTTAAGATATAATATGACCAAATTAAGTTAAAGCACACACTTATGAATGGACTTGATGAGTTTTGGACTCAAATATCACCACAGTTAACTATGGTGATGAATTGTTTGTGAATTTGACTTTTGGGTGTATTTGTATCTAATGAAATGGTTTCCCTGACCTTATATTCACCCAAGAAACTCAATGAAACACAGAGTTATACAATAAAGCAACTAGAGCAACACAGATAAGCTTAATCCAAACACCCTTTTTGATGACTGATGTGTGATTTTCCAAAGTAAACAATGAATCTAGACCACAATACTAGCACAGAAGCATACACTATGATTACTTAAACTTATTCTAGCATAATTGTACCACTAATAACAACAACAACTCAGAATTTAACAAAGGGCTAAGTTTTACTTGAAAATTGAAATACTAAGCAACTACTGATTTCAATGAACAACAATGCTACTTTTGTTTATATTTTCACTAAATTACTTCAAACAAACATAAACAACACAGAAATAAGCAAAGACAGCTATGGTATTGTAAAATAGGCTTGAAATGAATATGAAACTTACAAAGTGGCTAATGATAGAACAAGCTGAGGACCAAATGAACAACCTAACACCCCCCATAGGGTACTAAAACCATGTTTCCCAAGCTTTCCATCCTTCCAAATCACCTCTGAATCCAGAATTCAAATCTCAACACTCTCAGTTGACTTATGTTGACCAATTTGTATTTGTGGAATTTTTTAAAGCTACACTGAATTGTAAGTTATTAAAAGCTTTATTGAGCTTATTAGGAGCTTATATGAGCTTATTGAGTCTGTAATCAGCAACTAAGAACAGCACATAAGTAGAATGAGATTTTTGGAAATTTGAGAATTGCATAAACTGATTCATACATAAAAACTGAAATTGATTATTAGAAATAGGTTCACATACACTTAAAAACACTAAACAAAGTACTTGAAAGCCAAATTTTATACTGGAAATTAGAACATAATTAAGTCGACATATATTTTTATAATTTTAACTAGATAGATCTCCACCTTGCTTCTTTCTTGATTTATATTGACCTTTAGGGCTCCTTGCAGCCTTCTGACACTTTCCCACTTCTAATCTCAACCATTGGATGAGTCAAACTCATCCCAGCCTTTAAATCTTATTTTGGCGCCAAAAAGTAAACAGGTGGCTAGGAGATATTTTAGGATAATTAAGGATTTGTGGAGTGTTGTGGAGGTGGCAGGGAGACAAATTGGGCATTAGGCATGGGCTTTTGGGAAAATAGCCATGAAACCAGGGTGTGTGAGGGTGAGGTGAGGTGTGATTTGGTAGGGAAAGCATTTAATGCTCATTGGGAAGATACAGGATATAGGGGGTGAGTATGTGGTGTAAAGTGAGCAAGTTGGGGAGGTGACGTGGTGTAATACCACCCTGGTATTGGGTGAAGCAGGCTGAGAGAGGGAGATGAACAGTGGTTGGGGTGGTTTGGCGGTATTGGGGGAAGTCAAACGGGGTCAAACCCCCGTTTTTATTAATAAGGGGTGTGGACTGGGCTTGGTTTTGGGCCTAGGGAAAAAGAAAATGGTGGGCTGGTGGTTGTGTTTGGACTAGGCTTGGTTTTGGGTTTATAATAATACAAAGGGTCCGGTTGGTGTATAGTAATAAACAAGGACCAATTTTGTAATTTGGACAAAATTGAGGGGCTGATTTTTCAATTTTCCCAAAGTAGTTATAGGGACCAATTATGCCATTTATGAGTAACCCAAGGACCAAAGATGTAATATTTTCATTTAAAATACTCAGGGACCTTTTCTGCCAATTTCTCAAACACTAGGGACCAAACCTGTAATTTTCTGAAAATTGAAGGGTTGAAGTTGTAATTTCCCAAAAGTTATTATAAGGACCAATTTTGTCATTTAAGAATAGTGCAAGGTTTATTTTTCATATTTTTCCATTTTCAAAACCTTAAGGACTATATTTGACATTTTTGAAACTTGAGGGACTAAAGTTGTCATTTTGCAATTTTTTTAACTTTAAAGAACTATACTTGACAACTTATGAATCCCTAAGGACCTTTGATGGTATTTTTCATGTTTTGATTTACCAGGGACTAGTTTTGCCAAATTTTCAAAGTTCAGGGACTGAAACTGTAAATTATGTGAAATGTGTTGTTTTTCATCAGTTTTCAATCCTTTTGCTTAAAAACACAATCCAGTGATATTTTATGTATTTTAAGGCATTCCTGTGTGTTTTCATATGTTTTTGCAGTCTAAATGTAACAGAAATGATGAGTATTTACACACTCATCAGATACACTCAGCAAGAAGGCCTTGACTATGATGAAGTATTTGCACCAGTGGCAAGAATAGAAGCCATTAGACTTTTCTTGGCATATGCTTCATACAAAGATTTTGTGGTGTATTAGATGGATGTAAAGAGTGCTTTTCTGTATGGGACCATTACAGAAGAAGTTTATGTGTCTCAACCACCTAGTTTTGAAGACCCTGATTATCCTGACAAAGTTTACAAGGTGAATAGAGCAATGTATGGGTTATATCAAGCTCCCAGAGCTTGGTATGATACCTTGTCAACATATTTGTTAGATTGTGGGTTTAGTAGAGGAAATATTGACAAGACTTTGTTTCTCAAAAGACAAAAGGATGATATTTTGCTGGTCCAAATCTATGTTGATGACATCATCTTTGGTTCTACAAACAGAGCTATGTGTGTTGATTTTGAGAAGCTTATGAAGGATAAGTTTGCTATGAGTTCAATGGGAGAACTAACCTTCTTCTTGGGTCTGCAAGTTGTACAGAAGGAAGATGGTATATTTATTAGTCAGGATAAGTATGTCAATGACATTTTGAAGAAGTTTGGATTTGAAGATGCTAAGCCTGCAAAGACAACCATGGAATCCAACAAGCCTTTGTTAAAGGATGAATATGGAAAAGAAGTAGATGTTCACTTGTACAGATCAATGATTGGTTCATTGATGTACCTTACAGCTTCAAGGCCTGATATTATGTTTGCTGTATGTGCCTGTGCAAGATTCCAAGTATGTCCCAAAGAATCACATCTCAATGCAGCAAAGAGAATTTCTAGGTATCTAAGGCATCAACCAAAATTGGGTCTCTGGTATCCTAAGGATTCACCTTTTGATTTGGTAGCATACTCAGATAGTGACTATGCTGGAGCTTGCTTGGATAGAAAGTCTACAACTGGAGATTGTAAATTTCTTGGAAACAAATTGGTGTCATGGCAATGCAAGAAACAAACAGTGGTTGCAAATTCTACAACTAAAGCTGAGTATGTGGCTGCTTCAAGTTGTTGTGGACAAGTGCTTTGGTACAATTTCATGAACACAAAAATTCATATTGATAACAACAGCACACTCTGCATAATTAAAAATACTGTTTTTCATTCTAAAACAAAACATATTGAGATAAGACATCATTTTATAAGAGATTGTTATGAAAAGAAGTTAATTAAAATTGTTAAGATTCATACTGATAACAATGTTGCTGATCTACTCACTAAACACTTTGATGTGGGGAGGTTTCAATTTTTAATTGCAAACACTGGTATGATCAATCTTTGAAAAACTTATCTCTTTCTGTTTTTAAAGTTTTGTAAAGATGTTGTGCTACTTGTTAATCTATTTCTGCTGCTTCTTGAGAAGCATGTTGTTAAGTTGGAATGTACTCTGCTGCTATATGATTCTACTGCTACATACTTCTAGTACATTTGCAACATATGTTGGTATGTTTTGTGGTGTTTGGCCTAACATTTTGCAGGAAAAGTTATAAGTGATGATTGTTGTTGTTACTTCACAAGAATGCAAATATTCAAGACATAACTGGATCATTCATCACTCATTCAAGCCAAAAGGTTACAAATCAAAGAGTTTCAAACACAAATCACTGCCCAAGTAAACAAAAGACTGCTACATCAATATATGAAATCAAAAGACAACAACCTACAACTACATCAATGCCTAGGGCATGGAAGCCCAAGTCCACTTCTCTTTCTTTAGGCAGAGGAGGGTTTGACTTTCTTGTTCTAGATGATGGCCTTGGCCTTGATGATTGTGGTCTTTCAGGAGTAGCAGGAGGATTGTTCTGAGGCTCATCCTTATCTGAAGAAGAGCAAAGAAAGGGGGAAACAAGTTCCATTGGAGATGGAGGTCTGATGGGGATCCAGGCTGGGTCTTCTAATGATTCTGATGAAGATGGAGATTTGGGGGGCATAACTTCCTTACCCCTTGATGTGCTTGGTGTCTGAATCAAGTTCAAAAGATCTTTAAACACTGGAAGATCATGTTTTCTCTTCCGTGCTTGCTCCTTTGTCCTACATCCATTGTGGGGAGGACGGAATGGTGGCACATAGGTAGGGAGTGGTGCTTCATCATCGGAGGATGAATCAGAGGAGATGTTGATTATTTCGGGAGTGGATTTCATTTTAATTGAGACTTGATTTGGTTGATTGACGTTTTTGAAAGTAGGGTTTGCATGTGCTAAATTAGGGGAAGATTAGTTCCTTTTTTATAGGGATCAAGGCATATCTTATGCATTTATTGTTGAGGATCGTTTGACTTTTTGACCAAGTTTGATTAGTCAACTCTGCTGCTGGCCAAAATCAATCTGCTGCTAGTTGTTTCATTCTGCTGCTAGTTTTGCTGATACTCTGGTTGTGCTGCTACAGTTGTAAGTGTGAGGGTGGAATGTGTAACTTCTCCAAACCAGTTTAAAACCTAATTGACATTCATAATTGGTTTTTACGCGCTCCAAATTGAAGTTCTCTCAAACCCCAACACTTTATTACTCTCAAAGTCAAAAATCCCCAATTTCTCAAAACCCTAATTCATGGATTGTACACGTACCTGGGCAGAAAATCACAATAATGTTGCTTTATTGGATGAAGAGTTGGTTCCTAAAGATTTCACAGATATGGCAAAATTCTTGAATGCTACTTCTCTTAGGTATGCATTAATTGTGAATCCTACTATATATGTTTCCTACATCAAACAGTTTTGGCTTACTGCTAAAGTTAAAACTAGGAATGGGGAAAAATATATCAAAGCCATGGTAGATGGGCAACAAGTACGTGTAACTGAATCTTCTATAAGAGAAATTCTTCTCTTAGATGATGAAATAGAGACCATGTATCTTGCTAACTCTGCCATTTTTGAACGGTTAAATGCTTTGGGATATTACAAATTTAAAATTTCAAAAAGCGCTCCTCTGTTCTCAATACAAATTTTTGGTACACAATCTCCTTCATTGTTTGAGTTCTAAAACTTCTGGGTGGCATGAGTTTAGTACTACCATTGCATCTGCTATGGTATGCCTAAGCAAAGGACATCCATTTAATTTTTCAAATATGATTTTGGAGGGGATTGCAAAAAGTGTCAAAGAGTCTGGTTCTTATTTACTTTATCCAAGATTTAAACAGATCTTTGTTGAAAAACAAATTTCCAAAGTAAGATCACATCAAGCCACTTATGATGCTCCTAAGTTGGTTTCAAAAATGTTTACTTTCTTGATTAAAAATGGAAAAGGTTTTCAGGCACACATACAGCTCTTACACCTTATATGGTGCAAATTGTGCAAAATATTCAGGGTGAAGAATCAGGAACTCCCACTGATTCCCATCACACACCCAATTTTACCATCTCTGTCACACAACCCAAAATACTCTACACCCATAGGAAAGCCACAAAGAACACTCAGCTACCTCAGGCTGGTGTTAATATGATTGTACCAGATGAGGCTGTCCTAGGTGATGAAGGGGACATATTGGTGATGGCTGTCACTACTGATTCTAGCTTAGCAGCAGAGCAGGACAGTGATAACATTACTAAGACCCAAACCAAGGCAACATCTAGAGAAGAGGGTTCTGATGAATCTAATTCCAATGATGGTAACCCTAGCCAAATGGAAAACATAGGGGGCTCAGATGATCAAACTAGGTTTGATGCTGGGTTTACGTCCAAAGATTCACCTCTCGGACCAGGTAATACAGGTCGAAGTGATGAGGACAGATCAGTGACAAATGAATTGATGGATGATACTGTACGTGATGACAATGTCAATGATTCACCTCTCGGACCAGGTCACACAGGTCGAAGTGATGAGACTAGTATGTAACTCATTAAGAAATTGACGGTTACTTGCACAAATTTGGAGCTGAAATGTGATACTTTGGAGGAGAAGGTTCTTAGTCTTTCTACTATTGCTGATGCACAAGCCAGAAAGATTAAAAGATAGCAAAAGAAGATCAAGAACTTAAGAAAATCAAGATCTTCAACCTCCTTCAGAAGATTAAAGAAAGTGGGCACTTCTCAAGTTGTGAGTTCACCTGAACACTCTGTTCCTTTGGAAGAGGATGCTTCCAAACAGGGGAGGAATGAGGAGCAAGAAGATGTAATGGGTTCAGGGGAGGCAAATTTGAAGAAGGTTGATAGTGCTCAAGATGTGACTAATGATGATATGGAAGTGGAAAGTCCTCAAGATATGGATGGTTTTGTGATTGCTGATAAGCAGGGAAATGAGGTTGTTATGGAAGAAGTGGCTGCTACTCAAGAAAAAGTGGTGGAGAAACTCAAGACTTTGGGGCCTGAGCAATTAGTAAAGGCAACAGGGTTGATGGGTGAAGCTTTGATGACATTGGGTGATTTTGTGACTAATGGAGTGGATACTTGATGAGGCGAAAAATGATCCGTTTTTAGGGGGTCATTTAAGCCCGAATCCGACTTTATTTGATCAAATATTGCCCTAAATCGTTCCTTTTGTGATTTTAGGTGTTTGGAGAGTGAATTCTGGAAAAGAGGCTATTTTGGACGTTTTTGGAGCATAAAGTGAAGAAAACGACAAAGTACCAAAAATCCAAGCTGAGGATACAAGGTGACGGCGTCAAGACTTGCTTCTTGACGGCGTCAGACATGGAGAATAATTTACCGTAGCTGGTGACGGCGTCATATGGAGAGGTGACGGCGTCAAAGTGGCCAAGAATAATTTACCGTGGGTGGTGACGGCGTCACATAGGCCGTCATAGGTGGATCAAGGCCGTCCGAGGAAGTTTATGGCGGCGAGGTGACGGCGTCAGAATTAACTCTTGACGCCGTCAGACTGTTTTTCCTATATATAGTTTTCTAGTTTTTTCATTAAAAAGAGAGAAGTTTTGGTGAAACCCTAAAGACAATTTTGGTGCCTCTTTCACAGGTTTTTCAAGGGTTCCAAACCCTTGAGACCTTGCATTGTAATTGAGATAAGTGTACTTTCAATTCAATCAATATGTCTATGTGTTGGTTGTTTATCTCTTGTTCTTGTCTCAATTCTACTATGCTAGGCTAGATCTCTCTTGTGTTTGCTTAGATCTAATGAAACCTAGATGTTGATTATGTGTTGATTACTTGTCTATTCTTGTTTTGAATGAATGATTTATATGTTAGGCTTAAGAAAACTGGCAGATCTCCAAATGGTAACATGCTTGAACGTCTTAAGAAACATGAACCGAGGCGTACTAGGTCTTTATTGGTTGTATTTAATGCATGAGCCACTGTTTACAATCCCTATAGTTGTGCTGGGTCATGGTGTAGGAGGAGATAAGAGCTCATAGAGTTGGGGAGTTATGTATGCCACCCCACGAATGGTATTAAGGAATACAATCCGTCATTCATACAAGTGTAACAAGTAATTAACATGTAAAAGATATCTAGGGAGTAGTGAAGTCTAAGTAAACACAATTTCTCCAACCACTGCTCACAACTTTAGTTTATTTAGTTTAATTTCATTTTTATTATTTTATTTTGATTGCATCTTAGCTTTGGGTTAGTTGAATAGCAACTAATTCTGCCCACTCTTCTAAAAACCGAGATTTTAATTGCTTTCATAAAATATAAAAATACAAAAATAATCATCTCTCACCTCTAGAACTATTAATTAGGTTTTCTAATCCTAGCGACACTATTCCTAAGCTGAATGATCAATCCCCCGGTACTTGTCACTATACTATACTACAACGATCAGGTACACTGCCTGGTGGGGGTTGTAAGCCTCGTGAGATCCCTCGAGAGGTAAAGCAAGGTGCGATTCCCACGCATCAATACTGCTGCTGTTACTAACAAGATTGATGACTCTGTTGCTGCTCAACACTCTACTGCTAAGGATTTTACTGATCCTGCTGCTAGTGAGAAAGTCAATTCTGCTGATGTACAAGCTGATGTACAAGACTCTACTTTTGGGTCTAGTGACAAAGCTGCTGCTGAGGCAATGGTATTGTTAAGTAAGAAGACAACAGAAGTTCCATTTACTTCACCTTCACAACAAACATCACAACCAATTTAACCACTACCACAACAGCCAACATCCACAATCACATCATCTACACCAAGAATACCTCAAAAAGGAGTAGTAATCAGAGAACCTACTTCAGAACAAAAGAAGATTGCTTCATCATCTTCTACTGATAAAGGAAAGGGCAAGCTGGTTGAAGATCCAAATATAATGCATAAGGGGATTGATTACTCTCAGATACCTTTTCATTTTTGGCCCAAAGAACTGCAAATTGAACATGATGCAATTGTTGCAATGAAAGAACAAGAGCTGATTGATATGGAAGAGCAATAGTTGATTCAGGAAGATAAGGAAAAGGTTGAAAAAGAAACTAAAGATTTGAAGAGGTATGAGGAGTGGATTGAGGAAAAGATAAGAATAGATGCTGACATAGAACTCTCTAAGTTGATTAAACTTGAAGAAAAAGAAGTTCCAAATTTTGATATTCAAGCTTGGATGAGAGAGTTCTCAGCAAAGAAAAGAAAAAAGGATGCTTCTGCTAGAAGAAAGAAGAAAATTCTCAGGGGTCCAACTCCACTTCAACAAAGAAGAGAGCAAGAGAGATACCTAAAGAATATGAAGGGATGGAAATTGGTATAGTTAAAGCCTAAGTCTGATCAAGAGGTTTTTAATTTGTATCAACAAGCTAGAAAAGAAATGGATACCTTCTATCCTATGGGCTGTGCAGAAGATTTAGAACATTTTGCTCAAATGAAAAAGAAGTTGGTACCTAACAAAGTTATTGAAGCAGAGCATGTACAAGAGGCAGATGTTGTTGAGAAGCCTGATGACATAGCAGACAAGAAAACTTCTTCTAGTCAAAGTGGTAAAAGAAAAGGTATTGTTCATAAATCCTTTGCTAGAAAGAAGAGAAAAGCAGAAGATCAAAGCAGTTCTAAGCCTAAAGGAGATGAGCATAATGATTTTAAGAATGATTATGATCACATTCCTTCTGAACATTTAAAGCAACAATTGAAAGTTCTTACTATGGTTGTTAAGAGGTATGAACCTGAAGTAGTTGATGTTGCACCAGTAGGAATCAGATATCCTATTATTCAAGTAATTACAAGATATGATACTAATATTGGAACATTTCATGATGTCAAGAGATCTGATGGGAAGACTCATAGGTTTCTTAGATTTCAACAGATGCTGTATTACTTTGATAGAGAGGATGTTTGTACCTTGTAGAGGATATATAAAGAAAGGTTTAGAGCTAAGAAGTTTACAGCTAAAGAGGATGGAAAGGAGACATGTGATTGTATTAAATCTATGTCTGACAATGTTCTTTGGAGAGCTCTGAAACTTATGTTTGATCCTTCAATCGAAGATTCTGAATGGACAGAGATAAAAGGATGTAAAGTAAAAAGATGGAGACTTTTTCAAAGTTATGGAATTCATGTCTTAGAACTTGGGCCACACACTTTATATATGTTGGCAGAAAAGGAATATCCATTGGCAAATTATTTGGAAATTGTCTATCAGATGAATAATGGTGCTGGGTTGCTTAACTTGCAGAATGATTATGATACTGATGATCAAGCATTTAATTTGTTGTCAAAATATAAGAAGATACTTGGTCAACAGAAATCCCAAGAATTGAGTGTTTGGAAGCATCCTCCTGGTGTTTAATTGAGCTTTGAAGAAACTTAATAATTTAGAAATAAATATTAAGGTTAGGGGAGGATTGTTGGGTTTTGGATTATGTTGCTGAAGAGTTAAACTGCTGCTAAGGTGAAAATGCCGCTAAGGTGAAACTGCTGCTGAGATGAAAATGCTGATAAGGTTAAAGATTCTGCTGCTGAACATTGAAAGTGCTGCTATGGGAAAGTACTGCTAGTGGAATCTAGTGCTGAAGAGATATGCATGTATACGGAGTGGATAATTATAGAATAGATTGTTTGTATATTTTATACGTCTAGAATATTCTTATCTTGTGTAGAAAGGTATTGTAAACCTAGTAGGACTTCTTGGCCTATAAAAGGAGGATCCTAGGGTTAGATTGAGTACGTGTTGTTTTAGTTTTCGTTTACACTTCAAGGTTGTAAATCCCTAGCATTGTCGATTGCTCGTATTATTAATACATTGAAGTGTTGATAGTGAATAATTATTCTTCTTAAGTTAAGCTTTAATATTACGCATTCTAGCTTAAGTGTTAACTCAAGTCAACTTCTATATAGATCGTTTGCTCAACTGGGATCAACAGCTTTGTAATTCATTCTGCGAGGACAGACTACCCTCCGGTTCTGTGAAAACCGACCTGTGATCAGGTAGAGTCTCTTGTTAAAGAAGACTCTCCTTGGCAGGAATTTCCAGCTTGTAGTAATGAATCTTCCAAAGAATCCACTTTGGAATCTTCATGCTAAGCATGTTCTCATACCAGAACGTCTCAAAGCAGACAGCACGATAGAGTGAATCGGTAAATCGATATTCACTGATTGATGAGAAATATGTTTATAGAAATCACTCGCGTGTCACTTAATAAACAATTTTGAGACACGACAAGAGTTTTATACTTTGAACCACATTTCCATCAAAAATACTTTTGTTTGAAAGATTATACACAATCAATGTTCTCGAAAATTAGTTCGTGAGCACATTGAGAGGTTTTTGCAAAAGTATCCGTCAATCCATTTCCTGGAACAAGTTTGATTCAATTATGAATCGCCCCATCGTTGCTTTCCAGTTGTCACTTGATCATTGATCCAAGATGGATCTCACATGTCACATACCAAGAGCTTGAATGATGTTCGCTCTAGAAGGATTTCCATCTTCATCGTGAATATTTTCATATCACTCGGATGTTCTGGCAATACCACAAGGATAATGCGTAGGACTCTAAATATTTTATCTTACTTTCCACATTGTGTGAAACAATAAGCATATTGGAAGTGTGTCCTAGTGAGATTTATTGATGATCTCTTTGGCTCTAGACTCAATAGTGCATTTTGATCCGCTCCTAGAGACTGGGGAGGCGTCTCCTGTTTAGGTATCAACATAGCTCGCAATGAGTGGTCGATACATTGTACAGGGTTCCCCGTGAGAATGAAACAAGCTCTTTTTGAGAGAACTTGAGTGGCTAGGAAGTTTAGTGCAGTGCGTCACTGGGTTTATGGTGTCTTGTCTTCAATACCGGTGTTACCTTAGTAACCGCCAATAACTTATGAATTGAACCCGGTTTCTGCCCTAAGGTTGAATATATGGAGGGCTATTTCGTTTAACCCTTTCTCATTTCATTTCTTTTTCATTCTTCAACCCCTTCAGTGCTTACCGAGAATTCATCACTAGAACCTTGTTGGGTTTGTTCCAGTCCTAGCACTATCTCTGTCGGCACTCTTCCCTTTCTCACTTTTCTCCTTTTTTCAATCATTCCTAAGGACTTCTAATCTATCTAGTGGATTGTCCCTGGGAAGATCCTTCCGGTTCTGGTGGATCATGGGAACTTATACCTAACCGTAACCATCCTTATAACTCTGTGCATTAAAGTAAATGGTCGGTCTTTGGTATTTTTCCACAAACGCCTTTTGCTCCCCCTTAATATGTGGATCGGTATTCGAAAGCGTTTAGCACATATGTGGGAGCCTATTATTGAGTCCAAAAGATCACATTTGATTATCAGATTTCATATTTAAATCACATTCTCTCCCCTGATCAAAAATTTCAAACCTTTCGAGATTTTGGATCTCAATTGATTTAAATAAGTTAGAAAACGTTTGGGAGAGAAATGCGGTCAGTTTTAATATTTTCTGATAAAAGAAACCTTTTTCTGCTCCCCCTCAATCTGTAAGGGAGGTTGTTATGTATCAGAATTGATGAGTTTACAAAAGATTTGAAGTTTTAACGAAAAACTCTTTGAAATATTCTCATAGTGACACATAACCATCACAAAATGTATTATTGCTTATTATGTACAAAGTAGAGAGTTTTGATGATACATAAAATTTTGAGAAATCACACTCCCCCTCAATCAATGACGGATGTTAAAACTGAAATAATTGATGTCATTGATTGAGAGAAAAATTTTGTCAAAATTTGAGTTCAAATTGATTTCCAAAAAAAATCATGGTACCACCAAGTTTTGCACAAATACTTTCCTGAAAAATCATTGAAGGAAAAGTATTGGCGATAAAAATAAGATTTCTTTTCTTATACAAGAAATGATGCACTGAAGCGTACATCAGATCGAGGGTGCACGAATATAAAGTAATTCACGCTCGGATGAACGGCACCCTTTGCTAGGAACAACCGTCTTTTTGGCGACGTGTTTTCCTCATTTTGAAAACCGGGTTGCAATCTGAAGTAATAGTGTTGGGAACATACTTTTAGTATTTAGTCAAGTCTCGGTCATTACCTTTTGTAATAGGTTGCTTAGTTATTTATTTCATTATGTTTAAGTTACTAGGCTTATGTATTAAAGTCCAATGGGCCAAGAAGCCAACATTTTAGATGAATGAGGGAGGAAGGGAGTGTTGCCCTACTCCTCCCCTATCTATACTAAGCTTATGTAAACTTTAATATTGTTGGTTATTTGATTACCTTAATGAAACTCTTGTTCTTTCACTTTTTATAAGTCTTATAATCAACCATCTCTTATTCTCATTTCATCTCTTACACTTGTGTTTACAAAATGGGGACCTAACAAGTGGTATCATTCACCTAATAGAGATTGAAGTGCTTTTCTCGGTTTTAACATGGGATTAAGGGTGTTCTTTCCTTATATTTTTGCTTTTTCTTTATTTCTTTCACTCAAATCTTGAAGCTTGGACAAGTTTCAAGGTTGATATATTGTTTAGAAGCTTAGATTTTGCATAAAGTTTTGATCTTTTAAGGTTTTTCTACTTATTCTTCTATTTTATTGAGTTTTGTAGCTTATTTGATTTTAGAAAACGTATTTTTGGTAGCAAAATCTTTCATATTTAGTGTTTTCTAAGTGTTGGTGAAGTTACTTGATCAAAAGAACCTTATTTCTATGCATTTTTCATCAAAAAGTAGTGATTTTTACAAGTTATTGGTCATCCTACGCGTAAGATTTTCGTATAGTACAAAAATATAGCTGTCAACAGTACTTTGTGGTCAGTCTACGCATAAGTTTAGCCAAAAACCCCATTCCTACGCATAAGAGTGAACTCTACGCTTAAGTTTTGGTGAAAAACCCCTTTTCTACGCATAACCTTGAATCCTACGCATAAGTTTTGGCAGAAAACCCATTTTCTACGCATAACATTGGATTCTACGCGTGAGTTTATGCATAAAACCCCTTTTCTACGCCTAACATTGCTTTCCTACGCATAAGTTCTACGCAGAAGTTAGATCCTACGCAGAAGTTGATTTCCTACGCCTAAGTTTCTACGCAGAAGTTAGATCTTACGTATAAGATTATATCTTACGCGTAAGTTTCTTAAGTCTACGCATAAGTTCTTTCAAGGGTCTTCTCTTCGTGCTACGGTGACTCAGTACTTCCCTAGCTTGGACAAGTTAGTGGAATACTTCGACAAAGGATATCTTTCAAGCTTGGACAAGTTTGAAAGATTTGTTTGGTTCTTTAACCTTACGCAAAACTTGATTCTTACGCATAAGTTTAAATCTTACGCGTAAAGGAGAATCTTACGCATAAACTTACTGTTTACGCATAAAATCACCCTTTACGCATAACATTTGAGTCTACGCATAAGATTATTGTTACGCGTAAGTTTTCAAGTTATCCAAAGGAACGTGCATTTCAATCTTCTACAAGATCCATCATTCACACAAGTCTCTTTCTATTATCTTCTAACTTACTTTCAAAAAAAAAAAAAATCAAATTTTGGTATAACAGTGAAAATTTTGAGTAAAATTTATTTTTTATAGGAGATTAAACATTCAATTTTTACGCGAAATTTAAATTTTGGTATAATAGTGAAAATTTTGGCCCAAAATTCAAATTTTTAGGCCAAAATTCAAATTTTTTCGGTCAAATTTGGCGGCAAAATTTTTGAAACTCAAATTTTTCTTGCCACCTTAAAATTGCATTTTAAAGTGATTTTCAAAATTTTGGAAGAGAAAATTTTTCAAATTATTTTGGAGGGAAAACCAGAAATCACTATTTCGACCTTGAGTGTGACATTTTGTTTGATTATTTCGATTACGTCGCAACAATCAAGGGAGAGAGATACGTCATCTACAATGTCTCAACTACCTTCTTCCAACTACCTTCCTCACCAATATTCTCATCAACAGCAGTCAGCAGCAACTGTACCTTCTTCCAACTACCTTCCTCACCAATATTCTCATCAGCAACAGTATCATCAACAACAAAGTCACAGCTCCCACATTCATCATGTTCTACTCTTTGGCAATGAATCAAGGCCTCCAATGTTGCTACCAGGAACATATACTGATTGGAAACGGAGATTTCTACAATGGCTCACAAATCGTCCTGCTGCAGGTCTCATGCTCAAATCCATTCAAGATGGTCCATACAGAATGATATTTCTTGCTGACTCAACAGGGATTATCAGAATACAAACAGATGAAGATTTGAATGCTACTGAACTTGCTCAGTACGATGTTGACCAACAAGTTGCATGGTTCATGACACTAGCACTTCCCAACTCAATTTATATGTATATGGGCTTTCAAGCCAGTGCTTATGAAATGTGGAAATATCTTGAAGCTATGCATCGTATAGAAGAACTTCATCACATCAGAATGAAGCAAACTCTTGAATCTTGTTTAAGCATGAATCCACAAAAGACCATTCTCCCTTCTCCACCATCTCCAGCTGTTGACCATGGATCCTTAATTGACACTCCAAATGGTCTCTTCTTCATTCCTCCGAATGCACCTGAGCCTTTCTTCATTCCTCAGTACCATCCTGCTACACTACATAATAATGTGCAATCTCTTCTGCAAAATCTAGTGAAGCTTAGTCAAGTATCTACTAAGAAAGGCAATGGCGCTATGACTTCAACTTCTGAATGCTTTAACACAATGAAAGATACTGATGATGAAGAAGATCTTATCGAACCGAGCATGGCATTCTTGGCATATACGGAATATATTGCAGATGAGGAAGCTCAAGATTATGATTCAACCTCACTCTCTGACGATAATGTTGAATACAATGCCACACTTAGTCAAATGGAAGTTGAAGGGGGTAATCTCAATGCAGTTTTGCAAAGTGTCACGGGAGTTATTCCTTCTGATGATGAATATGCAGATTTGGAATCCAATACAGCAGATTTGGAAACCGATACAACAGATGTGATGTTAATGGCAAACATGCAGGAATTTCACATGATTAATACTGGCTCAGAGTATGATTCTGATGATTCTGAAGATCCTTTTGTGAAATTAAACCAAGAGAAATGCCTGACAGCTTTAAGATTACTTTATTCACACCTTAAGCTTCTCTCAAACAAAGACTTAGCAGAAACTCGTTCCGAGTATGGATTCAAATAGGTATTTCCAGACCTGTTTGGAGAAATAGTTGATATTTTCACTACTACAATGTTCGACAACGTGAATCAACTTGAAAAGCAACTTGAAACTGAAGAATTTCACGAGAGTGAATCCAATGCCGCCTTCAGAGTGCTCAAGAAACAGTTTCAACATTTCATCAATTATGACTGTGATGTGGTAAACGAGTATTTTTTAGAATACACTCGAATTGAGGCTCAAACCTTCAAAGATATATTGCTCCAACACCTGGATGCTATTGAAAAGTCAATTGTTGAAAGAGTACTTCACAGACTAGAGTATAACAAAAGGAGGAAGTTGCAAATTCAAGAAGAGTTAATTCATAAAGTTGATGCATTGGATGCTAATTTGGTTGACATGGAAAGCAATGGGACAGAATTAAAAGAGCAGGATGACAACATTAGATTAGGGAATGATACAGATGCAGAGTGTGCAGAGATCAGACCCTCCTATGACTCAGAACCCATCTTTGACAAAGAACAGATGGATGAGGAAGATGTCATACCCATCTATGACACAGAGCCTAACTTTGACAAAGAGCAAACGGTTGAGGTACAATCTACTGTTGATCATATTATGCTTGCAAATGTGATACAACAATCTGAGCAACCTAACTTCAGTAATGAAGGAGAGGTTGACTAGAATGTTGTTCAATGTCTAGACAAACATTCTGAGTCTGAGTCCTTACCTGATAATATTATAACTGATACATCATACTAAACTCTTGAGTCCGAAAACATTCTTCTCAAAAAGACCATTGCCCAGTTTCATAAAGATTTTTCAAAACTGGAGGCACATTGCATCTCACTGGAACTCAAATTGCAAAACGAATCTCTAAATTCGGGCAACAATGGTCAATCTTTGAATGAACAAAGTAAACGTGTGGATACATTAGTTAAAGAAAACGAGCTTTTAAAAGGTCAAATTCAAGCAAAGGTGTTTGCACATGCTGCATTGCAAAACAAATTAAGAAGACTGACTGGTCAGAGTGTGGATACTAAGTTTGCAAAACCATCAATCTTGGGGAAACCGCCCTCTCAAACAATAGGAAAACAATCAGTGATTAGACAACCAACTGCATTTAAATCTGAACGACCTAAATTTCCAAAATCTCAGTTTGCCTCCCAAGTTGTTGAGAAAAACAATTTGACAAAACCAGTCACTCCACATTCTTGGCCTAAGGAAAATGCATGTGTGTCTACTAAATCTCAACATGTGATTATACCTGGCTCATCTAGGATTAGTTCGAAAATTGTATCTAAAACAAGCATTAAAAGTAAAGATTATTATGGAAAATGTGAGATGTACAAGAACTATGATCTAGAAAAGGCTAGAAAAAAGGCGCTACTTCAAAAGGATGGAATTCTAGGTTCAAAACCTCATGTGATGCCTTCCACTGTAGTACAGATCACTGCTTGTAGTAGCAAACCAAAACCTAAGAGTAAACAACAAACTAATAGGAATTGGCTAGCATCTAAAAGTAGTTGCATAAATAATCATGTTGTCTGTGCTTTAAAATATCTTCAAAAAGGAAATTCACTTGAAAAGGCTCAATCGACTAAGACAAACAAACCCGTTGAACCAAAAGTCATAAGTCAGAAACCTAAGAAGTGGATCAATATAGGACGAAGGTTTTCTCAACCAAGTGATGATCCCACTGCATCTACAAAGAAAACACCTCCTAGATCTAACATTAGGTGGGTTCCCACGGGTAGAATTTTCAATACGATTGGTCTTAGGTGGATTCCTACAGGTAAGATCTTAGACTTTTGCACCAAAACTAATGTGATCTCCACAACATCCACCTCTGAGACAAGAATGAATACCATCAGAATTGTGTGTTCGCGTGTCAAGAAGATAGTTGACACTACATCTTTATGCTTCTAACACCTGGAACCCAATTATACTTGGGGATCCTTGTTCTCTGTTTTCTTGTCTCTTCTTTCTTTCTCTACAGATTCAACAGGAATGGCTTCGGTACAAATTAGTTTCGGACCCGAGCTTAATGTTATGGCTTCTGAGCAACACAGCTTAGGACCCGAATTCAACCGTCTTAACTTTCCGGACTCTTCGGCTGAACCATTGCCTCTCAACCGCAAAGAATTGGAAACCTTGTTTGCTCCACTGTTTGATGATATAATTGAATACCGTTCTATTGAGGTCTCACCTAATTCCGCTGCTCAACCTGAAAATATTCAAGTACCTGACTCACCTCAACAAACTATAACAACTGTTGAAAGAGACGGTCCTCCAATTGCATCTCCAACAACCACAGAACAAACCGGGTCCAACTCACGACAATCAGCTGGAGACTCCATACCTAAATCAGTTCCACAAACCGCAGAGCATGACCCAGAAGCGTTCTTTAACCCGTGTGCACCGGCTCAACTCATTCCTGACATTGCTGAGTCGTCTACACGCAATTTGGATCCTGCTAACATGCGAGATAATTACCAACTTCACCCTTCGACACACAATTGGACTAGAGATCATCCCTTAGTTCAAAGATTCCGATCTACGATGTCTCCAAAAGTGCCATTCACAGCTTAAGGAGCATGTCGAAAAGGGTACCGTTGAATTATATTTTGTGGGAACTGAATACCAATTGGCGGACTTGTTTACAAAGGCATTACCTCCATCAAGGTTTGTTGATTTAGTTCACCATATTGGTATGCGGTGTTTGACTCCAGATGATTTGCAAAATTTTCTTAAAACCTAAGAGAGTCAAACATCAAACTCTTTTTGTAAATATTTTATCATTAAAAAAAAAAAAAAAAAAAAAAAAAGAAAAGAAAAGAAAAAAAAAATCCTCTTTCTTTTTGTATAAACTTCGAATCCTTAAAACTATGTTCCTCCATTAAAACAAATTTTGCTTTACACTGTCAAAATGGAACATGTTTTGAGGGGGAGAAAATTTTCACAATATCATGAAGTTTGCACACCTTATCATAATTCTTCATGGATAAAATGTTTCTTCATTATTCGGATTAAAATCTCATTTTTTCAAAAACTTCCATGATCTCTCGAATTAATATGTACAAAAAGGTTTCACAAAATATATGCTAATTCGAGGGGGAGAAAAGGAATTTTTTCTGCAACGATCCTAAATTAATCTAGTTTGGACTTCAAATGGAAAAGTAATTAACCTTTTAATGAGTAAAGTTCACAAAAGTCTTAAACTTAGGTAAAAGGACCTTGCATGGAAAATAAAACAGGCTCTAATCAATGTTTTCACACAAGTTCTCAAAAGTTGCATGATTAAAACCTCAACGAATCAGACTAACAATTTTTTCCTCGATTTTATCCACAATTGTGAGTTTCAAATTTCTTTATGGTTGTTGTCTAATCGTTCCCTAAATGTTTCAAGTGTTTTCAACGGTCAAAAAGGCATAATCAGAAACTAAGGTTAATGTAATTATCGATCTGGGCATTTCTTTTTAATGTGTTTAGTCTAATTAATTATTTCATATAGCTTTAGAGAACACTAAAGTATGCTCGATTGGTGTGTTTGCACAATTAGAAACAACATAGGTTTGAAATCAAGTGATTTAGGGTTTAAGATTTCGATGTCTTTGCTGCTACTAGGATGTTTAATTGTACAATATTCATGCATTATGATGCTAAAATGCATGCAATGTCTCTAATCATAACTCCTAACCATTATCACAATTGGAAAATCTCGAGTGATAGGATGAGTTAATTTGTGATCTTGAGTGTTAATTTGAGAATTCTGAGCATTTTGGTAGATTTAGAATGAGTTTCTTGATTCATCTGTATACTTGTTTGTGCCTGATGCATTTTCTCTGTGTGCAAGTACATGTCATCCCATTGAAAGTCAAAATTTCAACATTCGACAAAATGTTTCTTATGGAACATATTTTGAGGTCAAAGGGAAAAATGTGTTTAAAGGCTAAACTGGTAAATGGATTCAAAATGGTGAAACAAATTTTTCCAAACTCTACACTATTGTTTTACACCGGTAAAGCAAGTGTGAAGACCAAAGCAATGTTGTTCTAAATTTTTCAAATTTTCAAAATCTGGAATGCTTTGGCTACGATAAAAGAATGACTCCGATTTGGGCATCTCAAGTACCGGAAGTTTTCCATTAATCACAAAAACATATCTTCAAAAAGAACCCATGAGGTTCAACTTTAAATGGAAATCTTCTTCTTCAAGATTTTAAAACTCAAAAAAGAGACTCCGGGTCTCAAACAACTTTCAACAGTAAAAAAGTTTTTTTAAATTCTAGCATTCTTTATTGTATAATACTTGATTGTGTTTTCTAAAACCTTGAGCAGAATCATCTCACGAATTTTCAAAAAGTATTTTTAAATACGACTCAATATTCTGCTCAAGAAGACTATCTCTAAAATAAATTTCATTATTTGACGGGGAGTATTTTGTTAAAAGAAAACTAATTTTGTATTAAAACTATGGCTTGTGCACGCATTACAGTGCACAACCTAAACTTGTAAAGAAAGGACCCTGAGGTACGCATCAGTGCCTCAATCCTAATATAAAGAGCGAAGTCTTCTTACTTTTGAGTAGAATTAATCAAATATTTTTATGATTTTCATAATTCTACTCAAAAGGACAAGTATTTCACCTCAATAAGACCTAATCACTTGTTGAGGGAGAGCACTTGTCAAAACAAAAATACTTTGGTCTAAAGTCAAAAGTTCTTGGTGAATCTCCCAATAAGACTAAAAAAGGCATATTTTAATCTAAAAAGATTGTCAAAAATATCATTTTATATGCTATTTTTAAGGGGGAGAAAATGAAAAGGTGATTAAAATATAAGTAGTCAATAAGGCTAAAAGTTGTATCATGTGCAAGCTAGACTCAGAATTGACCCAGGAATTGACGAGGCAATAAAAGTTAGTAATCTTGAAAAGACTTATCCTCGACGGGTAATAACATCAAGTTAGTTACTAGAGCTAGTTGTCACCTAAAAGCTGACAATGGAACTCTTTAACTAGCCACGTAAGCGTGTCTCGAAAAGGATTTGTCTTAGTAGAAATGTACCATCTCGAGAAACTTTCTATGGACTTGACCAGGCCGGGTAATAACTTCAAGCTAGTTTAACTAGTGATGTAAGCGTGTCTCGAATCGGTCTTGTTCACTGAAAGTGGATCAATTCAAAATGCTTGCTCCTCCCGCATGTGCAAATTTATTAAATACTCATGAGCACATGTGAAGGGGGAGCCCTTCAAAAAGTGTACACAAAACTCTCAAAGTGTTAACCAAAATATTTGATTATCACAAACACTTTGAGAGATTTTCAATCAAAGGTTTCTTGGCTACTGTCGGTTAATCAAGGAGTGATAAGGTGATTAAGATAGGAATAACCGTCCTATGATCCGCCAGAGCCGGAGGAATCTACCCAAGGACATATCCCATAGTTAGAATTAGAAGTCCTTAGGTATGATACGAAAAAAGGAGAAAAGAATGAAAGGGAAAGAAGGAGTTGAAGAATTAAAAAGAAATGTAAAAGAAAAGGGTGAAAAGAAATAGCCCTCCACATGTTCAACCTTAGGGCAGACACCAGGTTCAACTCGTATGCTACTGGTTGTTGCTAAGGCAACACCGGTATCGAAGACAAAGTCGTCATGGACCCAGTGACGCAATGCACTAAACCTTCTTAACCACTCAAGTTCTCTTAAAAGAGCTTGTTTCATTCTCACGGGGAACCAGTGTAATCTATCAACTTATCTCTTAGAGATGGTTGATATTGAAGCAGGAGACCCATCCCTAGTCTCCGCATAGGAAACCTAAGTGTGCACTTATAGAGTCTAGAGCCTTGAGATACATCAAAGATCTCTTAGGAACACTTAGTATTTCTACAACTGGTGTTCTACATCAATGGACACCAGCTGTAAATTATTGAGTCCTTCGCAGATCTTAGCAATCTGCCGAGAACGTTTATGAGAGAATTACAAATGTAGTTCTCAATGATTGAACGGAAATTCCTGCCAGGGTCAACATCAAACAGCCCTGACAGCAGGTCACTTCGGTAATCCCACAAAGGTTACGCTGAGTGTTCGCGGTGGTTCTTTAGCGGTCTACAGTCGTGGAGTGATCCCCAGCGACTCACCCAGTCATTGAGCTACTTAGTAGGTCTCGTAAGCTCCTTCGGGAGTATCTGATATGGGAACGGCCTGGATAAGGATTAGAAGGAGTCTTCACAATATGCTGTTGATGAGCTCTAATTCCTTATCTGTAAGTACCGGTTGTTTATTGCTAACTGTTTACTTGCAGGTACCTCACCTCCATGATGGTAGATTCCAACATGCTCATACATACGTCTTGAAGCAAATGATAGCTCCCCCAAAGATCTTAGCACCACAAAGTTCAAAGAAAGATTCTACGCCAATAAGAAGAATCTACAAAGCATAAAGATTAAAGATCTTAGAGTAAGAAAAGGAACTTCGTGCACGTGAAAGTCTAAGTCCAAAGATGTATGAGTATGTTGGAATGGCGGACAACCACTACAAACGCAGGAGTGACGAATGGCAGACTACTTCATAACACAATCACTACATCATCACCAAAGAACAAAGACATAGAACAAAGTGCATTTATTATACAACATTTTTGAAGACGTCTAAAGCTTTACATGTCACAAGTCAACGACAAAGATGAAGACGTCAAGCAACCGTGATGACCGACCCTTAGGGGGAGATTCTTGGGAACATACTTTTAGTATTTAGTCAAGTCTCGGTCATTACCTTTTGTAATAGGTTGCTTAGTTTTTTATTTCATTATGTTTAAGTTACTAGGCTTATGTATTAAAGTCCAATGGGCCAAGAAGCCCACATTTTAGATGAATGAGGGAGGAAGGGAGTGTTGCCCTACTCCTCCCCTATATATACTAAGCTTATATAAACTTTAATATTGTTGGTTATTTGATTACCTTAATGAAACTCTTGTTCTTTCACTCTTCATAAGTCTTATAATCAACCATCTCTTATTCTCATTTCATCTCTTATACTTGTGTTTACAAAATGGTGACCTAACAAATAGCAAGCCATAATTTTGAAGAATGTTTTAGGAAACGACATGTTTTAGAAAAAACATTATTTGAAAAAGAAAAAAACTCTTGCTCAAGCATATGTATGATTCTGTGTCATTGTTGAATGACATTTCTAGAAACGTACATAATATTGATTACACAAGAGACATGTCGAGAGAAGAATATTTTTGGATTTTAATGATTTTTCAGATTTTTATGGATTTCATAGGTTTTATATTTTTCTATTTTCTTTTTGTTTTAAGGCATGTTCAAAGGATATAAGAAATCGATTCTTCACTCTTCATTCTCTTCCTGAAAACACTGAAGAGTTTCTAGAGTAAGGCTCTTCATCCCAAGTCGTGTAAGAATGAACTAGAATCTTTCTCGAGAGAGAGCCTTAGTAAAGATATCAGCCAACTGAAACTCTCTCCTCACAAAGTAGAGTTCCACTACCCCTTTCTCCACTTGTTCTCTGATGAAGTGATGACGGATATCAATATGCTTGGCTCTGGAATGCTGAACATTGTTGTAGCACAAAGCAATGGCACTTTTTTTTATCACAATACATTGGGATTTTGTTGAAGTCATACCCATAATCTGATAGTTGAGATCTCATCCACAAAATTTGAGCACAGCACGAGGACATGGCAATGTATTCAGCCTCTGTGGATGATATTGATGTGCACATTTGCTTTTTAGATGACCAGCTTACAAGTTTCTCACCCAAAAATTGAGCACCTCCTAACGTACTTCTGCGAGTACCTTGACAACCCGCATGGTCAGCATCTGAGTAAGCCGTAAGAGCCATAGCATTGTCTTTAGGGTACCGGAGACCCATGTGAATGGTTCCTTGTAGATACCTAAATATTCTCTTGACAGCTTCTAAGTGCTTTTTGGTAGGCTTTGATTGATATCGGGCACACATACATACTGCGAATATAAGGTCTGGCCTACTTGCTGTGAGGTACATGAGAGATCCAATCATGCTTCTGTATTTGGTCTGATCGACAGATAAGCCTACGGAGTCGTCATCAAGTTTGGATCTTTCAACCATTGGTGTGTCAATAGTGTCACTTGAATCAAAACCAAACTTCTTTAGAATGTCACTAGTATATTTGGCTTGATTAATGAAGATGCCGCTTGGGTTTTGTGAGATTTGTAACCCCAAGAAGAAAGACATTTGTCCCATCATAGACATTTGAAACTTGGAACTCATTTCCTTTGCAAATCGATCACATTCATTGGAATCGGATGACGTAAAGATAATATCATCTATTGACAACTGATCATCCTATTGACAACATCATAGGAAATCCCTCACGACCTGTGTCCACCAGAAAACAACTTTCCACAGATGCCTTGTGGTGCTTCTTCAATTCCATCTTATCCAAAGTCGAACCCAAAGACTTCACGGATGCATTAACTAAAGTATCCTGGTTCACAGCAATGCAAGAAGAAATCCATTAGTTTGATCATCTTGATGTGTGGGAATTAGTACCGCCACTTGAATGTGCAATGATCATTGCTCTCAAGTGGATCTTCAAAGTAAAACTTGAAGATCATGGTGACGTATTGAAAAACAAGGCTCGGCTAGTTGCTAAAGGTTACAGTCAACAAGAGGGTATTGACTTTGAAGAGTCATTTGCACCAGTTGCTCGTTTCGAGGCTATTAGAATCTTCCTTGCCAATGCTGCTAGCAGTAACATGATTGTTTACCAGATGGATGTTAAGACTGCCTTCCTGAATGGAGAATTGAAAGAATTGGTCTATGTCACTCATCCTGAAGGCTTCGTGGATCTTGAACGACCAAATCATGTATATCATTTGAAGAGGGCACTTTATGGTCTTAAATAAGCTCCTAGAGCTTGGTACGACACCCTGTCCAAGTTTCTCCTTGCAAACCGATTCACCAAGGGTGTTGTTGATCCTACCTTGTTCACTAGGAAGACTGGAAACAATTTACCCCACGTTCAAATTTCTGAGATGTTCGTGGAGTTGAGGGTAGTGGACCGATATAGCATTGTTAGATTCTCCTGAGGATGATGCTTCGTTGGAGGATTCAGGAGCAAACACATTTTCTAATGGTTCATCTTATGGTGGATCAAAATGATTAACTTCCCATGAGTTTTCAGATGTCATTCCTTGATTCTCAGAAGATGATTGTATATTTGACTCATGTTGAGAGTTGCTACATTCTGGTGCATCCAGATCTAACGAGATGGAGGTAGGTGGACCATTACTGGCATGAGGGGCATCTACAGCAATAACATTAGGATCTGCATCTTGCTGCACAGATTTGTGAGGTTGCTATGACTCGAGGTACTCATCAAACATAGGGTAAAATAACTTCTTCAATTCTTCACAAGTGGGAGGAACATAAGGAGTGACAGGGTTGGTATTCTGTACAAGTACTGAACTAATTGGTCCAGGAGATAAAAGATTAGGTGAGGGTCCAGTACTGGTATGACCTGAAGCCGTATGCTCTGTCAGCTCATCAAACGTGACATGGATCGTTTCCATGATTTGTCGGGTTCTTTTATTGTAAATTCGGTACCCCTTTCGATCTGGCGCATAACCAACGAATACTCCAATATCCGCCTTAGCCTTGAGCTTACCTAAGTCTTCACTATCATTAGTTGGATAGCACAGGGCTCCAAACACCCGAAGAAAGGATAGATCAGGCTTTTTGAGATGCACTAGCTCATAAGGTGTCTTATTGTGGAGAGGATGTATCAACGACCAGTTTTGAGTGTAACATGCAGTAACAATAGCTTCAGCCCATAGAATCATTGGTGTTTTAGAGAATATCAGCATAGTGCGAGCAGCTTCAACAAATGTACGATTCCGTCTTTCAACAACTCTATTTTGTTGGGGTGTTCGAGGAACACTCTTTTGATGACTGATACCGATACTTTCATAAAACTGAGTGAGTTCTTTATTGACAAACTCTGTTCCATTGTCAGAGTGAATGATTCTAATGGTCTTGTTAAGCCTTACTTGCAGTTGTTTGATGATTTTGATGATGATTTCGGGAGTTTCATCCTTGGATCTTAAAAACTTCACCCATGTAAATCGTGAGTAATCATCCACAATTACAAGAATATATCTTTTCTCATTGAAGCTCTGCACTCTCATGGGTCCGCACAGATCCATGTGAAGGGTATGGAGGACTTCAGTGTTGGAGTTGGCAGGTTTCTGTTTGTGAGTGTGCTTCTTGCTTTTACCCAATTGACATGCTAAGCAAAGATGGTCTTTTTCATACTTCAATCTGGGCATGCCTCGAACAAGATCTTTGCGAGAAAGTTCATTAATGGAGCCGAAGTTCAAGTGGTTCAAACGACGGTGCCATAACCACGATTTATTCTTATAGGCCTTAGAGAGCAGGCAAATTGGAGAGGACCGCATCATGTCTTTGATAGAGATAGTATACAATAGTGCCACGACTTCTTTTAAGAAGATAAATTCCATCCAATTCTCTAACAAAACATGTGTGCTTTCTGAAGGCCACTTCGAGATCGGAGTCACAAAATTGACCAACAGAGAATAGATTATGCCCAAGTCCTTCCACATAGTAGACTCTAGAAATCACACTGTCACCGAACACGTAATCACCATACCCCATAATGGCTCCAAAATGGTCGTTTCCGAATCTAACAGTCCCGATAAACTTTTTCATGAAATTTCTGAGCCGAGAGCGATCCCCAGTCATATGTTTTGAGTAGCCTGAGTCTAAATACCACAGGACGATTTGTACGACCTGCATTTGAAACCAGACAGATATGGATAACTGAAAAACATGGATCCCCAAGTGTAATTGGGATCCAATTGGTTAGCACAAGCACACTTAAAAGTGACAGGATTAGTGTTTTCAATGCCTTCCTCAGAGGAAATGATACTAGTGGGTGCTACTGACTTATTATCAAGGCATTGAGTCACTAAAGGGAATTTCCTACCAGTTGCCTTCCATTTCTTAACTGCTAAATATTTAGAATATGGTATTCATGTTAGTGGACACTGGCTTCCTAAAGTGAATTTTCTTCCAGTAGGTTTCAACTGATATCCTACATTGGTAAACAACTTTCCTAATGCTTTCCAAGTATGGTTTTCCAGTTTATGTGTCTTAGCAAACTTAACTGAGGATTTGTAAGAGGATTGCAAAGATGACACACCACAATCATCATGATTACCAGAAATTAAACAACCATTACAAGTCTTACAAGTGTCATAGGAATTCGAATTAATTACAGTACACTTATCGCAAATACTAGAATCAACACGATTCTTTTCACTCAGATCAATCTTATTGTTCCTAAGGGGGTCTTCTACTTTCTTCCCTTGAGCACTTTTAGCTGGCAAAGTCCTATCATTTCTTGTATTGCCTTTAGCCTTTGACCCGCTAGCTTTAGTGTCATTGCTTACTCCTATAGAATTGACGATGGGAACATTAGATTGTTGAATAGTTGTTTGGTTTCTAGGTGGTGATGTGCTATGATCAGAACTAGCCAACGGTATATCAAAGGTTACATGCTTTTTCAAACTCTTAGATGAGGATGTGACTTTTCTATCTTGCATGTTGAGACTCTTTGGGCACGAACCTATGGCATATTCTAACAATTCTTGTGACCGTTTGGTGAGAAAACTAATGTCTGATAATGTGTTATCAGAGCTTCTCGCCATTTTATCTTCTTCAATGGTCTCACGGGTCATGTCAAGGCAATTCATAAGATGTCTGAGGTAATCACTATGGACTAACTCATTGTTCCTAAGGGGAAGCGCTATGTACACAGCCTCACATGCATATTTTTTACATTCACATACCATTGATTTGTCACTTGAGATGACCGGTATTTTCCCTTTCACCCTAGTCTTTAGATTCTCAATTTCATTTAGCAAAGAAGTTATCTTTTCATTGGTTTTATCACGAGTGATCTTAATTGAATCATATAACTCTTTGTAATGTTGTTTAACTTTCGAGTTTTCAGCTTGAAAACATTCATTTTCATATTTGAGTTTATTGATCATGTTTTGAAGTTGGAAACTCTGAGAATCGATAGACTATGGTTTATGGGTGTCGATCACATCATTCATGGAAGATTTCAAGTTGGCAATTTAAACCCTCAATTTCCGAATCGTGTTAGTGTGAGCTTGAATTTTTTCATCCCTTTTTGCTAATTCAAAATATGTATCAAATTCAGGAACATCAGAAGATGTCTTGACCTTTGATATTTAAATTCTTTCTTCTAAATGTTGATATTTTAGTTGAAGATTAAGATTATCAACTTCTAGTTTAGAAAAGTGATGGACCATGTTGTCATGATCATCATTTTGAATTTTTTCTTGCAGTTTCAAATTCTCCCCCTCAAGCTCAACAACACGATTTTGGAGAACATTCAAAGCAATAGACATTTCATGAAATTGACAAGCATTCAACGTTGAATCAGTAGCAGTTTAGAACACATCTTGAGCAATACATTTAGCAATCAAATTGTCATTCATGATAAGGATATTTTTCCTTGCAATCTCACTATGTTGAAGGTCTATTGCAATTTGTTTACCCTTATTTTCCATATTTTTAAACACTTCTTTCATTTCTTTCAGTTCACCATCAAGGGACTGTCTTAAACCCTCGAAGTGTTCTTTGATTAGTTTAAAAAATGTAATAACTTCAGTTAAATAACACTCTTTTGTGAGCTCAAAACCCCTTTCACCCTTAGTAATTCCCGTTGGTGTGATTCTCTTTTTGCATGTTCTATCAAAATCAGTGAACATTTGACAGAGAACATATATGCCAATTAGAGTTTTAAATTGAGTGGGAAGTGTTAACTGAACTAAGTGCATTGGTGTATTGGGGGGATACACCGTTGGGGCAGCAAGCTTTTGAGGGATCTTAGCCTTTAGTTCATCAGTTTTCATTTTCTCAATATCTAGTGGCCAAAATACATGTTCTGGTGTTAACTTAGTCTGAGGTGCAAAAACGGTCACTTGGTTTTGTTCATAATAATCATGGGGTTTAACAATGACACGGTGTTTAATGCACTTGGGATCCTTCATTTTATTATCAAATTTCTCTCTATTGGTAGACTCAAGATCATCCATTTCTTTATCAGACCAACTATTTGGGGGGGGGGGGGGGCGTGATTAGGTGTGAGCATAACATTGGCATCATACAAGGCAGGTTGAGAGGCACTAACGCTCTTAAAGTAATTTGTTTTAGGCACACCTAAATTCTTGTCACTACGCTTATCCTTCAGTTTCATGTGTTTTTTTTTTAACCATTTGAGCTATTTGTATGGTTTGACCTTGCATGTATAACTTATTCTTAAGCTTGTTCTTCAACTCCTTAAGGTTGGAAAATTCATTTAGTAGTTTAGTTTCTTTTTCTTTAAATTCACCTTTTAGCACACTTAAACTCTCCTAAATTTCCAGTTTCTCCTTAACAACTTGATCAAGTTGATTCTGAACAGATTTTATTTCATGTTTTAATGCATCTTCTTTTAAATTATGTTCATTTATATATGCCTTCATTTGCCAATCCACCTTTTGTTCACGTTCGGTAAGTTCAAATTTTGCACGTTGTTCATAACACATTACTTGATCCTTAAGAATATTAATCCTAGTGGTCAAAGTGTCATCAGGTGCAGCAGCAGTGTACATATCTAATTCACACACATTATCATCAACAGAGGATGTATCTCTTGATACAACAGATTCGGCGTTGTGCTTTACATATTGTTCATATGGGACAACATTGCTATTTTCCATATTGGCAATATCTAATTCTGCAACGTTTGTTTGTTGTATTTCGTTATGAATCCTCTGTTCATGCATCACATTATGATCACAAACAACAGAAGATATTCTACTAGATACGTCAAGGTTAATGTTGTGATCCGATTGTTTCTCAGTTGAAATAACATTAATGTTCTCCAACTCAGCCTCATTCGTTTCACCAACATTAATCTATTGTAAATCATAGAAACTCTTCGATTCACCATCAATATTGCATTCATCATATAACTTTAGTACCTCAGATATGATAGATGATTTGGAGGGACCGGATTGTTGTGGAGCTAAGACAGTTGATGATAAATTAGCCATGAAGATGGTCTGAGCAGTGGGTTCATCATCAACATCTGAATCGAAGGCATCACTGTCATTAGCTTGGAAGATGTTTGGATCATTAAGGACTAAATCCTGGATAGGTTTTTCATACACATCATCATCAAAGGTCTTTCCATCATCCCTAGCAAGAAAAGCCAATTCTTCCTCATTCAGTATTGCTCCATTCTCTTGAGCTTGCATGAGTAACATTTTATCCTTGAAGTAGTATGAGTTCTGAGGACGCTTTGGCTGAGTGCAATTCCTTGCGATGTGACCCAAACCCCCACAGTTGTAGCATTTGGGTTGCCTTCCTTGTCCCTGATTAACATTTCCAATCCTGTTCTGCAAATTGCCTCTAGCAGCATTCCTTTGATTCACATTTTGTCTACCCTAAACATTTTGAACCATTACTCTTCCATCTTCCACAACAGCTTGATTTCGTGGATTAGAGGAAGCTCTGACTTGGTTGTTGGTTGGTGGAAGTACAGCTCTGAATTGTTGAACGAGCAGAGACACTTGGTTTGAAAGGTTGTCAATCATTTTATCAGTATGAGAATACCCTGAGTCAAGATGGGTATTCATGGCAACAGGTGATTGTAGAGATGTGTGATCCACTGATGACAAAGGCTGATTGATAGGCAATGTGCTGGTCATGAAAGCAAGTGATTCATTAGTAGTGGGTGGATTGAGCTTTTCTCTTAGTTGACGATCAAACGCTGCATGTTTCTCATGTTGTTGTAAGTAGGAAAACAGCTGTTCATAGTTGGTATTCCTTAGTCCTTTGTTGAGTTTCACAGCTGTGACAAAACGATCCCACTCGGATGACATGTTGTTGACAAATTTAGAGTTGAGTTGGATGTTAGGCATTGTCATTCGGATCATTCTCATGTCATTGACAAGTTTGTGAAATCTGACATAGTAGTCGGTAATGTTTTCACCAGGATTCATCTTGAAATGCTCAAATTCATCATACAGCTGTGACTCACGATCTTCTTTGGTCAGTTCCAAGCCAGATAGAAGCATTTTGACATTGTCCCAAACTGCTTTTGCTTCAGTGTTGAAATTGATTAACTTGTAAACATCTTTGGGCAAACCTTGTATCACGATGTTGGAGGCTCGAATATCTGCATCATATCGCTTCTTTTTAGCCTCACTAAGGTCGTTGTAGGTACGTGGCCTGTCAATTCCATGGGTGGGAGTTCCATCATCAGCTGTGGAGATGACCTCCCTTGTTGTACCCATCTGCAGGGGGCCTTCATCAATTGATCGCAGAATATTCTCACCATTTTCCTTGCCCCGACAGTAAAGTCTGATTCTTTGTGCCCATGATTCATAGTCAGTCCTATCGAGCATAGGAGGTCGAGTATCGGACCCTGCAGCTTGAATATCGTCAGAGGTAGTAGCCATGACAAAGTTTTCAAACAGGATTTTACAGCTCTTGTGACTTAAACCGAGAAATGATTCTTTCTAAGGATTTTACCAAAGTCAACAAAAGAAACCGGAAGATGTACTCAGCGAATTAGACTTAGAGAGAGATACCGGATGGGTCACAGTATGCACTAAGTGTCAAGTCGCGACAAGTCAAGTTACAATAGATCCGATTGAAATTAGTCAAGTCGTAAGAATTAACTCACAACGTCAGATCACAATCAGATTAATCGAAACGACTTAAGTTGCAACAATTCACTAAATACAAATGGTTTACCAATCACTAGAACCTTACCACTTAATTAAACGCTAAAAGTAGAGGTAGTCGCTAATAGGAGCAAACCGCTAATTTTAGGTAATCGCAATACTGAGCTAATCGCAGAGATAAGTCAAACGCTAGACCAGACAACGTAACCACTAAATGGAGCAAAACGCAGGAATAGGTAACCGCTACTGAGATAACCACTATTCTTGGCAAACCGCAAGATGAGTTAATCGCTAGTAGGTAACCGCTGACCAGAAGAAAAACGCTGGAGCAAACCACTAAATCTAAACGCTAACAGAAACCGCTAGACTTAACCGCAAACCACAAAAGTCCAAACCCGTCGCTATCTAGCGTTTTGTCCATATGTCCCAAACTAGTAATCGCTACAGAGTTAACCGCTAAAATCAGGAGCAAACCGCTACCAAGAATACAAAAACAGAAGAGGTAACCGCTATTAAGAACACGACCCAAAATCAACCACAGCTTCAAATTAACGTATGATAAAGCTTATCCAACTAAAAAACTATGTAGTACTAACACCACTAATCACAAAAGTACGCCCATAACATATCATATACCACTAGAAATATCAAACCAAGCTGTAAACCAAGAAAAACTTTTCTAACTAACAAAAACTACAAAAACCACACCAAATCCGATTCTTCAAGGCCCTAAGATGAAACCTTGGCTCTTGATACTAATTGTAGGATAAAAACAAAGTCACAAACATGATGCTCATAGTGGTTGTGTGGCGTTATGTTAGAGGAGGAGGAATAAAGTGGGAACCTTTAGAGAGAATGAAAGAAAATGAGAAAGGTTAGATTACTTCAAATGAAACGTCCAACCCTCTCCCTTGGTGGGAGACGGGTATTTATAGTTACAAATAATATGCCCTCTACCGGGCTGTGGATCAGGCATACAGTGGGTAAAGACCCATCCTTCTTCCACGGTGTTACTTAAACTAATACTAACTAATAAATAAACTAACTACGAGCTAACTTAATGCTATTACATCATTTAGGTGACCGAGTCTTTTATAGAAATAATTGTATTCCTAACAAGTTAAAATTAAATGAACGAAAATGAACAAGGCTTTTTTCGTATTCGTCCGGTTCGTTACGGTCCTAGACATTATTATCACTAGTTTGTCTACATCTGCTACTAATGATCTCTTCACGGTCTTCAAGCAAATTTTGCAGTTAAAGATCTCGGTCACTTAAGCTACTTTATTGGCATTGAAGTGGTACCTATCAAAAGCGGAATTCTTTTGTCACAACAAAGATACATTGCCGACATTCTTAAAAGAGCACACATGATGGAAGGAAATCCGGTTTCTACTATTGAGGTCCTACGGATCTTGGATCAATCATGGATGAACGTGTATGAGTATGCACATCAGATTGTGCAGTGACTCTTTTAGAACAGAGGGTGGGATTGTTTTAGGATAAACACACAATATTATTATTATCCACACTAAAACACATTACATGTACATATGTATATATAGTATGCCAATCGGTATGTTTGATCCGATGTGACTTATCAAAGGGTTATGTACCAATCGACATGCCCTTTCACTAAATACAGAAAATAACTAACTAACTAACTTTCCATAACCGCCATTTAACTAACTAAACGGTTACAAACTTTCTAACTAACATATTTGGTCCTTCGTCTTTCAAGACTTATGATTCTTGATTAATTTCGATTCCAATATTCACTCCCCTAATCAAGACATCGTAATCTTCACTCTGTTCTTGTTCATCTTTGATTGCAGCCTTGTTCCTTCTTCCTTGTCATTCTAGTTTTACATTCTGGTCGCCTTGTTACTTGTCCGGTCTTTTCATGTTCAGTTGCCTTTCTTTGTTCCATGGATAATCTTCTTGATCATCGTCCTTGTACATATCTTTTTCAAGTTCTTCCTCTATTTCAACACTTATCTTTGCATACGCATGTGGTCTTTCTATCCTTGCAGTTCCACTGCTATTCTCTGCCACTTCTCCTGGCCTTTCCTGCCTTGATCTTTGTGTTCCCTCATTGTAACTTCACCATTCCTATGTACTCTTTTTTACCGTGTCTTCTTCCCGCCATATGCGTAAGACATCTTTCTGGAACGTCTCTTCTTGCGTTTCTGCCCAAAAACTGTAACGTCTCCATGATCCTTCTTCATGCTCTATTTTTCGGGTTTTCTTCTTTTTCAGTGGCGATAACTTGGACTGCAATTGATCAATCTATTGTAACCATACGCTCTGATACCATATTGAGGTCCTACAGATCTTGGATCAATCATGGATGAACGTGTATGAGTATGCACATCAGATTGTGCAGTGACTCACAACAGAGGGTGAGATTGTTTTAAGATAAACACACAATTTTATTATTATCCACACTAAAACACATTACATGTACATATGTATATATAGTATGCCAATCGGTATGTTTGAACCGATGTGACTTATCAAAGGGTTATGTACCAATCGACATGCCCTTTCACTAAATACAGAAAATAACTAACTAACTAACTTTTCATAACCGCCATTTAACTAACTAAACGGTTACAAACTTTCTAACTAACATATTTGGTCCTTCATCTTTCAAGACTGATGATTCTTCATTAATTTCGATTCCAACATCTACACCTATGAGCACCACCGAAAAGTTTTCAAAGACAATGGGGAACATTAGACGTGACAAGCGTGTCACGATACAAAAGTATCGTGGGTGCTCTACAATATGTGACATTGAGAAGACCGGATATTGCTTACTCTGTAAACAAGGTGTGTCGATTTTTACCAGCTCCATCAACAACACATTGGACAGCAGTGGAAAGGATTTTTAGATATCTCAAAGGTACCATTACACTCGGGTTAGCTATTTGAAATTCACAGTCTACTCTACTTTCGGTGTTCTAAGACGCGGACTGGGCAACTTGCCCGGATGATCGCCGTTCAACAGGTGGTTACTTAATTTTCTTTAGCGAATGCAACAGCTGAACTAATGTGGGTACAGATACTTCTCTCCGAACTTGGAATTTTTCAACACCGACCTCCTTGTCTTTGGTGTGGCAATCTTGGTGCAACATATCTTACTGCCAATCCAGTTTTCCATGTACGTATGAAGCACATAGAAGTTGAATTCCATTTTGTTCAAGCAATTTCGAGACAATCTCGACCTTTCGTTCATGCCGTTGAGATTGAAGGGGCATGTTGGAGATTAAAGATTAGAACCGTTATCTCCTAGTTTGTTATATTACAGTCAGTAGTCAATAGTTATCATATTCCATACTTATCTCCTCCTGTAACTAATAATTTCCCTATCTTGTGTATGTTAATCAATATAAATACAAGAGTAACCCACTTGGGTTTTCACGGCAAATTAGTTGTGCAGATGTAGAAATATAAGCAATTTCTACAACTTAAAAACCCTAAAATAAAAGGCAATGTTTTCACGAACAATCAATCACTACCATGAAATTGTTTGTCCGATGTTATAATTCAACTACATAATTGACATCTTTTTTACACAGATAAAATTATGATAAAAATCAACTTACCAATCAAATCTCTACGTTTTATTTATTTATTTATTTATTTTTTTTTTGGATTTTTGATCATGAGGAGAGATAATTTACTTATATTACGAGACACGACCCGACGTACTAGGCTCAAGTTGTGAAGTACTGAAGTTGATATGTTTTTTTTCCTACATAGATTATGGGTTTCAAGTTCGACTCATTGTTTATAGGCTGACAATTTCTTGTAGAACTTTAGCATACGATTCCCTTTGCCATAAAGTACATGAAACCCAATTTCGCTAAAAAGGGTATTGATAAAACTTTATCAAACAAAAACATGGACATTTTGTTCTTACTTGCTTGACAGTTCGGCCTCGGATCATTACCATTCAAGAACTTGCATTCCTAAGTTAATAATGTACAAAAAAGGAAACCAATTTTATTTCTTTATTTAATCCATGGATACCTCAATACAGGCACTCAAAATGATATGGTCCCTAATAATGGAAACTTCATATTTAACTTAGATTAATCAAGATAGGTGAAGTAATAAACTCACAAACGCATAAACAATTAATGACAAATGCATCAAATGTACAACTTATAAATAAGATCGCACATAGTTAGCTAACGTTTAGTCCTTTACAACAATTTTCTTAAAACTTCTACTTGTTATATAATAAACCACTACTTTAAATATACTCGCACAATAAAAGCATCAAGAAAGTATAGATCCTTATATTAGAGATTAAGCAAACGAAAAAAAAATGTCAAAATAATTGCCTGGCTCCAATCTGTCTGCCTCTCTTGAAAACTTATGAAGGCATGTATGAGAGAGCTAGTCGTTTTCTACGTTCTCCCATGTCGTACTTAATTCTGCATCATTACAAGAAACCATTTTTTTGGAGTCGGTTTCTTCAGAAAATAATGTTTTGGTAAATCAGGTGTCAGAACGCCATTGTAAACTCGTTCATCGGTGACCAAACAACGGTAAAATGGGGGCAATCTTGACTCGGTGCATTTGAAAACCTAGTAAACACTCTTCAATGGTAGTATTCATATATGTATATATACTATATAGTGAAACAATGGTTGATATGCGCCGACGTTTCTGATTATATTTAATTTTGTGGAAAAAGAAATATAAAATAAGGGGTGGTGGAGTTGGCTTTGCGTTTGGCCTACGATTTTGAGAGTGTGATGGGGAATTATATAATTAATTTTGATGAGAATAAAAAATAGTTGGATGGGTTTTATTGGTGTCGTTTGCGATAATAACAAGGTAACCTCAAGAATAGAGATATACCAACGTGATGAGAGAGTTTTACATTTAATAATTGATTCGGCTTCATGCAAGCGAGACATTTGACGTGTCTTAGTTAATCTCGGAAAAGATGATTTGGCAAAAAAATTGAGCTAACGTCGAGATGTAAGTATTAGAAAAAGTTAAGTAAAGAAAGATGTCTGGTCAATTTTTTTTTAAAAGTGTACAAACTCTTGTGAGTACATAGTGTCTATAAAGTAGACATGCTGACTAAGTGACTAGTTAGTGTTGCTAGCTATCAATCATTGCAACAAAAATTTCACACTAGTCATATGTTATGTAGCCGCTTGTTAAAATTAAAAGGGAGATATTGGAGATGAGAAATAACGGAGAACTGAATGCTTAAACATAGGTGGACCAGAGATACTATACAGAAGATATAATGCATATGTACGTACGTTGGGGGCAAAATATGTTACTTAGATTGATGCTTAGTTACATTTGTGCTGCTCTATCCTTATGCAGTTATATAGAAAACGATATCTAAATAAACAAAAGTTTAATACTACTATCTTGAGATCAAATAAGAAGCAGTATTATTATGAAGAGAATGAGAACTAATATAACTGGGTATTTCTTTATTTTTTAAATCATAACCGTGTTTAATCTAGGAGTTGTTGATTAAGTACAACATGTGGTTGAGTTTCGACTTGAAACCTCCAAGAAAAGACACCCTCGAAGCAGAAATAAAAACCTTTCTTTCTCTTGGATTACTTATAGAAACAGGAAATTTAACTTAGATTCGAATGTACATGGATCTATGATCCTATCTTGGCATTGTAAATTTCCCCATCAAGCTTCTTGATTGAGCCTTGCCGTTCAAAAAAAAAAAGTACAACATCTGCTTTGAATTATACATTTGAGTGGTAATAATATAAATATATGAGAATGTTACTCAAACATTGTTTGGGTTGTTATTAATAATCTGTACTAAGCTTAAGGAACTTTTTTGTTTTAAATAAATATGTCGTACGATAAGTGTAACCTTATGAACGACTCTTTTGGACTTGACTATGATATCATTATTTTCTCAAATCTCAAAAGATGCTTTGATATTACGATTCACTTAACCTTGAAGATGTATTTTAATGAATAGCACATGTAGCAGGCATGGAGTTTATATTTGATTAGTAACTTATACCTTATGTATCTTTTACATGCTCTCGAAACCTCATACTGTCTCAGACATATTTTTTTTTTCACTTGACAATAGAGTTAAACCGACAATATTTGAAATCATTACATATATAGAAGGATGTACAGTTTGATATGGGTGTTTATCTTGGTGGTCCATTTTGTTGTTGGTGTGGATGGGGCACATAAAAACTCCATTTTATGCTCTCATTCAACCTAACAATTATTAGATCATCACCCACCAATCAACCATCATTTTTAGTCGTGCCCTTCCCACTATGTTGTCATATACCGATCAAACCTACTGTTTAATAACTTGTACATCAGTGTATTAAAAGTTTTATTGCACTATGTCGGATTTTGGGAACTATTAACCAAGTAACCAACTAAGATATGATATACAAGCCACGGACGATGAAGAAATTAGTTGAGCTCGAATATTACATCACGTCGTTTAAGTTGGACAGGTTTGAGTGCATCTAAACTGGGGTCTATCTGATGGAGAAACACATGAGCAAAAACGGTCAAAGTGAAAAATCATTAAACTTATGATATTGTTCGTTTTTGCCATGATTTTGTTGGTGATTTCTTTTTTCTCATTTGATTTCTAGAAGATCTGAAATGATTCACAAAAGAAATGAGCACACTATAATAAACATGTACAAGATTTTGTGATGTTTAGTAATGCCAAATTTTACATGAAAATGTTTGTACATGTAAGTCTAAGACTAAAAAGCAACAAAATATAATAAAGTAATAGATACAGTTTGGGATTGTAACGTAGTATTAGAAACAATAATACGAAGCAAGTTTATCCATGTAACCGTGTTCATCTACATCATTAGAAAGCCTATTCAAGGTGTAAGAATAATCCTTTATACTTATATGGTTAATTTGGGAGATCTTGGTCACATATGGATCCAATGTCCAAATGCTTATCTCTACTTGATCGGAGATGAGTGTCACATATCCTTGCAATCAAGCCGCTCCAGCAATAATTGGCATTCACCAATGAAGAGTTTTCCTTTCATCATCTTAACCAATTTTTGCATTTGATCTGTTTAAATCTAACTTTTAGGTATGATAGTCAATTTTCTTTTCACAAACACTATGGAGTTAGCAAGATTTTAAGTCATGTATTTATGTGTGTAGCACATTCAAATGGCGTGTACTTAATTAGAATTATGTTATAATTACATTAGCGACATAATTGGATGTTAAAACTAGATTATGGCAATTGTAATTAACATCTGAAAGCGACTTACTTGAAAAGGAAAGAAAATTTGATGTTTGTGGCATTAAGTCTCAAATGGTTGCCAACATTCTAAACAACAATCATCATGAAACTCCATTTCAATTCCCACCCATCTACAACATCGCTTTTCTACTTCTTCTAGAAATTCATCATGAATATGATTTTATCATGTACGTCAATGAAAACGTTTTGAAATCATGGATATTTAACATCAAACAACAACATACCCAAATGTGACAGAGCTTTAAGAAGTTTGTAAGAGGGGCAAATTGAAGTTGTGTAATTTAGTAGAGGCCAAACTATACAATTGTTTTTATATATATTTATAAATATATAGAGGTAAATGTATATAGAAAAATACATATGGAAGCAACATATTTGGGGGGCGCTACCCCTTCTAGCCCCAATGATGCTCTGCTCGTGTACTCAGTTCTGTCAGAGCGAGGTATGGATGAGATAGAATGTAAACAGATCATATCCTTAACTCAGGATAACCTGACATGGATATTTAACATAATCAACTTAAACCTCATTAGAACATTTTGATGCTTAAAGATGAGAGACGATAGTTATTTCAATTGGTCCAGATTATTAACTATCCATGTGCATATTTACTCTTCATAGGTGACGATAATTGACTTTTCTACTCTAAATCTTTAGATACTATAGGATGTGTTTGTTGGGTATAGCACTGTTGGGTTAGAATGAATTCTAAAATTATTAGTTTGTACACTACCTTTGAAATAGTGTGAGAATGAATTCTAAAATTATTAGTTTGTACGCCCCTTTGAAATAGTGTGAAGGCGTGGAATTTTAAAACCAATATCACTATAAACTAGTGGGTTTTTTGACACATTAATATGGCTATGTTTGGCAAAAATAGTTGTGAGCAATAGCCATAGCTCACTGCTCACCGCTCACAGCTTTTTAAAAAAAACATTAGAAAAATGAGCTTTTCTAAAAAATAACAAAACTCACTGCTCTTTTATCAAACGAACACTAAATTTCAAAAAGTTCATTCATCACCGCTCATCGCTCCAAAGAGATGTGTTTGGGCTCCAAAAAGATTTGCGCCAAACATAGCCGATATCTCAACCAATCAAATTTTAACATTTTCTCTTATTGACACGTTATTATTATTATTATTATTATTATTATTATTATTATTATTATTATTATTATTATTATTATTATAACAATATTTTTAAATCTTTTATGAGCTTTGCTCAAAAATAAATAAATAAATAAATCTTTTGAGTTTATAAATCAAACTTTATTTTATATATAATAATATATATCATTTCTCTTAATCTTTTTTCAATCTATTTTAAAATTTTTAAACCCTTCCCAAATCCTAATACCACATATAAACCAAATGGGCCTTATATATCTACTATCTAGTAACAATATTTGTGATGATCATATATGCTCTCTTGTTTTAGTCTAACTGCATTATATGATTTCAATTCTAAACAAAAACTTTTAATTGAATGTAAGAATTTTGGTTTGTAGAATTTTAATAAACTCTCATTTAATAGATAAAGCAGTTAATCAATACATACTTAGGACTGTACTAAAATAAAAATTGGATTCCCATTAAAAGAACGATGACCTCGAAGATATTTAGGGAATTAGGGGGTTCTGTTTTTGTTGAAGGGCCCGGTGTGGAGAGGATATATAGAGATGACTAGCATGGTATCTTCTAATAGCAGCAGCTAAAATAGTTGTGTGTATGTTTTGTCTATGTGTTATGTATGCTGGATTGTGTTGATAAATAGATAAAATGGATGTGAACAAATTTTGAAATTTAATAAAAACGTGGGACAAAGTTTTTGAGGTACATTTTAAAACATTTTGAATTGGGTAAATTACACCGTTGGTCCCTAAGGTTAGGGCGGATTGCGCATTTGATCCTCAGATTTAGGGTTATGCACCCCTAGTCTCCAACGTGGCATTTTTCACTCCCTCGCGGTCCAAAACCCTAACTTACGTTAGATTTACTGGTTACGTTACCCACATGACTTACACACGATGGGGTTTCTGATAATGACCCTATTTGTAATTTATATCTCTCCTTCAGTACATCTGTAATTATATTATATCCACACTCTCCGTGTCTATGCAATTAGTTCAATATGATTTATTTATTGAGATATGATCAATTTTAACTCATTAGCAGCTACGATGATGGAAAACTTTCATTCAAGAACTATGTATTTGACTTTGAGGGATATAATGGGAATCAATAATCTTGTAGAAGCAATTGCAATTGAGTTTTTAGTTTGTGGGTCGAGAATCAAAAGGGGTAATTTCTGTTTTTGGGTTAATTAGTTTGTGTGGGAGGGTAGTGGATGGTTGTAATGGTGGTGGGTGGTGGTGGATAGTGTGATGATTGGTGGTGGTGAGGGGAGATGAAGAAGAAAGAGGATGGAAGAAGACAAGACCCAAAATGACTAAAATACCATCATGTGCAAGGAACATGGGGGACTTAACGGTAGTTGAATGAAGGATAACAGTCAAAGAGACCTTGAATGAAGAAAAACATGAAAGTAGGGACCCTGGGCAACTAAAATTTCTCTGCCAGATTTAGTGTGATGTTCTGGTACAAGTTCAGTAATGAACGGTGTATTTTACTCTTGAATATGATAAAATAATTTTCAGTATTCCCTCGGATTTACCCTCATGTGCAAGGCACATGGGGGATTTTAGCCGTAAAAGTAAATGCTCGTTAGAGAAAATGACTATGAGTGTTAACTTTTTTCAAGTTAGAGACTATCTAGATCAGAAAAAATGTCAAAAGATCATACCTAAAAGTCAACACAAATCATAAGGACCAGCATCATATGAATTTATATGCATGTGGTCCATGTGTTCGAGTTTTAAAAATTGGTTCTGAGTTAGGCTTGGAGTTTGGTTCAACATATTGATGCCATATATGAGTATAGATATAGAAATAGTGAGTTGAAATGATGGTTAAAGCTAATAGAGGGGGGAGATTCACTGTTAAGTTGGATCAAGATATTGAGACATTGTTTAATTGTTAAGTTGTGTAAATTTTTTAAGATAAGTGATTCTTGATTAAATGAATTGAAGCCAACTAATACTGTATAACTGTTGATACGAAAGTTGGGCGTTCCTTATTTAGGTTCCTGTTCTCGTACCAATTAGATCTTAATGCTTGAGACCTGCGCACTAAGAAAGCAAACAAACACCGTTAGGCTTATCGTGGGATTGTCCCCCACGATTATCCTCTGGCGTGAGAGTAAGTAATCGATTTTAGGGTTATGTAGAAGAGTTAGGGTTGTGAGTCGTACCTTTAATGAGAGTTATGATATTGTTTATATAGGCACGTAATCCTTATTGGATACGTGCTCCTTACTCTTCGATATATATCCGGTTTGATATATATCCCTTAAATAGGAGATATCTATATCCAAACCATAAATAACTTTGGGTTGGGATTTTGTGAGCCCAAACCATTAGCATGCTGGCCCAAATCATTGTTATGATAGCCCACTCGTGGTAGGCTTGGGCGTTAGTAATGTTTATCATTTGGGTTCGTGACCCGAATATAGACTATACGTCATCATGTCCCCCCAGTCTAGTGTGTGCGGGTTGTAGTCGTGTATACTAGACTAATAATATCAGCGGTAAGCGTGGCGGGAAAAATTGCATATATCCACCGCCAAAAGTTAGGACTATGTATCTAGTCCAAAAATATCTCAAAAATACCTCGGTCAATGGGTAGGTCATCCACGTGTCCTTCGGAAAACGTGAAAAAGTGCTTGTATCTCATGGTATTCAAGCCACACGATAGAGATAGTGGGATCTACGTGGCATTCATCCGAGGCAAGGGGAAACCCTATATAAGGGGTACCCATTTTCACTGTGTTTACCACAGTGAAAAATACAACTTCCTCCATATTACGAATTTCTGTTAAAGAAAAAACTAGTATATCAAAGGTAATTGCGTGTGCGCACCAATTAGGAAAAATGGTTCGTCAATTAGAGGAGTTCCGTTCTGAGATGGACGAGGATGAACTACGTCAGTTCACCTCTGTTTATTTCATTCCGCTTGCGGTGCATCCGGAAGTACCGGATGCGGACGCATGTATCGCAGACTTCCCTAAGGGGAAAATAGGGGTATACACGCACTTTTTTGAGTTTGCAAACCAGCGCATGCCTATATCCCTATTTCTGAGCGACGTGCTCAATTTTTATCGTCTGCATATTTTGCAGCTGCACTGTATAGGTGCGGCAAAAATAACAAATTTCGAGGTAAACTGTCGTTTACTCGCAATAAGACCTACTATCAACCTTTTCCGCGCGTTTTACCACACGTCGTGGTCGAACGGGTGGGTGACGTTTTCCAAGCGCCCAGGGCACTATCAGTGTTACACTGATAAAATAGACGCTTGAGGGGTTGGAGGGAAAGGTTTTTTTGGATAGATGATAGGGTATTCACCACGCTCTCTGAGTTTTTTACTCAAGGGGGGCTTCCAAAGGATGAGCGCCCAGATCCCGGTACGTACAACGTGGAGGATGCGGAGACCATTAATGAGAACCGCATCCTAATCAACTCCTATCCCGAGGAGTTCTTGGTGCACATGGGAATGAGTCGCAACTACTTCGGGGGAAGTGATGAAGTACCAACATTTTTGGATGGAAGCGGCCGGGATGGGTGCTTGTCCTTTCTTATCCTCGCGTTTATAATGTAAGCTTTCTTGTATATATTGATTTTATCAACTAACTTGCTCTTTTCTTGTTCGTTCATGTGTTGCGCAGAGATGGATCTATTTGCCGTGGTGAAGTTAACAAAGCCTACGCAGGTGACTATGGGCGTGCGCCCCCTGAGGGAAGGTGAAGTGCCCATCTTGGAGGCTACCGCTGGACGCCTTCTGGAGCTTGCACGAGAGGAGTTTTCTGATGCATCACAGCCTATTGTGAATGCGACACCAGTGCAGACTATTCCTGCGCAGGGAGTGGTGGCGCCTGAGCTCGTGCGCGCTGAGTCATCTACAAGTGTTGGGATCCTCAAAGTGGACGCTGACTCTGAAGAGGAGCACCAAGGGGCGAAGCGCAAAGCTACTGATGATGGTGGTGAACGTACCTCCAAGCGCAGACGTCATACCATCATTGTGGATGAGTCCACAGATGAGGAGACATCATTGTCTGTTGCTGCGCAGGAGAATGCTGAGACTTCTCCTCCAACGTAAGTAACCATTGTTTGTGTGTGTATATATATATATATATATATATATATATATATATATATATATATATATATATATATATATATATATATATATATATGCATATGTGTGTGTGTGTTTTACGCAGTGCCATTCCTTGACTTCTTTATGTTTGCGTGTAATGACAGTGCTGCAGAGGGTGATGCAGCGTTTGTTGAGGGGTCGGTGCCACCCCAAGCGGCTCATGAGCATGTGGAGGAGCCACTGAAGGTGAATGAGGAGATGTCTATGCAGCAGCTGATGGAGGAGTTGGGTGCGGCTGCTGAGCGTCAGGCTGAGTTGGTTACTCAGCTTAAGGCGCGGTATGTTGGTGAAGGTAGCAGTCTTGCTCAGAAGGATGAGGAGATTGCTCTACTTAGGGTGCAGTTGGCTGATGCGCGATCAGATGTAGAGTCCACAACTGCATATGCTAGGAAGCTCGCAGATGAGAAGTTGTCTTTGATGGCTGAGGTAAAGTGAGAGTGCGCTGAGACTGATCGTCACAGGGCTAACTGTTCTTGGGGTTTAAAGTACCTTCAAGAAAATAGAGCCAAGCACTTCGCCAATCTTGATGAGCTTAGCGAACGTGTGGAGGAGGCTCTGAAGGTGCAGGAGAGCAAGCTACGTAAATTGAGTATAGAGTATGATGAGGAGTTGTATCCTCATCTTATGTCTACTATTACTGAGCGCAGGTATGTATCTTCCTTTTGAATTCTTTGTTCAAAACTATGTGCCTTAATGCTCTTTATCTTCTAACGCGTGCGTTGTTGTAAGTGCAGGTGGTTGATCGGCCATGGTCTGCGCTTGGCTGCCATGGGCACGCTGGAGACCCAGTCGGTTGTGGAGGCCTTTGGGAAGGTTGTGGAGTGCGCCATAGCACGTGGTAAGGCCCAGGCTGCGGAGGAGCTTTATGAGAGCAAGATGCTAACTGTGCCGCTTGCAGAAGTGCCTGGGTATAAGGCGGATGCTTTTGATGAGCTGGTGGAGGCCATGGAGAAGATGAAGGTCTTCGATTTTCCTCATATCGCCCGATTAGAGCGTGATCAGGATTATCCTATCAGTGTGATCATGCAGGGCCTGAATCTGGCCAAACACATAGCTGAAGATGCGGAGGCACACCCTGACTTCTTTTTGAAGCCAGATGAGTCGCAGCTGAAGGTGCCTGTCTTTGCTCGCCGCCGCCACATGCTCAATCCCTTCACTCTTGAGAAGGAGATTTCTTTGAAGAAATGCTTTGAGGCGCAAGAGACAAGAGCTGCACATAAGAAGGGTGTGAAGGGGAAGGCCATTCTTTGCGGTGTTGGCGCAGCCCATCTCCCCAGGTCTGATGGGATTCCCGTTAGCGTACCAACGGTATCTCAGGAGGATAGCAGCCTTTTAAGAAGGCTGAGTAAGGCTGGGGAGTTGTCATCTACAGCTAGTAGCTCAAGTCATAGGCGTGCACATAGCATCTAGATGTCTATGGATTTTTGCAGATATTATTTGTATAAACTCATGGTTCTTATGAATAATAATTTTTATCTTTTTTCGTACGCCTTGTTATTTGTACTTAGATTGTTTTCTTTTGTGTAAAAGATTATCCAAAAGTCAAATTGAAACCGAGACATACTTAAGATGTCTTGTATTAAGTGCATAACTTAACGAAAATCATAGGTGTAAAGAGAGACTTGCATTGTGTTGCAAATACTATATCAAATGACCAAGAGTCTTGGCTCGTAAATTGCTAAGCATGTACAGTGTACGTGATGTTGCGTATCTGTCGTGGGATGCGCACTTTAAACTTACTTCAACGTCTTGAAAGTAAGGCGCTTAGCAAGGATACGTGATCCGATGTTGATGGGTTTGTAATCCTCTTACTCAACGAGTTAGTTAGTAGGTTTACTCATCCTTTCTGCCGTCGTAGGTCTTAGTAAGTGCATACACGCCATGTAGGCAAAATATAAAATAACGATATTGAGACATAAGAAAAAATGTGAACAATAAAGTTAAATGTGTTATGGAGTTAGCTAGAAACCACAACGTTTTATTAATACTTGCAAGTTTTTGAAGATAAAAGACAATTCCTAAAAAAAAGAAAATTCAAATACAGACTTTTATTAGGCACGTACTAAAGTGCAAGGTTGTCTGTGTGTGGGCCGTAGCCTTTCCTAAAGATAGCATCTCTTGAGATTGCAGATATTCCAAGTGCATGCCAGCTCATGGCCTTCCATATCGCGCAACCTGTATGCCCCATTGCCTAGTGCATATGTGACCTCATAGGGTCCTTCCCATTTGGGTCCAAGTTTGCCTATCTCTTCTGCGTGGCTTGCATCATTGGCGCGGTATACAAAGTCTCCTGGCCTGAATGAAGTGTGTTTGACTTTTGCATCGTAATACTTCTTCATCTTTGACTTAGCCTTTGCTTCACGTATAGCTGCGCGTTCGCGCCTTTCTTCCAACAGATCCAAGTCTATGCGCCGCTCATCGTCATTTGTTGTGACATTTATTTCCGCCGTACGGATAATTGGCATTCCAATCTCGGCTGGTATGACAGCCTCTGTCCCATAGACAAGAGAGAATGGTGTGTCTCCAGTACTGGTTTTAATTGTCGTGCGGTGCGCCCATAAAACATGTGACAATTCATCCACCCACCTTCCTTTATGTCTATCAAGGCGCGCTTTTATTCCTTCGCCCAGACTGCGATTCGTGCGTTCGACCAAGCCATTGGTTTGTGGGTGCTTAACTGAAGCAAAGTGTTGTGTAATGTTTAATTGCGCGCACCAGTCTTTGAACGGGTTGTCACAGAATTATTTTCCGTTGTCCGAAATAATCTCTCCGGGTAGTCTAAAGTGACACACAATGTTGTCCCACACGAAGCGTTTGACTTGGTTGCCCGTGATGCTTGCCACTGCTTTTGCCTCAATCCACTTAGTAAAATAATCTATAGCTACGACGAGGAATTTTAGCCCTCCCGCTGCAACCGGAAAAAGGGCCTGCAATGTCAATGCCCCATTTATAGAATGGCCAGGGTGAGGTGATGGGGGTTAGCTCTTGTTGTCGTCGGCGCGGAATTGGCCAGTGGACTTGGCAATTGTTGCATTTCTTTATCATGTCCCGCGCGTCGCGGTGTATAGTAGGCCAATAGTATCCTGACTGCAGGGCGCGCGCCACTACAGACCGTGGTCCTGAGTGCATGCTACATGAACCAGCATGAATTTCTTGGAGTACGTTATTTGCTTGAAGAGGTCCAACGCACCGGAGCCATGATTGTAGGAATGAACGTCGATATAGGACGCCATCTCGGAGTTCAAATCTCTGCGCTGTGCGCCGTACCCTACGAGCGTCCTTCTGATCTTGTAGTAAGATTCCTTTGCTTATAAATTCAATGATAGGTGTCATCCACGTAGGATCCTGTTCCTCTATCACCGTGGATATTTCCATCTCCGAGATTGATTTGTTTTTTAGAGTTTCCACCAATACCTGTTTTGATAGGTGCGTAAAGCTTGTAGATGCGATCTTGCTAAGCGCATCAACTTTCCTGTTTTCTCCTCTAGGGACTTGTTTGATGGTAAACCTATCAAAATTCTGAATTGGAGACTTGGTTTTTTCGAGATATTGGACCATGTGTTCATCCTTGGCTTCATATTCACCTAGCACGTGATTGGCTACTAGCCTGGAATCTACATTTGCCTCTAGGTTACATACACCCATTTGAGTTGCAATGCGTAGTCCAGCAAGTAGGGCTTCATATTCTGCCTCATTGTTTGTGGCTGTGAATTCGAAACGCAATGCGTATGTGAATTCCACTCCATCTGGATTAGTGAGGATAAGGCCTGCGCCTGATCCATCCATGCATGAGGATCTGTCTGTGAATAGAACCCATGGTTCTTGTAATTCTACCTTGCTTGTCGGAGGTGGAGTATTTGTATCTGGCTTCTCAACAATAAAGTCTGCAAATATTTGTCCCTTGATTGCAGTGCGTGGTCTATACGAGATGTTGTACTCGCTCAATAGCACACTCCATTTCTGTATCCGTCCTGATGCGTCAGGTTTAGAGATAACTTGTTTGATAGGTTGGTCCATTATTACAGCTATTGGGTACGCCTGAAAGTATCTGCGCAATCTTTTAGCTGCAAATACCAAAGCTAGGACTAGCTTTTCCATAGCAGTATAGTTAGTCTCTGTCTTCTTAAGTACTTTGCTTACAAAGTATATGGGTGTTTGAACGGAATTCCTATCTGTCAATAATACTGCGCTGACTGCTCCATGAGTTGCAGATAGGTACATGATCAATTCTTCCCCTGGTCGGGGTGCGACAAGTTTGGGAAGCGTTGCAAGATGTTGCTTAAGTTTTTGGAAGGCTTCCTCCGCCTCCTCAGTCCAACGAAAGTCTCCCTTTTTTGTGCACTTCGTGAGTGTCTTAAACAGAGGGAGTGATTTGTCTGCTGATTTGGACAAAAAACGGTTTAGCCCGGCTAGCTTTCTGTTTAATGACTGGACTTCTTTCAATGTGCGTGGTGAAGGGAGATCGATGATAGATTTTTGTCTTTTATGGGCAAGGCTTGATGCCGTCAAGTTCTATTAAATATCCAAGAAACATGCCTTCTGTCGCGCCAAAAGTGCACTTCTTGGGATTTAACTTCATGTTTATTTTTCCTAGTGTTTTGAACGTCTCTTCGATGTCGCACACCAATTCCTCCTCAGTATGACTCTTTATAACAAGGTCATCGATATAAACTTCCAGGTTGCGACCTACTTGCTTTTCAAAGGCCATGTCCTCTAATCTCTGGTATGTTGCTCCCGCGTTCTTTAGACCAAAGGGCATTTTTGTGTAGCAATAGACCCTTTGACTTGTGTGGAAGGCTGTTTTTTCTTCATCCTCCTCAGCCATCTGAATTTGATGGTACCCTTTGTATGCGTCTAGGAAACATTTAAAGGGATATCCACACAGAGATTCTATCTTCCAGTCTATTTCTGGTAGCGGGTAGCAGTCCTGTGGACATGCTTTATTAAGATCAGTAAAGTCTACGCACATTCTCTGTTGGGTCACTGAATTCCCCAATCTTCTTCTAACAAGGATTTGAACATAAAATAACCTAAGTATAAACAGGTCACTGAGTGAACAGTAACTCAGTGAGTCACCTTCAGGATCCTTAGACCGAGCCTAAGAAGAAAGGCTCTCCATTCAGTGAGGCGGAACTCAGAGAAGTGTGATCTAAGCCAAGAAGAAGGTGATGGGTTCAGTGAGGATGACAATAACTCACTGAACCCCAAGACTCCTCAACAACTTCATGGTACTGAAGACTGATGACTAGAAGACTAAAGTTTTGGCGGGACTGGGCGGGAAAGTTTGATCTGTTTCACTAAAGTGCTTTATCACTTTAAGGTCAAACTTTCCTCAAATGGTTAAAACCAGACTGTCATCAGAAAGTGCCTTTTGGACTTAACCCAAAGAAGTTTCCCTTGCCAGAGAATTAAATGTATCAAGATTTTATTGAGGAACACTTAGGTCCATTGTATAATAGGGTTGTTCATATTTGTGTATAAATAGGTAGCATAAGAGAGGAGTAAAAGTTGACAAGTTTGTGCAATTAATGCAAAGCATTCACAAACCACTTTTACTCCTCCAAAGAACAACATAACCCCTGAGATAGCTCAGTGGGTCCTGAAAGTTGTCACTCAACATTGTTTGAGTTTAGTGGGGAGTCAATACCATACTTGTCGTTTTCAATCCCAAGTGTTATTCCGCAAACACTTGGGTACGATTCTTTTTTATTAACTTCTAATAAAGAATTAAACGTTGAAAAATATTGTCTCTTATGTTTATGTTGCTTTATTGTTAATCATTTATAAATCTTTGTTAAAAGTCATACAACTTGGTTACTTTAGCTTTTTAGTTACTGTTAACCAAGTAAAAGGGACCAACAAGTGGTATCAGAGCCTCTGATTTGTAAAACTTAACCTGTTTTCAAAATTTAAGAGTGCTCAAGTTTTTAAAATCAAGATCCACTATAACTGACATTGATGTTCCCCAACTTGTCGATAAAAAGGGTGGAAGTTATTCAGCAACTGCCCCTCGACTAGAAGTTGGCAAATTTAATAAGTGGAAAAAGCGAATGCTTTGCTACTTAACTGGGATGGAACCATATTACATTAAGTTGATTAATGATGGTCCATATATCCCAAGAATTGCCCAAGGTTTAATTAAACCCGAAGCTCAGTGGACCCCAGACGAAAGGTGGGTGGTCAATCAAGATCAGCGCCTGAAAAGCATCATTATATCATGCCTTCCTGATGATATAATGGAATCAGTGATCAACTGTCCCACTGCCCAGCAGACATGGACTGACCTGGTTCATAGCTATGAAGGGCCTTCTGATACCAAAGAGAATAGAATCATGGACCTGAAACTTGAATTCAATACCTTCAGGGCCAAGGATTCTGAAAGTCTCTCTGAGACTGATACTCGGTATAAGACTGATTGGTACTAAACAGTCAACTTAAATTGACCAAGGATATGGTCAACGAAGTCAAACTATCTAGACCAATGCTTCCGGGTAATATAAGGTATCACCAGGTCGTTAAGTCCCGACAAGGTGTGAATTGTAACTGAGCGTGCTTTGCGATCGGGTGATTATTCATAGAAAGGGGTTGTTATGAGAATTATTTGGAAATAATAAACAGAAATAGCTTAGGAAAGCTATATGATTAATTACTGGAACTTAGATTAAGAAGATGTGATCTAAAACCTAAACACGTATGTTTTAATCAAAAACGTACACAGACGAATGTGAAAGAAAGTACAACTGATGAACAGAAAAGGCTATGAGTGTGAAACTTTTATTTTTGCAATCCTAATAAATAAAGAAAATTTTAAGAAAAAGAAAAATTATTTTTACACTATTTAATTATTAATTATTAATTAATTACTAATTATCTATTTAATAACTAATTATATTAATTTAAATTATTACAAATTACTAAAAAGACTTAGATAATTAAAAAGATTTTTATAAATCTAATTAACCATCACAGGAATCCTAACAATTATAAAAAGTTGATATTATGTATTTTTAAACTAATTTACTAATTATTATTATAATTATTTATTAATTACCAATTAAACTACTTATATTATAAAAAATAGAAAAAGAACAATATAAATTCTATAAAAATTTATAAAAATGTTTTAACTTATATAAAAGCTAGAAAAATTATAAAAACTATGTGTTACTTAATAAAATATAATTATGCTATTTAATTATTTAATATTGATTAATAATTAATTAAACTAAAATTAATTCTAAAAACTACTAAAAGACAAAAGAAAAATCTGAAAAAAATTTATAAAATTACTTTAATATAAAAGAGATTTAATAAAAATATAAAAATGCTAAAGTGCTTATAAATAAGCAAAAATGAAAATTAAAAAGATAATTTCTATTAAATAGAAGCTATCACTAAAATTAAATTTGGTTTTTTGAGTTTTTTTCTTTTTCCAAACTAATTTACTGCTAAAAACTAGAAACTTTTACAAACACACGTTTTATGGAGCTCAGAAATAAGCACTTTGAGTGCTTATTTATTCAACAGTTGACTTTGGTTGACTGAGAAGAGAAACAAGCACAAATGGCCTTATGTGGGGTCCACAATGGTGAAAACTTGTTCACTTAAGTCATTTGGACAGGTTTAAGCTAAGATCACTCAAATAAGACAACTGAATAAGCCAAAAATCCACAATAAGCACTTGCTTATTTTGGTTCTGAGACAGAAAAGGGGACAACCTTTTGAGGTAGTTTCAAGTGGGGTCCACAGGTTCCAAGGTCAAACCAATGGTCAAACCTTGAAGCCTACCAGGGGGGAGGGGTTGAATGAACCAAGATTGGGTCAGTGGTACCCACTGAGTTGGCCACAATGAGCCTCCAAAGTGGTGGTGGTGACTGGGTCTGCTGATGCACAGGGCAAAGCCTTGCCCTGCAGGTAACTTTGAGGGTCAATTTGGCCCACAAGAAAAATTCTCAAAAATGCAACAATTGTAGAAATCAAGAGTTCAACTGGTAGACAATACCCACAACAAGTTTCAAAATCTAAAACAACACACAAAAATCACAATAAATCAAGCCATTTTGGGTTTTCTACACTTAGGGTAAATTTGACTTTTTAAGAAAAGCTCGGGATTTGACTTTTATGAACTTCAAATCACTTTTGTTGATTTAATCTGTTATAATAAGCTACAAAAGGACCAAATTAAGTTACAACTCACACTTATGCACTGATTTTATGAAATCTTAGATCTAAAGGTCACCACTGTTAACTGTGGTGATGATTTTGTTTGTGATTTTGACTTCTGTGTTTGTAACTACTAAAAAGGGACTTGGTATGGTGTATTTAGACTTTAAGTGAGCTAAGTAAACAATCAACAACAACTGAGAACAACCACAATGCCTCAAACAGTTCAATCCAAACACCCCTAATCAACACAAATAGGTATGAAACTTGGTTTAAATTAGTACAAACCACAGTCTAATGATTACTACTTATCTAAGAAACAATTATAAGACTAATTTAGTAAAAAGAAACCACCATAAATACTTCACAGAGCACGCTAAAGTTATATTTCACACCTCAACGGGAATTAACGACCCGGTGATACCTTATATTACCCGGAGTATTGATCTAGGCTATTTGACTTTGTTGACCATTCTTTGGTCAATATAAGTTGGTGGTTTAGCGTCAATCAATTTTTGGCGCCGCTGCCGGGGATGGGGTTGGGCTGGTTATGCATTGGGCTGAGGGTGTTCATGGATTAGGCCTTGGTTGGTTATGGCTTGGGTAAATAAAGAAAGGGGCCCCTTTGGTTTGTTTATTACAAGTCTCAAAATAATAAGGACCATTCATGTAATTAACTAAAATTCCAGGGGCTGTTTTGTAAATTTTCCAAAGTAACCATAAGGACCATTCTTGGCAAATTTGAATATTACAAGGACCCAAATTAATATTTTTCAAACTGAAACACTCGGGGACCAATTATGTAATTTTCCAAACTATGAGGACCAAATATGTAATTTCCTCAAACTTCACCCCGAGGACTAAAAATGATTTTTGTAACTTCCCCAGGACCCAAAATGATTTTTCATTCAAAATTATCCCACCAGGGACTGAATCTGCCAAAATCTGTAACTCCAGGGACCAAACTGTAAATTTCCAAAACTTTTCAGATTTTTCACCAAAGGACTAAATATGACAACTTGTGATTTCAAAAGGACCTTTGGTGATAATTTTCTATATTTTGAATATCCAGGGACTAGTTTTGTAATTTTATGAAAGTTGGGGGACTGAAACTGCCAATTTTACAAACTTTGTACGTTTTTCATTTGTTTTTGCTCATTTTGCATCTAAAACATATAAAACACAATTTTGAAATATTTTCAGTATTTTGATGCATTACTGAGTGTTTTTGTATGTTTTGCAGTTGAGATTTGACAAAAAATGATGATTGTTTGAGCACTCATCAATACTTCTTAAACTAAGATGATAAAAATGAAATTTGGAGAGCTTACAAAGCCTTCCAAGCTCAGTTCAAGAACCAAGGACCAAAAGAACCAACCTAATGACCTCCCATGAGGTCTCTAACCCACAGCCATCCAACATATACTGTGCTCCAGCATTCTTCCACCTGTGATCATATATTTTTTATTTTATTTTTATTTTCCTAATATTTTTGATTATTTTTCTGAAAATTTGCTTCTTATTGTTATAGAAGCTTATAAAGCTTTTAAATGATTTCTATTTTAGCTTAAGTGAGTAGGCAAACAACTGAGATTAACTAATTAAGCTTAAACAAAAACTTGAAATTCTTACACAAGACTTAGAAATTTGAAACTGAGAAATAACTTAAAAGGAAACTTTCATTGATTGAAAACAGAATACAAAGATAAAATTAACACTAAAATTAACTAAGTTACAAATCCTACATGCCTCTTAGGCTTACATGAGCTTAATACTTATAATACGATTCAAATTAGGTCACCATCTCTCCTACATGCGTCCCTGTTGCACTTTTTGACTCCCAATGGTTTCTTTGTTGACCAATGACGAAATCCCCATCGTTCAATTAGGCTTTGATGCATCCAAACCCTTGATTGCATTTTCCCGCCAAAAAGCTAAGTGGGCAATTCTGAGTGGTGTGGTTGAGGGATATTAATTGTGGTGGTGGGGGTTGGTTTGGTGGGTGAAGCACATTAATTGTGGGGGGCTATGGGTGGAAAAGGTGAGGAGGGGGGGGGGGGGACAGGGAGCCCTGGTTTTGCGTTGGTATGTTGGGGGGAAGAAGGAGTTGACCGGTTTGACCGGTGTTTTTATTAATAAAATGGGAGGTGGGCTGGGGAGTGGAGTGGGCTTGGGAATGGTTATGGGCTTGGGGTAGTTTTGGGATGGATTTGGATTTGGTATTAATAATAAGAAAGGGTCCGTTTGGTTTATGATGTAACAAGGACCAATTTTGTAATTTTCCCAAACATGAGGGACTAAATTTGTGTATTTCCTAATTTGCTACCAAGGACCAATCATGCCACAATTCCAAAGTCCAAGAACCATTTTTGCATTTTACCACTTTTCAAAATTCCCAGGGACATGTTTTGCCAAATTTGAAATCTCAGGGACCAAATGTGTAATTTTGGAAATTTATGACCCAAGTATAATACTTTGTAATGTTTGACTTTCAAAACCTTTGGTTGACTTTTCCTTTCAAAATAAATGCATAAGGACTATTTTTGACAAGTTTCGAAACTTGGGCGACTGAAATTGCCAATATTGCAAACTTTGTACGTTTTTCATTTGTTTTTGCTCAATTTGCATTTAAAACACATAAAACACAATTCCTGGGATAATTTAAGTATTTTGATAACTTTTTGATTGTTTTTGTATGTTTTGACTGTTTAAATACGACAAAAATGATGAGTGTTTGAGTACTCATCAATCCCCCACACTAAACTATTGCTAGTCCCTAGCAATCTTTTTAGAAAACTTGATGGATTTGAAAACTCTTTACCAAAAGCCATCACTTCTGGAGTAGCCAAATGTTTCGATTCAAATAAGAACTATGGTCCACTTGATAACCATGTGATTTTTAGCAAACCACCAGCTTTCAACGGTTTTGATTAGTCTTTACCAAGAGCCGTTTGCTCCTGGACTAGCCAACTCTTGATGGACCTAGTCGACATCTTGGTGAGCTGATTACCAATTATGGATTTTCCACTGCCTTTACCACAAGCCATAATCTTGCGGGCTAGCCAACTCATTCACTTTATGGGATATGGCGAGTTGATTTACCATACAATTTTGGGCAAATTGCAAGCCGTCAACGGAATTGAGTTATCTTTACCAAGAGCCGTTTGCTCCTGGATTAGCCAATCCCTTTGTCGGTTAGACATGGCGGACTGATTACCACAAAAAATTTGAAATAAAGTGAAAAAATTTTGAAAATTTTGGCCAAAAACGGGGGTACTAGATGATATATTTTGATAAAATTCGCTAGAATTTCCCCACCACATTTAGAAATGAATATTGTCCTCAATATTCAAAGTCCCGGCTATTATGCCGACTCTTTGAACGGAAAAAGCTAATATTCGAATCTAACTGTGGAAACACCATATTTCACTTTATTTCTATATATATACACACATTTTTTTTTTGGAACTTATATACATATATACATTTTTCAAACAGCGGGGGGGTTGGCCATTCCCCCACACTAGGTGGTAGAAAGTAGAATGAAATCAGAGATACGGGTGAAAATCCGTATGGTGCTATTGTTTTTGTTCATCGAGTCGCTAGCTTGACTCGATCCCCGAATTCAATTGTCCTTGGGGAAAGTTTGGAGATCCGGGACAACCATGGATGGTATGTCCTCTCCAAAGTAATGCTTTAAACGATGTCCATTCACTTTGAAATTTGGACCGTCATTTTGAGATAATTCGACGGTGCTATAAGGATAGACTTTAGCGATAGTGAATGGACCAGTCCATCGGGTTTTGAGCTTTCCCGAGAAGATCTTGAGTCTAGAGTTGAAAAGAAGGACTCGATCACCAACTTTGAAAACGCGGTTCTTGATTTTTGAGTCATGAATCTTCTTTGTCTTTTCTTTGTAGATCAAAGAGTTCTCGTAAGCTTGATCACGAAGTTCGTTTAATTCATTTAGTTGAACTTTTCAATGATCACCCGCAGTTTTGAGGTCAAAATTGGCATGCTTGAGAGCCCAATAGGCTTTGTGCTCAAGCTCGATCGGAAGATGGCACGCTTTCCAGTACACAAGTTTGTAAGGCGTACACCCAATGGGTGTTTTGTAAGCCGTATGGAAAGCCCAAAGTGCATCATCTAATTTATCCGACCACGATGCACGATTTTCACCTACGGTTCTTTCTAAAATTCTTTTAATGCCCTGATTGGAAACTTCGACTTGTCTACTTGTTTGAGGGTGGTATGCAGTAGAAAGACGGTGAGTTACACCGTACTTTTGCATGACTTTGTCGAATTTGTCATTACAGAAGTGCGTACTACGATCACTAATAATAGCACGTGGAGTTCCGAATCGGGCAAAAAGAGCTTTTAAGAATTTCACAACTACTCGGGCATCATTTGTGGGTAAAGCTTTCGCTTCAACCCATTTTGACAAATAGTCAACAGCCACGAGTATGTATTTGTTGCCATGGGAGGACGGAAATGGCCCCATAAAGTCGATGCCCCGGATGTCGAAGATTTCACAAACTTGAATTGCATTTTGAGGTATTTCGTTCAGGACTTGACCAATTCTTGGGAATCCTTGTAGATTGTGGGCCAATAAAAGCCGGAATCAAACACCTTTTTGGCGGTGTAGTTGGGATTGTGGTTGCCCCAAGTGGGACCAGCATGGCAAGCCTTTAAAATTTCAGTGGCTTCCTGACCATACACACACCGCCGGATGACTTGATCCGCGCAAATTTTGAACAGGTAGGGGTCGTCCCAGAAGTAATGTTTTACATCTTTGAAGAATTTATTTTTTTGTTGGGACGACATCCCTTTCACAACAAAGTTACCCGCAAGGTAGTTTGCGAAGTCGGCAAACCATGGGGTAATCGAGTCTCCACGAATTGAGGGTTTCGAGAGGAAATGTTTCATTTATTTCCTTTTTCTCAAAAGCATCTTGATGAGGGTTTTCAAGACGGGAGAGATGATCAGCAGCTAGGTTCTCGGCTCCTTTTTTATCACGAATAATGATATCAAATTCCTGTAGGAGGAGAACCTAACGGAGGAGTCTCGGCTTTGCATCTTGTTTTGCAAAGAGGTACTTCAAAGCCGAGTGATCTGTATACACTATGCTCTTGGTCAGTATCAAGTATGGTCGGAATTTTTCGAAAGCATACACCACAGCTAATAATTCTTTTTCAGTGGTGGTGTAATGACTTTGAGCCTCAGTGATAGTTTTGCTGGCATAGTGTATAGGCTGAAAATGTTTTGTTTTTCGTTGCCCCAAGACTGCCCCTATCGCATAATCACTAGCATCACACATGAGCTCGAAGGGCAAGTCCCAATCGGGGGCAACAAGAATCGGTGCCTCGGTAAGCTTTTTCTTAAGTGTTTCAAAAGCTTCGATGCACTCGGGGAAGAAGATAAAAGGAGCATCCTTTTTGAGGAGATGGGTCATAGGCCGGGCGATTTTAGAAAAATCTTGAATAAACCTACGGTAAAAACTGGCATGACCCAAAAAGCTCCTAACACCTTTTACGGTAGTGGGATGAGGCAATTTTGCAATGACATCCACTTTGGCTCTGTCAACCTCAATCCCGTTCTTTGAAATTTTTTGGCCGAGGACAATGCCCTCTTTGACCATAAAGTGACTCTTCTCCCAATTTAGACATAACTTTGTGTCTTCACAACGTTTTAGCATGCTGCCTAAATGTGAGAGACATGATTGGAACAAATCCCCAATGACCGAAAATCGTCCATAAAGACCTCCATAGTTTTCCCGATAATGTTAGAAAATATTGCCATCATAGTTCTTTGAAACGTGCCTGGAGCATTACATAAGCCAAATGGCATACGTTTATATGCAAAAGTTCCATAGGGGTACGTGAAAATGGTCTTTTCTTGATCTTGTGGATCAATGGGAATCTGAAAGTAACCCGAGAAACCATTGAGGAAGCAATAGTACTCATTCCCCGCTAATCTCTCGAGCATCTGATCCATAAAGGGCAGACGAAAATGATCTTTACGGGTGGCGTCATTTAACTTACGATAGTCAATGCAGACGTGCCAACCCATAACAAATCGAGTTGGAATCAACTCATTCTCCTCATTTGTGACAACAGTAATGCCACCCTTTTTTGGAACACAATGAATTGGGCTAACCCAAGGACTATCCGAGATAGGGTAAATCAATCCGGCATCAAGAAGTTTTAAAACCTCTTGTTTGATAACCTCGTGAATTTTTGGATTCACCCTTCTTTGTTGTTGGACTGCAGGTTTGAAGTCGTCCTCCATTAAAATCTTGTGAGTACAAAATTCAGGGTCAATGCCCTTGATGTCGGAGAGTCGCCAAGCAATTGCTTGTTTATGAGACTTCAAAACCTTTATGAGAGCAGCCTTTTCCTCAACACTTAAGTCTTTAGCAATTATGACGGGTAATTTATCATCACCCTCCAGAAATGCATATTCAAGATGAGGCGGCAAGTCCTTAAGTTCAACCTCGGGAAAGTCATTAGTTTTCTCAACATTTTTGACTTCCTCCTTATGAAGTGTTTGTGGTAGAACAGGAAGAGGAGAGGGATCTTCGTTTAACAATTTCTCAAGCAGGAGAATATCCCTCTCGGGGTCAATCTCTTGGTTATCGATTCCATCGGGAATCGAATCACTTTTGAGAAAGGCCTCGATTTCTTCTAAGATGAAGTCACTTCCCTCAAATGGAGTGAGGGAAGGAGAAGAATTGGCAATGATGGGATGAGAAGAGTGAGTGAGGTTTTCACTCAAAGAATCATCAATGAAACCTAAAATCTCTTGAGCATACTCCTCAGCAGCAACATCGATGACATCTATTTGGTTCACCGATTCACAGTCATAATTGGAGGAGTATCTCGAAGTTTGATTTAGGTTGAAGGTAATGGCTTCCGTTCCAACACGTAATGTGATCTCATGCTCAAATACATCGATAAGAGCGCGCCCAGTTCTAAGGAATCCCCTTCTAAGAATGAGAGGGACCCTAGATTCGGCATCAAAGTCAACAATCACAAAATCTGCCGGAAAATGGAACTTTCCCACTTTAACAAATACGTCCTCGGCAATGCCAAGGGGACGAGAAATCGAACGATCGGCAAGCTCTAAAGTCATGCACGTGGGAGTGAGTTCGGGAAGAGAGAGTTTCTTCCACACAGAATATGGCATCAGATTAATGCTAGCACCTAGATCAGCTAAGGCGAAGCATTCAACCATACCCGGCAAAGTACAAGGAATGAGAAATTTCCCGAGGTCTCCAAGCTTTTCAGGAAGCTTTTTCAAGAGGACTACTGAGCAGTGCTCATTCAGAGGAGTTCTTGCCATCTCAAAGAGTTTTTCTTTATTACTCAACAGATTTTTTATTGTTGATGCAAACTTGGGCATCAAGAGAATAGCATCCGCGAAGCTAATATCAAAGTGCAAATCTTGAAAGATTTGGAAAAATTTATCCATTTGGTGATTAGCTTTTTTGCGGAGCTTTTGTTCATTGAGACGTGATGGATAAGGAATAGAAGTTTTGGATTTCGGGTTGTCCACTGGAGTTTCTGGTGGTTCAAAGACAACTCCAGGCTTACATCTGGTTTCTGGAATAACCTGAGGTTGGACGTGTGCTGTACTTCGTGGGCTAGGAATTTGCACCTTGTCCTTTGTCACCTCAGGTTCACGTTCCACTACATTTGGAGGAGAAGGAGAAGAGGTAGTAGCAATCGCGGGTTCATCATATGAAGCACCACTTCGTGTTGTGATCGCCTTAGCATCGCCCCTCTGGTTAGCGATCGTGTTGCTCGGTAAAGTAGTACCTGAGCCCGAGGGTTGATCATTTAAAGACTTCTTGATATCAGAAATCTGGCTGACCAGCAACTTGTTCAACTCTTCTTGGGACTTCATGAATTGCTTTAACAACTCATCAGAAGAAGGCCCGGTTGGAACAATGGCTTGATTCGAATTAGGAAGATTTTGAGCTCGATTGTTCGGATTGGGACCTTGATTGAAATTTCCTTGGTTTTGATGATGGAAATTCCCTTGATTCTGGTGATTGTTTCCATGAAAATTCCCGGGATTGAAATTACCCTGACCTTGGTTCCAGTTAAAGTTTCCTTGATTTTGGTGTTGGAAACCTTGATTTTGGAAACCTTGGTTTTGATTTTGGAAACCGTGACCCTGATTGAAGTTACCTTGGTTTTGATAACCTTGGTTCACTCTATTTTGATTTTGGCCACGGTTTTGGACATTTTGGTTTTGATTAAAACCGGGAGGTCCAGGATAATGGTGAGGACGATAGTTCGGGTCCATAGGAGGGCGGTATTGATTGCCTCCTTGATTTTGGGACCCGAAAACAGCATGAGCTTCATATGGAGTACCATCAGTAGCTGTGCAATTGTAGTAGGCATGCGGCCCACCACAAGTCACACAGACTTCCATTTTTTTAACCTCAGCAGGGGGAGGATGTTGTGGAAATGAAACTTTCTTTGTTTGAGCGAGAACCAAAGCTTGGATCGCTTCAGTGAGCTTGTCAAGCATAGCATCCGTGCTGACCCACAGAAGATGAAGTGGAAGGACCCGCATTGATTTGAGAAACAATCGGTTTGCTTCGTATAGAGCGGACTTTGGACTTGTTTTCTATGATCTGTAAAGCTTCTTTTGTGGTTCTACTCAAGAAATTACCTCCCGTGGAGGCATTAAGAGAATCCTGATCAGCTTGGCTCACGCCATTGTAGAAAGTATCGAGTTGCATCAACTCTGAGAAGCCATGATGTGGACACTTGCGAAGTAATTCTTTGAAACGATCCCACGCTTCACTAAAAGATTCATCATATTTCTGAGTGAACTTGGTGATTTCGTTCTTAAGACTCGTGGTCTTGGAAGGTGGGAAGAATTCATTCACAAATTTTTTCACAAGATCTTCCCATGTCTCAATAGATCTAGGAGGTTGTTTTTCAAGCCAAATCCGGGCTTGTCCCTCCAGTGAGAATGGGAAGAGAAGAAGTTTGATTGCTTCACAAGGGACATTCTTGTACTTGATGGTCGAAGTGATTTTATTGAACCATCGAATGTGAGCATGAGGATCGTCCCTCTCAAAACCGTAAAATTGACTTGAGGTTACAAGATTGAGTAACCCGGTTTTGAGCTCGAAATTATCAGCCACGATGGCTGGAACAACAATGGCATCTCCATAACCCTCGATGGGTGCTTGGAGAAGCTCACACATGGGGCGATCTTCCGCCATGGTGACAGTGGGTGTGGCAACAGTACGGATCTCAGATCTGACTGTTGGTGCAGAACGTCTACGAGGTCTTCGAGGTTTTCGGACAAGCTCACGTAATGGGCTAGTGGACCTTGAAGAACGAGTGCACATGCACTAGAGATAAAACCAATCAAAACAAAATCGAGGCAAATCCACAGTGAACTTAAACCAATAATCACAAGCAAGTGGCTTCTTTAAGAAAGGTACACCTCTCACAGGGATACAAAGGCAAGTATTAAATCCTAGGTTTGGGAACTTATTATGTTCACACCCCCAGTTGGTAGGTGTTCTGTCTTGGTTTGCGACGGTTAGTTTTTATGTATGATTATTATTCACAAGAAAAGACGGATGTTTTTGTGTTTTGTGTATGGGTGAAAAACTTTTGGACTATATTTTTGGTATCGTCTCGTAATCTAAAATCGTTTCTCTTTAAGAATCACCTTAAAAGAAAGCCGATTCAGAAAATGTTACGATCTGTTTTGTTGTTTTTAATTTTTTTTGGTGTTTTAACACTTTAGGAAAAGTGTTAATGACTTTTTTTATGTTTTGATTTGAAATTTACAAAAGTGACGGGTTTTTACAATGATCGAGGTGAGATAACATTAATCTCAAAAGACGCTGCAGAAACGCGCACACCTCCCCGGCAGCGGCGCCAAAATTTGATTGGTGCTAAACAGTCAACTTAAATTGACCAAGGATATGGTCAACGAAGTCAAACTACCTAGACCAATGCTTCTGGGTAATATAAGGTATCACCAGGTCGTTAAGTCCCGACAAGGTGTGAATTGTAACTGAGCGTGCTTTGATATCGGGTGATTATTCACAGAAAGGGGTTGTTATGAGAATTACTTGGAAATGATTAACATAAATAGCTTAGGAAAGCTATGTGATTAATTACTGGAACTTAGATTAAGAAAATGTGATCTAAAACCTAAACACGTACGTTTTAATCAAAAACGTACACAGACGAACGTGAAAGAAAGTACAACTGATGAACAGAAAAGGCTATGAGTGTGAAATTTTTATTTTTACAATCCTAATAAATAAAGAAAATTTTAAGAAAAAGAAAAATTATTTTTACACTATTTAATTATTAAATATTAATTAATTACTAATTATCTATTTAATAACTAATTATATTAATTTAAATTATTACAAATTACTAAAAAGACTTAGATAATTAAAAAGATTTTTATAAATCTAATTAACCATCACAAGAATCCTAAAAATTATAAAAAGTTGATTTTATGTATTTTTAAACTAATTTACTAATTATTATTATAATTATTTATTAATTACCAATTAAACTACTTATATTATAAAAAATAGAAAATGAATAATATAAATTCTATAAAAATTTATAAAAATGTTTTAACTTATATAAAAGCTAGAAAAATTATAAAAACTATGTGTTACTTAATAAAATATAATTATGCTATTTAATTATTTAATATTGATTAATAATTAATTAAAATAAAATTAATTCTAAAAACCACTAAAAGACAAAAGAAAAATTAGAAAAAAATTTATAAAATTACTTTAATATAAAAGAGATTTAATAAAAATATAAAAATGCTAAAGTGCTTATAAATAAGCTAAAATGAAAATTAAAAAGATAATTTCTATTAAATAGAAGCTATCACTAAAATTAAATTTGGTTTTTTGAGTTTTTCTTTTTCCAAACTAATTTACTACTAAAAACTAGAAACTTTTACAAACACACTTTTTATGGAGCTTAGAAATAAGCAGTTTGAGTGCTTATTTGTTCAACAGTTGACTTTGGTTGACTAAGAAGAGAAATAAGCACAAATGGCCTTATGTGGGGTCCACAATGGTGAAAACTTGTTCACTTAAGTCATTTGGATAGGTTTAAGCTAAGATCACTCAAATAAGACAACTGAATAAGCCAAAAATCCACAATAAGCACTTACTTATTTTGGTTCTGAGACAAAAAAGGGGACAACCTTTTGAGGTAGTTTCAAGTGGGGTCCACAGGTTCCAAGGTCAAACCAATGGTCAAACCTTGAAGCCTACCAGGGGGGGGGTTGAATGAACCAAGATAGGGTCAGTGGGACTCACTGAGTTGGCCACAATGAGCCACCAAAGTGGTGGTGGTGACTGGGTCTGCTGATGCACAGGGCAAAGCCTTGCCCTGCAGGTAAATTTGAGGGTCAATTTGGCCAACAAGAAAAATTCACAAAAATGCAACAATTGTAGAAATCAAGAGTTCAACTGGTAGACAATACCCACAACAAGTTTCAAAGTCTAAAACAACACGCAAAAATCACAATAAATCAAGCCATTTTGGGTTTTCTGCACTTAGGGTAAATTTGACTTTTTAAGAAAAGCTTGGGATTTGATTTTTATGAACTTCAAATCACTTTTGTTGATTTAATCTGTTATAATAAGCTACAAAAGGACCAAATTAAGTTACAACTCACACTTATGCACTGATTTTATGAAATCTTAGATCTAAAGGTCACCACAGTTAACTGTGGCGATGATTTTGTTTGTGATTTTGACTTCTGTGTTTGTAACTACTAAAAAGGGACTTGGTTTGGTGTATTTAGACTTTAAGTGAGCTAAGTAAACAATCAACAACAACTGAGAACAACCACAATGCCTTAAACAGTTCAATCCAAACACCCTTAATCAACACAGATAATTATGAAACTTGGTTTGAATTAGCACAAACCACAGTCTAATGATTACTACTTATCTAAGAAACAATTATAAGACTAATTTAGTACAGAGAAACCACCAGAAATACTTCTTAAACTAAGATGATAAAAATGAAATTTGGAGAGCTTACAAAGCCTTCCAAGCTCAGTTCAAGAACCAAGGACCAAAAGAACCAACCTAATGACCTCCCATGAGGTCTCTAACCCATAGCCATCCAACATATACTGTGCTCCAGCATTCTTCCACCTGTGATCATATATTTTTTATTTTATTTTTATTTTCCTAATATTTTTGATTATTTTTCTGAAAATTTGCTTCTTATTGTTACAGAAGCTTATAAAGCTTTTAAATGATTTCTATTTTAGCTTAAGTGAGTAGGCAAACAACTGAGATTAACTAATTATGCTTAAACAAAAACTTGAAATTCTTACACAAGACTTAGAAATTTGAAACTGAGAAATAACTTAAAAGGAAACTTTCATTGATTGAAAACAGAATACAAAGATAAAATTAACACTAAAATTAACTAAGTTACAAATCCTACATGCCTCTTAGGCTTACATGAGCTTAATACTTATAATACGATTCAAAATAAGTCACCATCTCTCCCACATGCATCCCTGTTGCACTTTTTGACTCCCAATGGTTTCTTTGTTGACCAATGACCAAATCCCTATCATTCAATTAGGCTTTGATGCATCCAAACCCTTGATTGCATTTTCCTGCCAAAAAGCTAAGTGGGGAATTCTGAGTGGTGTGGTTGAGGGATATTAATTGTGGTGGTGGGGGTTGGTTTGGTTGGTGAAGCACATTAATTGTGGGGGGTTATGGGTGAAAAAGGTGAGGGGGGGGGGGGGAACAGGGAGCCCTGGTTTTGCGTTGGTATGTTGGGGGGAAGAAGGAGTTGACCGGTTTGACCGGTGTTTTTATTAATAAAATGGGAGGTGGGCTGGGGAGTGGAGTGGGCTTGGGGATGGTTTTGGGCTTGGGGTAGTTTTGGGATGGATTTGGTTTTGGTATTAATAATAAGAAAGGGTCCGTTTGGTTTATGATGTAACAAGGACCAATTTTGTAATTTTCCCAAACATGAGGGACTGAATTTGTGTGTTTCCCAATTTGCAACCAAGGACCAATCATGCCACAATTCCAAAGTCCAAGAACCATTTTTGCATTTTTCCACTTTTCAAAATTCCCAGGGACCTATTTTGCCAAATTTGAAATCTCAGGGACCAAATGTGTAATTTTGAAAATTTATGACCCAAGTATAATATTTTGTGATGTTTGACTTACAAAACCTTGGGTTGACTTTTCCTTTCAAAATAAATGCATAGGGACTATTTTTGACAAGTTTTGAAACTTGGGGGACTGAAACTGCCAATATTGCAAACTTTGTACGTTTTTCATTTGTTTTTGCTCAATTTGCATTTAAAACACATAAAACACAATCCCTGGGATAATTTAAGTATTTTGATAACTTTTTGATTGTCTTTGTATGTTTTGGCAGTTTAAATATGACAAAAATGATGAGTGTTTGAGCACTCATCAAAGACCCTCCAGAATGAGCTGACCAATGATGGTGTTATACTGTCAAAACATGAGATCAATGTTGGTTTTGTCAATAGTCTCCCTGAGAAATGGTTAAACTTCTCTCAGGGATTGAGAAATGCAAACCACATTCAGAACCTTGAGCTCCCTGCCATCTATGGGAAGTTTGTCTATGAAGGCAATCTTATCACCAGGAGATACCCTGGTAAAGCTCAGGAGACCAAAAGGGCCTTGACAATTTCACCCATATCAACTGCTTTCTATTTAAAAGGTGTTGTGCAGGATTTTCAGGATGGATCTGATGATGAGGTTGACCAAAGAACTAGTGAGGAGTACCTAAATGATCTTCAAATTGAATTTCATGAAAGAGCATTCCTTGCTAATTCAAAAAGATTTTTTAAGAAAAACAAATTGCCTTCAAAAGCAAATGATAACAATGAATGCTTTAAATGTGGCAAAATGGGCCATTTTGCTAAAGATTGTTTTTCAAAAACAACCTCAGAGCCATCTTTCAAATTTTCAGGAAATAACTCTTTTTCAGGCCCCAGCAAATTTCAACCAAAAATGCTTCAGTCTAGTCAAAGATTTGAAAAAGTCCCTCAAATTGACTTTGAAGCCAAGTACAGAAAGGCAAAAGCTAAACTTGCCCTTCTTGAATCATCCTCAATAGTCTCTCAGCCTCCTCAGGCTGCAAAGCCTTCTCAAGCCAAGAACAAAGGGCTTGTTGCTGAAACATATAACTGGGATGAGGTTGAAGTGTCCTCTGATGATGATGAAGTTCACATCAGTGCCCTGATGGCCCTATCAGATGACAACAAGCTTGCTGTGGGGAAGAGTCATGCAAGAAATGGTGAATGGGTTAACATCACTATAAGGAAGGTAAACCTTTTACATTCTATAGATGATGATGATGATTGGAAATCTTACTTAGATTATATTAATGTTGATCTTAAGTATGTTGAAGAGCAAAGACTTAACTTGTTTTCAAAATTTAACAAACTGGGTTTTGAATTAAATCATAGTAGAGATGAACTACTTGCTTTAACACAAGCCAAGCTTGAAAGTGTTACACTTCAAATTCAAAACTCTGAACTAGTAAAACAAAATCAAGCTCTTCAGGAAGAACTTAAGAAAGAAAAGGAAATTATTTGGAAATTGACTCGGAAAAACCCCAAACTTTATGAAACACTGAATCTCACACCCAGCTCCAAAAAAGCTGGTTTGGGTGATGATCAACTCACTGAAGTTTCTGGGGAGAGTAGTCATTCAACAACTTTTCTGTCAACTAACATACTCTCTAGCAAAGAACTTGCTCCTGAACCCAGTGATTAGATTGAAAAAAAACAATCCTGATAGTAAAATGCCAAATTTTAATACTGGAAGAATCCTGGAGCCTGAAAGTCAGGCTATCAAGGAGCTGCTAGGAGTCACTGATGAACTTAGTCCTACTAAGTCCATCACTGAGTCTAAGTCTGATTCACCACTCCCTCCACTGAAACATTTTCATGGAGCTGAACTCAATTCTGACCTTGCACCATTAGTCTATCAACCACATTCTCCCAAAGAGAATTCAGGTTTAGGAAAGACTAAACTGAAAAGACCTACTACTGCACCCACTGAACACCAAAAACCTTCAGTACACACTGAAGTGAAGCATGAAAGCACTGATTCAAAGGTTGATCAACTTGCTGAACTTGTCAGGATGCTGAGTTAGAAAATTGAGTCTACTGAGAAAAACTCTGACTCAAAATCTACTAAGCCCTCAGTATCCTCAAGTTCTTCCAAACCAAAAACCACACCCAGACCCTCAGGGAGATGTGAACTGTGCAATTATCCAAATCACAGCACTGATAAATGCTACAGAGTCCTGTTTTGTATGATATGCAAACAAGAGGACCACAGAACTTGTGATCACATCCCCCACACAGCTTCTTTAAAAGCAAGAGGTCTATACAAAAACCAAGGCTATCAGTATGCCACACCTTCCAAACAAAGACTGAAGGCTAAGCCTTTCTCGCCATGTCCTCACTGTGGTTTCAATGATCATCTTCCTGATGATTGTATGATGAAAAGTTGATGTGACATCTGTGGAGATCCCTCCCATGAAACCAGGGGACATGACAAAGTTATTCAGTCCAGAAGGAAAAACCAGACCAACACTTCTCAGTCACCTGAGGCATCAACCTCCACAAAATGTAAAACATGTGGAAGCTCAGGTCACACAAATTCAGACCATGATTCATTAACCGAATTCAAAAAGTCCCTGAGGACTAAGCCCACTAGAAAGTGGGTCAACAAGAAAAACTAACCCAGTTTACTGTTTGTGCAGAAACACATCAAGGATCCTACTTGGCATCTAGACAGTGGATGCTCCAGAAGTATGACTGATGTGAAAAGTTTTCTGCACAAATATGTGGAAGAACCAGGACCCAAAGTAGTATTTGGTGATAACTCATCAGCTCCCACTGAAGGTTATGGTTCAGTAAACTGCAATGGTATTGTTTTTACAAGAATAGCTTATGTTAATGGTCTCAAGTACAACCTGATAAGTGTTTCCCAACTATGTGATGCCAAATACATAGTTCAGTTTGATGACAAGAGAGGGACCATCTTCAATGCCAATAAGGAAGTTGTGTTGATTGGCCCTAGGAGGGATGATGTATATGTCCTTGACATGTCATCCCTGACTCAGAATGGGACTTGTCTATTCTCAAAGGCAAGTGAGACAATCAACTGGCTATGGCATAGGAGACTCTCTCATCTCAACTTCAAGAGCATCAACAACCTGGCCAAACAGAACAAAGTTCTGGGTCTTCCAACCCTGGTGTATACCAAAGACAAGCCTTGTTCTGCTTGTGAAAAAGGAAAACACCACAGGGCATCATTCAAAACCAAACAAACCTTTTCCATCAAAAGCTGCCTACATCTTCTTCATATGGACCTTTTTGGACCTGTCAGTCTAATGTCCATTCACCATGAGAAGTATACTCTGGTCATAGTGGATGAATACTCAAGATATACTTGGGTTTACTTCCTGACCAAAAAGAGTCAGGCAGCTGAGACCATCATGTCTTTTGTTAGGAACATTGAAAATCAAAATGATGTCAAAGTTAAACAGATCAGGACTGACAGTGGCACTGAATTCAAAAACCAAGACCTTGAGTGTTTTTGTGATGAGAAAGGAATTTCTCAAAATTTCACTTCTCCCTATACTCCTGAACAAAATGGAGTAGCTGAAAGGAGAAATAGATCACTCATTGAGGCAGCAAGAACAATGTTAAATGGCTCAGTCATCTCAAAACATTTTTAGACTGAGGCAGTTAAAACAACCTGCTACACTCAAAGTAGGTCAATCATTGTGAAAAGGCACAATAAGACTCCTTATGAGATATTCAAAGGAAGGATTCCTGACATCAACTACTTTCATGTATTTGGGTGTCCTGTGTTTATACATAATCACAAGGATCACTTGGGTAAATTTGATGCCAAAGCTGATGATGGATACTTCCTGGGATATTCCCTGGTTTCTAAAGCCTTCAGGGTGTTCAACACAAGGAGACAACAAACTGAGGAAACTTATCACATTACTGTTGATGAGAGCACTGAATCCATCAGGTTCTCAAATTCCTTAGTTGATGAAATTGGTATTGATGACTCATCAAGATATCCTCCTAATGAGTATCATCCTGAGAACAATCCTTCAACCCAATACCAAGCTGATGCTGACGTCTCCTATTACATCATCCCAACCTACCCAAACCACCAATCAGTGAGTTCATTGAAACTCAGCATGTCTCAAACTGAACAAATTGTTCAGGAACCCTCAGAGCAAATTGTTCCTACAAATGTCACTGAAGTACATTGTGATGAGTCACCTCATGTTCCTGAGTCTGAACCTAATCAGGCTCCTTCAAGCTCAAATTCCTATCCCAAACCTCAGGATAGCTGGACTAGATCCAAAATCATTGAGCTTGTGAACATCATTGGTGAACCCACTGAAGGCATGCTCACAAGAAGCAAGGCTGCTAAACTCAAGGCCGCCACTGCCAATATATGTCTTTATGCTGACTATCTCTCAGAGATTGAGCCTAAAAATGTCAAAGAAGCCCTGACTTATGAAAGTTGGGTTCAGGCCATGAGAGATGAATTGGAACAATTTGACAGAAATGATGTCATGACCCTTGTTGAATGCCCCCAGGGTGTTTTAATCATTGGTATGAAATGGGTCTTTAAAAACAAGACCGATGAGAATGGCACAGTCATCAAAAACAAAGCAAGACTGGTTGCCAAAGGATATAATCAACAGGGAGGTATAGACTATGAGGAAACCTTTGCACCTGTTGCTAGAATGGAAGCCGTCAGGATCTTCCTTGCCTATGCAACTTACATGAACTTTAAAGTTTACCAAATGGATGTTAAAAGTGCATTCCTGAATGGTAACATCAAAGAAGATGTGTATGTGCAACAGCCTCCTGGTTTCGAAAGTAGTGAATACCCCAACCATGTCTACAAGCTGAACAAAGCCCTTTATGGACTAAAACAAGCACCCAGGGCATGGTATGAAACTCTTTCAGCCTTCCTGATCTAAAACAAGTTTGTCAGAGGAAAGATTGACAACACACTGTTCATCTACAGAACAAAGAGTGATGTCATTCTTGTCCAAGTATATGTTGATGACATCATCTTTGGCTCAACAAGTTACAAACTTTGCAAACAGTTTGAGAAACTGATGACCACAAAGTTTGAAATGAGCATGATGGGTGAACTCACATACTTTCTTGGACTCCAAATTAAACAAACTGAAAAAGGAATATACATTTGCCAAGAAAAATACCTCAGGAACCTACTGATGAAGTTTGAGCTCACTGACTGCTCCTTAGTAAAGACTCCTATGGTTCCTCCAAACAACCTTGGCCCTGATCTCACTGGAAAATCAGTGAATCAAACCCAATACAGAGGAATGATTGGCTCCCTGATGTACTTACTTGCCTCAAGGCCTGATATCCAATTCTCAGTCTGCCTGTGTGCAAGATACCAGGCTGATCCTAAAGAATCACATCTCACTGCTGTCAAGAGAATCATCAGGTACCTGAAGGGTACTCCAAACCTTGGTTTGTATTACCCAAAATGTTCAGGATTTGATCTCAAATGGTACACTGACTCTGACTATGCAGGATGTAATATGGATAGGAAAAGTACTTCAGAATCCTGCCAATTTCTTGGTGGTAAACTTGTGTGTTGGAGTACAAAGAAACAACAGTCAGTGGCCATGTCCTCAGCTGAAGCTGAATATATGGCTGCTGCAGGATGTTGTGCAAATGTACTATGGATGAAGAGCCAACTGAGTGACTATGGCATTCAGTATAAGATGGTACCTATCTTTTGTGATAATACAAGTGCCATAGCCATCTCAAACAATCCAGTACTTCATCAAAGAACCAAACACATTGACATCAGATACCACTTCATCAGGGACCACATCACTAAAGGATAAATTGAACTACATTTCATGCCCACTGAAAATCAGCTAGCTGATATATTCACAAAACCTTTGGATGAACCCACTTTCATAAGATTGAAAGCTGAATTGGGCATGTTGGACATAGAATCAGGAAACTGATCAAAAGTGTTCCAACCTGATATAAATTCTCTAGGTCCCTGATCACACCCTTCCTGAAAACTCATTTTTTTTTTGAATGAAAATTCATTCAGAGGGCTCAGGATGAAGAATGGCATTGATTACCCTAACTAAATGCTCTAAGTACTTAGTTAGTTAATGTCCCAGGTAGGTAACTGAATCCTATTAAATATAGAAATATATGTCACTTACACAACTGGCATCCACTCCTTGGGCCCCCACATCTCTCTCACCAAACTCCACTGAGCATTAAATGCTCCCTCACACACAAAAGTTGTGATGATTTTTTCTCTGTAAAAGTGCATTATTTGCAGAGCCTCACAACTGTTCACCCATGATGTGAGAGAAAATAGGGGTAATGGGAATCGTAATATTTAATGCGGATATCAAACCAACATTATTATGCCACTTCGGTTGAATAATTTAAACCTTTGATATCCTCAACATCACTACCCTAATTCCCACCCTATAAATACCCCCACAAAGAAGAACACACACACGCTTTCAAAATCTTAACAAAACTCTTGCAAAATTATTTCAAGAATCCTTTTTTGCTTTCAAAATCTGTGTGCGCTTCTTCTTTATTCAAAACCAGACTTTTTTATCAAACTAAAATGGCATCTTCAAAGGTCATAAAATACGCACCCAATGTGGAATTCCAAATGGAAAGCGTAGACCTCACCAAAAACAATGTGGTGGGGAACTTTGCCTACCCTGAAGGGTTCCCTGAATACAGGGATGTGGTGAAGTTCCTACAAAACTGTTTTCTCACCACCACATTCACAAAGACCCCCTCAGTCATCTATCATGACTACTTGAGGGAATTTTGGTGCACAGCGGTGGTTGAAAACCATAATGCACCAAAGGAGGCTGTCAAAGCCACTGGCCTTGACTACACTGAGACTTTTGTTGCCCCACCTACTGAAGAGGAAGTTAAACAACTCCTCTTAGAACTAGGGCCCTATGATAAACATCATCCTGATGTTACTCCAGGGGCCCTACTGAACAAAGCCCCCATCATCAAAACATGGTTCCCTGCCCCTTGGAGGATCCTGATGACATTTGTAATTCAGGTCCTTGGGGGGAATAAATCCTCAACTGAGCAACTAAACACTACTCAATCAATGATAGTTTACTGTCTCATTGAGGGTAAAAAGATTGACCTTGGAGAAATTATCTTCAGGGACCTCATAGCCAAATTGGGTGGGAAGTCTAGGCAAAAACACATGTCTTACCCTAGATTCATTTCATATGCCCTGAATGACCTACTAGGGTCTGAGTATATCAAGCCTGACAGTGTCGGCTTTGAACCTGATGTCTTACATAAGGAAAACTACTCACGTGACCCTAATGAGGTAACACCTGTCGCCCTGACCACATACATGCTGACTGCTATCCAGGGTGACAACATTGTTTCACCAATTCCCTCTCCCACCAAAAAGGTGAAGAGGAAGAAGGGACAGGGGTCCAGGAAGGTGGCTCAATCCAAGCCACTCGCCACTGAGACCTCTGCCCCTAAGCCTGACAATAGGGGGCAACAACAACAGACCCTGACTGCTGACACCATCAGGATCATTAGCCAATCTTTGGCCACAAAACAAAGGCCAACGGAGGGCACTGAGACATCACACTCAGTATCCTCGGGCGAATCCATTCCCAAAGGCCCTGCTGGCATAAACAAGTCAGTGGGGTTGGAACCAACTAAACCTTTACATCCTGCTAAAGACTCTGGCAACTCACAACTAGAGTATCAGGGAGTAAGGGGTCCTATACCCTCGGTGGGGCAGCACTACTCCACTGAGATGGGAACCCACAAACATTCACATCCTGCCAAAGGCTCGGGTAAATCACAACCCAACCAACAGGGAGTTCTCGCCCCTAAATCTTTGAAAGGCCAGCACAAGCCTGTTGGAAAAGGGGGCATAACCACTCAGGTGCCTGATGAGGACATTCGCAAATCAAAGCTTTTGTCTGAGGGCACAAAAACTCAACCCAAAGACTGAGAGGGAAACATACAACCCGCTGATAGGGACACAACATTCACGGCTCCTCGTGATGGTACTGAGAAACACCCATCAGTGCCTGAAGGGGTCCTGGGGGACAAAGATTCAGAGGGACAAATGCCACCTGCTGATATGGAACCCACAACCACCCCCGAAGGTGCGCATAACTCGAGAAGTGACCCTGAGGACCAGGTAGATAAAACCCAATCTACCGAATTTGAGGGGTCAGGACCTGGCCAAAACGAAGGCAAGTCTTCTTATGAAGAGGAGCCGGATAACCTTACTTTGCAGATTCAGTCCCTAGCTGAAGCTCAGGCAGTTTTGTACTCTGATGATGAATTCAACAGTGATGAGGAAGTCTTTAAGGCCGAAGATGACATGGAGCTTGAGGAGACAGTCCCTGAACCAATTCCTTAGTCTCCTCAATCTTCTAACCATGACGATGCTGACACAGATTCCGATCAGAGTCCTCAGGAGATGATCAGGCTCCTCTCACTGTGAAAACCTTCACCAAATTCATCAAAAAGATTACTAACATTTTGTACAGGGGGATCACTGATGAGGTCTTTGACATGCACACTGAACAGCCGGTTCACTATCATAATCTCAAAGATGTTGTCGAAGACTTCGATGAAGATGTCAGGGAACAACATTCCTCAGTTAACCACTCCCTGACACAGATGATCACTCGCCTGAATCAGTTTTTGATAACCCTCAACAAGCTGAATGTAGGGGTTCAGTCAGTTCAAGAATCAGTCAAGGATGATCCTGAACTCACCAGGAAGCTACTTCAGGCATCTGAGACGTATCAGGTAAACTCAGTGGCCCTCACTGAGTTACTTGACTTGCTAAAGGGTTCTAATCTTTAGGGTCTCACCACTACTGTGGAGTCTCTCAAATCTTCCTTCATCAAAATAGAAGAATCAGTGACAGCTCAGTCCCAAAGGTCTACTTCTCTGGCATGGACCTTGGGATCCAGGATGACAGCTCTTGAACAAGCACAGGCTACACTTGACTCCAGGGTGTCCATCATTCAGCAGGATACTCAGGAGATCAAGTCTATGATGACTGAAATTTTTCAAGCTTTCAAGGGATCATCTACTTCTTCTTCAGTACAGCCAACACTTGCGATCACTGACACTCAGGCAAATGTTGAGGGGGAGAATGCTACTGAAGCCCCTAATACTGTTGAACAAGAAGCTGGACAGCCCTCTCACACTGAGGGGGAGCATGTCACTGAAGCCACACCAATCACTGAAGTTCCACCACAGGAGGAACCAGTCTCCTCTACTCTCGGACAGGACAGAGGTAAAAGTATTGCTACCACCTCTAGTCCTAAAATTGTGCTCAAGCCAACCTCAACCTTGGTCAGATTTGACCCTGATGCACCTATCAGAGTCCCGTTTGAAATCAATGGAGTAGTACATCATCTCACTCATGACGAAATTCAAGCTCATATGGAAAGGATTGAGACACTACTAAAGGTGGCTGAAGAAGAGAGAATGAGCAAGCCTGTTCTCATTCAGGTTGTTCATGAGGAAGCTGAAAAGATTGGTTTGAATACTGAGGCACTAGCAACTGAGCAAGCTAGTGCAGCCTTTAAAAAGGCTCAGGAAGAAGAGCTAAACGCTCTCAAAAGGGAAAGGGAAAACAAGCTCAGGAAGGACGCTCAAATCAGAAAACACAGGGTCAAAAAGTATACTTGGGTGATGAAAGAAAGGTTAAGACTTGAAACCATCACTGACATTCAAATCCACAGGAACACCGATCCTGCAATGGTCACCGTCTTCAGGGGACGTGATAAATGAATACTTGACGTCCATAAGCCTTTCAAGTTTGCTGACTTTGGCATCACTGAGCTTGATGAGCTTCCTTCTATCATTGCCAAAAAGAACAATGTTGTGGTTCCTAAACTTCTCGAATCACTGAAAGAAAGGTACGACAGATTGAGAGCAATGCCTGAAGCTCTTAACATTCCCTCACTTTTTCCTGACTCAGCAAAAGAGACTGCTCCATCTAAGGCTTCCAAGAGGAAAAGGAAGCAAATTGAGATGGAGCCTGAGATCAAAGTACCAGGGTTAGAGTGTGACAGGTCGCTTCCTGAAGGGATCACGTTCGTGAACAATGCGGTCCTTGAAGCTCCTGAAAGAGGCTTATGCTTCACTGATGAGTATGGAAGCCTGGCCTTCCAAAGGTGGTCTAATATGGATAAGGCAAGAATCAAAGCAATGCTCATGTACCTCATGTTGGCGTCCCCCATCAAGAGTGATGAGAACAAAAGATTCTGCCAGGATTTGGATGCCATGATCAATGAACATCCTGTAAGACACCTACTCAGATCAAAGAAAGCAAAGATTGAAAACCTTGGATACCACCTGAACATCTGATCTGCAACATCTATCTTATTTTTATTTTTTTGTAATTTGTAGGACTTGTAATAACTATGAATAAACTTTGATGTTTTGTTTAAATTATGTGTTCTACTTAAAATTACAACATTCAGTAAGAGATTAAGACCCCTGCCAACTCACACTGAATCAAGAAACACTTAGGCTATTTATATGTTTAAATAGGGGGAGATTGTTGGGTCACTGAATTCCCCAATCTTCTTCTAACAAGGATTTGAACGTAAAATAACCTAAGTATAAACAGGTCATTGAGTGAATAGTAACTCAGTGAGTCACCTTCAGGATGCTTAGACCGAGCCTAAGAAGAAAGGCTCTCCATTCAGTGAGGCGGAACTCAGTGAAGTGTGATCTAAACCAAGAAGAAGGTGATGGGTTCAGTGAGGATGACAATAACTCACTAAACCCCAAGACTCCTCAACAACTTGATGGTACTGAAGACTGATGACTAGAAGACTGAAGTTTTGGCAGGACTGGGCGGGAAAGTTTGATCTGTTTCACTAAAGTGCTTTATCACTTTAAGGTCAAACTTTCCTCAAATGGTTAAAACCAGGCTGTCATCAGAAAGTGCCTTTTGGACTTAACCCAAAGAAGTTTCCCTTGTCAGTGAATAAAATCTATCAAGATTTTATTGAGGAACACTTAGGTCCATTGTATAATAGGGTTGTTCATATTTGTGTATAAATAGGTAGCATAAGAGAGGAGTAAAAGTTGACAAGTTTGTGCAATTAATGCAAAGCATTCACAAACCACTTTTACTCCTCCAAAGAACAACATAACTCCTGAGATAGCTCAGTGGGTCCTGAAAGTTGTCACTCAACATTGTTTGAGTTTAGTGAGGAGTCAATACCATACTTGTCGTTTTCAATCCCAAGTGTTATTCCGCAAACACTTTGGTACGATTCTTTTTTATTAACTTCTAATAAAGAATTAAACGTTGAAAAATATTGTCTCTTATGTTTACGTTGCTTTATTGTTAATCATTTATACATCTTTGTTAAAAGTCATACAACTTGGTTACTTTAGCTTTTTAGTTACTGTTAACCAAGTAAAAGGGACCAACATTCTCCAACTGCCATCACTCTTTTTTATCATTACTGGATTGGAAAGCCAATCATGGTAGTAGACTTCCCGCATGATGCCTGCGTCTACTAGTTTGTGTACTTTTTCCAGGATGGCTTTTGCGTGATCTGGAGCTTGGCCGCACTTTTTCTGTCGTATTGGAGGAAATCCTTGTCGAATTTGTAGCTTGTGCTCCGTGATAGATCGTGGCACTCCAGTCATGTGCTTTGGTTCCCATGCAAAGATATCTAGGTTCTTTTGAAAGAGTGCGCACACAGCTGCTTTGCCTTTGTCAGATAGAGACCCTCCAATTGATATTTGTTGATCTGGGTAATCAGGGTGAATGGCAACCTTTAGGTTTGGTATTTTAGCTGCGCGCTGTTCTGGAACACTCTCCACTTCATTGGTTACTGTGTTGCATTCTTTAGGCGGCACAGTGGTATTGTAGAGGGTGACAATGCCCCCTTCTACTGGGAATTTGAGTATCCCATGTGCTGTGGACGGTACAACGCACATGGATGATATTCCAGGTCTCCCAATGATGTCGTTGTACGGTGAAGGAGACTTGATTATCATGAAGTTTATCCAGGTTGTTGTAGAGTGTTATTCATCACCAACGACTACAAGTAAGCGTAATTGCCCCATAGGCCGTATCTTTTCTCCTGTGAAGCCAGTCAACGACGTCATGGCTGGAATTAACTGACTTTGTATCTCAGGTCACAGCCTCTTGAAACAGTGTTCATACAGAATGTCTGTGGATGCTCCTCCATCAATATACATGCGACGGATATCCTGTCCCCCAGTATGTATCTCAATGGTTAGCGGCTCTACTATTGTGTTGTCCGGAGCTGGAGTGGGGAAGGATATTTCATTCCCAAAAGAGAATTTTTGACTGACCTTTTGCTTCGTCTTGCGCTGTCATGTTGTATCATGTAAATAATGTCAGCCTTATCTTTGGGTGGCTCTTTCTTACCTCCGTTATTTTTTTATCCTTTCCTTCTTTAATATTCTTAACGAGATGATCCATTCTACCCTCCTTTACTAATTTGTCAATTAGTTGTCGTAGTTGGACACACTCGTTGGTGGTATGGCCCTTTTGTCCATGGTATTCGCAGTATCCATTCCCTACTCGCCGATCCTCTGGAGTGCGCATTGGTGGGGGTTTTGGGAAGTTTGCGCCTTCTGTTACAAATATCTCCCTCGGGGTCTTCATGAGGGGGGTATATTTTTCATTATCTCATCCGCTTCCCTGACTGTGATAATTCTTGCTGCGATTGCTACTCTGATCATTGGATTGTCTTCTAGGCTGTTCTTGCTGCCTTTAATTTTTGTTGCCTTTTTTGCTATCCGCAGCAGCTGCTTCTCCTTGGATAAAGGACCTTGTGCGCTTCATTAGTTCATCGAAGGTTTGGGGAACCTTATAATTTAATTTCCTAATGAGTTCTGGGTTATTAATCCCATTCATGAACCCTGGGATTTTTAGCACTTTAGGACACGCCTTGACGTGTATACATTCGTCCTTAAAGCGTTCCATGTAAGCGCTTGTTGATTCCCCTTGGCGCTGTTTTACTCTGGCCAGTTCAACAGGGTTCTTGGCGCACTTCCTTCTCTGAGTGAAGTTCAAGCGGAATGCTTTTCGCAACTCTTCAAACCCGTTTATGCTTCTTCATGGAAGCTTGCTAAACCAAGTTCGCGCATTCCCTACTAATGTGGAATTAAACATATGACACGACACTGGTTGTGGCCAATTTTCGATAGTAGCAGCGGATTCGAAAATTTTTAGGTGATCTTCAGGATCACCCGTTCCATCATATGTTTTAATATTGGTGGGCATGCGCCTTTTCTTGTGATCAGAGTAATCGCTGATGCGTCGTGTGAATGCATCAAATTTTTGGCGACGCCAAGGAAGAGATATGTCGTCGTCTTCTTCCTCGCGTCATCTTCCTCTGGACTTCCAGTGTCCTGTCTCTTTGTCCTCGTTGTCCGAAGAGTCACTTGAGGAAAAATCATCCCTTTTGCGGCGCTTGCGCCGTTTTTCCTCAGAGTCCGAGCTTGAGGGGCTTTCACTTAGGGAAGTTCGTCTTCCCAGTCTGTCATGAATTCTCCTGCTTCCAGACCTTGAAGAGCTCTCACTCGGTGAGCGTTGTCGTCCAAGTCTATCTTGCATCCTGCGACTACCAAGTCTGGAGTGAACATTGGTACGCCTCTCACCGTCTTCGTATTCCTCTGAGTATTGTGAATCAGATGTTGTACCAAGTCTATCATAGACATTGGTACGTCTCTCATTATTTTCGCGCCCCCCCCCCCCTCTGGTAGAGCGGTGGGGATGTTTCTGGGTTAAAGTTAAGCCGGGCTTGTAAGCTCTGGCTTGACCTTCTCCTTGCCTCCTCTTGCATGAGGCTAGTTAAAGCTTCGTAATTTTGTGACACAAAATTACTCAGCGTTAATTCAGGTGCGTCCTCTTCCAGTGCAACAATATCTGCTTCTGGGTTAGGTCCCCTATCTCGATTAGGCGCGCCTGGTGGTACAGTGTTGTCCACAATGGGTGTCGTTTGATGGGGAGTGTTGAAGAGAGTGCGCTGGAGTTCTTCAGCGCTTGGAACCACCGTGGTGGTTTGAGTAGTCCCTATGGGCAGTTCTACCGTTAGGAGAATTAGGGTTGGGCCCGATTCTTGGTGACCAGGCACACTGGTTGTCCCAGAGGCCTGCCTAGAGGTCGAATCTTGGTGGTTCCTCCTCTGGGGGTCAACACGTGTTTTTTCCAACTGCGAAGTCCGCTGGCTTGAGTTTTTGTGCTTTGTCATTCTAGTTCTTAGTGTAGGGTCCCATGGATTGCGCCACTTGTTGATACAAAAGTTGGGCGTTCCTTATTTAGGTTCCTGTTCTCGTACCAATTAGATCTTAATGCTTGAGACCTGTGCACTAAGAAAGCAAACAAACACCGTTAGGCTTATCGTGGGATTGTCTCCCACGATTATCCTCCGGCGTGAGAGTAAGTAATCAATTTTAGGGTTATGTAGAAGAGTTAGGGTTGTGAGTCGTACCTTTAACGAGAGTTATGATACTGTTTATATAGGCACGTAATCTTTATTGGATACGTGTTCCTTACTCTTCGATATATATCCGGTTTGATATACATCCCTTAAATAGGACATATCTATATCCAAACTATAAATAACTTTGGTTTGGGCTTTCGTGAGCCCAAACCATTAGCATGTTGGCCCAAATCATTGTTATGATAGCCCACTCGTGGTGGGCTTAGGCGTTAGTAATATTTATCATTTGGGTTCGTGACCCGAATATAAACTATACGTCATCAATAACATTTTCATGTTTTTGGGTTTAATTTCAATTCACGGTTAAGATTAGTTTTTGTTTTCTTTCTTGTTATAATATGAATCAATTAGTGTGTTGCAATTGTCTTAGTATCATGTAAAATACAATAAAAATTTCAAGAAGTATAAATGATGTTAGAAGTAGAAAATCATATAACAAAAGTTCTATCATTTAAGGAGCATATGGACACTTAACACAAACTACGTCAGTAGGTGCATAAACGGGCCAAATTGTTCATGTGCTGCTTTCGGTTTTGTAATAGCTAGCCAAGCCTAAACGAGCCCGGGTCCGAGCCTAATCTAGGTCCAATTTTTGTAAACAAGCTTGAGTTTGAGCATGAGCTTTATACTCAAATATCAGTTAAGCTCGTGAGGCTTAGTAAAAATATGTACATACATGCAATGTATATTTACTTATTGTGTATTACGAACGAACAAAATATTAAATAGACGAGTTTCATCATAAAAATGAGTTCATCTAGAGCTTGCACAAATTCTCACAATCTGAGCTAGAGCTAATAACAGAACACTCAAAACAAGATCCAGCTTTGAAGATATAAATAAGCGGTGCTCGAATTTTGGCAAGCTTATTTATAAAAGTTAACATAAGTTCCAGAAAACTTTTAAGCACAATATGTGACATTTACCTATTATACATTAGACTAGTCGACATCGTGTATTAATTAACAATCTTTGTTAGTATAATAAATGTCGTGAGTTTGGCAACAAAATACACAAATGGAAACTTAGCCCAGTGGTATATTCCTGCTAATGAACGCAGGTATCTAGGTTTAGGGGTAGTAGAGTCTTGGAGCTCCAATTCGACTCGAACTCGTATAAGCTGAGCTTAATCAAGCTTCGAGCCTATGAAATGAGCTCAAAATGTTTAACGAGTGGAGCTCGATCTGATATAGGCTCGACTCAAGTCATTATCAAGCTTTTCGAGCTCTTAAGTAATATATATGTCTTTTATGTATATTATGGGCGTATATGTAAACACACTAAATGGAAATACTTATTTATGAATGTATCGAACTTTTAGAGTTGAGCTCGAGTCGAATTTAAATATATCTTATTTTCAGTTTTACTAGGTTCAAAACGCACAGCATTGCAATATATCTAGCTTATCAATCGAAGCTCATGCCGAATTTTACATTTCTCGATTTGAGCTCGAGTTTCCCTCTTCAAGGATCATCGAGCTATCAAGCCGAGCTCCAGCCAAACATAATATTATCGATTCGAGCTTGCCAAAGTTTGACTCATTTACACCCATATTTAGTTGCGGCTTTCGGTAAACACTTTTTTTCTTCTTGTTTTGTGAACCAACTTAATGATTGTTAAATTTTATGTGTTTCTAGAAGATTACATTGAAATTTATGAGTCTAAATCCATAAAGGGGTGTTTGGTCGGGGAATTTGAAATTCCAAAATTTTAAATTCTAGAAAATTTAAATTCTTGAGAATTTAAAATTTCAGAATTTAAAATATCTTCTCATGTTTGGTTGACATAAATTTAGAAATATATATATATATATATATATATATATATATATATATATATATTTTAATATAAATTTCATAAATATTCTAATTAAAAGTTTATAAAAAAAATTATCTTTATAAAAAATTTATAAAAAAAATTATAAAAAATTTGTAAAAAAAAGTTTATAAAAAATTTAATAAAAAAGTTCATAAAAAGTTTATAAAAAAATGTATAAAAAAATTATAAAAAAAGTTTATAAAAAAAAGTTGATAAAAAATTTATAAAAAAAGTTTTTATAAAAAATTTATAAAAAGTTTATAAAAATTTTATTAAAAAAAAAGTTATAAAAAGAATCATAAATATTCTATTTAAAAGTTTATGAAAAAACAATAAGAAAAAAATTATAAAAAAAAAAAAAATCCAAGTAAATGAAAAATTTTCACTTTGTGAAGCTATTTTAATTTCTCACATTTTGGCAATTCATGGAATTTTAAATTCCCCCATTTGTGTTACCAAACACAATATTTGAGAAAAATTAAAATGCAAATGACATGAATTTCTTCCAATATACCCCAACCAAATGGCACCTAAGTTCTTTTTACACTTATTTTATTTGTCATATTCTACTTTAATTTATTTATATTGTTATTGTAAAACTTTAGTTATTTTTCTCATAAACACACAACAAAGTCTAAATTAAATCATGTATATGTATTTGTCCACAATACACACAACCTTGCATAAACTACTGTCGTCTCAATTGAAAATGTATATTTTAAAATCCAAGAAATTATAATCGTTAAAGACATAGTGCTACTATAATCTGGAACAAGATTGGTTGCGGCAGGCCGCGTTACGGCCTAGCGGGTTTTTTCCGGTTGTACTTGGTATATATTGTTGTTCATCAAAGAATATAGGGATAATGATGTATATACGTACCCTGTTACTTAAAGATTGAATGAACGAACATGTAGTATGTGACCGAAAGCATAAAAATTATTTATTTTGTTTCTAAGGATAGTCATTTTTGTTGTGACGTTGGTTTGTAAACGTACATGGTATTAAAAATTTTGAAGTGAACGTGTTTTTTTATAATTGTTTTTGTATAAAAAAGTGTATTTTTTGTTTTATTTTATTTTTTTTGCGACGGTGTTTTTTTAATGTATATGATCACGTTCGTTTGCGGATGTACATGGTATTAAAATTTTTGAAGGATATATGTATGTATATATATATATATATATATATATATATATATATATATATATATATATATATATATATATATATATATATATATATATATATTGGAGTGTTTATTTTGTAATGTGTGTTTTTTAAATGTGTTTTTTGTTCCCTTTTTTTTTCCCTTATTATTTTGTTAGGTTTGGTCCAATTTCTTTGGTATGTGAAAGGTTTATTGGTTACGTATTTGAGTGCATGGGTAAACGATATCAATAATGGGTTAGCCTTTAAGAGGGTGGCTTAACCCTTTCAATCATATCATTTTCTATTTAACACCTACAATCATACGAATAATTATCATTTGATAAGAACAATGACTACACCAATGCCCTTTCCTGATGAATTAGCTGCTGCTGCTGGGTCTAGGCTCATGAAAGATATGATGATTGTCCGTTTTCGAAGGGAGCTTGCTGTGACTTTGGCCGAGGAAGAAGAATTGAGGAAAAAAGCTGCCGCAATAAGGTCTCGTATGGCTGAAAGGGACACGGTAATTGGAGAATTTGATGTTCTTTTTGCAATAGATTCTGTTGTCTTGAGTGTGTCTCATCTGACCCGTTTGCAAACGGAGGATTTGATAGAAACGGCATTGATACTGGTCAACGTGATGAAGAAACAGGCCTGAGTGAACGATCTCTTGGCGTTTATTGAGAAGCTGCAATCTATGGAATACTAATGCATGTTGTCTCGTTGTTTGTGAAGTTGTTGTTAGCATCAAAAATATGTAATAGAAAAGTGATGGTCATTCTCATAGAAAGAACTTGTATGTCGTGTAGTAGTAATAGAGTTTAGGCTTTGGACTTTGTAAATCTAATATGTTAAGAGTTATGTCATGTAAGTCTTTTATAATCCATGTAAACCAAGTCCAAGCCCAAGCCCAAGCCCATTGAAAGCCTTTAGGGCATCATCTCTTTTGTACTATATAAGTACTTCAAAGGCTCATTTGAGGTGTGTGCTTGTGTGTGTAATGTGTGTGCCTCTTTTCAATAAAAGTTCTCTTCATCTTATTCTCTCTTTTACATATTAAACGCCACATACATATATACAAGTCACCATCTTTACTTCATTTACGTGCTATATTTGTGTTAAAGTTGATAGATTTAAGGTCCTACAAGTGGTATCAATCGCCTAACAATGATTTAGGAGTGTGGGAAGATCGTTTTTATCAAGTTTTGTGTTAAAAAGTTGCGTTTTTTTCTTATAAACGTGAACTTTTTCTTTATAAAGCTTTGATTTTTACGAGTTTTAGTGTTAAAGTTGTTGTTTTTATTGAAGTTTTAGTGCTTCTAAGTGTTTTGGGAGAGATTTGATCAAAAGAAACAAATGAAAGACGAGTTTTGGTTGGAAAAAATCGTATTTTTGAGCTGATTGGTCACTTTACGCGTAATAGTACAAGCCTTATCCAACTTTTTGGCAAAAATAGTACAAATAGTACTGTTTACGCGTGAGTTTTAGCAAAAAACCTCTTTTCTACGCATAACTTGGAATCCTACGCTTAAGTTTTGGCAAAAAAAACCCTTTTCCTACGCAAAAGATTGGAATCCTACGCGTAAGGTGAATTTCTACGCATAAGATCCTACGCAAAAGTTTTCTTCAACGATCAGAGATTACTCAGTACTTTCCTAGCTTGGACAAGTTAGTGAAATACTTCGACACGGGATATCTTTCAAGCTTGGACAAGTTTGAGAGATCAGTTTGGTTGAAAAACCTTACGCGTAACATTCTTACGCATAAACTCTAAGTTTACGCGTAAAAATAAAAGCTTACGCATAACCTTCATTTTTACGCTTAACCTAAAGTTTACGCATAACTTTTCTTACGCGTAAGATTCTAAGTTAACCAAAAGATTCAGGGTTTACGCATAAGATTCACTGTTTACGCATAAGATCTGGGTTTACGCATAAGAATTTGACTTTTGACAACCAAACTTCAAATGGCCATAACTTCGTTTTCAGCGAAATCCCTGTCAAAACGACCGTGAGACAGAGAAGAAGGACACGTTGAATTTTTCACCAAGTTTTGAAGCCTAAAAACGCTCCGAGAAGAAGTTATTGAGGTTTTAAGGTTTTAGATCAAATTTTTCACCATAAAAATTTGCATCAACTTACACTAAACACAACTCCTATTTCGTTGAATCGATCCAAGATCAACTTTATCATTCATCAATGGCAACTCAGCAAGATATTCATGCAGCTGGTGTTGAAAACCGACCTCCCATGCTTTCAAAGGTTGGTTACTCACAGTGGGCTAGTCGTATGATGCGCTATCTTAAGAGCAAACCAAATGTAAATCTTCTTATCAAATCCATTGCGGAAGGACCCTTCAAACCAAGACAAGTACTAGACCCTGGAGATCCTAATGGAACCCCCCCCCCCCCCCCCCCCCCCCCCCCCACACTATAACAAAATAAGCCTAAAGCAACATTTTACAAGCAACACTTGTAGAAGATATTGCCTTTTTTACAACATTGGTAATAAAGCAACATTTCTGCAAAAAGTGTTGCATATTAAGATTTAAACCAACACTTTTTTTCAATGTGTTGCAAATTTTCTAATATAATGCAACATTTTAAAAAAATGTTGCAATCCGCAATGCTTAAACGCAACACTTAGTGCAAAGTGTTTCACATTTTATAGATAATTGCAACATTATGCGAAATTGTTGCATTTGTTAAAGTGTATACGGACAATGTACATACTGTTATAATTTTGTACATTTTATGCAAAAGTAGTAACATTTTTGGAAATGCAGCATTTGTTAAATCGTAATCATAACATGTAACATAACATATCTTTCACACATATCCCATTTTCTTTATAGAAATTAATGAGAAACTAAGAGTTTTTTTATTTTATTTTTTATTTTTTATTTTTTTTTCAAAATTATTTGACTTTGATTGTTTACCATCATAAATCAATGTTTTGAAACCTAGGTTGACTCGGTCGGGTTAACCGGTTGAACCGGTTTCGGTCAGAGAAACGGGTAAAAAAACCGGGTTTTTAAAAACGGGTTAACTGGTTAGACCCGCCGGGTTTTTAAGTGACTCGGGTTAACCCGGTTCTCGAAACCCGATCGGGTTATTTTTTTATTTTTTTTTTCATTTTTTCAATAGAAAATCGGATTGACCCGGTGGTCGAACCGGTTGACCCAGTTGAAAAAATATAGTTTTTTTTAATAGAAAACCATGTTGACCGGCGGTCGAACCGGTGACCCGGTGTCTCGACCGGGTCGATTAAAAACCCGGTTTTCAAAACATTGTCATAAATGACAGAAATTGAACAATACAAAGAACACAGATTAAGCATCCAAAACCCCCACTTTCATAAAACATTGTGTATAACTCCTCCAACTAATCTGAGTTTACCACTAAGGGCACTGAATCAGTGTAACAATTGAAATTAAGTTATGGATGAATAATCTGGATTATATGTACCTTTACAAGAAACAAACCAATACCAAGTATTAGTATCATTTTAGCTTGTAATATTTAGTTACCATCCCTCATGTTATGTCATGAGATACTACACAAATCTCAATTGTATAATTTTCTTTGCCATCGAAAAATTACAATAGTACATATTCTTTGATGTCCAAAATCCAACCAACAAAAAACAATCCTGGAACTACGAATCACCAACACCAAAATCAAGCCGTGAATTTGAACCTAAAAAAAACTACATACGTTTTCTTACAAATGATTATTTATATGTAAGCTAAGATATAGATTCCATTATAATCTGAGAAACCTTTATTGTCCACTTCTCCACTCTTCTGTTGTAAGGAAATACACCTGCACAAAACTGCATATATTTTCTTACTAACAAATAGTTATTTTTATGGAAGCTAAGAAATCATATCTATTAGAACCGTAGACAACCTTCATTGTTATCTTCGCCACTATTCTGTTGTGAGGATATACACCTGCACAGCCCAACAAGATATTAGTATTACCACAAAAAGAGGCCAGCTTGCCAGAGCTTTCGTAATTACTCATTAGTCATAATCACCAACTCTTTTAGTATCTTCGATTGTATAGTATTTTGTGACACTCAATACTTTTTATGTAGGACTTCGCAACTCACTGTGATGACCCTTGCAAGTTGCATGATATGATCTATCATCTTGGCATTTTGAGAAATATTATGGTTGGTTAGCAGCAAAACTACTAGTATGAATATGATGATTTAGGAAGTAATTCAACTTTTAGAATAAGTGTCAATATAGGTATGAGTTAATCGTTTCACATAATTAAAAAAATGAACAGAAAAGAGTGCCAAAATACATACTGACTTTGTTTACCCTATTTGACTCTTTTTCTGGCGTAATTGACAAGCTGTTGCTTTCAGCCTTTAGTCCAGACTTGATGTCCTAAGAAAAAAACGATTAGACAACAAGTCAATAGTATTTTACTTTAGAACTCATAAGCACATAAAAGTGATTCTTATCCAAATACAACAAGAAAAATCCCATAAGACGGGCAATGAGAAAGGCACAACACATTTACGATCAACAATAAAGCAACAACAAATTTTAAAAAGATATACTACGTAGCAACTGGGGGTGACCTCAAAGATAAGCACAATTCAAACATCATGTTGTAGAAGTTAGTAAATTAACTTCGTGAGGGTGATCTATAAGCCATCTAACATTGACAAAATGAATCAAGCAACCTAGCTCAACCTTAAAAAGTCATTATTTTATAATGATTAACGAGAGACCACTAATAATAAGAATTAGACTTTGGTTCAGGATAACATTGTAAAGAAATTGGGAAGCAAAATGAGGGATGAGCTTACTTAGGATTTCTTTAGAATATGCTGAAATTTATCGATTATTTCTATAATAATCACAAACAAGACCATACATGGATACATCAACAAATTTATGGTGCTGATATTTCATTTAGACATTTCAACAAGCACTTCCTATGCACAATAAACAAAACGAAACAAGCAACCGACTTTAAGTAGCAAAAGTGCAAAACCAACGGCCTATTGAGAATAACTAGTAAGTGACAAACAAAAACAAACAAGTATAGAATTAGCAATTTGCTTTTACCATTACTGCACAAAAAAAAAACAAAAATGTGACAGGAAATTTTCATATACGGATAATCACTGAGTAAAGAATGGAAAAGGGAGACAGATACCTTGATACGTTGACAGTTCATTTAAACACTATGTCAAAGTTTTTTTCCTTTTTATTTGGTGAAGCCGAATAGAAAGGGAGTGGGAAATAGGAAGATGGGAAACGTGGTGTCACATGAAGAACTTGGCGGGAAAAAATTAGAGAGAATTGAAATTTCTTTCCCCCCAAATTACAAGGTCGGTTACAAAGGGGTGAGCATCGGGCTAAAACCGGACCAACACCGATTTAGCCCAAAACCCAAGACCGAGGACCGGAACGAGTTTGTTTCGGTCCGTTCCGGTCCGGTCCTTCAGTCATTTCGGACGAAGAAGGCATAATGGTAGGTTTTTATCTAAGATCAGACTGAGACCGAACCAAAATAAGGAAAAAGTTATAATCGAGACCGGACCGCTAGTCCTTTAGTTCGGTCGTTTTCGGTCCGTCCGGTCGGTTTTAGGGTCTGTGATGCTCAGCCCTACAACTCACAAGCTTTCTAAGTAAGTGAGTTTTTGATAAAGATTAGTTGCGTCAATCTATGTATTAGTATTTAAAAAAAAAAATTATCTATGAGTCTAGTTTAGGGTAATGGTCGTTTGTGTTGTATGTGCGCCCTCTAATGTTTTATGTAAAAAGATATTATAACGACAATTAAACGGATAATTAGTTGTTCTTTTCTGGTTTGTTGGTGGTTTAAACTAGCCATAATAAAGGATTAACGATTGAGTCTTGGACAATTGGACAAATAAAATGCGTCTTCCCTTATTACGGTCCACTTGGAGGACACGTCTGCAACCGCAAAAATGAAATATTAAGTCGATGTCAAGACCGACTCGTGGGGGTTGTTTGTGCACAAAAAACAAAGGCCAACGGTAAACAAAAATAGACCGTTTAGCATTTAAAAAAAATAATATTTGATAATTTATATAAATCTATCCTTATAAGTTCTCTAATGCTCCTTCATATTTATACACACCTTCAAACAAAGTATTTATTTATATACTATAATCTTCTCAACTCAAAAAATGTCTCAAAAAACTCCCAAAACCAAAACACCAAAAAACCTGATGCCAATAAAATGTTCCAACACCGAATTCTAATATTTGTTTAGGTCACTCACCAACTGTTAATTTTCAATCTACAAGTTTTGTATATGAACCACAACAACCTATTTACCTAAACAATTCGTTCCAACCTCTGTTTAACCAAAAATTGTACAAACAACAACAACAAGACATTTTTTTATCGTACACAGATGTTCCAAAATTCATCATCACCACCACCATACCAATCTAAATGTTCTCAACATTATACTCTGGTCCACCATTTTAATGTTGATGAGGTAGAAGATTCGGATCCGTTTTTTTGGTGTATAACATTATTCTTAGACTCAAGCTTCGGGTGGTCCATCCGAACCCGTTCAAGACGAGTATCCCATCGAAGAGGTGACAGACGTCATAAAAAAGGTGTCAAAAAGTCAAGACGACTATTAAAGATGACGCTGCAGATCCATGACCCAAAAAGAAGAGTTAGCGTTGTGTAAAGTTTGGATCAACACGTCTTAAAACAGTGGGAAAGGAAATGATTGAAAAAGTCATGGATTTTAGACGGTTGTACTAGATTACTTTGAGAGGGAGATAGGAGAATAAAAAAAAAGGCTGCGATGCCCTCAATCGCAAATGAAGATCGCAGATTTGTCCTAGCGATTCACAATAATGTAAACAGGAGAAACAAGAGTGGGGCAAATGACCAAGGGGCGTTCGATTATCGGTATCTGATTATTGTGTGTTGTACGGGTAAAAACTTGCCACTTGCTGATCCGTTGAAACTTTTGAGAGAACATAGAAATTGGCAAGAGATAGAAATGTCATAATTTTGCAAATCCAAAACCACTGCAAACAAAAAATCAGATACATCAGAAAACCACCTCACATAACACATCAGGCTCAACACATGGTGGTTTTAATCTCTAGGACAAAGTGGATGATCCCAACGATGACGAGGAGGAAGAGGTTTGGGAAGTTCGACCAATGGACAGAGACAATGGTCATCACCATTAAAAATACCACTTTATACAAGCATACCCAACAAAATACTCCACACACACCTACAAACCAAAAAAACATTATTAATGGAGATGGGGGTGGTCACATGTGACACTAGATGTTAGGGGTAATATATGAAAGGATTATGTGCAAATACACAACAAATCTTTCATCTCTAGTCTTCACATAAATGTCGAAGGGTCATACTAGTGCACACAAAATGGAAAGTTACGTATGAAATGAGAGTAGCAAGGAAATGAAAATATGGTATTATTTTCATTTATAGACTAAATAGTAATTACCTAAACTATAATATTTATCCGGGATAAATATTAAGGGGTAATAAATGACAAAACCCAAACCTTATACCCAAGGGGAGGGGGTTTAGTTTGACTTCTTGTCAAACTACTCTTGTACAACTATTAGGACTCTAAAACCTTCCCTTGTAACCTATAAATACAAAGAGATTCTAGGGATCCTTATAACTTACAACTGAACCCTAAAATCCCTCTCCCTTCTCATCGTCTATTCGACCGATCGATCAAGGAGTATTTTGCCCTCGATTGATCCAAATATCGACCACACGTCGACTTCTACAAAACGACTTATAGTCTATCAGTATTACCTTGGTTTCGTGGTGGCCTAACTTGCGAAGGTTCGAAGCCGTTGTTCTACTCATGAAGCACTGGTGAATACCTGACGTGATACAAATTTTGGTTTCCCTCCAGGAAACCCCAACTGACCAATCCAAGAAGAATGAAGGTGAACCCGTGCGCGTGATTGATTCAGAAGCTTACACAACTGCAGGAAACAAGTAAGTCTTATATGAACACCCTTTATCACCAAAACCATACAATATAAAGTTTGATAGTTTTCACACAATTTCACAAGAATGTAACAATTTTGAATCTTTGATAATTTTTATGGCTTATATAAAGTCCGAGTGGTCAATTTGAAAACTTGGTTACTATTAGGTAGGGGTGTCCAAAAAAACTCGAGAAACTGACAAAGCGAGTCGAACCGCTCAATCCGAAATTGAAAAAACCCAACTAAAGGAACTGAAATTGAAAACCCGCTTATCACAGATCAGTTTTGGTTTTTATTTTTAGATATCTGCAATTAACCAAACTGAAATGTGTATAATATACATAAAGGTTTTATCTAAATATTCAATAATTGTACGAGTACCAATTATATTATTTGACTCCTCTTTATATTATTTAACTACTCTTATTTGTATAACGAATTTTTTGCTCCTAATGTAAACATTTGCTTAACATTTATGTGATAAAATAGATTAATGTGATTGTAACCTATAAACGTCGAACAAATATTTTTTGTTAATGTGTTATGTATGTTTATTTGAACGTAATTATTATTATGAAATCTATACTACATTTAATAGAGGGATGACTCTCTCTCCAAATTTTAAGACTTACAAGAAAATAAACATAGTGTAAACCACTTTAATGCACATAATTTTCAGATTTACAATAAAATAATCATAATATACAACACTTTAATGCACATATTAAAAAAACAAAACATCATATTAATGTTATTTAATATAGTCAATTAATTAATTGGTCAATAAATACAAACAGTTAGTAAAACACCCCTTACATAAGAAATACAAATTATCAAGCATATTGTAAAACCAAATTAAACACAATTCCTGCATTAAATGTCACTAATACAAATAATAAAGTATATTATACAAATATTCAAGCCCGAATGGGCAACGAGCCAAATGGGAATGAGCCCGAACGGGCGCGGGCCAAACGGGCTCGAGCCCGAACGTGCACGGGCTAAACGAAATTCTTGATATCCGTAAATTTATTGTCAAAAAGAACATAATAAACTAATATACATGATTCACCGGAAAATTTTATTTGAGGGTACCCGCCGCTACAACGCGCGAGTACCCTGCTATTAACTTTAATATGACTTTAATCTATTCAATATTATTTAATATACTAAAATTATATTTTATCTTTTATATCATTTTATTATTGATACGGTTAAACTCGTTTGCACATCTAAAATAGCTAATCGTGAATCGAACCACAAGTGTCCGCTCATTTCGCGTACCGCATGTTCAGTTACCCGCTTAGTGCGTTTTAATTTCGGGTAGTTAAATGAATTACACGCCCCGTGAACACCGCTACTATTGGTGTTGTCATACGATAAAATTGTAGCTTTTGAAAACATTAAAAAAATAATACTCGTAAATATATAACTAATAAATAATTATAAAGAAAAGAACAAATGTGAGAAAAACTGTTTGGTGCACCCTCGTCTACCCCGAGTTCATCAATTCCATTCATTATGAAAACCGTAACTGCATCGTGTTTGTTGGTCATCACACTCGCACTCCATTTCCCCGATCTTCAATTTTAATTGATACAATCATCTTTGTCCAAATCACAGGTTAAACCATAAAACTTTTCTTATTTGTTTAATTTATCAATATGGGCAATATGAAATTTAATATGTTGATGGGTGATTTCATACATTACGTATGGTATTTTGAATATGGTATTTGAATTTACACAATTCATGAGTCATGACTTAACTTTCAATTGTTGGCGTCACCGTCCTCTAGGAAACTATGTATAGTTAGTAATTTAATGTTTAGGATTTGCTTCAAGTGTGATTAAATAAGAAACTACCCATTTGTTCCTCCACACGCACTTTATTTCCATCGCCTAACTTTTTAATCGAGACACTCTCTAGAACAAGCATCATCTTTGTCGGCATCACAGGTTAAATCGTAAAACTTCTCTATTATGCTTAATTTATCAATTTGGGCAAAATGGAATTTAATTTATCAATTTGGTATAATTGTAGCCCTTTATGTAGTTTTTCATAAATATTACGGTAGTTTGATTTAGGCAATTCATGTACTTGTTTTACAATTGTGTTCATTAGTCACTAAATTTTAGCATTTGATTAATTTTTTTGGTGCAATTGTATATCGTTGTGAAAAAACAGAAATATGAACATGTTTTGTGTATTTGAAATGAGGCAGAATTGTTTTGTTACTTGTCTCAATTTCCCAAGTTTCATGTGACTTTGACTTTTGAAAGTCAGTTATATCTTGCTGTTAGATGGATGCATATATAGTTACTTGGGTAGTTAGGTGTATATTTTTGTGCTTCTTGTGTATTGTGTATATATGCATTTCGTAAGGAATAAGACAGAATCTATGTCTATCATAATCATTAATACCGATTGTTTATCTTGCCCAACACCTAAAACGGATTAAATTTATAATTCTGGCTGTACATTTAACTAGGGGTGTTATCGGGTTGGGTTATCAGGTTTATCGGGTCGGGTTGAATCGGCTTTTGAAATTCTTAAAAGTGATCCGCGACCCGACCCGATTAGGAATCGGGTTATCGGGTTCGAGTGGGAATCGGGTCAGGTTTTGTCGGGTCGGGTGATTCAGATAATCAGGTACAAACATCAACATTTTAATATAACTTTTAAAAAAGTGTGAAACAATATGATAGATAAACCAAGCGGTAAAAGTATTGCTACACCAATTTTCATATATCTGTAAAAGTTATAAACAAGTATTATGTTGACAATCTCATGATATGTTTACTTATTTGGATTTTAATGACTACTCTGTTAGCTAAAATGATGACACAACAGGTTCATATCCCTCGGTTTGATGGCTGAAAAAGTAGATATAACCATTAGTCATCTTGCGTTGATTATATTCATTTGTTCTCATTATACACAAACTAGGCTTCTACTTGTGCAGTTAATGTGTGCCTAATGTGCGCCCTGCATGTCACTTCTTGGAAGATTCACAAAAAAATTCTAGGCCAGAGGGAGGTAATGAACTTGCATATAAAATATATGAAAATGAAACATAGGTAAATTTGCATAATATTCATGTTACAAGTTTTTATGAAACTAATATTTTGACATAAAGTGATGGAATTTCGACCTGTTAATGTGACTATCATCTTTATGGTTCCACTAACTGATCAAGTAATATTCTGTTTATTACATAATTTATAGCTAGAGTTGCTGAAAGAATTCGGCCCATAATTGACGAGGTTGGTTATAGGAAAAAGATACCAGTTTTCGTTTATGTTTTCTTTGGTGAAATTTCGACCCATTTATTTATAACTGAGTTGACTAGGATATTAGTTTTCGTGTATGTTTTCTTTGGTGAAATTTCGACCCATTTACTTATAACTGAGTTGATTAGGATTTTGTTTTCTTTCAAATGGGTCAGGGGACACGGTCAAACGGGCTCAAAGTCTCCCAAAGTTTATCTATAATGTATAAAACCTTTTAAATCGTTTTGCTCTAATAATTAAGAAAATAATTGTAATACTATTATTTTTGTAATCATGATTTATTAAAAAGACAAAAAAGTGTTTACGGGTCAACCAAACCTATGCTGTTTTGACCTATACCAGTGACGGTTTCAACCCTGACTCATTTTGACTTGTTGCCCAACCTGACCAACCAGCCCATCTTTTCACATTTACAAGCACGTGATCCTTGTTGCAGTAGTTGCTGTTCTTTATGTTTGGTAATAAATATGTCGATCAACTAAGTAGATTAATTTGTCATGCTTTAATGAAAATCTTTTTTTTAGCCTTCGTTTTACTTAACATGCTGATACGTGGTTTCCACACACATGATTTTTGTGCAGGCCGTTAAAATCTCAACTCTTGAAAACACTCACTTCATATCACTTCCACTTGCTATAGATCCTCAATTGGTTGATAAGCTTGTCACCTTTCAGAATACAATATCTAAGACTTCTACTTTATCAGGTATGTGAACAAAATTACTACTGACATAAGCTCCTGTTAATCCATTTTCCTAATTTTGTCTTTGATTTGTTAATTCATTTTTTTATCACCTTAATATTTGACATAACAACTGGAAATATAACATTAGAAATTTTTTTTTAATATATTTTCCCCAACATAATCATGTTCTTTAACAGAAAATCGGGCTCTATAACCGGGTATAGAGCCCGTTTCTAAAACAGGGCTCTATTTGTGTTTAACAGAGTCCCCACCCTTTACGACCCGTCTGAAAAATCAGGTTTTTTATGACCTTTTTCAAATGGCTCTGTGAGCTTCTTTGTAGTAGTGAGCTGATAAGGAAGGTGGATGGTGATGAGGCATCAAATCTGGTCCATGGGGGAATATGGGCTACTAGAAGCTGAAAATACTCAGGTTGGCTGGAATTCAAAGATCAGAAAGGATCATCATGAAAGAAATAAGCTTGAACTAGATGCAAAGTGTAAAGAAGTTGACAACAAGCGAGACAAGTTAATTGAAAATGGTATGCAAAAGTATATAGAAAAGTATGGAGGTGTCTGACTATTATTAGCATGAGTTATTATCGAAGTGTTGTAGAAGGTATGAATTCGTAATTCATATTCTATTTGATACTACATGCTGCAATAGTAAATGTGACTTTCGTATGTAGTGCTAGTTTGACCATGAGGATTATATATCTCTTGAAATTAGTTGCGTATTAATTTTGTAAGCATTAGAGGATATGAAATGGTTATATGGTCATAAAAGATAACTATTTCACCACGCCCCATCCTTGTAAGGACTTAAAACTGCATGTCAGCTATAAGGTTTACTGTTTATTTGGTATTGATTGGGTTTTTCAAAGAACCACTTGAATAATATTATACACATTTATAAGAGTTTGTCCTTTTTTTTCTATTCTTTTTTATAAATAATTAAATATACAGGGTAATTTTTTACTAATGGTAGATACCTTTTTATTCTAAGATGTGAAGAAAAAGACTAATCTTATATTTTTTTCATGTATAGCAGGCTACATTGCTTTGGCTTTACCAACAAAAATTTGTACGTGGAGAGCTGCAAAGAAGATGTCAAGATTTCTAGGATTTGATTAGATAACTTTTGTTTCTACCAGTGAATGTATGTTAGCTATTTACACTAAACAAATTGGTCAATATACAATATCATATTTTGTATTGTATTTAATTATTTCTATTATTGAATGGAAGTATCAATTTATATATTAGATTCCTGAAAAACTGTGTATTATACACATTCAACATTTGTGTTGCATGAAATAAAAGTGCTACAAATCATCAGAAAAAGTGTTGCACTAATATGATAAAACACCAGAAAGTGTTACACTTGATACATTAAAGTGTTGTATGGTCAGCGGTTCTAGATTAATAAGTGCTGCACATCAACGCGAGAAGTGTTGTTTTTGAATCTAAAAGTGTTGCATTTGTTCGTAAATAATGTTGCAATTGAGCGTATAAGTGTTGTACTTGAATGTAAAAAGTGTTGCATTTTATTATAAAAGGTGTTGCAAATTGAAATATGGCAATTGCTAAATATGGGCAACACTTTCAATAAATGTTGCATAATCCAGTATAAGTGTTGCATATACCTAAGGCGACGTTACATAACGTAGCACTTGGTAAAGTGTCACATAATGCATAATGCAACATTTTAAAGGCATAATACAACACTTTATTGGTGTTGCTTTAACTTCATTTTGTTGTAGTGCCATTACAACCATACTACAGAGATCAGCATGAGACTGAGTACACTGAGGAAGACAGACAACAGATTGCAGCTGATGATCAAGCATTTCATCTCGTTGTTCTTGGTCTACCTGAAACAACTTATGCTACTGTTGACAGTGAAGGAAGTGCTCATGCAGTCTGGGAAAGAGTCAAGAGGTTAATGTATGGGACAGACATCGGGAAACAGGAAATGGAAACACAATTGCTCAAGGAACTTCGCAAGTTTACTTCAATTCCTGGTGAATCCATAGAGTCGTACTACCTCAGGTTCTGTAAGATCATGAATGATTTATCGAGACACAACCTCAGTTAGACAAACATTGCTAACAACACCAATTTTCTGAATGAGTTACAACCAGAATGGGGAAGATACGTCACTATTGTTTATCAGACAAAGAATTTGCATGAAGTGACTTATGATCAGTTGTACGACTTCTTGAAGCAAAATCAAGCTGAGGCTAATGAAGTAAGGGCTGAATTACTTGCTAAAAAGCATGATCCTCTAGCATTAATGGCTAATACACCAACACCTTTACCAGTGAACACACAACAACAACCATCATCATCTTCCACTCATAACTACATGCAACCATCATACATTCAACAACCAACACCTGTCTACCAACAACAATTCTACTCACAACAACAGCATGTTATTCCCCAACAACAATACCCACAATTCCAAGAATCAGAATTCACTGACAATGATGAAGCTACTGCAGCCTTGAGACAAGCGTTTGCTTTTCTGAAAAAGGCATTACAAGGACGCTATTCTACACCAACTAACAACAACCAAAGGATTTCATCGAACACTCGCAACAAGCAGATTGCTCAGCCGAGTTTCAATATGGGCAACGGAGGCCAAATGGTTGGAGTTTATGGGAATCAGCAGGGATATGCTACTGGATTTAACATGGGTAATCAGAATATGCAGAATCCGTTGGGTCAGTATGCAGGGAATCAGATGGGTCAGTTTGTTGGAAATCAGAGGGGTCAGAATGTTGGCAATCAGGCAATGGGTAATCAGATTAAGAATGTTGCAGCTCCAGTTGTAAGGAATCATGGAAATGTGAATCAGGGTAATCCGGTAAAGTGTTTCAACTGCCAAGGTGTAGGTCATATGGCAAGGAACTGTCCTACTAAGCCAAACAAGAGAGACCCAGCGTATTTGCAGAAAGCATTGCTGTTGGCACGAAAAGATAAGGCAGGGTTTCAGTTGAATGCAGAGGAAAATGATTTTATGACTCTTATGGATGACATGGAAGACAGAGAGGATATCGATGTGAACTGCATCTTCATGGCACATCTTCAGGAAGCTAAGTATGACACGGATTCTGACACACTTCCTGTTTATGACACCAGTGCACCATCTGAGGTATCAAACTTCAATACATGTCACAATAATGATATATTTGATATGTCTCCTCATGAGGAACAGCATTCTGAGAAGCTAGCAGCCACTTAAGATACATACCTGGATACGCCAAGTAGTAGCAATGCTCCTTTAGCAACTCCAGATGTGAATCATAATGGAGGCTTCGTTTCACAGCATGCTGAGAATGGTGAGGAAACACGTGCTTTATTTGAATCATTATTGAACAATTGTGGTATTGAAATCGAGAAAGTTAAAAAGGTCAATTGTGAAGTTAAAGCCACGAATGAGAAATTGACCACTAAGCTTGAGAGATACAAGGAAAATTCAAAAAGTTTTCAAATTGACAAAAAACGCGAGTCAGAATTTGAAATTGGTTATAAGAAATTACTTGTTAAAGATAGGGAATTGCAAAACAAATTTGATACTCTTGAAATTAGTTCAGCAAAAACCATTAATTCTTTGAAACAAGAAATTTCTGATTTAACAAACCAATTTTCAAAACAAAAATCAGCTTATACCAATCTTGAAAAAGAAAGGGGTGAGTTAAAAAAGGACTTTGCAAAGAAAGAAGATAAACTTTTGGATGAAATCATAGAGTCAGAACACAAGATTGCAAAACTAGAAGAATTAGTGGTTAAGTCGGGTCAGTCAAGTCAAACAATGAAAATGATTTCAAATCAAACTAATCGGATTTACCATACGAAACACAAAATGGCTCTTGGTAACAACAATCCTTGTAATCTCAAGAAAGCTCAGGAAGAACAAAATGTTTTGTATAATGGTAATCTTATTTACACCAAACATGATCCTCCCGTCGTTCAGGATTCTGTGCAAACGATGGAACTTGTCGAAGAGAGCATAACTAAAATGAAACAAAAGGATTTGAAACCAATTGATTACAACAAATTGAACAAACTTTCTGGAATTACTTTTGTTCCATAAAAAGAACCATCAGTGTTTTCCATAAAACGACCATTCTCAAAAATAGTTTCTAAAAAAATAGTTGCTTCCAAATCGCCTTCAAACATGGAACAGATGTCCTCAAACAACTCTTTTAACACAAGTCCTGCAAGGGGATATCTTGATGATCTTAAAACCAGAGTTGGGCAACTTAAAACGACTTTAGAATCTAAAACGAGACTTAATGAGATCAATTGGAATTCCACGGTTCATTTACAGCTAAAAAAGATTCTTGAAAGTGAATTTGCTCCTCAAATTAATAACATTCATGCTCGTACAATTCATTTTGAAAAAGCATTTTTAACTGAAACAGCGGACTTCGTCAAGGAACACAAATCCCTGATCAAGAAGGCTAATGAGTCTTTTGAGCAAATCAATGTTTTAGAAAATTTAAATGATTCTCTCTTCGAAGCAGTTCTGTCTACTTATATTATGTCCATTATTTTGCAAACCTATTATGTTCAAGATGATGAAAGACTGAGAGCTGAGACCTCCGCAATTGTTTCAAAATATGAAAATGCTCTTGTAAAACTTGAAAAAGAAAATGTGTCATATTTTAAACAAATTAATCGAAAAAGCGAAGAATGCAAGTATGACAAACTGTTGTATGAGCGTGCCTTCAAGAATATGAAAGAGCAAAATGATCTTTTGAGGGCTCAGCTTGAAAGTCAAAAAGGAAAGGGTGTGGATACTAAGTTTGCAAAACCATTGACCTCAGACATACCAAATACCTCAAAAACGGTTGTTAAACCAAAAATGTCGATTTCTCAACCTGTTCCAAAAGTCGATGTGAAAAATGATTTGACAAAACCAGTCACTCCAACACCTTTGCCAAAGAATAATGAAAAAGAAAAGATTGTTGAAAAAGGAAAAGCGGTTGTCGAAACACCAAAAGTGATAGCACCTAGCCTTTTTAGGATTAGTCCCACTAATGATTCTGCCTCCACATCTAAGACTAATAAGGGCAAAAAGGATAATACTAAAGAGTCTAGTGATGCTAAAAAGGACAACAATATAAATCCTAACGCGTGTGCCTTACCTTCTACAGGATTAGAAAGCACCTCTAGGAGCAGCAGACTAAAGCCTATGAGCAATACAAGGAACAATAGAGTCTCGCCTACATCTAAGAGTAGTAGCAAGATTAAAGTTGAAGAAGTAGAAGAACACCCTAGGAATTTATTGCTTTGTAATAAGAGACATATTTCATCTGAATGTAATGTCAAAAGTACTGTTTCTAATGCATGTAATGACACTGTTTGTTTAATTAATGATGTTCATGATGAATGTGTTTCTAAGAATGTGAATGTTACACCTAAACAGAAGAACGTTCCAAAAGGAACTAGTGCTAGATTTAGATCTATAAAAAGATTAGTTGCACGCTTTAGGTCTACCACTAGTAGTCGAATGCTTAGGAACTATCTTAAGTATTGTATGTGGATTCCAACGGGTAGAGAGTTCACTTTTAAGGATGGCAAATTGGAAGTAGTTCAAAATACACATGTTGCAACCTTTGATGAGTGTGATTCAGTTTTTACTCCTAACCCCATGGAACCTAATTCAAAACGGTTTCCAAATACAAACTCTTATGTTCTTGACATGTTATCGAAATATGTCTTTGGATCGTCGACTTGGGTTGCTCCAAGCACATGACCGGGAACTTAAAGCTGCTGATCAATTTCGTTTGGAAATTCATGGGAACTGTACGCTTTGGAAATGATCATGTAGCAGCTATTCTGGGTTTTGGAGACCTTCAGTTTGGGAATTTTTTAATCACTCGAGTTTATTACGTCGAAGGGTTGGGACACAATTTGTTTTCAGTTGGGCAGTTTTGTGATGCAGATTTAGAAGTTGCATTCAGGAGAAACACAGTTTTTATTAAAAATTTGGTTGGTGATGATCTCTTAACTGGTAATCGTGGCACAAACTTGTATGCTATCGACATCAACCAAATGGCTTCTACATCACTAATTTTTCTTTTGACAAGGGCAACCAAAACTAAGTCCTGGCTGTGGCATAGAAGATTATCCCATCTCAATTTCGACACCATCAACAAGTTAGCCAAAGACAACATCGTCACCGGACTTCCTAAGTTCAAATACACCAAGGAACACCTATGTCCATCATGCGAACAAGGAAAAAGTAAAAGAGCATCATATAAACCCAAAACCGTACCTAGTTCGGAAGCAAGGATACATATGTTGCACATGGACTTATGTGGCCCAGTGAGAGTTGAAAGCATTAATGGGAAAAAGTATATTCTTGTTATCGTCGATGACTATTCAAGATATACATGGGTAAAGTTTTTGAGATCAAAAGACGAAGCACCAGACATCATCATCACCTTTCTGAAGCGTATTCAAGTTCTACTTCAAGCTCCAGTAAGGATTATAAGAACAGACAATGGCACAGAATTTACTAACCAGGAGTTAAGAACTTACCTTGAAGATGTTGGAATCACACATCAAACATCAGTTGTTAGAACTCCACAGCAGAATGGGGTAGTTGAAAGAAGGAATAGAACTCTTGTGGAAGCTGCTCGCACAATGCTAATTTTTTCTAGTGCCCCACTATTCTTATGGGCTGATGCGGTAGCCACTGCTTGTTTTACTCAAAACCAATCGCTAATCCATCCACGATTCAATAAAACACCATATGAGCTTGTGAACAATCGTAAACCAGATATCTCTTATCTTCACGTATTTGGCGTTTTGTGCTATCCGACGAATGACAGAGAAGATCTAGGAAAGTTGAAAGCTAAGGGTGATATTGGAATCTTCATTGGATATTCAGAAAACTCGAGGGCATTCAGGGTGTATAATAGAAGAACGAAAAGGATAATAGAGACGATGAATGTGAAGTTTGACGAGATTTCACAAATGGCTTATGAGAGACTCGCTCTAGAACCCGCGCTTAATCCGATGGCTTCTAATCAAAACAGATTAGGACCCGCACCAAACCAGCAGACTTCTGGACACATCAGTTCAGGACTCGTGCCTCAAGGAGCTCATTCAATAAACACAGACAAACCTTCAGAACAAGAACTGGAAAATTTCTTTGAGTTGATGTTTAATGAATATTATGGTGGAACTTCAACAAACGCATCTCAACAACATTCCGCTACACCCGCTCAAAACCATCAACCACCATCACCATCACAAGATGCATCTACAACAATCGAAGCTGAAGCACCAACTACCTCAACATCATCTACATCTACTCCAGCAACTCCAGTACTTGAAACTGTTCTTCCGAGAGTTGATGAGCAAAACTAAAACATAATTTTTCAAGAAGAACTAACAAATAATTCAAACGATGTTGAGTTAGAAGAAGAAGAAGAAATATTTGAAAACCCATTTGCAACAGACTCTGTTGAATCTTCTTCAAGGTTACAAGAACCATCTAACACACATTCGTTAAACCCAAGGTACCCTTCTACGTTTCAATGGACAAAATACCATCCAATAGAACATGTTATTGGTGAACCTTCAAAGCTAGTTCAGACAAGGAGACAACTTGCCACCGATCTCGAATTGTGCATTTACATTTGCTCAATCAGCCTCAAAGAACCAAAAAACATTCGGGAAGGAATGGCAGAAAACCCTTGGATAGAAGCAATGCAGGAGGAAATTCTTCAATACCAGTTACATGATAGTTGGGAACTTGTTGAACGACCACTTGATAAACGTGTTCTTGATCTCAAGTGGTTGTGGAAGAACAAGCTGGATGAGGAAATGACAGTAATTCGTAACAAAGCTCGTCTCGTGGCTAAAGGATATCCACAAGAAGAAGGGATGGATTTCGAAGAATCATTCGTGCCTGTAGCTAGACTTGAAGCAGTCCGGATTTTCTTAGCCTATGCAGCTCACAAAAACATCACAGTCTATCAGATGGACATTAAGACAGCTTTCTTGAATGGAACTCTGAAAGAAGAAGTGTATGTAAGTCAGCCAGAGGGATTCATCGACAAAGATCATCCATACTACGTCTACAAACTTAAGAAAGCCATTTATGGTTTAAAACAAGCTCCAAGAGCGTGGTATGACGAACTATCATCTTTCTTGCTCAAAAACAATTTCACCAAAGGAACGGTTGATGACACCTTGTTTATCAAAAAATTCAAAGATGACATTTTGATCGTTCAAATTTACGTGGACGACATAATTTTTGGATCAACCAATCCTAACCATTCAAAACATTTTGAAAATCTCATGAAAAGCAAATTTGAAATGTCCATGATGGGGGAACTAAAATTCTTTCTTGGTTTACAAATACATCAATCCCCTCATGGTATTTTTATCAATCAAGCTAAATATACAATAGAGATTTTGAAAAAACATGGAATGGAAAACTATGATTCTATTGGTACACCAATGGTCACTTCACCAAAAATAGGTGCTGATTTGTTTGGGAAACCCATCGATCTGAAGAAATTTCAGAGCATGATCGGTTCTCTCATGTACCTAACTGCTAGTCGACCCGATATTCAATTTGTTGTTTGTTTATTAGCACGGTTTCAGGCAAAGCCTACTGAACTTCACCTCAAAGAGGTTAAACGGATCTTTCGGTACCTACGAAGCACCATTAACATGGGACTTTGGTATTTGAAGGATTCTTAGTTTAATCTAACAGCATTTTCTGATGTCAACCATGCCGATGATCGAGTTTCAGCAAAGAGTACATCAGGTGGAGCACAATTTTTGGGTGAAAAGCTAGTAAGCTGGTCGTCAAAGAAACAGGATTGTACTGCACTATCAACCACCGAAGCCGAGTATGTGTCTCTATCTGCGTGTTGTGCCCAAGTTCTTTGGATGCGGACACAGCTCACAGATTATGGCTTTACTTTTGACAGAATACCTATGTATTGTGACTCAAAAACTGCCATAGCGATCTCGTGCAATCCCGTACAACACTTAAAGACGAAGCATATCAAAGTCCGCTACCATTTCATCAAAGAGCACGTAGAAGAGGGTATTGTTGAATTATTTTTCTTTAAGGGTGAATACCAACTCGCCGATCTATTTACTAAAGCCCTTCCAAAAGAAAGGTTTGACGATTTAGTTCGACGAATTGGCATGCGAAGCCTAACCCCTGAGGAGTTAGAACATCTTCTCGAATCTTCTTGAAAAATATTTTCAAAATCGCTTCACTGTAAATATTTTTGAAAAAAACAAAATACAAAATTTGAAAAACCAACAAAAACAAAATACAAAAATATAAAATTTTAATAAAAAAAATCCAAAAATCCAAAAATATTCTTCTCACGACATGTCTCTCGTATAAATCAATATTCTGTACGTCTCTAGAAATGTCATTCAACAATGATACGGACATGTACAGATGCTTGAATGGGAGTTCTTTATTATGTTTTTCTAAAACATGTCGTTTCTCAAAAGTTTCTTCACTATGGCTTTCGTATACTTCAGTACGAAACCCGAACCCTAATGATGAATTCTGATTATTTCTAATCAAGGACTCGTATTTTCAAGGACGAAATCTTTTTCAAAAAGTTCGAGTCTAAACAAACGAAAAAGACTTCAAACAAAAACTTGTTTTCAAAACAAATTCTTGAGCACCTTTTCAAGATTGTTCAAAAGATATCTCAAAATCTCTCAAAATTAGTGCTCAAGATAACTCCCTCCAAACCCTTAATTGATTTTAAAAATGAGCTATCATTAAGGGGGAGTACAAAAACAAAAATGTTCCGAATTCATGCAAAATGAAATCTATCTATCTCTCCAAAAAGCTTTTCCTTAATTAGTTGATATCAAAAATATCATGATATGCTATTTTTGAGGGGGAGAAGACATGATTAAAATGTGATCAAAGATCTTTAAAGTTTGCGACTGAATCTCAGAAGAGCTCGACTCAGATAGTACCAATGAATTGATGAAGCTTAAAATGTCAGTAATCGAAAAGACTTGTCTTGGACGGGTAATAATTTCAAGCTAGTCCAACTAGTGATGTAAGCGTGTCTCGAATAGGACTTGTCTGTGTAGAATGTACCGTATCGAGAGACTTTCTTTGGACTTGACCAGGATGGGTAATAACTTCAAACTAGTCTAACTAGTGATGTAAGTGTGTCTTGAATCGGTCATGTTTGCTGAAAGTGGATCAATTCCAAAGTGCAAACTCCTCCCACATGTGCAAATTTCTTAAAAATCCATGAGCACATGCGAAGGGGGAGTCCTTCAAAAGTTGCAAAACTCTCAAAGTGTTAACAACAATGTGTTTTATTATCATAAACACTTTGAGAGATTTTCACAAAAAGTTTTATGGTATATGACCAATAAATCTAGGATAATCATGGAGTTATAAGGTGATTACGGTTAGGTTTATGTCCAATGATCCGCCAAAGCCGGAGGGATCTACCCAAGGACAATTCCAATACAGTAGAATTAGAAGTCCTTAGGTATGATTGAAAAAAGGAGAAAATGAGAAAGGAGAAAGAAGGGGTTGAAGAATTAAAAAGAAAAGTTATGAAAAAGGGTGAAAAGAAATAGCCCTCCATATGTTCAACCTTAGGGCAGACACCGGGTTCAATTCATATGCTACTGGTTGTTACCAAGGTGACACCGGCATGGAAGATAAAGACGTCATGGACCCAGTGACGCACTGCACTAAACCTTCTTAACCACTCAAGTTCTCTTAAAAGAGCTTGTTTCATTCTCATGGGGAACTGGTGTAATCTATCGACCTGTCTCTTAGAGATGGTTGATATTGAAGCAGGAGACCTCTCCCTAATCTCCGCATAGGAAACCAAATGTGCACTTATCGAGTCTAGAGCCCTGAGATTCATCAAAATATCTCATAGGAACAAATGATATTTCTACACTGGTTGTTCATCATTAAGGACGCCAGATGTAAACTTTAGAGTTGATGAGTGTCTAAATACTCATCATTTTATACCAATCTGAACTGCCAAAACATCCAAAAACACTCAAATATGCATCAAAATATTTAAAATATCTTAGAAGTGTGTTTTATATGTTTCAAATGCAAAATATGCAAAACAGATAAAAAAACGTACAAAGTTTGCATATTTGGCAGTTTCAGTCCCTCAAGTTTCAAAAGTTGTCAAAACTAGTCCCTGGTTATTCTAAAAACTTGAAAAAGTTACCAAAGGTCCTTTTTAATCACAAAGTTACATATTTAGTCCTTTGGTGCAAAGTTTCATAAAATTACAAGTTTAGTCCCTATACTTTGGAAATTGACATAAATGGTCCCTGGGATGTAAAAACTTTGAGAAAAATCAATTTTGGTCCTTGTGCTATTTATCTTTTGCAGGAATGGTCCTTGGTGTGAAGTTTGGTAAAATTACATAAATGGTCCCTGGAGTTTCACAGTTTGGCAAAAATAGTCCCCGGGTATTTAAAAAGTTGAAAAACATCAAAAATACCCTTGTACTATTTATTTATGGCAACAAAGGTCCTTATGAGAATTTTGGGAAAGTGGTATAATCAGCCCCCAAACTTTGAATAAATTACAAAAATGGTCCTTGTGTAATTTCTAAACCAAACGGAACCTTATTATAAATAAAACCAAATCCAATCCAAATAATAATCCAACCCACCCACTATCCTAACCCAATCCCCAAGCCCAAAAATATTAAGCCCAATCCCAACCTGGTATTAATACCAGGGTCAACCATCCGGTCAAACACCACTCCACCTTTTACCACTTCCCTCCCAAACCACCACCACCACCACTGCTATGAAACCACCCTGGTATTGCCTCCACCTCACCACCCCAGCTGTCCTACCCACTACCCTCCACCTCCACAACCTTCCAAAACCCTAAAATAACCTCTCCACGCAATCTACAGTCCCCCATGACTTTTGGCGCCAAAAAGGCTTTTGAACGGCTAGGATTCATCAGACCATTTCAAAGGCTCGGATATGGTGGGAAATGTCAAAGTGGGTCCCATAAACCCTGAAAGTCTCTATAAAGAAGAAATGAGGCAGTGGTGAAGGAGTATTAGAATAGGTAGTTTAGTTTTATGTCGAATTAAGTGTAATTTACTTTTCCAGTGTTCTTTTTAGTTTAAAGTTGTATCCTTAAGTATTTTCAGTGTAATCAAAACTTATTTCCATAATCAATTTTAGTTATTGGTTCCATTTCAGTTTATGCTCAATTTTACTCAAAAATCTCAATTAGTTATAATATTAATAATTGTTGTTGTTTTGGACTCTCAAGCTAATATAAGCTCTTGTCAAAAGCTTCTGTAAGCTTGAGTAACCTTAAAGACCAGTATAAAGTTAAAAATAAGAAAATCTCAAAAATTCCAAGAAAAATAGAAAATAATTAAAAAATTAGAGTTTATGAAGAGTGAAGCATGAAGAATGGTGGATTATGGATGTACTTGGTTTAGTAGCTTTGTGGAAAGCTGTTAGGGTGGTTTACAGTCCTTGGTTCATTGGTTTCTAAACTCTCAGTCCAATACCAATTGTAAGCTTAATTTTCAATTTTTACTTTCTATTGTAGATTAGCTCATAATCTGCTTATATTAGTATTTTTGTATCAATTTGGTGTTGGTAATTGATAATATAACTTAAAATATCATGTATGTTAATCAGTTTCTGTAGTTGTTCAATATTTCATTTTCACAGTCAAATAGGTTTCTTTGTCATTAATTAGTTTTATGTTGTTATTGGTGTTAATTTCTGCTCATTAGGTCTCATTATAAGATAATATAAAGTTCTGAATTAGAGTTGATGTCTAAAATAATAAGTTGCTTTGAAATTTGTTAAATCTCTTTCTTAAAGGGGTGTTTGGTTCAGGTTGTTCCCCTGAGCATTAGGCTGAGTTTGTTGTTGTTTATAGTTTAGGTAAGTCTCTTTAGGTCTTATTATTACTGTCAAGAAATAAAAACCATGGGTCATTAGTTAAAAAGTCAAGATTAGCTTTGTACTTCATTAAGTTGTTCACTGTTTTGATTTTCAATCTCATAATCCTAATATCAGTATAATAATTGTTAAAGTTGCTTAATTTAATCTTAATATAACTTATTACATCATATTTAATCCATAGGATCTGATCAAAAGTCACATAAGTCAATATTTTAAGTTTGAGCAAAAAGTCAAAAGTCACCATCCTCAGGAAATCTCAAAACTTGCAATAATTTTGCAGATTTGTGTATTGTGATTCAAGCTTTGAGCTTTTGTGGACTTGTAATCTACCAGCTCTATTTTAAGATCCCACATAGCTTATATTTTTAGCAATTTTTCCCTGGGCCCCACTCACCCTCAAAGTCACCTGCAGGGCAAGGTATTGCCCTGCTGCAGCCACCACAGTCCCACAACACCAACTTTGGTGGTGGTTTGTGACCACCTCAGTGGGCCCCACTTGTCATACTTGGTTCCTTTGAACCCCCCCTCCTACCAGGGATCCTTAGTTGACCATTTGTTTGACCATAAGACCCCTGGGTCCCACCTAATTAAGCTATAAAAGTCTGTCCCAGTTTCTGAATTCATACAAGTATCAAAGTGCTTATTAAGTGCTTATTAGCTTATTCCACCAGCTTATCTGATCAAATCTTGCTAATACTTGTTCAAACAACTTATTGGAATTAGAATTTACCATAGTGGGTCCCACACAAGCTCAGTTGAGCTTATTTACTTCTTTGGTCAACCAAAGTCAACTATGGAGGTAATAAGTCCCCCACAGTGCTTATTATTAGCTTATAAAATAATCGTTTTTACAAAAGTTGTTTATTTTTAGGTATAATATAGTTTTGTAAAAGAAAATTCAAGGAAAACCAATATAAAAATAAGTGATAGTTTCTATTTAATATAATTTAATTTTAATTTTCATTTTTAGATTTTTATTAAGTAACCTACCTTTTTATATTTTTATTAATTTCCTTTTATATTAAAGTATTTTTAATAATTTTCTCAGATTTTTAATTTGTCATTTGGTATTTATTAGAATTAAAATTAGTTTTATTAATAATTAATCAATAATTAAGTTTTAAATAGCATAATTAATTTTTATAAAGCAACACCTAGTTTTTATATTTTTTATAGCTTTTATATGTTGTAAAACATTTTTAGAAATTTTCTTGTAATTTTTACTGTTCATTTACTAGTTTTTATAATTTAAATAGTTTAATTGGTAATTAATTAATAAATAGAATAATAATTAGTAAACTAGTTTAAAAATACATAAAATAAAGTTTTTATAATTTTTTAGGATTCCTGTGATGGTTAATTAGATTTATAAAAATCTTCTTAATTATCTAAGTCTTTTTAGTATTTGTAATAATTTAAATCATATAAATAGTTAATTAATAATTAAATAGTTAATAATTAATAATAATTAGATAAATAGTCTTAAAATGTAATTTTATTTTTAAAATAAGTTTTATAATATTTTAGACTTTTACAAATTTTAATTTAAAATTTCTAGACTTATTTTACATTTTCTTATTCATTAGTTAATTATTAAATAATTAATAATAGTAATTAAATAATAATAATTAATTAAATAATTAGTAATTATAAATTAAATATTTTAAGATTATTTTAATTTGCATTTAAGCCCCTAAGGCTTATAAATTAATACTTTAGTTAAAACCGTTTTTGTTTCGTACGTTTACGTAGAATTAAATTAAACGTACGCGTTTTTAGTTATTAAACGTTTTAGATATCTGGCTTTTACGTAATCATTCTTATAGTTTATTTAAGTCATTTTATTTTATAAAACCCTAGTGTAATCACTCACACACACACTTATACCATTTCCTGTTCACATTCACTCGATCACAGACTCGTTTTTAATAAACCATCGCACACCTCGTTGGGACATTACGACCCGGGGAAATACTGTATTCCACGGAAGCATTGGCTTGATTAGTTTGACTTTTACGGTTGACCATTCACAAGTGGTTGACTATTAAAAGTTGACTAGTTAAGACCCAATCAACCTACACAGATCTTAGCAATCTGCCAGAACATTTATGAGAGGATTCACATTTGTGATTCTCAATGATTGAATGGAAATTCCTGCTAGGGTCAACATCAAGCAGCCCTGACAGCAGGTCACTTTGGTAACTCTTTATGGGTTACGCTTAGTGTTCGCGGTGGTTCCAAATGGTCTACAGTCGTGGAGTGTTCCCCAGTGACTCACCCATTCGTTGAGCTACTTAGTAGGTCTTGTAAGCTCCCTAGGGAGTATCCGAAGTGGGAACGGCCTTGGTAAGTGTTAGAAGGAGTCTTCACACTATGCTGTTGATGATCTCTGATTCTTATCTGTAAGTACTGGTTGAATTATTGCTAAATGTTTACCTGCAGCTATACATCATCTCCATGGCAAAAGATTCCACATGCTCATACATGCATCACTAAGTCAAAGGAAAGTTCTCACAAAGGTCAATGCAAAGAAAAGTTCAAAGAAAGATTCTGCGCAATGTGAAAGAATCTACAGAAGTAAAGTGACAAAGATCTGTGTGAAAGAACGGGAACTACAAATGCATGTATCACAAAGATTGAAGATGTATGAGCATGTTGGAAAGGCGTTTCACCACCACAGACACAGAAGTGACGAAAGGCAGATTGCTCCACATCACAAAAGAATAAAGAATGATGAAAAGTCAGTCATCAAAGATCACAAAGCATGAAGGAACAAAGACTAAAGACTATTCTACAATGACACACAAAGTTCAAGACAAAGAACACGGAAGACCTAATCACGTGGAGCATCATTCGAATGACCACCCCTTAGGGGGATGTTGTTAGCATCAAAAATATGTAATAGAAAAGTGATGGTCATTCTCATAGAAAGAACTTGTATGTCGTGAAGTAGTAATAGAGTTTGGGCTTTGGACTTTGTAAATCTAATATGTTAAGAGTTATGTCATGTAAGTCTTTTATAATCCATGTAAACCAATTCCAAGCCCAAGCCCATTGAAAACCTTTAGGGCATCATCTCTTATGTACTATATAAACACCTCAAAGGCTCATTGAGGTGTGTGCTTGTGTGTGTAATGTGTGTGCCTCTTTTCAATAAAAGTTCTCTTCATCTTATTCTCTCTTTTACATATTAAACGCCACATACATATATACAAGTCACCATCTTTACTTCATTTACGTGCTATATTTGTGTTAAAGTTGATAGATTTAAGGTCCTACAGTTGTATTTTGGGTTTTAGGGTTTTTTAGGTATATTTTGGGTAAAAGCTATTAAGGTTTAAGCTGTTGGTATCTATGAAGGTTTGAATGTTTAGGGATATCTTCTATTATGCATCTGGTGTAACTTTCTTACTGTTAATGATCAATGGGTGTTTCTTTATATGTTTCTGTTTTTGTTGGTGATGAATTTTTGCTATATGTTCAGACTATTTTTTTGTTTGGTATTTGGCTTGTGGGCTTTTTGTCTCTGGTATGTTGTCTCTTGGCCTAGAAGTTTGATTCTTGTTTATGGGCTTTTATGTTACTTTTTTTGGGTGCCAATTATTTAAGCCACACAATTTTGGGGATAATGTGGACGCAACCTAGGGTTCTGTATATCAAAATTAGTGACACGCTAATAAGATTTGTGAGAGGTATGGAGGTTAGGGTTTCATATAGTATAATAAAAACAAATCAATGTCTAGGTGATGGCTCCGAAGTTTCCTAAATGGCTCTCTCTGAAGACAACAAGCTTGTTGTAGGAAAGAGTCATGCAAGAAATGGAGAGTGGGTGAACATCACTATGAAAAAGGTAAACATCTTACTTTCTATGGATGATGATGCTGATTGGAAATCTTATTTAGATTATATTAATGTTGATCTTAAGTATGTTGAAGAGCAAAGATTAAATTTGTTTTCAAAATTTAATAAACTGAGTTTTGAACTAAATTAGTGTAGAGATGAGCTTCTTGCATTAAAACAAGCTAAACTTGAAAGTGTCACACTTCAAATTCAAAATTTTGAACTTGTAAAACAAATCAAGCTCTTCAGGAAGAACTTAAGAAAGAAAAAGTTGTCATTTGGAAATGGACTCAGAAGAACCCCAAACTCTTTGACACACTGAGTCTCACACCGAGCACCAAAAAGGCTGCCCTGGGTGAAGATCAACTCACTGAAGTGTCTGGGGAGAGTAGCCATTCAACAGCTTTTCTATCAGCAAACAAACTCTCTAGCAAAGAACTTTCTCCTAAGCCCAGTGATTGGATTGAAAGAGTCAATCCTGATAGTAAACTGCCAAACTTTAACATTGGAAGAATTCTAGAACCTGAAAGTCAGGCTATTAAGGAGTTGCTAGGAGTTACAGATGAACCCAGTCATGTTGAGTCCATCACTGAGTCTAAGTCAGAATCACAATCACCACTCCCTCCACTGAAATAACTTCAGGGAGCAGCACCTAGTTCTGATCTTGCACCACCAGTCTATCAACCTCACTCTCCAAAGGAGAAAACAAATCCAGGAAAAACCATCCTAAAAAGACCTACTTCAGTACCATCTGAAACCAACACACCTTCAGTATCCACTGAAGTGAAACCTGGAAGCACTGATTCAAAGTTTGATCAGTTAGCTGAACTTGTCATGAAGTTGAGTGAAAAGATTAAGTCCTCTAAAAAACACATTGAAATCTAAACAACCAGCAACTTACTCAAGTTCCTCCAAACCAAAACCCTCATCCAGATCTTCAGTGAGATGTGAACTATGCAATCATCCAAACCACTCCACTAATAATTGCTACAGAATCCTGTTCTGCATGATATGCAAACAAGAAGACCACAGGACTTCTGATCACAACTCTCACACTGCTTCTCTAAAAGCACAAGGTCTTTACATAACACAAGGTGATGCATGGGAATTGCACCAGGCTTTACCTCTCGAGGGATCTCGAGAAGCTTACAACCCCCACCAGGCAGTGTACCTGATCGTTGTAGTATAGTATAGTGACAAGTACCGGGGGATTGATCGTTCAACTTAGGAATAGTGTCGCTAGGATTAGGAAGCCTAAAAACTAGGTCTAGAGGTGAAGGATGATTCTTTTTGTATTTTTATATTTTATAAAAGCAAGTAAAAATCTCGGTTTTTGGAAGAGTGGGCGGAATTAGTTGCTAGTCAACTAACCCAATAACTAAGATGCAATCAAAATAAAATAACAAAAATGAAAATAAAAATAATTACTAATATGGTGTGAACAATAGATGGGAGAATTGTGTTTACTTAGATTTCACTACTCCTTAGATATCTTTTACAGGTTAATTGTTTGTTACAGTTGCGTGGATGACGGGTTATATTCCTTAATACCAATCGTGGGGTGGTGTACTTACTTCCCCAACTCTATAAGCTCCTACTTCACTCCTATGTCGAGCCTGCAAGAAGCTCCTAACATGGGATCACTAGAATTCGCTCATGCATTAAATACAACCATAAAAACCTAGTACACATCGGTTCATGTTTCTTAAGACGTTCAAGCAAGTTACACAATGGAGATCTGCCAGTTTTCTTAAGCCTAACATTGAAATCATTCATCCATTACAACTATAAACAAGCAATCAACCTATAATCAACATCTAGGGTTCATTACATCTAAGAAAACACACAAGAGATCTAGCCTAACATGTTAAAATTAAGACAAGCGTAAGATATATTCAAACAACATATAGACATATTGAATGAATTGAAAGAATACTTATCTCAATTGAACATGAAGGGTTTCAAGGGGTGAAAACCCTTGAAAATACTATAAAAGTTGTAAGACCTGAAAATTTTGAACATCTCAAATACCCAAAATACCCCTATGATTTTAGACTTTTGAAAAACGGATAAAAATTTTAGCCTAATTATTAAAATGCTAATACTTAATCGATACGCGACATATGGAACTTATAATACTTATGATAAATAAAATTTATGTGATATATACGCAATTAACTTATCACACGTTTAAAGTTCACTAGGACGATTTTTCTTTCTTTCTTTGTATGTCACAATTGAACCAAGCCTAGTCTAAATACATGATTGACCTAATTTTGGTATGGCCCAAATCAAATCCCCCAAGTTCGGTAATTCCCTTTTTATTCTAATCCCCTCACACGGTTATTATTAAACCGTATCACATAATATTCACACAAAACAAAAACAAACCTACAAACCCTAAAAACCTATCTCTACACAAACGGCGGTGACCTTTCTCTTGTCCCATTTTTCTGTTCGAATGAAAGTAGTGCAAAGGAAGGTGTGTTGGTGTGGCCATGTCGACTTTGCTGGTTCGAAAAATGGACGTAAACGTGGGTGAATCTTGGGTGACTTGCTGTTTGACTAGGGCCTGGACGTGGGTTTATTTTGGTTCGAAGGTGGTTCGCAAGTATGGGTTCCAATCTGTTCGAGGGTTTGGTTCGACTGGCATTTGTTGTACTTGACCGTGGTTTTGTTCTTTTTCCTTGTCACGACTACGAAGGTATAGTGTCGCGACTTTGTTCGATTTCCTTTAAGCTTTGCTGTTCGATCATAGTTGTGTTTTCTATTTCAGCTACACACTTTTAACGCATATAAAGAACACATAAAATCATGAAAGTTAGCACATGAAATAATGATTTATAAGCCTAATGTAATCCACCTATATATGTGTTGTTTTTGAATCAGTTTGTAAGTAATCTCGACTTATCATTCACACGACACAACCTGTTTTGAATATATTTAATCGAGCTACAAATAAGGAAGAAGAGAATGATTTTAAAACTACTGGTATTTAAACTACATGTGGGGCGTTGGAGTTTATGTGGGGCGTTGGAGTTTGTTTAGTGACCAACATGGATGAACAAGAAATATATGTGCATGAAATGAAGTTTAAGAGTTTATAACTGTGAGACCATGCATGAATGATCTATACTATAGAAAATGCATTTACTTTGAGGGATTTTGACCTTAAACATGTAGGAACCTATATAAACACATGATATTTTAAGTTATGATAATACACCTGGATTTGAATTCATCATCAAACACAGTTAACATCTTTTATATAAATACGAATATTATGACTATTAGTTATCTATGTCTTTTAGTAATATAAAAGGGCTTCACGTGCATGAGTCCTAGTTAATTTTCTAATGAAACCGTATATAGTAAAATATGTTGGAATAAATATTTTGTAACGGGTCGAAAGAGTTAAAACTTAATCGTGATTAAAATATGAGGTCAGCAATACGTAAGTATGAATTAAGTAAAACGAAGTCGGATTAGTAAATCTTGGGTCGTCGCGGCATAAATATTAATATCGTGAGTACGTTAATAATTATATAAAATTATAACGACGGGGTCTAAAATTATTATCTTAATTTTAATTTATTAAAATAAACTATAAAATAATTTTATTTGACCTTTAATATTTAATTTGGATACTTTACATTTTAGACCTTAAACTTATAAATATTAATATTTTAAGACTCAAACTATTATATTGGTCATTTTACTTTAAATATTATAAATTGTCCATTATAACCTTAGAGTATTAAATAATAATTTCGGGAACATAAAAAAATATGGAAACTTAATAATTCGAGAAATCTACTAAAAATAAAAAGTCACTTGAAATGGCTAAGTTACTTAAAGTGGAAACTTACTATAAATGGAAAATTACTAATATTGTAAAGTTACTAAATCTGGAAGGTTACTAAAAATAGAAAGAAACCTCAAATGAGTAATCTGGTTAAAGTGAGCTTATTAATAATAAGACGATCATTAATCTGTGTAGATTCGCTGAAGAAGGATTAACTTTCGATCCGTATGTTTCTGTTATGGTCTCATTTGCGGTTTAAGGTACAGATATTCCACCCTTTCTCAGTAAGGGTTCCGATCTCATGACTTTTCGATCCTTTGACTTTGCTTCATTTTCTATGATATGATTCAGTTGATATAAGCCTTTGCTATGATCCCTTTTGATATGATTCATTGATGTGATTCGTTTGATATTATCCTTTGATTGGATTCTGTTTGCTATCCATTCTGTTATGATGATCTGATTACTATCTCACTGATATGAGATTCTGTTGATATATTCTGATTGATATGCTATGATTGCTTTGTTTATGGATAGCCTTACTTGTTGTTCTGATATGTTCTGTTCTGATGCCCGAGTTTTTAGTCTACTCATGGAGGTACCATGGGCGTGTCATTGAGGCACCAATGGCATGACACTATCTGGGGCGGTGTGATTAGTCCCCGGCGTCCCCGTCTGATTATGATATGATATGAGATCTCTTGGCCACTTTGTATATGATTTGTTTGTGGGGGGCGTATGGATGCATCCTAGGATTTGTTCTGATATGATATGATACGATTTGGTTTGGTGACTGGCTGTACATGCCTTGTACCCCTTTCACGTCTGGTACATTGGAGTTAGCTACTCTATGTACACCCTATGAATTGACGGATATGTGATTACATGATTTTGAGACCTATTCGAGTATCTCATTAGGTCGGCTCGTGGCTTTCCTATGTTTCTTATGTCTATTCGAGTATCTCGTTAGACGCGCCTTTGTTGATACGTGCTCTTGATTCTCTTATGATTTGTTTATGCTTGATATATCTATGATGCTTCATTTCATTTGACTTATGATATTCGTTCAGTTATTCGTTGATCTCTTATGCATTTGACAGATGATATTCTTTTCAGCAGAAGCTTACGATGTCTTGTTTCTCATACTTATATACGTTTCGTTTATCCGTTTGCTTTGTTATATCTGTTCACTGGGCTTTTTAAGCTCAGCCGCATTTCCTTTCCTGCGGCAGGTTTTAGGTTGGAAGCTGGGTTTGGGTGAAGAGAGAGCATAGGAGCTTTAGTGGACTACCCCATGGACTAGAAGCCCATTACATCTGGACTAGTTTTGGACTTTGATTCGATTAGATTTTTGTTTAGTTTGTATTTTCTTTTCTTTTATAGTTTTAGTATTTCTTTTGTACTTTTAGATTTTTCCCTTGAAATCTTTTGTTTTAAGTCTTCCGCTTGCGTTGTATGCTTTGTATGCTTTGATATGTCACCATACTGTAGCGCTCCGGACCCATGTCGGGTTGGGGTGTTACAATTATGGTATCAGAGCTAAGGCTGCGACTTGTAGTACCTAAGTTATGGCCTGTGAGTTTTGGACCCTTAGGTTTGCACCTTAGAAGCTTTAGGAATAACATTGGAAGGTTTTGCCTTAAGTCTCTCCCTTTAAGAGCTTTATTATGACCGGTGAGGATTGGGTAGATATATGATCAGACGTTGGTTTTCTTGCTTCCATTTTACTCTGATTTATGCCTTTGTTTTTCGTTAAACTCTTATAAGATCAATCATTTCGGAGACTTAGAAGACTTATCAGGATTCGCGACATGTGTTTAGGATGCCTTTAGACTTAGTAGTGTGCCTTATAGGTTTCTTTCTCTGGAGTTATCCTTTTGAACTTCGATTCTTGATTCATTTGACATTCGTTTAGATGCCTTTCGTTTGTTCGAAGATTCGCGTATGTATGAATCCTACGTGTTCGACACATTCTATGACTTCTCCTTGCTTTTGATTCTTTCTTCATTGTTGATTTGACTACCCCTATGATCGTTATGTGACTTTTCATCGTGTATATTCGATTGGTCCGATGCGTTCTGGAGATATTTGTAGAAGATTTCGTGGTGCTAATTTGTTTACGTTGGAGATGTTCGATTCGATGTTATTTTGGATTTGGATTTGTTGCCTGAGTATTATGATGATGACGACTGTCATTTTATGTTTGTCACCTTTGACGTTTTGTGAAGTTCATGATTCTTAACCTGATAATCGTTTATGACCACCTTGTTCTGAAACTCGTGCGTTGATTTCCCCACTGCTGTGAAAATACTTCTCCGATGAAACTTACCTCAAGAGTTATTCGATTTGTTTGGAATGTTCGTTGTGTATCTTTGTGTGTTTTTGTTTTATTCGTGGAGGAGAATGCTGATAGTATGAGGTTGTGGATTGATTTCTGGAGGCTGGATCGTGTCTTATTTTGTGAAAGGAACGAGATACTCTTAGTAATTCTTTTCGTACTTGAGTGTTGTGTTACCAATTGTATTGGTTACTACTCCGACTATCCCTATGAAATTGATCAATCGTGTCTTTCATGAATACTTGGACAAATTGTCATAGTATGACATATTAGTGTGTTCAGAGACTAAAGAGAAACACGAGAATCATCTTCATTTTTGGTGTTGAATTTCTACGATGGAAGGAAGTAGTTTGAAGTGAAGCACACAATTTTATCAACTCTATTCATCTTAGTTGTACTAATATGTATAGAGTCTCGAAGCAAGAGCTGGACGGGATGGCATGAAGATGGTGGTGACTACATTGGAGATTTCTACGCACAGGAAGAGAGACAACAAAAGTAGAGTTACAGTGGAGCATTTACTTGGACTGCTTGCTTGGGAGATCGGCGGAGATTTCCTTTCGGTAGAAGATTGTTGAAGCTACATGGCGCAACAGCAGTGATCGTGACCGAGAATTGCATTTTGGTTCACACTTCCAGAAGAGGAACAGAAGAGTTAGACGTCTTGGCATTTGAGGAAGTTTTGGTTCGCGACACATTTGTTCTTGGATTCGTTCTCATCCGTACGATTATTCTATCTGTTCTGTTATGCCTTCTGATACGTTTTGGATACTCCGATTTGTGCTTTGTTGATCGTCAGTACGAATATGTTACCCATCTCTTTATGAGGTTCTTGATACGTTTGATGAATCGATTTGTGCTCTTCAGACTTTGGCAAGTTCCTTTGTTCATTCAGAATTTGTAGGAATTGATGAAGATTTATCGGTTAGTAGTATCTCCGTTTTTGCATCGTAGGAATATGTGTGTTTAGTGTATCTCCTTGTAATATTTTATCTATCATCTGTCATCTGTCGTCTGCTACACCTTTGTTTCGCATTCGTTGAATTGAATTGGTTATGATTTGTATTCTATTGGAGAGCCAGGGGCTATCCAAGTTTGTCGGGATCGAGTCATGAGAAACTATTTCGTTGTGAAGATTCTTTTGGAAGAACCTCCCCGAGCGTGAGGATAATTGTAACGATCTTTTATGAGTTCCTACGACTCCGTCTAACTTTGTGACTTCAATTTTCGCGGACGAAATTTTCTTTTTAGAGGGGAAGAATTGTAAGACCCGAAAATTTTGAACATCTCAAATACCCAAAATACCCCTATGATTTTAAACTTTTGAAAAACGGATAAAAATTTTAGCCTAATTATTAAAATGCTAATACTTAATCGATACGCGACATATGGAACTTATAATACTTATGATAAATAAAATTTATGTGATATATACGCAATTAACTTATCACACGTTTAAAGTTCACTAGGACGATTTTTCTTTCTTTCTTTGTATGTCACAATTGAACCAAGCCTAGTCTAAATACATGATTGACCTAATTTTGGTATGGCCCAAATCAAATCCCCCAAGTTCGGTAATTCCCTTTTTATTCTAATCCCCTCACACGGTTATTATTAAACCGTATCACATAATATTCACACAAAACAAAAACAAACCTACAAACCCTAAAAACCTATCTCTACACAAACGGCGGTGACCTTTCTCTTGTCCCATTTTTCTGTTCGAATGAAAGTAGTGCAAAGGAAGGTGTGTTGGTGTGGCCATGTCGACTTTGCTGGTTCGAAAAATGGACGTAAACGTGGGTGAATCTTGGGTGACTTGCTGTTTGACTAGGGCCTGGACGTGGGTTTATTTTGGTTCGAAGGTGGTTCGCAAGTATGGGTTCCAATCTGTTCGAGGGTTTGGTTCGACTGGCATTTGTTGTACTTGACCGTGGTTTTGTTCTTTTTCCTTGTCACGACTACGAAGGTATAGTGTCGCGACTTTGTTCGATTTCCTTTAAGCTTTGCTGTTCGATCATAGTTGTGTTTTCTATTTCAGCTACACACTTTTAACGCATATAAAGAACACATAAAATCATGAAAGTTAGCACATGAAATAATGATTTATAAGCCTAATGTAATCCACCTATATATGTGTTGTTTTTGAATCAGTTTGTAAGTAATCTCGACTTATCATTCACACGACACAACCTGTTTTGAATATATTTAATCGAGCTACAAATAAGGAAGAAGAGAATGATTTTAAAACTACTGGTATTTAAACTACATGTGGGGCGTTGGAGTTTATGTGGGGCGTTGGAGTTTGTTTAGTGACCAACATGGATGAACAAGAAATATATGTGCATGAAATGAAGTTTAAGAGTTTATAACTGTGAGACCATGCATGAATGATCTATACTATAGAAAATGCATTTACTTTGAGGGATTTTGACCTTAAACATGTAGGAACCTATATAAACACATGATATTTTAAGTTATGATAATACACCTGGATTTGAATTCATCATCAAACACAGTTAACATCTTTTATATAAATACGAATATTATGACTATTAGTTATCTATGTCTTTTAGTAATATAAAAGGGCTTCACGTGCATGAGTCCTAGTTAATTTTCTAATGAAACCGTATATAGTAAAATATGTTGGAATAAATATTTTGTAACGGGTCGAAAGAGTTAAAACTTAATCGTGATTAAAATATGAGGTCAGCAATACGTAAGTATGAATTAAGTAAAACGAAGTCGGATTAGTAAATCTTGGGTCGTCGCGGCATAAATATTAATATCGTGAGTACGTTAATAATTATATAAAATTATAACGACGGGGTCTAAAATTATTATCTTAATTTTAATTTATTAAAATAAACTATAAAATAATTTTATTTGACCTTTAATATTTAATTTGGATACTTTACATTTTAGACCTTAAACTTATAAATATTAATATTTTAAGACTCAAACTATTATATTGGTCATTTTACTTTAAATATTATAAATTGTCCATTATAACCTTAGAGTATTAAATAATAATTTCGGGAACATAAAAAAATATGGAAACTTAATAATTCGAGAAATCTACTAAAAATAAAAAGTCACTTGAAATGGCTAAGTTACTTAAAGTGGAAACTTACTATAAATGGAAAATTACTAATATTGTAAAGTTACTAAATCTGGAAGGTTACTAAAAATAGAAAGAAACCTCAAATGAGTAATCTGGTTAAAGTGAGCTTATTAATAATAAGACGATCATTAATCTGTGTAGATTCGCTGAAGAAGGATTAACTTTCGATCCGTATGTTTCTGTTATGGTCTCATTTGCGGTTTAAGGTACAGATATTCCACCCTTTCTCAGTAAGGGTTCCGATCTCATGACTTTTCGATCCTTTGACTTTGCTTCATTTTCTATGATATGATTCAGTTGATATAAGCCTTTGCTATGATCCCTTTTGATATGATTCATTGATGTGATTCGTTTGATATTATCCTTTGATTGGATTCTGTTTGCTATCCATTCTGTTATGATGATCTGATTACTATCTCACTGATATGAGATTCTGTTGATATATTCTGATTGATATGCTATGATTGCTTTGTTTATGGATAGCCTTACTTGTTGTTCTGATATGTTCTGTTCTGATGCCCGAGTTTTTAGTCTACTCATGGAGGTACCATGGGCGTGTCATTGAGGCACCAATGGCATGACACTATCTGGGGCGGTGTGATTAGTCCCCGGCGTCCCCGTCTGATTATGATATGATATGAGATCTCTTGGCCACTTTGTATATGATTTGTTTGTGGGGGGCGTATGGATGCATCCTAGGATTTGTTCTGATATGATATGATACGATTTGGTTTGGTGACTGGCTGTACGTGCCTTGTACCCCTTTCACGTCTGGTACATTGGAGTTAGCTACTCTATGTACACCCTATGAATTGACGGATATGTGATTACGTGATTTTGAGACCTATTCGAGTATCTCGTTAGGTCGGCTCGTGGCTTTCCTATGTTTCTTATGTCTATTCGAGTATCTCGTTAGACGCGCCTTTGTTGATACGTGCTCTTGATTCTCTTATGATTTGTTTATGCTTGATATATCTATGATGCTTCATTTCATTTGACTTATGATATTCGTTCAGTTATTCGTTGATCTCTTATGCATTTGACAGATGATATTCTTTTCAGCAGAAGCTTACGATGTCTTGTTTCTCATACTTATATACGTTTCGTTTATCCGTTTGCTTTGTTATATCTGTTCACTGGGCTTTTTAAGCTCAGCCGCATTTCCTTTCCTGTGGCAGGTTTTAGGTTGGAAGCTGGGTTTGGGTGAAGAGAGAGCATAGGAGCTTTAGTGGACTACCCCATGGACTAGAAGCCCATTACATCTGGACTAGTTTTGGACTTTGATTCGATTAGATTTTTGTTTAGTTTGTATTTTCTTTTCTTTTATAGTTTTAGTATTTCTTTTGTACTTTTAGATTTTTCCCTTGAAATCTTTTGTTTTAAGTCTTCCGCTTGCGTTGTATGCTTTGTATGCTTTGATATGTCACCATACTGTAGCGCTCCGGACCCATGTCGGGTTGGGGTGTTACAAAAGTCGTGTTAGGGTTTATTAAGTTCGACCCTAAAATTCTCCTCTCCTTTAATGAAAATTACAAAAGACTATATATAGATTTCCTGAGGTGACGGCGTCAAGAAGAAACTTCTGACACCGTCAACCCGCCGCCCATAAAATTCTCCGATTGCCTAGATCCAGATCTGACGCCGTCATGTGTAATCATGTTTTGGGCCGTCACCACTTTTACTCTTGACGGCCATGTCTTGATGCCGTCACGTTTTCTCTGGGCCGTCATCATTTTTGCTCCTGATGCCGTCATAAAATTGCTCTTGACGCTGTCAGGTACTGTTCCCAGCAAGAAAAATTAAGACTTTGCCGTTTTCTTCACTTTTATGCTCCAAAAACGTCAAAAATGCTTCCTTTTCCAGAATTCACTCCCAAAGTACCTAAAATCACAAAAGGAACGATTTAGGGCAATATTTGATCAAATAAATTCCAATTCCAGCTTAAATGACCCCCTAAAAATGGATCATTTTTCGCCTCATCATATACCCTTACACTTGAGATTTGCTTGTCCTCAAGCAAATGCGCTTTTATTCTAATCAAAATACAAGTTAGGGGTCATTTAACACTAATATAAAAGTAATTACAACAAATAATCATTCCACTAAAGACCAAAGACAAGCACGGAGGTCATATACTAGCACCTCACAAATAGTGTTTAGATACTCACATCTCTCGGGTGTAATAAAGTATATATCACAATATGGAAATGGAAAACATCTCTGACTACCTGTCATAGCAAAATAGATTACCATAGACTTGGGAAAGGATCAAACCTCCACCACATGGCGTAAGCACCTAGGATAAACTATCAAAGAGGTCTTTTAAAGGGTTATAACGTTAGGTATTGGGATATGAAATACACGGTTTTGTTGGATATAGGCAATCTTTACTGGTGGCGAGTTAATAATCTTGGTTAATTACATGTACAATATGGCGTTGCTAAGCCAAGACTCGACTCGACTTAAGCTAATAAATCAAAAATAACAAAAACATAAAACAATCATAAAATGAAACGGGATGGTAGTCCGTATGTTTATTTCTTTTTTCTCTTTTTTCTATTTTTTTTTTCTGTTTCTTAACTTTTTTCGATTTTTTTTTTCTTTTTTTTTTTTTTTTTTTTTGTATACACTCTTACCCTACCATCCAAAATAATACATCATAGGGAATGAAAATTCCACTTACACTTGAATTTTTACATACTTTACAATAAACTAATCTAATGACTCGAATTAAGATAATCAAAACACTTGGAGTACTTTTAAGATTAAGGCACATATGGGGGTAATAATATGATGTTCTTCCCCATTACTCCATAAAATAAGTACTTTACCCATGAGTCCCAATCGTCCCAAAACAATATGTACAAGGATATGACTCGACTTAGTAACCATGTAATCAATTAGATAATTAACTAAGGGTTTAAACAAATAACAATAATGCACAAAAGATGAGTGCATACACGGAAGGCTAAGACGATTTGGTTGTACATTTAAGTGGGGTGTAACAAATTCTACCTTTAAGTAAGATGCTTAAAGTTAGAAACGAAAAGATAGGCTCGAAGGGGTGTACTAGGGGTTTCGTGTACTAAAAATGAGTACAACGCTAAGGGTGTGGGAAAAATTAATTGACTTAACTAGCCAAGTAATATGACTTAAATGGTCAAGTAATTATGATACGGGTTTAACACAAGGGTGATCCTAATGCCTCTTATCATGTAGTAAATCCTACTACACGAATGTAGTCTCACTAGCGGTCTCGGAATGCATCACTAACGCAAGTTCTAGAATCTAAATACTACTGGTACACTCATAAGCACTAATAGTAAATGATTTTCTTATCAAATCTAAAGGCGAACCTCACATATTTGGGTGGAAAATTTTTCTGAATTGTACGGTTTTATGCTAGTCATACAATCTCCTATCCATGAGACGCTTGCTATGGCTAAAGTTTCACTCCTAAATATTGTAAAAAAATTTAAATTTGGTGCTAAAATTACACTAACAAGTATTTCTCATAGTTTTATTACACATCTACCATCAAACAAACAAACTCAAGCGAAAGTGTATCCTATAAGGTATCATCATTTACCCTCTCCTTACACTTAGGATGAACATTGTCCCCAATGTTCAATTAAATAATGTAAAAGTAAAACAGGTAAAAGAATGAAATCAAATACTCCCCTGATTCGCTCGGTATGGATAGTGTGGTTAACAAGGTTAGATCTTCCTCCAAGAAAATGAACAATCAAAGCTTCCCTTCCAGAATATAAATCATCTTCTTGTCATACATAACCTGTTAAACCCGAGAAAACAAACAAGGCAACCTCGCGTAAAATCGGCGGCAATCTATATATGATAACAAATCCTAGAAAACAAAGTAAGATATAATGCTTGTGGAATGAATGTTTGCAGATTTTCTAGAGTTTATAAAACTAAAGAATTAACAAAAACTTTAAGACTCCGTTAGAAAAACAAAACTAGCAAAATTTCCAGATTTTTACACGTGACGCCGTCAAGAGTTTCTTCCTGACGCCGTCAGAAGTGACCTGCAGAAATCTTTAAGTTAAGTTTCCGGAAAATTTCTGGAAAAACTTTGTCCTACTTCCTGGAAAATTCTGCAAAACATCATTATGACTCGATACAAGCATTTGACTCTAACAAATACGAATATACATGTCCATTTAATATTGCGGAGAATCATGATCAATTTTGTTTCTTAAAAACATATTTGGGGTTTCCCCTTACACTTATCTTTTGCAAAATACATTTGGATGAAGTTAAGACTAAGCCAAACGACAAAATAAAGTATTTTCACCATTTTAGTTTTGAAACATGATCTACCAACAATAAAAATAAAGCATGCATACGGAAACAAATAACAATCAAACAAAATAAAAATCACACAAAGCATGGGTTGCCTCCCAAGAAGCGCTTTTCTTTATTTACGAGTCTTGTAGCTAGAATCAAGGTCATGGGTTACTACATGACCTCGTCGTTGGTTTCACTCTCTAGATCATCTCCTATATTAGTTTTGTATTCCGGAACTAGTTGCAAGCATTCTTTGTAGAAACCAAGTATCCTATTCATCACATACTCTACTCCTCTACGTCTATCCTCATTATTCCTATAGTAAACCGCTTGTTTGTGTTCCTTTTCTATGTTTGATAGGAGGCGGTATTGTTCAACCTTATAAGGCATTTGGTAGGCAATCTCATCATTATCTCCCTTGAACCTAACTATCCCTAGAGTCGGATCATAACTCATCTTAGTGGCCTCAACGAACGGTTTTCCGAACACTACTTGACTTAGGCAATCATCTATCACCGGACGAGTATCCTCCACTATCATAAAATCGGTTTCATAAGTGAAATTTTGCGACAATCACATGCAATCGTTTCACTCTACCTACAAAATTACTTAGCAAGTTCTTGTTGGGCATTATCCTATAACCAAGTTGTTTCTTCATTACCCAATTATAATAAGTCCTAGTCATGATGTTTATAGGAGACCTAGGATCGATATAAGCTTTCCATACATGCATATGTGATGTGCTAATTAGCAACCATGTTTTAAAATTTATATAAACAAGAATTACCGGCTAACTAGGAACACATTCGGGCAAGTATACCCTAGTCAATTGTAGTATAGGAGTGGTAAGTCAAGGTCGTCCTAAGAGACTTGGTTGCACTCAAGTGTCATTTGTTTGTTTAAGCAAGTAACAAGTTGGTGGTTATGATTGTCACGGGTCAAACCACAAGAAAATTAATAAGATAACATCACACAAAGAACATTAATTGTATCCAAACATCTGTTTATCACAAGTCATCATAATATCCAAACAAGTATTCAAAACAAAACCAAATTGTATTCAACCAAACATAAGTCTTCAACCAACATAGTAATCATAAGCATCATGAAATATAAAAGTAACAAGGTTTACCCAAAGTATGAATTACAATAGGTAAAGGTGAAAGATTTATAGCAACCTTCAAGCCTCCAATCAACTACAACATCTAACCAAACTAGAGAATCGCTTCAATATTTGGTGATACGTCCTCCATGAACGGCAGAGGTTTGTGGTCTTTTGGGTGAGATAAGGTAGTGACAATTCGTCCTTAAGGGTGGGTGAAAGAATTGCACCTGGTAAGGTGGTGACAAATCTTCCTTTAGGGTGGAGGCTAGAAATGCACATGGTTAGGTGGTGACAAATCTTCCTTTAGGGTGGAGGCTAGAAATGCACCTGGTGAAAATTCGTCCTTTAGGGTGGAGGCTTGAAATTCACCATGGTAAGTTGGTAACAATTTTTCCTTTAAGGTGGAGGCTGGAATTGCACCTTTGTTTTGGTGGAAATTCGTCCTTGAGGGTGGAGGCTCGAATTGCACAATGAAAACTAAGGCTAGGCACTCCTATATGTAGTAGAAATCAACCTTAGCCTCCAAGCAAGTTTCTTGGGCACTAAGTGTCATAAAGTAGCAGTAAATGGAGTTATTAGGGACATATGATCGGACTTGGGGAATAATGGCACCTTAATTTAGCAATAAAAATAACTTGGGGAGGTCAGATTGGTCCATCCGATCGAATACGGGGCCATGCCGATCGGATGGATGAGACATTTAGCTCCAACCGAATCGGTTGGGCTCCATCCGATTGGATGGATCCTCCTGGACAGAAATGATAAAGACCAAAGTTGTATATCTTTCTCTTAGCTTTCCGTGGCCGCTTGAATCACCTAAATCGGAGTCCGTATGCTCAAGATATGGCCAAAATGGTGAAGGTGTGTCGGAAACAACGAGTCTTCCATTATTTCTTCGTTTTAGCTTCTTTCCTTCATTCCACTTCTCGTTTTCCATCTTGTGCTTTATTCTTGAGTCCTTGGAGTGACAATCTTCATGACTTTTATCTTCTCGAACATACTCCAAGAGACTTTCATTTGTCGGGAATTCCTCCGTACATTCATAAATCTTCGTTTTTGTTCATTTCTTTGTCTTTTTCTTGGTTTTCTTTGTCATGAACCTAAAATAGAGAATATACTTCATTAAGTACCATAAGTTCATAAGAGTGACCAAAATATATGCATAAAATCCACAATAACGCTCCTAAAAACATGTTAATTTTGAGCGTTATCAAATCCCCCACACTTAAACTTTGCTTGCCCTCAAGCAAATCTAGAATTAAAGAAAATAAATCCACATGGTGCCCAAGAATGATTAGAAAAATATGATGCAAATCTATCCAGTACAAATACAAGATAAGATTCATCGTTTTAAGCTTTAAGGTGAAAATCCGAGATGTTTGACAATACCCATAGATTTTCTCGCTTGATTAACATTTCTAAACACCTCACGAAAAAGGAACGAAGTATAATTCACTCAACACTCATTTATTTGTGTAGTGGAGTATATGTAAGATAAATCACACTCATTGCTCAGTCATGATTTGTTTATTACCATAGGCTTGTACAAGAAACAAAACTCCACCGACATGGCGTAAGCACCAAGTGTAAACATCTAAAGAGGTCTTTTATTCGGGTTGTAATGTTAGGCTAAAGGGTTTATACCAGGCTTATATTCAAACATCTCATACAAAAACATAATAGTTCGCTGGCGCGAATTCTTGATTACTCAAAAACCGGATGGTCACTACAATATTCATGCACTTGATATTCTCACAAAGCAATTACTATATCCGGATAGATAAAGTAATTTGGTAAGGGTAGGGATAAGGCATGGGAATATTTATGAAATTGGTTTTAAAAGAAAAATAAAGTCAAGTCTAAGTCCATTGTTGCTAATCACCGAACAAACCGCAAACCCGTAAATGATTATAGTTAACTTCCTCCTCTTCAAACTTTCAAATATTGATACATCGATTCACCATAAAAATATTCTTCATACTTAGCACATTGGTTAAATAACATATCACAAAACTTTCTTTCTTCATCTTCCATATATATAGCACATTAGCTATAATTGTCATCACATATATATTTTCCTTTTCTTTCTCTTTTTTTTTTCTCTATGACTTATTCTTTTCTTTTTTTTTCTTTTTTTTTCTTTTTTTTTATATCACATCTCCCCCACACTTCTTATAAGCATACACCACAAAAAATACAAATAAGAAGTATGCATCCTTCGTCTTTGTTGGAATGGCACACACGAATCACAAAGGGTGGCTAACTAATAATCATCAAAAACAATCCAACATACCAAGCAACTAGCAACCCACCATTAAGACTTTGACAAGGGTAAGGCTAAGGTTTAAAGTGTAAAATATTTTTTTATTTTTCTGGATGTAACAAAAGAAATGGGATGGCTCAGAGGGTGAAACTAGGGGTATCTAGCGCTAAAGATAAATGCTAACAAATGGGTTCCAAATACGAGGATAACTAACCGATGTGGTTAGCAAAAATTGTTTTGTAAACGGATGGCCATTTGGTTTAATTCCTAAGGTGCCTCTTTATCACACGAATACACTTATATCACACGAATGCGATCTTACTGCGGTCTGGAAATGATTTACAAGTACAAGTTCTAGAATAAAAAAAATCACCAGCACACTCATAGCAAAAGATTCAAGCATAAAAGATGTATGCTATATATGAAATAGGCTCAAATCCTCACAATTTAGTGGAAAGGGTTATAATGTGTGCTAGCAAATGTTATCGATCCTAGAATGGATTGCAATATTAATCGGGACACATCTCAAATTTTTCAAAATTACAGATTTCACCAGTGGAATGATCCAGTTATTCTAATATATTTTCCTAAAAGCGTGAAAACAACTAGATCATAAGGGCAAACAAGTATACATACATTTTTTTATTAGCCCAAAAATTATAAGTTAAAAGTGAGTTTCGTTTTCCACTATTTTACTTTCACCCACACTTAAGTTAAGCATTATCCTTAATGTAAAATAAACTTCAAAGTATGTAAAATAGGGAAAATAAATAAGAAAATTCTGAGAGAAACAAAACTTCCCGGGCCAAGAAATCGCGATTGAACTCCATATGATAAGGTGCTAAGCAAATGCTAGCATAAGCTTGTGAGAACAATCGATTTCTTTTTCACAAAACATCCCCACCAAGTACAATGTCACCAATAATCCAATCTCCACGAGCTTATTAAATCTGCAAAAACAAACTAAACTACAAAAATGCGTAAAATCCTAAAACTCACTTTCGTAGGCATCATGGTTGCATTTAGCATATGCAACAAGCCTTTTAAACCCCTCGGTGGCCCGAGTGGACGAGTGAAGTCTCGTGAGGGTTCCCAGTGAACATACCTACAAAGTTCAAAACATTTTATTTATTTTTAAAAACAAGTACTTATTTATTCACAATGTACTAAAAATGGAAAAACCGAGTTTAAGTAGAATTAAAAGAAATGACGCTCTTGCAAAAACCAAAAGACATTTAAACTTACTCGATCTAAACACAAACACAAACACATAAAAACAAAATAAGAAAAATGTTTTTTTTTAACTTACCGATTGGTCCAACCGATCGGTCGGACATCCAACCGATTCGGTTGGTTTGAAAAATAATTTACCAAGAGCTCCAACCGATCGGTTGGAAATCCAACCGATCCGGTTGGACAAAAATTTCAATTTTTTTTTTCAAACATTTTCGAGCAAACTTTTGAATCAAACTTTGAAATGAGCATTTTTTTTTTAAAGCACATGAAATCAAATCCCAACAACAAAACACTTGGTTTTGATGCCAAGATCATTTAAGCAAATATGAAAAAATGAGAGATTTTTTAAGAAAATGAGAGTCAAGCATTCAAGCAAACATCATGAGCAAACAAGCAAGCAAATAAACAAACAACTAAGAACAAAAACCAAAACTCCAACAACGGCGCCAATAATTTGTTGCGGCGATGCCGGAATAATGATTAAGCAAGGAATCAAACAAACAAGCAATTCAATCAAAGAAACATCCAAAAGCAACAAACAAACTAACAAAATAATGCAAAGCCAAATCCCCGGCAACTGCGCCAAAAAATTGATGTGCTAATTAGCGACCATGTTTTAAAATTTGTAGAAACAAGAATTACCGGTTAACTAGGAACACGTTCGGGCAAGTATACCCTAGTCAATTGTAGTATAGGAGTGGTAAGTCAAGGTCGTCCCAAGAGACTTGGTTGCACTCAAGTGTCATTTGTTTGTTTAAGCAAGTAACAAGTTGGTGGTTATGATTGTCACGGATCAAACCACAAGAAAATTAATAAGATAACATCACACAAAGAACATTAATTGTATCTAAACATCTGTTTATCACAAGTCATCATAATATCCAAACAAGTATTCAAAACAAAACCAAATTGTATTCAACCAAACATAAGTCTTCAACCAACATAGTAATCATAAGCATCATGAAATATAAAAGTAACAACGTTTACCCAAAGTATGAATTACAATAGGTAAAGGTGAAAGATTTATAGCAACCTTCAAGCCTCCAAACAACTACAACATCTAACCAAACTAGAGAAACGCTCTAATATTTGGTGATACGTCCTCCATGAACGGCAGAGGTTTGTGGTCTTTTGGGTGAGATAAGGTGGTGACAATTCGTCCTTAAGGGTGGATGAAAGAATTGCACCTAGTAAGGTGGTGACAAATCTTCCTTTAGGGTGGAGGCTAGAAATGCACATGGTAAGGTGGTGACAAATCTTCCTTTATGGTGGAGGCTAGAAATGCACCTGGTGAAAATTCGTCCTTTAGGGTGGAGGCTTGAAATTCACCATGGTAAGTTGGTAACAATTCTTCCTTTAAGGTAACGCAGGAATTGCACCTTTGTTTTGGTGGAAATTCGTCCTTGAGGGTGGAGGCTCGAATAGCACAATGAAAACTAAGGCTAGGCACTCCTATATGTAGTAGAAATCAACCTTAGCCTCCAAGCAAGTTTCTTGGGCACTAAGTGTCATAAAGTAGCAGTAAATGGAGTTATTAGGGACATATGATCAGACTTGGGGCATAATGGCACCTTAATTTAGCATTAAAAATAACTTGGGGAGGTCAGATTGGTCCATCTAATCGGATACGGGGCCATGCCGATCGGATGGATGAGACATTTAGCTCCAACCAAATCGGTTAGGCTCCGTCTGATCGGATGGATCCTCCTGGACAGAAATGATAAAGACCAAAGTTGTAGATCTTTCTCTTAGCTTTCTGTGGCCGCTTGAATCACCTAAATCGGAGTCCGTATGCTCAAGATATGGCCAAAATGGTGAAGGTGTGTCGGGAACAACGAGTCTTCCATTATTTCTTCGTTTTAGCTTCTTTCCTTCATTTCACTTCTCGTTTTCCTTCTTGTGCTTTATTCTTGAGTCCTTGGAGTGACAATATTCATGACTTTTATCTTCTCGAACATACTCCAAGAGACTTTCATTTGTCAGGAATTCCTCCGTACATTCATAAATCTTCGTTTTTGTTCATTTCTTCATCTTTTTCTTGGTTTTCTTTGTCATGAAGCTAAAATAGAGAATATACTTCATTAAGTACCATAAGTTCATAAAAGTGACCAAAATATATGCATAAAATCCACAATAACGCTCCTAAAAACATGTTAATTTTGAGCATTATCAATATGCCCGATGTTGCATGGTATGTTGATGTTAGAGGGATCTCCCACTTTAATAAGAGGTGAACCAAGGATATATGGTGTCTCGGGATCATTGAATAAATCCTTGTGATATTCCCGTTCTTCCTTGGTGGGCAACTTATCAAAATACTCTTCTATAGTCTCTACTTCCTCTAACTTTTCTCCCTTATTAACCTCAACTTCCTTAATTTCATCCCTAGTCTCAGTTTCTACTCCAACTTCATCCTTGTCACTTTCTTCTATATCCTTATCTATTGGCTTAATGGTGACAACATTGACAAAGTGGACGTGTTTGGATGACGAGGGGTCCTTAGTTTGGATTCCGCTATTGGCGTCCCTAGTGTCCTTCCTAGGTGTAATTAACGCTTGGTTGTTGAGGGCTTTCAACAAGTTGTCAATCTTATTGGTCATCTCCGTTTGTTGTTGGTTGAATTCGGTTTCAAACTTAACTATGCGAGCTTCTTGAGATGCCAAAAACTTGGACATCAATCCTTCAAGATTGTTGGTACTACCATAGTTACTAGAAGGATTGTTGTTAAAAGTACGGTTGGAGGGTGGACCGTTTGGTTGGTAACGATTAGGCTGATTGGAAGAATTGTTTTGGTTTTGTTTCCACCTAAGGTTCGGGTGATTTTTCCAAGAAGGGTTGTAGGAATCACCGTAAGGGTTTGGCTCGGGTTTGAAAGTGTACCACTTATCTCCCGCTTCGTCAGTACGCGAAGATGCATAGTCCGCAAAAGCTGTTCCCGGGAGTTCCACGCAATCACGAGTGTCATGGGGACCACTTCATAATTCGCATGAAGAAGTGATTTTGTTCACTTGGCTTGAAGACTTAGGAGCTTCGTAAGATTTCATGAGAAACTTGACTTGGTCCTCAAGTTCCATGATCCTACGGTCGGGAGTGCTAGAATTGTTCGAAGGCAAAGATATTGCCTTGACCGTTTTGTTCAAATCACGGGGATCATTCCAACTTTCGTTGTCATAGAGAGCAAGATCTTTTATGAGTTCCCATGATTCTTCCGCACTTTGATCACGTAGCTTGCCACCGGCCGATTGGTCAATGGTTCGCCTTGTGGTGAGATCGATATGGTCATAGAAGATTTGGACTTGGAGCCAAAGATCCATGCCATGATGAGGGACTTTTTGGAGTAAGTCCTTGAAACGAGTCCATGCTTCATATAGAGTTTCACCTTGATGTTGTTGGAACATCAAGATATCATTTCTAAGCTTGGTAGTTCTCCCCGGTGGGAAAAATTGAGCAAGGAAATAAGTGGTGAGATCATCCCATGAGGTGATAGATCCCGCGGGTAAACGTTCAAGCCATTGACTAGCTTGATCACGTAGAGAGAATTGGAATAGGCGTAATCGGGTTGACTCTCTAGTTGTAACATCAAGGTCTATAGAATCTACGATTTTAAGGAAGTCCTTGAGATGTTGATTAGGATCTTCGGAACGAAGTCCATGGAATGCACATCCGCTTTGCACTAACCGGATGGTGTCAGATCGCAAAGGGGACACATTGGCTCCTTGGGTGAGCTCAATAGTGTTTCGATAGCCTTGGTGGCTAGGTCGGGAATACTCTCCTAGGGTTCAGGGCCTAAGAGGTTGGTTAGCTAGTGGTGGGTTTTGTGGGTGGTCTTGTTGTGGTGGGTTGATGGGTTCAATGATGTTACCACCTTCCATGATGTCGGATGGTAAAAAGTTACGAACAAATACACGAATAAATAAGATAGACTAAAGAAAACTAAAAATAAAAATAAAATCTTACTAGAAAGGAATCTAGCAAGTAGACCTAATAAAAAGAAATCCTAACCTAGACAATAAGTATTCCCAGGGCTGCGGCGCCATAAACTTGATGCGTGGGAATTGCACCAGGCTTTACCTCTCGAGGGATCTCGAGAAGCTTACAACCCCCACCAGGCAGTGTACCTGATTGTTCTAGTATAGTATAGTGACAAGTACCAGGGGATTGATCGTTCAACTCAGGAATAGTGTCGTTAGGATTAGGAAGCCTAAAAACTAGGTCTAGAGGTGAAGGATGATTCTTTTTGTATTTTTATATTTTATAAAAGCAAGTAAAAATCTCGGTTTTTGGAAGAGTGGGCGGAATTAGTTGCTAGTCAACTAACCCAATAACTAAGATGCAATCAAAATAAAATAACAAAAATGAAAATAAAACTAATTACTAATATGGTGTGAACAATAGATGGGAGAATTGTGTTTACTTAGATTTCACTACTCCCTAGATATCTTTTACAGGTTAATTGTTTGTTACAGTTGCTTGGATGATGAGTTATATTCCTTAATACCAATCGTGGGGTGGCGTACTTACTTCCCCAACTCTATAAGCTCCTACTTCACTCCTATGTCAAGCCTGCAAGAAGCTCCTAACATGGGATCACTAGAATTCGCTCACGCATTAAATACAACCATAAAAACCTAGTACACATCGGTTCATGTTTCTTAAGACGTTCAAGCAAGTTACACAATGGAGATCTTCCAGTTTTCTTAAGCCTAACATTGAAATCATTCATCCATTACAACTATAAACAAGCAATCAACCAATAATCAACATCTAGGTTTCATTACATCTAAGCAAACACACAAGAGATCTAGCCTAACATGTTAAAATTAAGACAAGCGTAAGATATATTCAAACAACACATAGACATATTGAATGAATTGAAAGGATACTTATCTCAATTGAACATGAAGGGTTTCAAAAGGTGAAAACCCTTGAAAATACTGTAAAAGTCGTGTTAGGGTTTATTAAGTTCGACCCTAAAATTCTCCTCTCCTTTAATGAAAATTACAAAAGACTATATATAGATTTCCTAAGGTGACGGCGTCAAGAAGAAACTTATGACGCCGTCAACCCGCCGCCTATAGAATTCTCGGATTGCCTAGATCCAGATCTGACGCCGTCATGTGTAATCATGTTCTGGGCCATCACCACTTTTACTCTTGACGGCCATGTCTTGACGCCGTCACGTTTTCTCTGGGCCGTCATCATTTTTGCTCCTGACGCCTTCATAAAATTGCTCTTGACGCCGTCAGGTACTGTTCCCAGCAAGGAAAATTAAGACTTTGCCGTTTTCTTCACTTTTATGCTCCAAAAACGTCCAAAATGCTTCCTTTTCCAGAATTCACTCCCAAAGTACCTAAAATCACAAAAGGAACGATTTAGGTCAATATTTGATCAAATAAATTCCAATTCTGGCTTAAATGACCCCCTAAAAACGGATCATTTTTTGCCTCATCACAAGGCTATCAGGATGCCTCATCTTCCAAAAAAGACAAAAGGCTAAGCCTTTCTTGCCATGTCCTCACTGTGGGTTCAATGATCATCTACCTGATGATTGCTTGATGAACAATTGTTGTAACATCTGTGGAGACCCCACACATGATGACAAGGGACATGACAAGATCATTCAAGCCAGAAGAAACAGCTCTACCAGTACTTCTCAGTCAACTGAGTCTTCAACTACCACAAAATTTAAAACTTGTGGAAGCTCAGTCCACTCTACTTCAGACCATGATTCTTTAGCTAAGTTCAAAAAGTCCCTGAGGACTAAGCCCACTAGGAAGTGGGGTAACAAGAAAAACTAAGACAGTTTACTATTTGTGCAGAAACACATCAGGGATCCTGACAATGGATGCTCAAAGAGTATGACTGATGTGAAGAGTTATCTGCATAAATATGTAGAAGAACCAGGACCCAAGGTAGTATTTGGTGATAACTCATCAGCTCCCACTGAAGGTTATGGTTCAGTAAACTACAATGGTATAGTTTTTACAAGAATAGCTTATGTCAATGGTCTCAAGTACAATCTGATAAGTGTGAGTCAACTATGTGATGCAAAATACATAGTTCAGTTTGATGACAAGAGAGGGACCATCTTTAAAGCCAACAAGAAAGTTGTGTTGATTGCTCCCAGGAGGGATGATGTTTATGTCCTAGACATGTCATCCCTTACTCAAAATGGGGCTTGCCTCTTCTCTAAGGCAAGTGAGACAATCAACTGGCTCTGGCATAGGAGACTCTCCCATCTCAATTTCAAAAACATCAACAACCTGGCCAAACAGAACAAGGTTCTTGGCCTTCCATCCTTGGTGTATACCAAAGACAAGCCATGTTCTGCTTGTGAAAAAGGAAAACACCGCAGGGCATCATTCAAAACCAAACAATCCTTCTCAATCAAAAGCTGCCTACATCTCCTCCACATGGACTTATTTGGACCTGTCAGTCCTATGTCCATTCACCATGAGAAGTATACTCTGGTTATTGTGGATGAATACTCAAGATACACTTGGGTTTACTTCCTGACCAAAAAGAGTCAGGTAGCTGACACAATCATGTCATTTGTCAGGAAAATTAAAAATCAAAATGATGTCAGGGTTAAACAAATTAGAACTGACAATGGCACTGAATTCAAAAACCATGACCTTGAGTGTTTCCGTGATGAGAAAGGGATTTCCCAGAACTCACTTCTCCCTATACTCCTAAACAAAATGGAATAGCTAAAAGGAATAATAGAACACTCATTGAGGCAGCAAGGACAATGTTGAATGGCTCAGTCCTCTCAAAACACTTCTGGACTGAGGCAGTTAGAAAAGCCTGCTACACTCAAAATAGGTCCATTATTGTGAAAAGACACAATAAGACTCCCTATGAGGTGTTCAAAGGAAGGATCCCTGACATCAGCTACTTTCATGTATTTGGGTGTCCTGTGTTTATTCATAATCACAAGGATCACTTAGGTAGATTTGATGCCAAAGCTGATGATGGATACTTCATGGGATACTCTCTGGTTTCCAAAGCCTACAGGGTGTTTAACCTAAGGAGACAACAAACTAAGGAAACTTATCATATAACTGTTGATGAGAGTCCTCAGTTGAAGAGATTGGTATTGATGATTCATCAAGGTATCCTCCTTATGAGTATCTCCCAGAGAATCACACTTCAACTCAATACCAAGCTGATGTTGATGTCTCATACTACATCATCCCTCACAATCTACCCCAACCAACCATCAGTGAATTCATTGAAACCCAACAAGTCTCCAATGAGACTACTACCACTGAACCAATTGTTCAGGAACCCTCAAACTAAGCCATTCACACTGAGGTCACTAAAGACCAAAATCTTGAGTTACCTCAGGTTCCTTTGACTGAACCCACTCCAACAAATCAGGCTTCTACAAGCTCTAACTCTTATCCTAGACCTCAGGATAGCTGGACAAAATCCAAAACAATTGAGCTTGTGAACATCATTGGTGAGCCCACTGGAGGAATGCTTACCAGAAGCATGGCTGCCAAACTTAAGGCAGCCTCAGCAAATGTTTGTCTCTATGTGGATTTTCTTTCTGACGTATAGCCTAAAAATGTTAAAGAAGCTTTAACTTATGAGAGCTGGGTTCAGGCCATGAGAGAAGAGTTGGAACAATTTGATGGCAATGATGTCATGACCCTTGTTGAATGCCCTAAAGGTGTTTTAGTCATTGGAATGAAGTGGGTCTACAAAAACAAGACTGATGAATGTGGAACAGTCATCAAAAACAAGGCAAGACTTGTTGCAAAAGGATATAACCAACAGGAAGGTATTGATTATGAGGAAACCTTTGCACCTGTTGCTAGAATGGAAGCCATCAGGATCTTCCTAGCCTATGCAACATACATGAACTTTAAAGTTTACCAAATGGATGTAAAAAGTGCATTCCAGAATGGTAAAATTAAAGAAGATGTCTATGTGCAACAACTTCTTGGCTTTGAAAGAAGTGAATTTCCTAACCATGTCTGCAAGCTTAACAAAGCCCTTTATGGACTAAAGTAAGCACCCAGGGCATGGTATGAAACACTTTTAGCCTTCCTGATCCAAAACAAGTTTGTCAGAGGAAAGATTGACAACACCATGTTCATCTATAGAACAAAAAGTGATGTCATTCTTGTTCAAGTGTATGTTGATGACATCATTTTTGGGTCAACAAGTTACAAACTGTGTAAACAATTTGAAAAACTCATGACCACAAAGTTTGAAATGAGCATGATGGGTGAATTCACTTACTTTCTTGGACTTCAAATCAAACAGACTAACAAAGGCATATCCATTTGTCAAGAAAAATACATTAGGAACCTACTGAAGAAGTATGAGCTCTCTGACTGCTCTTCAGTGAAAACCCCTATGGTTCCTCCAAACAACCTTGGTCCTGACCTCACTGGTAAATCAGTGAATCAAACCCTATATAGAGGAATGATAGGGTCACTGATGTATTTACTTGCCTCAAGGCCTGACATCAAATTCTCAGTCTGCCTATGTGCTAGATATCTGTCTGAACCAAAAGAGTCTCATCTCACTGCTGTCAAGAGAATCATCAGATACCTGAAGGGTACACCTAACCTTAGTTTGTACTAACCCAAATGTTCAGGGTTTAATCTCAAAGGATACACTGACTCAGACTATGCAGGCTATAATATGGATAGGAAAAGTACTTCAGGATCCTGCCAATTTCTTGGTGGTAAACTTGTGTGTTGGAGTACAAAGAAACAATAGTCAGTGGCCATGTCCTCAGCTGAAGCTGAATATGTGGCTGCAGCAGGGTGTTGTGCAAATGTACTCTGGATGAAGAGTCAACTGAGTGACTATGGCATTCTGTATAAGATGGTACCCATCTTTTGTGATAACACAAGTGCTATAGCCATCTCCAACAACCCTGTGCTTCATCAAAGAACCAAACACATTGACATAAGATACCATTTCATCAGGGACAACATCATGAATGGAGAAATTGAATTACATTTCATCCCCACTGAGTATGAGTTAGCTGATATTTTTACCAAACCCTTGGATAAACCCACCTTCACCAGACTAAAAGCTAAGTTGGGCAAGTTGGATATTGAATCAGGCAACTGATTAAATTTGTTCCAACCGGATGTAAATTCTCTTAGGTCCCTGATCATCAACACACTAAATGATAAATCATTCAGGGAGCTCAAGATATCAAATGGCATTGAATGCCTAACTAAATGCTCTAAGTACTTAGTTAGTAAATGTCTTAGGTAGGTAACTGATTTCTATTTAATATAGGAATATATGTTACTTACACAACTGGCATCCATATCTTTGGCCCCCACACCTACCTCACCAATACCACTGAGCATTAAATGCTCTCACTCACATAATTATATATGTGGTGACATCACTCTGCAAAAGTGTCTTTTTCAGAGCCACGTAATTGTTCATCTGATAGTGTTGCGAAAAAAGAGGAGAGATGGGAAATGTGGCTTTAATGTGGATATCAAACCCACTTTATATCACAATTCAAATTTATAAAAACCAATTGATATCCGCATCATCCTAACCCTAATTCCATCTCCTATAAATACCCCCATAAAGAAAAACACACATACGCTTTTAAAAATTAAGAAAACTCTTGCAAATTTTTTCCAAGAAACTGTGTGTGTTCCTTCTTTGAATCAAAACCTCTTTTAAAATCAAAACCAAACCAATTTTTTCACAATGGCTTCTTAAAAAGGTATTACATACGCCCCCAACGTGGAATTCCAAGTTGAGGGTGTTGACATGACCAAGAATAATGTGGTGGGGAACTTTTCTTACCCAGAAGGCTTTCCTGCCTATAGGGTGTAGTAAAATTTCTCCACAATTGTTTCCTCTCCACAGCCTTTACCAAATCCCCCTCTGTCATTTATCATGACCTACTGAGGGAGTTCTGGTGCACATCAAGGGTTGAAAAACCTGATGTCACAAAAGAAGCCACCATCAGGTTCTCAGTGTTCAATGGGAAGAAAACCCTCTCTCTTGACAACCAAACCTTCATCAAGGCCACAGGTCTTGATTACACTGAGACCTTTGTGCCTCTACCAAAGGCTAAAGAAGTAACAGCCTTATTGCTGGAACTTGCGCCTTACGACAAACAACACCCTGAGGTGTCACCAGAGGCCCTGTTAAAAAGGCCCTAATTGTCAAAACCTGGTTCCATGCCCCATGGAGGATCCTGATGTCATTTGTCATTCAGTTCCTTGGGGGCAATAAATCCTCCACTGAGCAATTGAATGCCACTCAAGCAATGATGGTATTCTGTCTCATGGAGGGTAGAAAAATAGACTTTGGAGAAATCATCTTCAAAGACCTCATCACCAAACTAACCACAGGAAAATCTAGGCAAAAACTTATGTCTTATCCTAGGTTCATTTCCTGTGTGCTTCAGGATCTATTGGGCGTAGAATACGTTAGGCCTGATGTCATGGGCTTTGTTCCTGATGTCTTACACAAGGAAAACTATTCAAGAGACCCTACTGAGGTCACAGAAGTCGCCCTAACAACATATATGTTGACAACAATTCAGGGCGCAGAGAAAATTTCACCCATTCCTTCTCCCTCTAAGAGAGAGAAGAAAAAGAAGAAGGGACAGGGGTCCAGGAATGTGGCTCAACCCAAGTCACTCGCCACTGATACCTCTGTCCCCAAGCCTGGCCAAAGGGGGCAACAACAATAGACATTGACTGCTGACACCCTCAGAGTTATAACCGAATCACTAACCTCAAAACAAAGGCCAAGGGAGGGCACTGAGACATCACACTCAGTGTCCTCAGGAAAACCCATTCCCAAAGGCTCTATTGAAATAAACAAGTCAATGGAGTTGGAATCAACTCAACCCTCACATCCTGATAAAGGCTCTGGCAAATCACAACCAGGGTCCCAGGGAGCAAGGGGTCCTAAATCCTCGGTGGGGCAACACTACTCCACTGAGAAGGGGACTCATACTACTTCACATCCTGCTAAAGGCTTGGGTAAATCACAACCCAAGCATTAGGGAGTTAACGCCCCTAAATCTTCGACAGGCCAGCACAAGCCTGTTGGAAAGGGGGCATAACCACTCAGGTGCCTGATGAGGCCATTCGCAAATCAAAGCTTTTGCTGAGAGCACAACAACTCTTACCAAAGACTCAGAGGGACTTATACAACCTGCTGATAGGGACACAACACTCACGATTCCTAAGGATGGCAATGGAAAATGCCCTTCAGTGTCTGAAGGGATCCCGGGGGACAAAGACTCAGAGGGAAAAATACCACCCGCTGATATGAACCCAAACCCACTCATGGAGGTTCCCACAACTTGGGAACTGGCTCTAAGGACCAGACAGATAAAACCCAGTCTGCTGGATTAGAGGAGTCAGGACCTGGCCACAACGAAGGCAAGTCTTCTTATGAAGAGGAGCCGGATAACCTTCTTTTGTAGATTCAGTCTATGGCGGATGTTCAGGCAGCCTTGTTCTCATATGATGAATTCCACAATGATGAGGAGGTTTTTGAAGCCGGAGATGACATGGAGGTTGAGGAAACAGTCCCTGAACCAATCTCTCAATCTTCTCAATCTCCTATCCATGAAGCTGCTGAGTCCTACTCCGAGTCAGAATCCTCAAATGATGATCAAGCTCCTCTCACTGGGAAGTTCTTTACCAAGTTCATCAAAAAGGCCACCAATGTCTTAGTCACTGATGAAGTGTTTGACATGCACACTGAACAGGCAGTTCACTACTTCAATCTCAAGGAGTCAGTTGCAGAATTTAATAAAGATGTCAGGGAGCAGAACTCCTCCATTAACTTCTCCCTGACACAGATGGTCTCACATCTTAACCAGTTCCTTGAATCCCTCACCAAACTGAATACAGGGGTTCAGTCCATTCAAGAATCGGTTAAGGATGATCCTGAACTCACCAGGAAGCTCCTTCAGGCATCAGAGACCTATCAGCTCTACTCTGTGCATCTTACTGAGCTACTCAACCTGATGAAGTCCTTCAATCTTCAGCCTCTCAGTACCTCAGTAGAGTCTATCAAAACCTCCCTCGCTGCCTTGGATCAGTCAGTGGCAGCTCAGTCTCAGAAGTCAGCCTCTATAGCTTGGGGTTTTGGTTCTCGATTGACAGCAATGAAAAATGCTCAGGCATCACTTGAAGCCAAGGTGTCTACCATTCAGCAGGACACCTCAGACATCAAGACTATGATGACTGAGATCTATCAGGCCTTCAAGGGTTCCTCTCCCTCTACATCAGTCACTCCAACTCTTGCCATCACTGCAGCTCAAGCAACAGTTGAGGGGGAGAATGTCACTGATGCCCCTCATACTGATGCACAAGAAGCTACCGATGTTGCTTCAAGAGGACGGCCCTCTCATACTGAGGGGGAGCATGTCACTGAGGCCACTCCTATCTCATCAGTTCAACCTCATAAAGAAACAGTCTCCTCATCTCATCAGCTGGATAAAGGCAAAAGCATTGCTACAACACCTGAACCTGAAATAGTGCTGAAGCCTGCCTCCACCTTAGTCAGACAGGACCCTGATGAACCCATCAAAGTTCCATTTGAAATCAATGGAGTGATTCATCACCTCACTAATGCTGAAATTCAGGCATATTCGGAAAGAGATGAGATACTAAAAATGGTGGTTGTGGAAGAAAGGATGAGCAAACCTGTCCTTATAAAGGTTGTTCATGAAGAGGCTGAGAAGATTGGTTTGGACACTAAGGAACTGGCTACTGGGCAAGCTGGTGCTATCTTCAAAAAGGCTCAGGAGGAAGAAATGAGTGCCCTGAAAAAGCAAAGAGAACAAAAGCTCAGGAAGGACGCTTAGATCAGTAAAACCAGGATTGAGAGGTACACGTGGGTGATGAAAGAAAGACTGAAACCAGAAACCATCACTGACATTCAGATCCATCACAACAACAATCCTGCTGTTGTCACTGTTTTCAGGGGACAGATCAAAAAGTAATGGACATCCATAATCCATTCAGGTTCGTTAATTTTGGCATCTCCGAACTGGATGAGCTTCGACCAATCATCTCCAAGAAGCAGAATATGGTGGTTCCTGATCTCTTGAAGTCACTAAAGGTAAGATATGAAAGACTAAAGAACATGCCTGAAGCTCTTGGCATTCCCTCTCTACTTCCTGCCTCAGCTACTCAGACTGCTCCACCAAAGGCCTCCAAAAGGAAGAGGAAGCAAATTGAGTTGGAGCCTGAGATCAAGGTCCCAGGGCTGGATTGTAACAGGTCTCTTCCAGAATGGATCACTTTTGTGAACAACAAGGTTCTTGAAGCACCTGAAAGAGGCTTGTGCTTTACTGATGAATACGGGAACCCTGCTTTCCAAAGATGGTCTGACATTGATAAGGCTGGGATTAAGGCGATGCTAATGTACCTCATGCTGGCTTCCCCTGTCAGGTGTGCTAAAAATATGAGGTTGTTCCTGGACCTAAAAGCCAAGATTGAGGAGCATCCTGACAAACATCTCCTGAGGTCTAAGAAGGCAAAGCTTGAAGCTCTTGGTTACCAATTGAACATCTGAATCTGCAACAACTATCTTTTTTGTTTTTGTATTATCAGTAGGATTTGTAATAGCTATTAATAAACATTGAAGTTCTTTTAAGTTATTAGTGTTCTACTCTAATTACATTAACACTCGGTGAGAGATGAAAACCCCTGCCAACTCACACTGAATCATGAAATAGTTAGGCTATTTGTATATCCAAATAGGGGGAGACTGTTGGGTCACTGAATTCCTCACTCTTCCTCTAACCAGGATTTGAACATAAAATAACCTAAGTGTTTAATATCCGTAAACACAAACAAGTCACTGAGTGAACAGTAACTCAGTGAGTCATCTTCAGGATGCTTAGAACGAGCCTACGAAGAAAGGTTCACCATTCAGTGAGGCAGAACTCAGCGAGTATCATCTGAGCCAAGAAGAAGGTGATGGGTTCAGTGAGGATGACAATAACTCACAGAACCCCCAAGACTCCTCAACAACTATTGAAGTACTGAAGACTAAAGACCTGAAGACTGAAGAATGGGCGAGACTAAGCGGGAAAGTTTGAACGTATCAACAGGTGTCCTTATCAACCTGAAGTCAAACTTTCCCTGAATGGCATTATGTCAGGATGGTGTCATCATTGTGCATCAGAAAGGCACATTGTCCTTTACCCAATATAGTCTATTGTAACAGAGACAAAATATGTAAGTATTTTGTCTCTACTAGATAGGTCATCATTTTGTCTTTATCAGTAACGTTGTAATTTACTTGTGTATAAATAGGTAGCATAAGTGAGGAGTAAAAGTCGACAAGTTTGTGCAATTTATGCTTAGCATTCACAAACCACTTTTACTCCTCCAAAGAAAAACACAGTCCCTGAGATTGCTCAGTGAGACCTTTTAGTTGTCACTCCAACATTGTTTGGGTTTAGAGAGGAGTCTATACCATACTTGTCATTTCAATCCCAAGTGTTATTCCACAAACACTTGGGTATAATTCTTTGATTAACTTCTAATAAGAATTAAACGTTGAAAATACTGTGTCTCTTTTCTTTACATTTATCTCTATTGTTAATCTTTTACATCTGTGTTAAAAAGTCATGTAACTTGGTTAGATTAACTCTTTAGTTAACTATTATTCAAGTATACGGGACCAACAGGTTCAATGAATGCTTAGATGTAGGTGGCAGTTATTGTATCTTCATGTTAATATTAATAAAAGTCTAAGTTATCATTTATTACAATTGTTCTAAGTATTTTACATTGGCTCTTTAGGTAGTAGCGGTGTGTCTGGTTTGCCTTTCGATAGCAAATGTAGGTGCAAGAAAGTATTTTAAATAATAACTTTGAAAAAAAGATGGTTTCAATTCTAAAGTTTGAATAATTGGAAGAAGTGTGTGGTTTACATATAGGGAGGACTACTGGCATTGTACATTTGTTTTTGGATTATTGTATTAACATAATGTCAGGCCTGAAACATTATAAAAATAACATAAAATCAAAGAAGCTTCACTAAACCTGGATGACAAAAGGCAACAGGAAATATAACATTGCCCGTACATTAAAACATAGGAAGTGGCAGAATACAGAACATATGATGCATAGGCATCATCAAAACTTAAGTAGGTTTGGCAACATCGTTGCAGTTAAGGTGATACAACATAGATATTTTTTAAGAGAACCTGCAGTTTCATACATATTTTACACAAAAGTTAGTAGGTTTGCAACTAGATAATGTACAGTAGTAGAGTGTGTTTTTTTTGTTGGTGTGAGGTGGAAGGTCTTTCCATCAGTCGTCTTTCTTTGTTCTTTTGGAAGATGATTTTGTCGATGCATCCTTTTCTTCCGAGAAAAGTGGTTTTCGTACTGAAGTCTTTCTCGGACCATACATACCTTTTGATGGATCTGGTAACCTAGTGCTCTGTTCTGGTGGTGTTGCGACGATCGTCTGTTGCTCTGGTGCATTTGTTATTGTTGTTGATGTAGCGGCATTTGTTGTCGAATGTGTGATTGTTTCAGTTTCTTTAGGCTGGATGGTCATCGGTTCAGGTGTTGGTAGGATTTTTTCTTTTTTTATAAGTGGTGACTCGTGACCATCTGCTACTATTGGTGTTTCTTCTGATGTAGTCATGGTTGTTGAAGATTCTGCAATAGTTTCAGTATTGGTAGGCATTCCTGCTGCGAGTAATGGTGTGTCGTTCCAAGCGGTGTCTAGAAAGAAGGCTCGTTTTTCTATTGTGCTTTCTGGAGCAAAGTGCAGTTGAAAGATCTTCCTTCGTCCTTCCAGCGAGAGTATCTCTGCTGGATACAAGTATGGGTTTCTGTCCTCCAAACAACGAATGATGTCGTTGCAATCCTTGACTAGTGAGTTCGCTTCATTGCTAAAACATGTTAATTATAAATGACCAGTGTGGTCGGACACGATTAGCTGGAAGCAATAACTGTTCAACAAATCGATGTATAAGTTGTCTAGTATACATAATATGTGTGCATAAAATGAAAGTGTGTAAGTGCTTTGCTAACCTGCAGTTAGGGTTTGCCTCATAAATCGACTGCTTGCACTAGGCATGGGTGAAAGTTTTCTGTTATTTTTTGTTTACAGGTCAGGCATTTCTTATAGTACCAAGGTCTGTTGGTATCTGTAAAACCCTAAATCTCGAATACCTAAATTTCGTATAATTTAAAATTTTCTAAATACGCTACGAAATAATTAAACGCGAATATAATTTAAACAAGTAACCATAAATCAATAAAATTATAATGAAACATCATTTTGGGAATCTTTGAATATTTTAGAACTCCAAAATATTAGTACGACATAAATAAAATACGAGGAAAATTAATCTCACTTTGTGGACATTTATTTTGGGCCGTTTCTTTTTGCTACACAACCTTAACATAATTCAATCCAACTTAACCCAACCTTTGGCCATTCCACTTGATCCATGTATTCCTTAGGCCTTGTGGCCCATTTTCGATCCACACAACAAAATAGGGAGGGCCGGTTTTTAATTCACACACAAAACACAAGCACGCCACACCAAGAAACCCTAGAAGAGAAAGTGTTGGTGGCTTCTTGCTCCTGGCTCCATTCGACAGAAAATAGACAAGGGATTCAAGTTGTCTTGCTCATTTGATCCTCGTGTACGTGTGAAGGTTGTGGTGAATTGCTCGGTTCTTTTCTTCTTTTCCTTTTTGGTTCGGTCCCTTCTCAATATCGACTAGGGTATTTTTCTTTCACTCCTTATCATTTTCGTTGCATCTTATATGATGTAGACACTTATATAACTTGTTTGCATGAACATTTGGATCGATATATATATGTATAAGAAAAGAGTCCACATGAAATCATAAGAATAACATACTAAAATTGTGTAATCGACCCATGATTTTCTGTTTTGTTCGACCTAAATATGCAACCCTAAATCTGAGATGAAAACCCTAATAAGCTCACTAATAAGACATTAATTATGGTTACATAAAATCTGGAAAACCCTAGGAATTAATGATGGGTTGAATGGGTTAAAAAGGATTAACGTTGTGTCGTTTCTGTCTCAACTGCATGCTGTCCAGAAAATGGGTCGTGTTGCAAGGGTCATAAGTTAATGATAAAAAGGTGTTTTTGGACGATTCTTGAGTCTAAACATGAGTACTTTCTGTCTACTTTCTGGAAATATAAGTTTCATGGTGATTGGAAGTCGGGAGGTAAGCTTTTTGAATTTTATGAGATCATGTGTCAGACCTGAGTTTTGGAAACGTAAAATCAGTTGGGGTAGGGGATTTTTAACCTTCAAAGGATAAAGGGTTATGGGCTCTCCTTCTACAGGAGTGATATTTGGTATATATGTGACCTTCTGGAATTTTTGTAGATTTTTCTAAAGTGTTTAAATGAGTAAACCAAGAGCCAACTTTCGGGGTTTTTCTGCAGTTCATTTTCTGGGTAGGTCTGGGTAAACGATTTTCTTTGGGTATTTATACTTAGAAATAAATTCTGGTAAAATTCGTGTGTGTTCTAATTACATTAAAGTACATGTGTGAATTTTGGTGAATTTTTATTTTGAGTTCTGGTGTGGTTTAAAAATTCGGAAAGTGGTGACCTGTTTATGAATAAAAGCTGGAAATACAACTAAAAGACTAATTAAGGTTATAACTTGGTCGTGGAAGGTGAAATTGATCATAAGCTATGATTTTCCAATTAATTTAACGTTAAGGAAGGCTTTGAACATAATGAAACTTAAAGGGGTAATGTGTGAAATAAGTAAACTCGTACTTAAGCCCTAAAAACTTGAGAGACTTATTTAAAATGGAAAGTTACAAAAACTGGAAAGCCGGCTAAGATGAGAAATCTGAATTGAATAAGTTATTAATAATAAGCCGATCATTAATTCGTGTAGATTCACTGAAGAAGGAGTTTATTCCGATCCTTATGTTTCTAGTGTGTGTTTCCCTGGCGGTTTAAGGTACAGATATTCTGCTCTTCTTGTAAGGAGCCTTCGTTTCTTTTGATTTCTGATTTTGACTTGTTTAGGATTTCCCAAGCCATTGCTATGACCCCTTGTTCTGTGAACCTTGCTTTTGTTCCCGTGTATTGTGAACCTTTGATAAGATTCCCTTGACTTGAACCTTTACTTGAAACCTTGTCTCGAACCCTGTTACGTTTCCTTAATACTTGACATGACCTGTGCATAACCCGGTAACCTGAATATTTAGGACCCTGAAAATACTCAAAGGTGCATAGGATTTTAAAACCTTTTCATATATAACTTTTGAACATTTTCTTAAGAGACTTTTATTATGAAACTGTTCTAACGACCATTTTATTAAAACCATGTAAAAAGGATTTCTTATAATAAACCATTTTGAACCTTCGAGTATTTGACCATTTTGATGTGGACCTCCTGATAACGAACCCCGGCATTTATCTCCTGTCTTGAACCCTGATATGATAACTGATACATGATACCCAAGACTTGATACTTGACCTTGACCCACAGTTTGAGACTACGAGCCATCCACTAGGCATGAGGGTTTCATGTCCATGTCTGTGATGCACCACCGGCATGACTAGTGTGTAGCCCTAGTGATTTGGTTACACCGTCCCCGACCTGATTTGATTTGTTATGTAGAGAAGACCCTGTGGCCTGCGGGGGCGCATGGATGCATCCTAGACCTGTCCTGATTTATTATATTTCCTGTTATATCCTGGTGACTGACGAGTGTGTGCGATACACGTCTTTCACAACCCTGGGAGCTCATGACTCCAACCCTGGAGGTATCCCCTCACCCTGTACCTGGTATGCTGAGGTCACCCCTCCATACACCCTGATATATGATATGATTTGATTTGATATGTTTGGGCTCGTAGAGGATTTCTGTTCTCCTGAAACCTTGTGACCTTATGACCTGATACTTGACTTGATATTTGACCTGACTTGATTTGACTTGGGATTGTGGTGGGTTCTGGTTTCATTTACGTTTACCTTTGTAACCATTCTTAACCCTTGGTATGTATGCGTAACTCTTTTATATTCATTCCTGACTCTTGTTATACCTGGTATTATTCTTTTACTTTACTGTTCCGTTACCACTGCTTTGTTTCCATTATATCTGTTCACTGAGCTCTCGTAGCTCAGCCGCATTTCCTTTTCCTGCGGCAGGTTTTAGTAGGAAGCTGGGTTATGGGAAGAGAGTGTGCCTGGACTTAGAAGACTATGCTTTGATATAGTTACGCTGGACTAGAGACGATTAGAAGAAGTTTCACTCTATGAGACTTAGTATTTATTTTGTAACCTTGTAGTTTCAGATGTATCATTTGTAAACCCTGAATTTCTTTGTAATTATAAATCATATGTCTGTGGTTGTTCTGATATGTCACTGTAATGTAATACTTCTACCCTTATCGGGTTGGGGTGTTACAGTATCGATCTTGTCGACGTTAGCGATGACAGTAAACCTTATACCCTGCATTCGTAAAATTTTAGTGAATGTACATATTTTTTTTAGACGATGACCATGTTACATTGTTTTTAATACCTGCTGGTTATTTGGATTTTCTTTCAAATGCTCGCCAAGAGTTACCCAATTTCTTAGTTTTTCTTGTTCTGTATCTGGACACCATAGTCGCTGCACATTCTATGACGGGTGCTTCTATCAACTGGTTATACCTGCAGAAGTATGTTGTGTAAGTTGACTATCATGTGTTAACGTTGCAATTAACTAATGACTTATAGATTACGGATTTCAGCAGTTTCTGGTATATCTGGGTTGAAGTAGTACTTTGCTGTAGTTGTGCTTGAAAGCTGAAGGCTTGTTTCGTTTGAATGAAAGGTTAGTCTGTGATTTTATTTAGTTATGTGATATGCATGAGGGGATAGACATACCGCCATAGTTTTTGACTAAACACGAGCTGATTGCTATGACTGTTGGCTTTTCACTGTTTTCGTACTCTGTCATGCTGAAATTGCGTGCTTTGTCACTCCACAAAGTAAAACGTACAGTTCGGCCACTGTTGGAGTGACTTAGGTATTAGTCTGTGTTATTATAGAAAGTAAAATGTAATAAAAACCATATGGCACTCACTCTAGATTTTGGACACCGATGTCTCTCCATTGCACAACCTCGGTTGTCAGTTTTACCACTTCTTAGACGCCAGTTACATATTGAATGCACCCAACATAATCTGTAAATTGGAATCGTATTTAGAATTTTATTATGTGGTATGTGTTATAAGTATATATAGGTGATGTACCTGTAAGAAGGCCTTCTTTTTCATCCACTTTCGAATAGAGTTCTTTGTATTGAGCAAAGTTGAAATAATGGTTTGGGAATTCTATGTCTGGTATTGGTTGAATATTTGTGTTGTTTCCAAAAACCAATGAGAGTGAGTGTGGCAAGGTTTGCATCCATGCTTTTGCTGGCTGAAACCCGAAATCTGTTATTTTGTAAGTTTTGTTGATTTGTAGACTGGTATCGAATCTAGGTTTTTCACGGATGTTTATGTTTGCTTGTATAGCTCCTCCCTGCAAGTGAAATAGGAATTTAGAAAGAGGATATATACATTGTTTTAAGAAAATATGGGTAAATGCGATTACTATGATAGAACAGGTGATCCTACCTGCCTATCGAGTAGCATGCAACAAAACATAATTGGTTTTCCATTCTTGTTTGCCAGTGTCCATTTGCGATATGCTTTTACATTGATGGCTTTGTCTATGTCTGATGGCTTTAGCATTGAGAGACTTACATCTTCAATTTCTGTCATAAGTTCTTTGCCTGTAGATTTTGGTAATCCCACAATGCTAGAACCCTCTTCCATTTCCTTGCACAAAAACCATTGGTATGTGTATTTACATGAGACTAATATATAATGCGTTTATGTAGTGACTATAATAGCCTATCAAAAGTACCGAAGTACTATCAGTAGTTCTAAAGACGTAAAGAAACTATAATAGGAATGTAATAATGGGCAAGGCGAAAACAAACTATAGCGATCAAGGGCATTGTTGATTTTAAAAAGGCAATGACCATAGGGTTTAGGCAATAGCATATATGTCTAGTTAAAGAATAACTTTGAACATGTATAACCTGTGTAGGTGTGATTATGTCTAAAAAATCTTTGTAGACTATATTTTTTTGTTGTATTCACATTTCTTTCTGCGGGTTGCTTGATGAGAATTTTAAGACCTTCAGGGGATGTTGCTCTCGACAATGCAACATATAGCTGCCCGTGACCGAATATAGGTTCCGGCAGATATATGTCGTTCTTATCGAGCGACTACCCTTGACTTTTATTTATTGTCATCGCATAGCAGACTTTAATAGAAAATTGTGTCCTTTTAAACACAAATGGCAATTTTTCGTCTTTATTAAGTAATAGAATCCTTGGGATGAAAACTTTTTCAGACATTCTAGTGCTTGTGATGATCTTTGCTTGAATAAGTTTGGTAAATATCTGTGTAACAATCATCCTGGTACCATTACATAACCTACCGACTAGGTTTATGTTTTTGAGCATCATGACTGGGGCACCTATTTTGAGTTTAAGGTTGTGGGGAGGCATTCCTGCAAATGAAAGGGTGTTGAGATATTTTGTAGGGTAGAGTAGTTCAGTAACTCCTCCATCATTTGTCTTCGGTACGGCTTCATCAAAACTTTTGAAATAATAGGTTTCGTCGTGTAACATATCAGGAACAGTTGAGTTAATGATGTCAGCAGTTTCGTTCTTAATGCCCTTGTAGTTGGCCTTTGGAGTGTATCTTCATTGTATATAAACCTGATTAGCTCTTGGATACTTATATCATTATCGGGAATGCAGCATCTATCCGGTATACAGACCCAGGCTGCATTCTCTTGATCGTTGTCGTCTGGATCTCCAATTGTACCATCACCAACTTGTAGTAGCCATTCCGCAAATGTGTGAACACCTTCATGTTGTTCATTTTACATCCCTGGTCTACTAAGCCTCATGTTCTCTTTAAGGCGTATGACTTTGAAATGTGGCCAGAGGTAGGATAGTGTTATAGAAGATGCTATAATCTCTTGTTTTGAAGCCTTTTTTTTAACAGGAAGTGTTTGCCTGAAGTCTTGGCCTAAGATAACTGTTTTTTCACAAATACATCGTTTGGAGCATTCAGTATGTCCCTAAACGTGCGATCAATAGCTTCGAAGCACTTACGATCATTCATTGGAGCCTCATCCCATATGATAAGATCGGTTTCTTTGATCAAATCTGCTACCTAAGTATTTTTTTTATGCTACAAACCGATTCATCTGTTAGATCAAGGGGTATCTTAAATCGTGTGTGAGCTGTGCGTCCTGATGGGAGCAATAGGGAAGCAATACCAGAGGAAGCAATAACCAATACTATTTTTCCTTCTGCCCTGAGTGTAGAAATTATAGTCTTCCAAACGAAAGTCTTGCCTGTGCCTCCATGACCATAAACAAAGATGAGTTTTTTCTCATGATTGTTTATTCCATGAATGACTTGCTCGAAAATTAGCCGTTGTTCAGGGTTGAGCTGTGCCACTAATGACACACTTTCACTTCTCAATGCTTCTCGGTTGTAGCTACGTTCTTCCATTATGGCTCTGTTTGTTAGTATCTGATGTAATTCAGGTGGAGGCAATTCTATGCCAAAATCTCTAACATATTTGCCGTAGAAATTCAGAATTTCCTGTAACTCATACATGAGGCCGCCTTCTAAATCGTCTGCACTCACTTCAATGTCTGGTATGTGGAGTATTTCTGACAATATAAGAGGAATATCATCGGGCATATTGTCTTTATGTGACTGAAGCAACGCTACTGGCCTTGCTACATTACAGAAGATAAGTATTTGGTAAAAGAGGCGTCGCATTTCAGATGGGATTGCCAATATAGAAGCTTCTTGCAAAGCTATATTCCATTCCTAATCGTCTCTCAAGAGGCCCATTGCTTGGCAAGCATCCGTATATGTACGATAAACATCGCCATCAACTGTGCGGATATGATCAAAGGATGTACTACCTTTTTGGTGACACAGTAGCATCCTTAGGTAAAATACATCGCCTGAGCTTGGATGTTCATATGCCAATCGGCCTATGGATTGGGTACCTGCTCTTCGTCTCCGTTGCCAATATTTTCCATCTTTATGCCATACAAATTCCTTAGGAAAATCTACGTACATTAAGTGGCGGCCGTCTGTATTGTGGGTGTTATACCTGTACCATTCGGTTAGTGTTGTTCTTTTGTTGGATTCGTTGTCAACAACTGATTGCAAAGAATCGGATGCTCTAAAAGTGACTCGTTGCATGTTCTGAAGGTGAACCGCAAGTACCTGAACAGGTGGATCTCTGCTATGTATATCGAAACCAAGAATCCTCCAACATGCTTCATGGGGCCCAATGTATCAAAGCATCTTGGATGTTTTGAATTTCATCAATCTGTGTTGCACTACGACTGCTACTTGGCTCAGTACCTCCAATTCTTCTTGTGATATGAGTAATTATTCGATCGGTGCCTTTCGAGATGTATTTAAAGAGATATTTTATGAGCATTGTTCACTGGCAATATTCTACATTAATGTGTGCATAGAATCGCATACACATCAATCGATTATGCGGGACGACGTACCCATTGTCAAGGTCGATATTTTGTCTCTTTTTTGTAATGTCTGTGTCTCTTCTACGATAGTTTACATAACCTTTCTTGTCAATAAATGTGGCTGGGCAGAATGGCTTAGGAAATGATTTACTACACTCATCACCACGCTTCATACATGGTGCTGACTTATTGACCAATCCACATGGACCGTGCATCATGAACTCTGAAATGATGCGGCAGCCTTCAGGATCAACTGTCGAGTCTGGCAATTCTTTAGATACATATGTGTCTATATCTTCATTGCTTTGGACATGCGAATCTTCTTTTATCCATAACAATAGATGCCAATGTGGCAAACCTCTTTTTTGGAACTCAACTGTATATAAAACTGTAATGAAAGACGACTAAATCAGATATGAAAAAAATGTATCATTTTTAGAATAGGTATATATGTATCAAATGAAGGTCGCACCTGCTTGGACAGAACCGAAAGGCCGGTTGTCTCTTAAGTATTGTATTAAATCGTGGATCTTTCTTTCAAGTACACGGTCAACAACGTCGGGCCTCTCTGCAATTGTTATGTGTGGGAATTGTTGCATATAATCTTTGATCTCTGGCCAATTTACATTGCATGTAAATGTAATAAAAAAGGACGGGTTACCATGAACCCGACATATAGCCAAAGCATCTAAATAATGGCTATACATGTATCGGGGGCCTCCTGTGAAAGATGAAGGAAGTATTATACGTGAGCCTGCATCGGCGCCTTTACGGTCACCACGTGAGATGGCATCATACAAACCTGCCATGTAGTCATTTCTGATGTCATCCTGCTTCTGTCTAATGTAGTCTAGACATGACTGCTCGATGCTACAATAAGCGGTCACAACATATTGTTGAAATAAGCGGCCGCTTCTTGTGATCAAAATATATTGGCTCTGTCGATCATTTAGCTGGTAGGCATAATACTTCTTCATTGACATATTTTTGGGGGCATCGGATGTTTCAGTTGGTGCAGTAAGTAATGTAAGACCCAAATGGTATCCTGGTTCGCCATAAATAAAAATTAGAGGGAAATGCAGCGACATGTATTGAGGATGTAACTTGTTGATTCGTTGAGGATAGCCACCACGTTTCTAAATAATGACATCGTAGTCACTCTTTACATCCAAACCACCTTCAAAGACTATCACAGCAATCGAATCCCCTGAAGGCAACTCGTATTGTCTTGAGCCAATAACACCGAAGAGGTTGATCTTAAAGTCGTGGATATTAGAATCTGCAATCTTGTCCCTTGCTGTTCTAAATAGCCTAACCAATTCATTGTGCTCTTCTAGAAACTGTATTAAGCCTTGCACAATTGCTCAACTTAGACCTTCACCGTGCTTGTCAAAGTTTTCTAGCCGATTTTCCACCTCATTATCTGTGTCATAGATATAAAGCTGTAAAAACATAGGCCGTTTTTCTGGTTCTGGACACATGCTTCCTATCCAATGGTAGATCTTGCCTGAAATTTTGAACACGTAAGGGTCGCGCCCCCTGTTAATAGACTGATCAACTTCAGCGCCTAAAGACGTCATTGCAAACATATGATTGTAAGCTCTAATATTTTTCATAAAATGCCAGTCGGTAAATAGCTCTTTTGTATATTCTGGGTAGTCATTTTGCATAGGCAGATGTACTTGGCCCTTGTTGCAACACCTGTGATATTTCGGATTACATGCCGTGCTTGTGGAAGACCTTTCATGGTGCCAGAAAAGAGCATTGCAATGGCGACATATCTGATTGCATCTGCCCATATGCATGTACATGGCTGGAGGCCCTGTATATAGAAGATAAGACAATGAAACGCTGGAAGAAATAAATTAAATAAATACAGATGAAATAGTAAAAAGTGCCCAAACCTTGTCTCGCACAGGTCCTTCCATTCACTGTTCCAGTTGCGCGTTGATGTGGGTTCAATGCAGATCGCGCTGAAAATGTAACATAACAAACTATGTTGTCAGTATATGTAGGCTAAATAGTGAAAAGAATGGTTTGACCAATGCTATGAAAACAAAAAATAAAGCATAAAACCTGGCCGACGTCGTGGTTCCCTACTATCTTTTCTGCATGCGGATGGGTTGGTTATCACTGAAGAAGGTGTGCGTACTGCAAGAATATAAAAAAAAAGTATCAATAAATGAAAAGTAGGGTTGACTATCTAATAATACTGAGAGTTCTTTTAAATGAATAAGTATATTAAGATATAAAATGATAAATCGTAACCTTCTGAGAGTCTCGTTTGTTGATTTACTCCAGGACTCACATGTTCATTAGGTGTCGATGAAGAGCATGAATGGCCTGTACCATGGATGAAAGCAAGGGTACATATGTATGGGGTTTAACATGCATACTTAGATATTGATGCGTAGTTGTACTCTATAATGAAGGCTCGGTAAGAGATAGGAAACCTTCTTGGGAAAGTGCTGGACTACCCAGTAGCGATTGTCCAACTTCTATGGTTGTTGATGAAACGTCTGTTTTTGGTAGAGCAAATAAGCCGAAAGTCAGCAAGTAAGTGAAAAGTATAATAATGGAAAATGAATAAAAATCAAAGGCACAAACAAACCTTGTCGGATAGACAGCATCTGGCTCAACTGTTCACTTGTACGTCTACGTATTGGTATCGAAGCAGATAAAGTGCCTGTAAGTGTCACAGATATACCAATGAATCTATGGGCGACACTTCTAGTTGAACAGGTCAAATAGGATTTAACAGAACATGTTATTTATAATGTATATATTCAACTTACGTTAGGTGCAGCCATAGCCTTCATTGAGAAGACATATGTCGTTGTCTTCTATTTCTGATAACAATTCATCAGCTGGAAAATTAACATAAATACACCATTTTAAGGTAATTTTTTTAAGTGAAGAGCAGAAACAATCATATGTAAAAAAAAAAAAAAAAAAAAAAAAAAGAAAAAAAAAAATCATATAACATACATAAAAGATCTATATGGGTGTCTTCATATAGTTTGTGTTTTCCTTTATCAGCTCTTGCCGGAGTTATGGGGCCAGGCAAGGCTGGATGCTCTGAAGTAAATGCACGTACCTGCTGGATTTCTGGTTTATTGGTAAGACCTGAAAACAAGAGCAGTTACAACAAAGCACACAGTCAACCGGGGGCAAGCAATGTCAACAATTAAATGAAGCAAAATAATTGAAGATCATTTTACATACATAAGTTTTCAAGAGGGGAGGCAGCTGGTACCCTGCTAATATAATCTTGACCTCGACGCCAACGCTGTACAATATCAGACACAGTTTAAGAGGATCACTACAAAAATGGGAACGCTTTGGGTCGACAATCTCGACCCAAATAATGAAGTAGGGTCGTACCAAAAGATTTGGGTCGACAATCTCGACCCTTTTTGGTTGTACCATTTTTCTTGTCCCAAAAACGTTTGGATCGACAATTTTGTAAACGAATGGCACGACATTGAAAGGGGACCCACTAACCAGTCAAACATGTAAATTACATTTGGAACGACATTGTCGTACCAAAACCTTATTTATTTTTTGTAAATCATTTATTTAAATACGCAAAATATTTTCGAAATGCAAAATGGTACGACATTATCGTACCAAAAATTTATTTATTTTCCGTAAAATATTTTCGAAATGCCAAATGGTACGACATTGTCGTTCCAAATATTTATTTATTTTCCGTAAAATATTTTTGAAATATAAAATGGCACGACATTGTCGTACCAAAATTTTATTTATTTTCCATAAATCATTTATTTAAATACTTAAAATATTTTCGAAATGCCAAATAGTATGACATTGTCGTTTCAAACATTTATTTATTTTCTGTAAAATATTTTCGAAATACAAAATGGCACGACATTGTCATACCAAAGGTTTAAAATATTTAAACATTTTTACAAATGGCACGATTTGTTGTTTGCATTTAATGTCGTCCCATTTTGTCAAGTATGCAAAAAAAATGCTGCAGCAGCCTGCATTTCCAGGTTTTTTCCGGAATATTTTCTGGAAAAAACCTACCATTACACAAGCTATAAATCAACCAATATCCGCAATACCAATTCGGCAATATGATACAATACCAAATTACTCATCTATGACTTAAATTCGACAAATACGATACAAATTAAACTAACAAATACAAACTTAATACAAAAACAAACCAAGATTCGGCAATAGATTCTAGTATTACATAACTAATAACAAATACGATACAAATTAAACTACGCCTACTCCTCCTCCTCCTCTTCCTCCTCCTCCTCCTCCTCCCCCTCATCCTCCCCCTCCTCCTCCTCCTCCTCCTCCCCCTCCTCCTTACCACCACTAGCATTAAAATTCTCGGGAATGTGGCTCATATGAGGATTAGTTTGTCGTATATATTGGTTAAGGTTGGGTGTCGGCTCGGAATAATTAAGACTATGATCCGGGTTAGAACTAGTACCCGGGCATGTAGTAGAGTTGGGAAAGACGGGACGATAACAATTGTCGAAGGAATTAGGGTTGGGAAATGGGGGAAATGGGGGATTTAGTGGAAAACTGGAAAAGTCAAAAGGAAACGGATTACATGGGTTGTTGTTTGATGTGTGGGAATTGCACCAGGCTTTACCTCTCGAGGGATCTCGAGAAGCTTACAACCCCCACCAGGCAGTGTACCTGATCGTTGTAGTATAGTATAGTGACAAATACAGGGGGATTGATCGTTCAACTCAGGAATAGTGTCGCTAGGATTAGAAAGCCTAAAACTAGGTCTAGAGGTGAGGGATGATTCTTTTTGTATTTTTATATTTTATGAAAAAAAGGAAAAATCTCGGGTTTTAGAGGAGTGGGCGGAATTAGCTGCTAGTCAACTAACCCAATAACTAAGATGCAATCAAAATAAAATAACAAAAATGAAAATAAAGCTAATTAAACTAGTGGTGTGAATAATAAATGGGAAAAATGTGTTTACTTAGATTTCATTACTCCCTAGATATCTTTTACAGGTTGATAGTTTGTTACAGTTGCATGGATGATGGGTTATATTCCTTAATACCAATCGTGGGGTGGCGTACGTACTTCCCCATCTCTATAAGCTCCTACTTCACTCCTATGTCGAGCCTGCAAGAAGCTCCCAACATGGGATCACTAGAATTCGCTCATGCATTAAATACAACCATAAAAACCTAGTACGCATTGGTTCATGTTTCTTAAGACGTTCAAGCAAGTTACACTATGGAAGTCTGCCAGTTTTCTTAAGCCTAACATCGAAATCATTCATCTATTACAACTATAAACAAGCAATCAACCCATAATAATCATCTAGGTTTCATTACATCTAAGCAAACACACAAGAGATCTAGCCTAGCATGTTAAAATCAAGACAAGCGTAAGATATATTCAAACAACACATAGACATATTGAATGAATTGAAAGGATACCTATCTTAATTGAACATGAAAGGTTTCAAGGGGTGAAAACCCTTGAAAATACTGTAAAAGTCGAGCTATTATTTATTCAACTCGTCCCTAAAATTGTCCTCTCTTTTAGAATGAAAATTACAAAGACTATATATAGATTTCCTAAGGTGACGGCGTCAAGAAGAAAGTTCTAACGCCGTCAACCCGCCGCCCATAATAAAATCGGATTGCCTAGATCCAGATCTGACACCGTCATGTGTAATGTTGTTTTGGGCCGTCACCACTTTTACTCTTGACGGCCATGCTTTGACGCCGTCACATTTCTACTGGACCGTCACCACTTTTGCACTTGACGCTGTCATCAAAATGCTCTTGACGCCGTCAGGTACTGTTCCCAGCAAGGAAAATTAAGACTTTGCCGTTTTCTTCACCTTTATGCTCCAAAATGCTTCCTTTTCCAGAATTCACTCCAAAAGTACCTAAAATCACAAAAGGAACGATTTAGGGCAATATTTGATCAAATAAATTCAAATTCTGGCTTAAATGACCCCCTAAAAACGGATCATTTTACACCTCATCATATACCCTTACACTTGATATTTGCTTGTCCTCAAGCAAATGCGCTTTTATTCTAATCAAAATACAAGTTAGGGGTCATTTAACACTAATATAAATGTAATTACAACAAATAATCGTTCCACTAAAGACCAAAGACAAGCACGGAGGTCATACACTAGCACCTCACAAATAGTGTTTAGATACTCACATCTCTCGGGTGTAATAAAGTAAATATCACAATATGAAAAATATCTCTCACTATCAGTAATAGCAAAATAGATTACCATAGGCTTGGGAAAGGATCAAACCTCCACCACATGGCGTAAGCACCTAGGATAAACTATCAAAGAGGTCTTTTAAAGGATTATAACGTTAGGTGTAGGGATATGGAATACACGGTTTTGTTGGATATAGGCAATCTTTACTGGTGGCGAGTTAATCATCTTGGTTAATTACATGTACAATATGGCGTTGCTAAGCCAAGACTAGACTCGACTTAAGCTAATAAATGAAAAATAACAAAAACATAAAATAAACATAGAATGAAACGGGATGGTAGTCCGTATGTTTTTTATCTTTTCTTTTTCTTAATTTTTTTGATTTTTTTTTTTTTTTTTTTTTTGCATACACTCCTACCCTACCATCCAAAATAATACATCATAGGGAATGAACATTCCCCTTACACTTGAATTTTTACATACTTTACAATAAACTAATCTAATGACTCGAATTAAGATAATCAAAACACTTGGAGTACTTTTTAGATTAACGCACATATGCGTGTAATAATAGATATTCTTCCCCATTACTTCCATAAAATAAGTACTTTACCCATGAGTCCCAATCGTCCCAAAACAATATGTACAAGGATATGACTCGACTTAGCAACCATGTAATCAATTAGATAATTAACTAAGGGTTTAAACAAATAACAATAATGCACTAAAGATGAGTGCATACACGGAAGGCTAAGGCGATTTGGTTGTACATTTAAGTGGGTTGTAACAAATTCTTCCTTTAAGTAATATGCTTAAAGTTAGAAACGAAGAGATAGGCTCGGAGGAGTGTACTAGGGGTTTCGTGTACTAAAAATGAGTACAACGCTAAGGGTGTGGGAAAAATTAGTTGACTTTACTAGCCAAGTAATATGACTTAAATGGTCAAGTAATTATGATACAGGTTTAACACAAGGGTGATCCTAATGCCTTTTATCATGTAGTAAATCCTACTACACAAATGTAGTCTCACTAGCGGTCTCGGGATGCATCACTAACGCAAGTTCTAGAATCTAAATGCTACCGGTACACTCATAAGCACTAATAGTAAATACTTTTCCTATCAAATCTAAAGGCGAACCTCACATATTTGGGTGGAAAATTTTTCTGAATGGTACGGTTTTGTGCTAGTCATACAATCTCCTATCCATGAGACGCTTGCTAAGGCTAAAGTTTCACTCCTAAATGTTGTAAAAAATTTTAAATTTGGCGCTAAAATTACACTAACAAGTATTTCTCATAGTTTTATTACACACCTACCATCAAACAACCAAACTCAAGTGAAAGTGTATCCTATAAGGTATCATCATTTTACCCTCCCCTTACACTTAGGATGAACATTGTCCCCAATGTTCAATTAAAGAATGTAAAAGTAAAAATAGGTAAAAGAATGAAATCAAATACTCCCCTAATTCGCTCGGTATCGATAGTGTGGTAACAAGGTTAGATCTTCCTCCAAGAAAATGAACAGTCAAAGCTTCCCTTCCAGAGTATAAATCATCTTCTTGTCATACATAACCTGTTAAACCTGAGAAAACAAACAAGGCAACCTCGCGTAAAATCGGCGGCAGTCTATATATGATAACAAATCCTAGAAAACAATGTAAGATATAATGCTTGTAGAATGAATGTTTGCAGATTTCCTGGAGTTTATAAAACTAAAGATTTAACAAAAACTTTTAGACTCCGTTAGAAAAACAAAACTAGCAAAATTTCCAGATTTTTACACATGACGCCATCAGGAATTTCTTCCTGACGCCGTTAGAAGTGACCTGCAGAAATCTTTACGTTAAGTTTCCGGAAAATTTCTGGAAAACTTATGTCCTACTTCCTGGAAAATCTTGCAAAACATCATTATGAGTCGATACAAGCATTTGACTCTAACAAATACGAATATACATGTTCATTTAGTATTGTGGAGAATCATGATCAATTTTGTTTCTTAAAAATATATTTGGGGTTTCCCCTTACACTTATCTTTTGCGAAATACCTTTGGATGAAGTTAAGACTAAGTCAAACGACAAAATAAAGTATTTTCACCATTTTAGTTTTGAAACATGATCTTCCAATCAATAAAAATAAAGCATGTATACGGAAACAAATAACAATCAAACAAATAAAAATCACACAAAGCATGGGTTGCCTCCCAAGAAGCGCTTTTCTTTATTTACAAGTCTTGTAGCTAGACTCAAGGTCATAGGTTATTACGTGACCTCATCGTTGGTTTCACTCTCTAGGTCATCCCCTATATTAGTTTTGTATTCCGGACCTAGTTGCAAGCATTCTTTGTAGAAACCAAGTATCCTATTCATCACATACTCTACTCCTCTACGTCTATCCTCGTCATTCCTATAGTAAACCGCTTGTTTGTATTCCTTTTCTATGTTCGATAGGAGGCGGTACTGTTCAATCTTATAGGGCATTTGGTAGGCAATCTCATCATTCTCTTCCTTGAATCTAACTATCCCTAGAGTCAGATCATAACTCATCTTAGAGGCCTCAACGAACGGTTTCCGAACACTACTTGGCTTAGGCAATCATCTATCACCGGATGATTATCCTTCACTATCATAAAATCGGTCTCATAAGTGAAATTTCCAACAATCACATGTAATCCTTAAACTCTACCAACAAAATTACTTATCAAATTCTTACTGGGCATTGATTTGCCTCAGACAGTCAGAAAATATCAACCAAGTAATGGTCAACAAGTCAAATAGCTTAGGTAAATACTCCGTGGAGTTTAGTGTTTCCCCGGATCGTTAAATCCCAACGTGGCGTGAAATCTGAAAGAAAACGACTTTGAGATCAGGCGATTTGAACAGGAAAAGGGTTAAAGTGATTATACTACTGAAATATAAGTGTGAATAGCTTTAATAAGCTATATCAACGAATACGTGAAATCAGATAAGTACAAGTGGAAAGGGACTGGAAAATGTAAACGTTTATTATTTAAACGTAAATAAAAACAACTTTCACTATAGTAGGAGTTTGCAAGCCTTAGGGGCTTAAATGCAAATTAAATAAACTTGAAATATTTATTTTATAATTATTAATTTATTTAAAATTTAATAAAACCTAAAAAATGTAAAAAGATATAAAATATACGTTTATATTTAAGTAAACGTAAACGTACGAAATTTAAACGTGAATTCTATAAAATACAACTTCTACAAATATGAAATTTATATTTTTGGAATCCTAAATCTATTAGAAAATTATTAGAAAATTAAAATTATTTTTATAACTATTTAATTAATTATTATTATTTAATAACTATTTTAATTTAGTTAATAATTCACTAATAAATAGAAAAATGTAAAATAAGTCTAGAAATATAAAATTAAAATTTCTAAAAGTCTAAAATATTATAAAACTTATTTTAAAACTAAAATTATATTTTTCACACTATTTATCTATTTATTATTAATTAATTATTATTTAACTAATTATATTGATTTAAATTATTATAAATACTAAAAAGACTTAGATAATTATGAAAAATTTTATATATCTAATTAACCATTACAGGAATCCTAAAAAATTATAAAAAGTTTATATTATGTATTTTTAATTTAATTTACTAATTATTATTCTATTTATTAATTAATTATCAATTAAACTAATTATATTATTAAAAATATAAAATGAACAGTATAAATCCTAGAAAAATTTATAAAAATGTTTTACCTTATATAAAAGCTATAAAAATTATAAAAACTAGGTGGTACTTTATAAAATATAATTATGATATTTAATTCTTATTTATTGATTAATAATTAATTAAACTAATATTAAATCTAAAAAACACTAGATGACAAAAGAAAAATCTGGAAAAGTTTATAAAACTACTTTAATATATAAGAGATTTAATAAAAATATAAAATAGCTGAAGTGCTTATAAATAAGCTAAAAAGAAAATTAAATAGATAATTTCTATTAAATAGAAGCTATCACTATAATTAAGTTTGGTTTTTTCTGGTTTTTCTTTTATAAAACTAATAAAATACTTAAAATAAGAAACTTTTATAAAGGAAAATAATTTATAAACTCAGAATAAGCACTGTGAGTGCTTATTACCAAAACAGTTGACCAAGTTTGACCAAAGAAGGAATTAAGAACAAATGGACTTATGTGAGGTCCACAAGAGTAAAACCTGGTGCAAATAGGTTGTTTGGATGATAATAAGCAAAAGTTACTCAAATAAGTTGGCCAAATAAGCTAGGAATCCAAAATAAGCACTTGCTTATTTTGAATATGAGACGGAATTGGGACAGATTTAGCAGGCCAAATTAAGTGGGGTCCACTAATGTACAGGTCAGACAAAGGGTCAATTGTTGAACCCTGGTAGGAGGGGGGTTGTAAGAACCAAATTTGGAACTTGTGGGACCACTGTGGTGGTCACAATCAACCACCAAAGTGGTGGTGATGGTGGTGATGGTCTGTGTAGCAAGACATCATCTTGCCCTGCAAGTGTTTTCCAGGCTGTGTAACTAGCACAATAAAATTCACAAAAATGAAATAGATGCAAGATAATCAAGTTAAGCTGGTAGGTTACACACTCAACAAGTTTCAAGGCCTGATTCCACTCCTAAAATTCACAATAAATCCTTGAGTTTTTGAGATTTCTGACTAGTATCAGTTTTGACTTTTTCTAATTTATAGCTCAGTTGACTTATATGAAGTTTGATTGATCCTAGCTGATTATAAATGATATAATAAGCTTAAATAAAGTTAGTTTAGGCTTAAGATACAACTGATAAGCTTATTTGAGTGCTTATGGTATTCAAATCCTCACACAGTTAACTGTGGAGGGTTGATTCATTTGATTTTGACTTGTGGTGTTTAAGGTGCAAATTTTATGGATTATATAACCTATTACACACTACAGCAATCCAATGAAACAAAAATAAACAACAAATAGCAACAAATTCTTAGCTAAAAAGCTTGTTCCAAACACCCTAGATATTAACTGATAAGATGATTTTCAAAGAGAACAATTGATTTCAACCAACTTAATAACACAAAACCATTTATTATACTTATATGAATCTGTTAAAACCTTAATCTCTCAGAAATAACAACAATAACTCAGAAATCCAAATCAAGTCACATAATACTTAAATATGAGATACTCAACAACTACAAAAACTAATGAACAACTATTATATTTTTATTATTGTTTTATCAATAAAAACTATAAATAAACACAGATTAACTAAAATCAAGTAAGATCAACAATAAGTAAAGTGGAAAAACTTGAAAATGGATAATATGGCTTACAAATGAGTGACTGTGGGAACTAAAAGCCAGGAACCAAGAACCTAATTCCTCCCTGAGGATCTAAACCAATAATCTAAAGCTGCTTCTCTTCCAAATCACATCTGAATCACCCAAATCATATCCAAACCCCACAGTTTGACTTTTATTGACCAGTTTGTATTTGTGAGATTTGTTTAACTAATTTAAGTTTTAAAGTAACTAGAAGCCCTTATGAACTTCCTGGGAGCTTATGTGAGCTTATTTGATCCTTGTATTCCACTGTAAACAACAACTAAGCTATGTGATATTTTTGAGCAAAAAGAAGGTATGCATATTTAAGAATTATACATGAAACTTGAAATCTATTATTACCAAAGGTTTAAGATACACTGATATTCAGGAATTACAACTTGAAAAGCTTAACGATACAAAGAAACTTGAGAATTGAACTAATCGACATACATTTTACTAATTTAAACTAGATACTACTCTACATTGCTTCCCCTGCTTTCTTTATAAGTTTTTTTTCAACTCCCCACATGTTTTTGACAATAACCCACTTCTAATCTCAGCCTTTGATTGAGTCAAATCCATCCAAGCCGTTTAAACTGCTTTTGGCGCCAAAAGTAAAATTGGTTGCTTGTGTTAGTTTTATCTCAATTAATGTATATTGTTGTGTTGTGGAGGTGTAAGGGGGACAATTGAGATAGTTCTGACCAACTTGGGGTTATATGGAAGAAAAACTAGGAGAATAGGTGCTACAGTGGTGGACTCGGTGGAAAAAGGGTGGGAAATGCATTTATTGTGGTGAAATGATGATGTTGGGAAGTGAGGTGGAAGTGGACAGGTGGTGTGGTGAGGTGGTGATACCACCCTGGTATTGGAGAAGGAGGCTAAGGGTGAGGTGAGTGAGCAGTGGTGGTGGTATTGGGGAAGAAGGGGAGTCAACTGGTCAAACCCCGTTTTATTTAAAAAGGGTGGACTGGGCTTGGTTCATTTTGGGCCTAGGATAAGGGTGTGGGCTGGGAAAAGGGTGTTGGATTTATTTTGGTTTTGGGTTATAATACAAATAAGGGTCCGGTTGGTTTAGGTAGTAAACAAGGACCAATTATGTAATTTTGACAAAATAGAGGGACTGATTTTGCACTTTTCCCAAAGTAGTTTTAAGGACTATTTTTGTCATTTATGAAAAACCCAAGGACCAAAGATGTGATTTTTCCATTTTTAAATACCAGGGACCTTTTCTGCCAAATCCACAAACTCCAGGGACCAAAGATGTAATTTTCTGAAATTTGAAGGGTTGATGTTGTAATTTCTCAAAAGTTATCATAAGGACCAATTTTATCATTTAATAATAGTGCAAGATTTATTTTTCATATTTTTCCATTTACAAAACCTTAGGGACTATTTTTGACATTTTTCAAACTTGAGGGACTAAAGTTGTCATTTTGCAATTTTTTAACTTTAAAGGACTATACTTGACAACTTATGAATCCCTAAGGACCTTTGATGATATTTTTCATGTTTTGATTTACCAGGGACTAGTTTTGCCAATTTTTCAAAGTTCAGGGACTGAAACTGTAAATTATGTGAAATGTATTGTTTTTCATCAGTTTTCAATCCTTTTGCATAAAAACACAATCCAGGGATATTTTATGTATTTTAAGGCATTCCTGTGTGTTTTCATATGTTTTTGCAGTTTAAATGTAACAGAAATGATGAGTATTTACACAATCATCAATCCCCCTCACTAAACTATTGCTAGTCCCTAGCAATCTTTTGAGAAAATTTTAAAGGATTTTTACTCTTTACCAAAAGCCATCACTTCTGGAGTATCCAGATGTAAGAACTGTGGCACACCTGATAACCGTGTGATTTTTAGCAAACCACCAGCTGTCAACGGATTTGATTTGTCTTTACCAAAAGCCGTTTGCTTCTGGAGTAGCCAACTCTTGATGGAATAGTCAACATCTTGGTGAGCTGGTTACCAATTATGGTTTTTCCACTTCCTTTACCACAAGCCATAATCTTGCGGGCTAGCCAACTCATTCGCTTTTTAGGATATGGCGAGTTGAGGTACCATACAATTTTGGGCAAATTGCAAACCATCAACGGTTTTGAGATATCTTTACCAAGAGCCGTTTGCTCCTGGATTAGACAATCCTTATGTGGGTTAGACATGGCGGACTGATAACCATTTATTGCATTTCTAAGTGTGAAAAAACTTTAAATTTTGATCAAATGAGGGTGCTTGATGGAACATGTGTTTGAATTCGTGAGAATCCCCCCCCCCCCCCCCACACTTAGAAATGAATATTGCCCTCAATATTCAAAACACCGGGTGTTAAACCGATACTTAGAACGTAAGAAGGAAATATTAATAACCTTTATTTTAGGCTATTTACATTTTTTTTTCAAGATATTTACATATATACAACATGTGGGGCATCTCCCCCACACTAGGGTGGTAGAAAAGAGAAAGAAATCAGAAATATGAGTGAAAACCCATATTGCTACTGTTTTTGATTACCGAGTCGCTAGCTTGACTCGACCTCGAATTAAATTGTCCATGAGGAAGCTACTGTTTTTGTTAACCGAGTCGCTAGCTTGACTCGACCCCAAATTTAATTGTCCTTGGGGAAAGTTTGGAGATCCGGGACAACCATATTTGGTATGTCCTCTCCAAAGTAGTGTTTCACACGATGGCCATTCACTTTAAAACATGGACCGTTATTTTGAGATAACTCAACGGTACCATATGGATAAACCTTAGTGATAGTAAATGGACCAGTCCAACGGGTTTTGAGTTTACCCGAGAAGATCTTTAATCTAGAATTAAAGAGAAGTACTCGATCACCAACGTTAAAAACGCGGTTCTTTATTTTTGAGTCTTGAATTCTCTTTGTTTTTTCTTTATAGATTAAAGAGTTCTCATAAGCCTGATCACATAGTTCATTTAATTCATTCATTTGAACTTTTCTGTGATCACCCGCAGTTTTGAGGTCAAAGTTGGCATGTTTCAATGCCCAGTAGGCTTTGTGCTCAAGTTCCATCGGTAGATGACATGTCTTTCCGTACACAAGCTTGTAAGGTGTACACCCAATAGGTGTTTTATAAGCTGTACGAAAAGCCCATAGTGCGTCATCTAATTTATCCGACCAGGCAGCACGGTTTTCACCAACAGTCCTCTCAAGTATCCTTTTGATACCACGGTTTGAAACCTCCACTTGCCCACTTGTTTGTGGGTGATACGTGGTAGAAAGACGGTGAGTTACACCATACTTTTGCATGACTTTATCAAATTTGTCATTGCAGAAATGCGTACCACGATCACTTATGATAGCGTGGAGTTCCAAAACGGGCAAAAAGAGATTTAAAGAATTTCACTACAACTCGGGCATCATTCGTGGGTAAAGCTTTCGCTTCAACCCACTTTGATAAATAATCAACAGCCACAAGTATGTACTTGTTTCCTCTAGATGATGGAAATGGCCCCATAAAGTCAATGCCCCAGATATCAAATATCTCACATACTTGAATAGCATTTTGTGGCATCTCATTTCTTTGTGAAATGTTTCCATGACGTTGACAAGCGTCACAGGTTTTAATGAGATCCTGGGCATCTTTATAAATTGTGGGCCAAAAGAATCCAGAATCAAACACCTTTTTGGCGGTATAATTGGGACTATGATGTCCCCCAGTGGGTCCAACATGGCAAGCCTTGATAATTTCAGTGGCTTCCTGTCCATATACACACCGTCGGATGACTTGATCCGCACAGATTTTGAATAAGTATGGGTCATCCCAGAAGTAATGTTTAACATCCTTAAAGAATTTATTCTTCTGTTAGGTTGACATCCCTTTCACAACAAAGTTACCCGCATGGTAGTTTGCGAAGTCGGCAACCATGGGTTAGTAGAATCTCCACGAAAAGCAACCGCATTGAGTGTTTCGAGAGGAAATGTTTCATTTATTTCCTTTTTCTCATACACATATTGATGAGGGTTCTCTAATCGGGAAAAATGATCAGCAGCCAGGTTCTCAGCTCCTTTTTTATCACGAATAATGATATCAAATTCCTGGAGGAGGAGAACCCAACGGAGCAATCTCGGCTTTGCATCTTGTTTTGCAAATAGATATTTTAGAGCCGAATGATCCGTATACACTACGCTTTTAGTCAAGATTAAGTACGTCCGAAATTTCTCAAAAGCATACACCACAGCTAATAATTCTTTTTCTGTAGTGGTGTAATGAGTTTGAGCTTCGTTCATAGTTTTGCTTGCGTAGTGGATAGGCTGAAAGTGTTTCGTTTTGCGTTGCCCCAAGACTGCACCGATAGCAAAATCACTTGCATCGCACATAAGCTCAAAGGGTAAATCCCAGTCGGGGGCAATAAGAATAGGTGCCTCAGTAAGCTTTTTCTTTAATGTTTCAAAAGCTTCGATGCACTCTGGTGAGAAGATAAAAGGAGTATCCTTTTCAAGGAGATGAGTCATAGGCCGTGAGATTTTAGAAAAATCTTGTATAAATCGACGATAGAAACCGGCATGACCCAAGAAACTCCTAATACCTTTGACGGTAGTAGGGTGAGGCAGTTTTGCAATGACATCAACCTTAGCTCTGTCAACCTCAATCCCATTCTTGGAAATCTTATGGCCGAGGACAATGCCCTCTTTGACCATAAAGTGACTCTTTTCCCAATTTAGACATAGATTGGTGTCTTCACACCTTTTCAACATTTTTTCTAAATTGGTGAGACATGTTTGGAATGAATCCCCAATGACCGAAAAGTCATCCATAAAGACCTCCATGGTTTTACCGATCATGTCGGTAAATATGGCCATCATGCACCTCTGGAACGTACCTGGAGCATTACATAAGCCAAAAGGCATACGTTTATAAGCAAAGGTTCCATAAGGGCATGTAAAGGTAGTCTTTTCTTGATCCGATGGATCAATGGGGATTTGAAAGTATCCTGAGAAACCATCAAGGAAACAATAGTACTCGTTGCCTGCTAATCTCTCAAGCATCTGGTCCATAAAGGGCAGCGGAAAGTGGTCTTTGCGGGTGGCGTCATTCAACTTACGATAGTCAATGCAAACACGCCATCCGGTAACCAGCCGAGTTGGAATCAACTCATTTTCCTCATTAGTGACAACAGTAATGCCACCCTTTTTTGGGACGCAATGAATGGGACTAACCCATGGACTGTCAGAGATAGGGTAAATCAATCCTGCATCAAGAAGTTTAAGAACCTCTTGTTTAATCACATCATGGATTTTTGGATTCACCTTTCTTTGATGCTGCACTGCAGGCTTGAAGCCATCCTCCATCAAGATTTTGTATGTACAAAAATCTAGGTTAATACCCTTAATATCGGAGAGTTTCCAAGCAATTGCTTGCTTGTGTTACTTCAGGACCTTTATGAGAGCAATCTTCTCCTCATCACTTAAACCTTTAGCAATAATGACGGGTAATTTATCATCACCCTCCAGGAATGCGTATTCAAGATGAGGAGGTAAGTCCTTGAGTTCGACCTCAGGAAAATCATCAGTTTCCTCAACATATTTGATTTCCTGATTATGAAGTTGTACGGGAGGGAGTGGAGGAGAATTGTCTTGGTTTAGCAATCTCTCAAGGAGAAGAATATCTCCCTCCAGAACAATCTCAGTGTTATCAATTCCCGATGGAACTGAATCACTTTTGAGAAAAGCCTCGACCTCTTCCAAAAGGAAATCACTTCCCTCAAACGGAGTGAGAGAAGGGGAAGAGTCGGAAATGATAGGTTCAGATGATGGAGTGGAATCCCCACTCACAGAATTATGAGAATAACCAAGAAACTCTTGAGAATACTCCTCTGAAGCAATGTCTATGATATCTATTTGATTAACTGCTTCAGAATCATAATTGGAGGAGTACCTCAAGGTTTGATCGAGGTTAAATGTAACAGCTTCATTACCCACACGCAGAGTGATTTCTTGCTCAAATACATCGATAAGAGCACGACCCGTTCTAAGGAAACCCCTCCCAACAATGAGAGGGACCCTTTGATCAGCATCGAAATCAACTACTACAAAGTCAGCGGGGAGATGGAACTCTCCTACCTTCACAAACACGTCCTCGGAAATGCCGAGAGGACGAGATATCGATCGGTCTGCAAGCTCTAAAGTCATGCAGGTAGGAGTAAGATCAGGAAGAGAAAGTTTCTTCCAAGCTGAATATGGCATTAAGTTGATACTTGCACCAAGATCGGCCAAGGCATAGCAATCAACCATTCCCGGAAATACACATGGTATTAGAAATTTTCTAGGATCTCCCAGCTTTTCGGGAAGCTTCTTTAAAAGAACTGCTGAGCAGTTCTCATTCAAGGGAGTCTTTGCCATTTCAAACAGTTTTTCCTTGTTGCTTAACAAGTGGTTGATTGTCGATGCAAATTTGGGCATCAAAATAATAGCATCCGCAAAGCTAATGTCAAAATGCAAATCTTGAAAGATTTGAAAGAATTTATCCATCTGGTGACTAGCTTTTTCACGGAGCTTTTGCTCACTCAAGCGTGAGGGGTAAGGAATAGAGGAGGTAGAAGGTTTGGACTGAGGTGTTTCAACTGGGATATCATTTGGTTCAAAAACAACTCTAGGTTTTGGTTTGGGTTTCGGGACAAGATGAGGTGGGACGTCTTGGGTACCCCCTTTATGAGTAGGAAGTACTTCGTCCTTATTTACCTCGGCGTTATTTTCCACTACCTTGGGAGAAGAAGAAGAAGGGGTAGTGGGAACAGTAGGTCCATCATATGAAACTCCGCTCCTTGTCGTGATCGCCTTTGCATCGCCCCTCGGGTTTGCGATCGTGTTGCTCGGAAGTTTTCCATAGCCCAAGGGTTGTTCATTTAAAGATTTCTTAATTTCAGAAATCTGGCTGACCAACAACCTGTTTGTCTCTTCTTGAGTTTTCATGAACTGCTTCAACAACTCATCAGATGATGATTGTGGAGCTGGGAGAATGGCTTGTGTTTGGTTGGGGAAATTTTGGACACGGTTATTTTGATTATAACCTTGTTGTGGCTGAAAATTTCCCTGATTTGGATTACCATTTCCCTGAAAATGATTTCCGGGATTGAAATTGTTTCTGTTAAAGTTTCCTTGATTGTGGAAACCTTGATTCTGTCCAGGATTGAAATTCCCTTGGTTTTGATAACCTTGGTTCATTCGAGGTTGGTTTTGGTTTCTGTTTTGCAAATTTGGGTTTTGATTAAACCCGGGTGGTCCCATATGTGTGTTAGCACGGTAACTTGGTTCCATTTGAGGACGGTATTGATTACCTCCCTGATTTGTAGTACCGGCTAAGGCATTAGCTTCAAAAGGACTACCATCGGTGGCAGTACAATTGTAGTAAGCATGTGGGCCACCACAAGTGACACAAACTTCCACCTTTTTTACTTCAGCATGTGAAGGATTTTGTGTGAAAGTGACTTTTTTCTGGTTTGAGAGAACCAAAGCTTGAATAGGTTCCGTGAGTTTGTCTATCTTAGCATCGGTGCTAGAAGTACTCACGGGTGATGAAGTAGAAGGACCAGCACTCGCTTGGGAGTTATATGGCTTTGTGCGTGTAGTGCGGACCTTGGACTTATTTTCAATGATTTCTAAAGCTTCTTTAGTGGTTTTACTCAAAAAATTACCTCCCGTGGAGGCATTGAGAGAATCTTGGTCAGATTGACTCACACCATTATAAAACGTGTCAATTTGCATTAATTCAGTGAAACCATGATGAGGACATCGACGAAGCAATTCTTTGAAACGATCCCATGCGTCACCAAACGATTCATTAAACCTTTGAGTAAATTTGATGATTTCATTTTTAAGACTTGTCGTTCTGGACGGGGGAAAAAATTCGTTTACAAATTTGGTAACTAAATCTTCCCATGACGTTATTGAACGAGGAGGTTGTTTTTCCAGCCAAATCCGGGCTGCCCCCTCAAGAGAAAATGGGAAAAGAAGAAGTTTGACTGCTTCGGAAGGGACGTTCTTGTATTTGATGGTAGAGGTAATTTTATTAAACCATCGAATATGAGCATGAGGATCATCCCTCCCAAAACCATAAAATTGGCTTGAGGTTACTAGATTTAGTAACCCGGTTTTGAGCTCAAAGTATTCAGCCACAATGGCTGGGACAACAATAGCGTCTCCGTAACCCTCAATGGGTGCTTGGAGAAGCTCATTCATCGGACGGTCTTCCGCCATGATAACTTTGTTTGGGGAAACAGCACGTATCTCAAATACAGCTGTTGGGGCAGAATGTCAACGACGTCTTTGAAGAATTCTGACAAGCTCACGGAAAGGGCTTGTTGACCTAGAAGAACGAGTGCGCATGCACTAGAGACGACTCTAAGAATACTTAGAGTGACAGAAATTAAAAAAAAAATAGAAAAGAAATATAGATAAAAAGATGATATATAACAAAGTGTGATAATTCAAACTCACAGATACTTCAAAAAGTCGTAATACGCAGCACACCTCCCCGACAGCGGCGCCAAATTTTGATTTGCCTCAGACAGTCAGAAAATATCAACCAAGTAATGGTCAACAAGTCAAACAGCTTAAGCCAATACTCCGTGAAGTTTAGTGTTTCCCCGGATCGTTAAATCCCAACGAGGCGTGAAATCTGAAAGAAAACGACTTTGAGATCAGGCGGAAAAGGGTTAAAGTGATTATACTATTGAAATATAAGTGTGAATAGCTTTAATAAGCTATATCAACGAATACGTGAAATCAGATAAGTACAAGTGGAAAGGGACTGGAAAATGTAAACGTTTATTATTTAAACGTAAACAAAAACAACTTTAACTATAGTAGGAGTTTGCATGCCTTAGGGGCTTAAATGCAAATTAAATAAACTAGAAATATTTATTTTATAATTATTAATTTATTTAAAATTTAAATAAACCTAAAAAATGTAAAAAGATATAAAATATACGTTTATATTTAAGTAAACGTAAACGTACGAAATTTAAACGTGAATTCTGTAAAATACAACTTCCACAAATATGAAAATTATATTTTTGGAATCCTAAACTAATTAGAAAATTATTAGAAAATTATTAGAAAATTAAAATTATTTTTATAACTATTTAATTAATTATTATTATTTAATAACTATTTTAATTTAGTTAATAATTCACTAATAAATAGAAAAATGTAAAATAAGTCTAGAAATATAAAATTAAAATTTCTAAAAGTCTAAAATATTATAAAACTTATTTTAAAACTAAAATTATATTTTTCACACTACTTATCTATTTATTATTAATTAATTATTATTTAACTAATTATATTGATTTAAATTATTATAAATACTAAAAAGACTTAGATAATTATGAAAAAATTTATATATCTAATTAACCATTACAGGAATCCTAAAAAATTATAAAAAGTTTATATTATGTATTTTTTATTTAATTTACTAATTATTATTCTATTTATTAATTAATTATCAATTAAACTAATTATATTATTAAAAATAGAAAATGAACAGTATAAATCCTAGAAAAATTTATAAAAATGTTTTACCTTATATAAAAGCTATAAAAATTATAAAAACTAGGTGGTACTTTATAAAATATAATTATTCTATTTAATTCTTATTTATTGATTAATAATTAATTAAACTAATATTAAATCTAAAAAACACTAGATGACAAAAGAAAAATCTGGAAAAATTTATAAAACTACTTTAATATATAAGAGATTTAATAAAAATATAAAATAGCAGAAGTGCTTATAAATAAGCTAAAAAGAAAATTAAATAGATAATTTCTATAAAATAGAAGCTATCACTATAATTAAGTTAGGTTTTTTCTGGTTTTTCTTTTAAAAAACTAATAAAATACTTAAAATAAGAAACTTTTATAAAGGAAAATAATTTATAAACTCAGAATAAGCACTGTGAGTGCTTATTACCAAAACAGTTGACCAAGTTTGACCAAAGAAGGAATTAAGAACAAATGGACTTATGTGGGGTCCACAAGAGTAAAACCTGGTGCAAATAAGTTGTTTGGATGATAATAAGCAAAAGTTACTCAAATAAGTTGGCCAAATAAGCTAGAAATCCAAAATAAGCACTTGCTTATTTTGAATATGAGACAGAATTAGGACAGATTTAGGAGGCCAAATTAAGTGGGGTCCACTGATGTACAGGTCAGAAAAAGGGTCAATTGTTGAACCCTGGTAGGAGGGGGTTATAAGAACCAAATTTGGAACTTGTGGGACCACTGTGGTGGTCACAATCAACCACCAAAGTGGTGGTGATGGTGGTGATGGTCTGTGTAGCAGGGCATCATCTTGCCCTGCAAGTGTTTTCCAGGCTATGTAACTAGCACAATAAAATTCACAAAAATAAAATAGATGCAAGATAATCAAGTTAAGCTGGTAGGTTACACACTCAACAAGTTTCAAGGCCTGATTCCACTCCTAAAATTCACAATAAATCCTTGAGTTTTTGAGATTTCTGACTAGTATCAGTTTTGACTTTTTCTAATTTATAGCTCAGTTGACTTATATGAAGTTTGATTGATCCTAGCTGATTATAAATGATATAATAAGCTTAAGTAAAGCTAGTTTAGGCTTAAGATACAACTGATAAGCTTATTTGAGTGCTTATGGTATTCAAATCCTCACACAGTTAACTGTGGAGGGTTGATTCATTTGATTTTGACTTGTGGTGTTTAAGGTGCAAATTTTATGGATTATATAACCTATTACACACTACAGCAGTCCAATGAAACAAAAATAAACAACAAATAGCAACAAATTCTTAGCTAAAAAGCTTGTTCCAAACACCCTAGATATTAACTGATAAGATGATTTTCAAATAGAACAATTGATTTCAACCAACTTAATAACACAAAACCATTTATTATACTTATATGAATCTGTTAAAACCTTAATCTCTTAGAAATAACAACAATAACTCAGAAATCCAAATCAAGTCACATAATACTTAAATATGAGATACTCAACAACTATAAAAACTAATGAACAACTATTATATTTTTATTATTGTTTTATCAATAAAAACTATAAATAAACACAGATTAACTAAAATCAAGTAAGATCAACAATAAGTAAAGTGGAAAAACTTGAAAATGGATAATATGGCTTACAAATGAGTGACTGTGGGAACTAAAAGCCAGGAACCAAGAACCTAATTCCTCCCTGAGGATCTAAACCAATAATCCAAAGCTGCTTCTCTTCCAAATCACATTTGAATCACCCAAATCATATCCAAACCCCATAGTTTGACTTTTATTGACCAGTTTGTATTTGTGAGATTTGTTTAACTAATTTAAGTTTTAAAGTAACTAGAAGCCCTTATGAACTTCCTGGGAGATTATGTGAGCTTATTTGATCCTTGTATTCCACTGTAAACAACAACTAAGCTATGTGATATTTTTGAGCAAAAAGAAGGTATGCATATTTGAGAATTATACATGAAACTTGAAATCTATTATTACCAAAGGTTTAAGATACACTGATATTCAGGAATTACAACTTGAAAAGCTTAAAGATACAAAGAAACTTGAGAATTGAACTAATCGACATACATTTTACTAATTTAAACTATATACTACTCTACATTGCTTCCCCTGCTTTCTTTATAAGTTTTTTTTCAACTCCCCACATGTTTCTGACAATAACCCACTTCTAATCTCAGCCTTTGATTGAGTCAAATCCATCCAAGCCGTTTAAACTGCTTTTGGCGCCAAAAGTAAAATTGGTTGCTTGTGGCAGTTTTATCTCAACTAATGTATATTGTTGTGTTGTGGAGGTGTAAGGGGGACAATTGAGATAGTTCTGACCAACTTGGGGTGATGTGGAAGAAAAACTAGGAGAATAGGTATCGTGCTACAGTGGTGGACTCGGTGGAAAAAGGGTGGGAAATGCATTTATTGTGGTGAAATGATGATGTTGGGAAGTGAGGTGGAAGTGGACAGGTGGTGTGGTGAGGTGGTGATACCACCCTGGTATTGGAGAAGGAGGCTGAGGGTCAGGTGAGTGAGCAGTGGTGGTGGTATTGGGGAAGAAGGGGAGTCAACGGGTCAAACCCCATTTTATTTAAAAAGGGTGGACTGGGCTTGGTTCATTTTGGCCCTAGGATAAGGGTGTGGGCTGGGAAAAGGGTGTTGGATTTATTTTGGTTTTGGGTTATAATACAAATAAGGGTCCGGTTGGTTTAGGTAGTAAACAAGGACCAATTATGTAATTTTGACAAAATAGAGGGACTGATTTTGCACTTTTCCCAAAGTAGTTTTAAGGACTATTTTTGTCATTTATGAAAAACCCAAGGACCAAAGATGTGATTTTTCCATTTTCAAATACCAGGGACCTTTTCTGCCAAATCCACAAACTTCAGGGACCAAAGATGTAATTTTCTGAAATTTGAAGGTTTGATGTTTGTAATTTCTCAAAAGTTATCATAAGGACCAATTTTGTCATTTAATAATAGTGCAAGGTTTATTTTTCATATTTTTCCATTTACAAAATCTTAGGGACTATTTTTGACATTTTTCAAACTTGAGGGACTAAAGTTGTCATTTTCAATTTGCCAGGGTAAAGCCCTTTTACCAAAAAAAAAAAAAAAAAGTTGTCATTTTGCAATTTTTTAACTTTAAAGGACTATACTTGACAACTTATGAATCCCTAAGGACCTTTGATGATATTTTTCATGTTTTGATTTACCAGGGACTAGTTTTGCTAATTTTTCAAAGTTCAGGGACTGAAACTGTAAATTATGTGAAATGTATTGTTTTTCATCAGTTTTCAATCCTTTTGCATAAAAACACAATCCAGGGATATTTTATGTTTTTTAAGGCATTCCTGTGTGTTTTCATATATTTTTGCAGTTTAAATGTAACAGAAATGATGAGTATTTACACAATCATCAGCATCATCCTATAACCAAGTTGCTTCTTCATTACCCAATTATAGTAAGTCCTAGTCATGATATTTATAGGAGACCTAGGATCGATATAAGCTTTCCATACATACATATACCCAATGTAGCATGGTATGTTGATGTTAGAGGGATCACCTACTTTAATAAGGGGTGAGCCAAGGATATATGGTGTCTCGGGATCATCGAATAAATCCTTGTGATATATCCGTTCTTCCTTGGTGGGCAACTTATCAAAGTACTCGTCTACGTTTTCTACTTCCTCTATCTTTTCTCCCTTATCAACCTCAACTTCCTTAATTTCATCCCTAGTCTCGGTCTCTATTCCAACTTCATCCTTGTCACTTTCTTCTATATCCTTATCAATTGGCTTAATGGTGACAACATTGACAAAGTGGACGTGTTTAGATGACGAGGGGTCCTTAGTTTGGATTCCGCTATTGGCGTCCCTAGTGTCCTTCCTAGGTGTAGTTAACGCTTGGTTGTTGAGGGCTTTCAACAAGTTGTCAATCTTATTGGTCATCTCCGTTTGTTGTTGGTTGAATTCGGTTTCAAACTTAACTATGCGAGCTTCTTGAGATGCCATAAACTTGGACATCAATCCTTCAATATTGTTGGTACTACCATAGTTGTTAAAAGGATTGTTGTTGAAAGTACGGTTGGAGGTGGACCCACTGTTTGGTTGGTAACGATTAGGCGGATTGGAAGATCGTTTTGGTTTTGTTTCCACCTAAGGTTTGGGTGATTTTTCCAAGAAGGGTTGTAGGAATCACCATAAGGGTTTGGCTCGGGTTTGAAAGTGTACCACTTATCTCCCGCTTCGTCGGTACGCGAGGATGCGTAGTCCGCAAAAGCTGTTCCGGGGAGTTCCACGCAATCATGAGTGTCATGGGGACCACTGCATAATTCGCATGAAGAAGTGAGTTTATTCACTTGGCTTGAAGGCTTAGAAGCTTCGTAAGATTTCATGAGAAACTTGATTTGGTCCTCAAGTTCCATGATCCTACGGTCGGGAGTGCTAGAATTGTTCGAAGGAAAAGATATTGCCTTGACCGTTTTGTTCAAATCACGGGGATCATTCCAACTTTCGTTGTCATAGAGAGCAAGATCTTCTATGAGTTCCCATGATTCTTCCGCACTTAGATCACGTAGCTTGCCACCGGCCGATTGGTCAATGGTTCGCCTTGTGGAGAGATCGATATGGACATAGAAGATTTGGACTTGGAGCCAAAGATCTATGCCATGATGAGAGACTTTTTGGAGTAAGTCCTTGAAACGAGTCCATGCTTCATATAGAGTTTCACCTTGACGTTGTTGGAACATCAAGATATCATTTCTAAGCTTGGTAGTTCTCCCCGGTGGGAAAAATTGAGCAAGGAAACGAGTGGTGAGATCATCCCATGAGGTGATGGATCCCGCGGGTAAACGTTCAAGCCATTGACTAGCTTGATCACGTAGAGAGAATTGGAATAGGCGTAATCGGGTCGACTCTCTAGTTGTAACATCAAGGTCTATAGAATCTACGATTTTAAGGAAGTCCTTGAGATGTTGATTAGAATCTTCGGAACGAAGTCCATGGAATGCACATCCGCTTTGCACCAACCGGATGGTGTCGGATCGCAAGGGGGACACATTGGCTCCTTGGGTGAGCTCAATAGTGTTTTGAAAGCCTTGGTGGCTAGGTCGGGAATACTCTCCTAGGGTTCGGGGCCTAAGAGGTTGGTTTGCTAGTGGTGGGTTTTGTTGGAGGTTTTGTTGTGGTTGGTTGATGGGTTCAAAGATGTTACCACCTTCCATGATGTCGAATGGTAAAGATTACGAACAAAGGCACGAAGAAATAAGATAGACAAAAGAAAACCTAAAAAATAAAAATAAAATCTTACTAAAAAGGAATCTAGCAAGTAGACCTAATAAAAAGAAATTCTAACCTAGACAATAACTATTCCCCGGCAGCGGCGCCAAAAACTTGATGCGTGGGAATTGCACTAGGCATTACCTCTCGAGGGATCTCGAGAAGCTTACAACCCCCACCAGGCAGTGTACCTGATCGTTGTAGTATAGTATAGTGACAAGTACCGGGGGATTGATCGTTCAACTCAGGAATAGTGTCGCTAGGATTAGAAAGCCTAAAAACTAGGTCTAGAGGTGAGGGATGATTCTTTTTGTATTTTTATATTTTATGAAAACAAGTAAAAATCTCGGGTTTTAGAGGAGTGGGCGGAATTAGCTGCTAGTCAACTAACCCAATAACTAAGATGCAATCAAAATAAAATAACAAAAATGAAAATAAAGCTAATTAAACTAGTGGTGTGAACAATAAATGGGAAAAATGTGTTTACTTAGATTTCATTACTCCCTAGATATCTTTTACAGGTTGATAGTTTGTTACAGTTGCGTGGAAGACGGGTTATATTCCTTAATACCAATCGTGGGGTGGCGTACGTACTTCCCCATCTCTATAAGCTCCTACTTCAATCCTATGTCGAGCCTACAAGAAGCTCCTAACATAGGATCACTAGAATTCGCTCATGCATTAAATACAACCATAAAAACCTAGTACGCATTGGTTCATGTTTCTTAAGACGTTCAAGCAAGTTACACTATGTAAGTCTGCGAGTTTTCTTAAGCCTAACATCAAAATCATTCATCCATTACAACTATAAACAAGCAATCAACCCATAATCAACATCTAGGTTTCATTACATCTAAGCAAACACGCAAGAGATCTAGCCCAGCATGTTAAAATCAAGACAAACGTAAGATATATTCAAACAACACATAGACATAATGAATGAATTGAAAGGATACTTATCTTAATTGAACATGAAAGGTTTCAAGGGGTGAAAACCCTTGAAAATACTGTAAAAGTCGAGCTAGGGTTTATTTAACTCGTCCCTAAAATTGTCCTCTCATTTAGAATGAAAATTACAAAGATTATATATAGATTTCTTAAGGTGACGGCGTCAAGAAGAAAGTTCTGACGCCGTCAACCCGCCGCCCATAATAAAATCGGATTGCCTAGATCCAGATCTGACGCCGTCATGTGTAATGTTGTTCTGGGCCGTCACCACTTTTACTCTTGACGGCCATGCTTTGACGCCGTCACATTTCTACTGGACCGTCACCACTTTTGCTCTTGACGCCGTCATCAAAATGCTCTTGACGCTGTCAGGTACTGTTCCCAGCAAGGAAAATTAAGACTTTGCCGTTTTCTTCACTTTTACGCTCCAAAAACGTCCAAAATGCTTCCTTTTCCAGAATTCACTCCAAAAGTACCTAAAATCACAAAAGGAACGATTTAGGGCAATATTTGATCAAATAAATTCAAATTCCGGCTTAAATGACCCCCTAAAAACGGATCATTTTTTGCCTCATCATTGTTGTTGTAGTGGCTGACAAACTGCCCAAACATAGATTCGAAGTTGGTCTGTCAAGACTGCATCTGTTGCTGCTGAAGTAGGAGTATTTCATTTTGCCTCCTCAACAAGTCATTCTCTTGTTGCTTTTGCCTTAACACCGCCGAAATTTCCTCCTGAGTAGCAAAGTTTTGTGCAAGCGGATAATGTGGTACCTCGATGAAGCTTTGCCGCCGCCCGGCATTTGCCTGCCAACGCCCTTAAAATTTTGCCGGTTGTCACTATGGGCTGTCTTATCGAGTACTTGCTTCTCAGTCATCAACGGGGCCGTACCGGCTTTAACTTGTTGCCACAGATCCTTCATCGCCAACTGTGTAAGTCAAAAAAAAAGTATGTTAAAAAGAGGTAAGTTAAAAAAAAATAATAAAAAAAAAATAAATAAATAAATAAAATAAAGAACAAGTAACTTGATATTAATTACGCATGTTACGAGATAAATTACTTACACAAGCCGTCTCGTTTTCTTCACTTGAAAAGACGCCATCTTTTGTTGTATGGCCTATCCTCCACGTCTCCACGAGTTCTTCATTCTGCCCGTTCTTTGCAACCCGCTATACATACAACATAAAACAAATTAATAACGAGTTATATATAAACATTATATAGACATTTGAAAATCAAAAAATTATAATGAGTCTTACGCGCTCGGTTCGTCTTTGTACGAACGAATTCCTCCCTTGGTGGGTTTTAGCCTTGTTCTTTGCCCGGTTTTCTGCATTTTTTGCAGATCTCTCCATTCGTTTCGGATCACAAAACCAGTCGATCAACGACTCCCACTCCGCTTGGCTTCTGCTACCCCACATTGTCGACGGCGGAGGATTTTGCTTTGCCGTCTCGGGTTCCGGTTGTGTGTCAAAGTATGCTTTTTTTATCCTGTTTTTATGTTTGCGCCATAGTAACCGCAGCTGAAGCCCAATCCCAGTACTTACCCGTTCCCCAACCGTGTACACACACCGCCCAATCTTCACCTTGTCCTGCCTGTTTAACCAAGGCGTGAGCTCGAAATAAGTCTGCAAATAAATATACGCATTTAAATAAACAAACAATTTAAATATAGCACGCATATCTAAACGGTCGATAACGATAAGAATACAAATATAATAAACAATTAATACCTCGAGTGCGGGAAATATGTGAGCCATAAAAGGCTCCGGAATCTGCTCCCATTGATTGCAGTCAAAGGGAAGTGGACTAACTAGTTCCCCCAAAAGACTACTGAATTGCGTTGCCCACGTGCCCACAGCTGTAAAGGTACCTAGATCATCAATGTCAAACCCGATGGGCAAAGGCCGATTACCGTTTGCTTTGAACGCCCTCCTTATGACCCGATTTGAGGTCACACTCGGAACCGAAGCTACAAATATAAGTTATTGAGTCGTGAAAATACAAGTAAAAAAATTAGTTTTATCAATAAAAAACTTCAAATAAAAATCACAATTTCTTACCAAAACAGTAGCCCGGCGTAGTAAAATAGGGCCGGTGTGGTGGTGGTGGATCACCACCGGCATCCCCGCCGTGTGATTGGGGACCTACACACGCCATCTGTAAAATTATAAGTACAAGAACACACAATTTCGTGGACCAATTAATACTAATAAACACATTCATATAAATATACACATTTAAGCATACTATAACATGCAATTTCATTCAAATAAAAGTTACACGTTTAAACATATAGTAACAGTTTCATTCAAATTACAAACTAAGAACAATTTTCATCATCCGAATCATCGCTAGATAAAACTTCTTCAACAATCGTTGGGTTCACTTCATCATCATCAGACACGTCAACATCATCATAAGTTTAACAATACAATATCATTCCAATAACAAATACATTACCAATTAAATTACATACTAATAAACAAAAACAAAATATGGAAATAAAGAAAACATACTAGATGTCATGGTTGGTACACGGCTCAAAGAGAAGAAGAAAGGAAGAAAGATAGAGAGGTGGTGCTTTTGCGATGGTCCTACACAAACATACATTTCATAAACCAAATTACAATTCATATAAGTTTAACAATTATACTAACCAAATTACAATATCATAAGAGTAACTAAATTATATACCTAGTTCGCGGCTAAAATAGAGGAAGAGAAGAAAAGAGAAAAAGAGGAAAAGATGTGTTGTCCCGGCTCTCCCGGCTGTCCTGGCTAACAAAAAACATACACATAAAAAAACAACCTAAATTAATACCAACTTCATTTTAGCACATCAATACTTGTAAACTTTACTACAATGTCTAACAAAAGTTTCTTTAATTTATCCCGGCTGTTTACAATATACTATCTTAAATACACAATCTTACACCACCAAAACACTTTAACACAATAAAAAAAACACAAGCGAGAGGTGGTCCATAACTTTGTCCTGACTGTCCATAGCTTTTGAGGCCGACATTTTCGTCCCAAAACACATTAACACAATAAAAAAACATACCTTTAAATTAACCAAAAAAAAATTAAAAAAAAAAAAACGTACCTTTCACGGCGGTACTGCTGCTACCGTGGTGGTTCACGGTGGTGGTGGTGTTGCTGCCATCTAAGGCCAACACAAACACAACACAAAATAGAAACAAAGATTATCAAACCAACATTAAACAAAACAAATTAAGAAAATGAAATTAACAAAAAAATCATACCTTTACACAAAACAAATTAACAAAAATTAAACAAATTGTGCACAGTGGTGCGTGTGTAATTGGTGTTTTGAGGTGATAGTGGTGTCGAATGTGGTATTAATTTGGTTGTGGTGGTGTAGAGTCGAAGAAGAAGGATGTTGCGTGGGGTTTTTTTTTTCATAAAGACTTAGAAACAAATGAACAGATCTGGGAATATCAATAATTGAGCACAATGGGACGACCAAAAAGGGACGACATTGTCGTTCCTTATGGGGTATTTTTTTCAAATAAATTGTTTGTAATTTAGGGACGACATTGTCGTCCCAACGCTTGTGGCGGGATTAGTAAATTCATTGCGGGGTTCATTCAATTTTCGTGAAAAACTTTGGTGAAAACAAAAGGAACGACATTGTCGTTCCTTATGGGGTTTTTGTTTTCATTTATCTTTTGTGAAAAACTTTGGTGAAAACAAAAGGGACGACATTGTCGTTCCTTACGGGGGGTTTTTTTTTTTTTCATTTATGTTTTGTGAAAAACTTTGGTGAAAACAAAAGGGACGACATTGTCGTTCCTTATGGAGTTTTTTTTTTCATTTATCTTTTGTATACAAAAAATGATTTTAATTATTTAATTAATACTAAATAAATTAAAAATGATTTAAATTATTTAATTAATACTAAATAAATAAATGATGATTTAAATTAATTAAAAAATATATTTAAATAAATTAAAATTATTTAAATAGATGTTGTAATCTTGTTTTGAATTATTTAATTAATACTAAATAAATAAAAAATAAATCGCGTCTAAAAACGAGACAATCTTGCTTAATTTGAATCAAAAAAAAAAAACCCGACCCGAAAAATTCAACCGTGGATGAGAGACAAGATTATCGAATGGTGTAGGAAAAAGTCGTACTACAAAGAGTACATGGAAGAGCTAGATGCTGTTGAAGGGAAAAGATGGTGGGTTTTTTTTTGTTAAACACTTAGAAGAAAACTGGGTTCTGCTATACCTACTCAATTTTTATGAACAAAATGGGACGACATTGTCGTCCCAATGCCAGAATTTCCCACCAAATTTTTCCTACCTAACAACTTATCCTCACCATATAAACACACACACACACACACACTCATCTAACTAATAAAAACTCTCACACACACTCATCTCACTATATATCTCTCTCTCTATCTCTCTCTAGCAGTTTCTGTTTTCTGGCGACTCCAGCAGTTTTCGGCCGCCGGAATCTTTTTCTGGCCACCACATTTTATCACCTCAACTTGTAGATCGGGCCACCCCGGTCACGATTCAACCACTCAACCTCACAACCACAAACACACACTATTATCATGGTGAAGAAGATGGCAGAATTTGAAGCTTTTCCTTGTCCTTGTGGACGAGGAGACGTGATTCTGCGAGAATCGCGTAGATCTTACTCCCGTGGTAAACTATACTATGCGTATCCTTTCTCGAATGTGAACAATTACATACTTTTTTGTGTATTATATAAATAATTTGGTTAGTTGTTAAAAATAATAGTTTTTACTCTTTAACAGCCTGGGACAACAGACCATGGATGTGATTTTTTTTATGGAAAGAGGAACGACTCGCCAAAATGATGACCGGTTCTCTGGGAGCTTCAACATCAAGCGGTTCTGGATCTGCTCCAACAAGGTGCTCAAACTGTCATGAAAAAGATCTTAGAATAAACCTGCTGGAGGCACAAAAACGGGTGCTAGAGACAAAATTAAGGATGCTGGAGGCAAAACTTGACATGGCAACGTATCCCAACCACGACCACGCATGTCAGTTGGATGCAATACTCCGTGACCTTTTAGGTGACATGGATAAATTTCATATGTAGTACTGTTATTGTTGTTGTTGCTGTTATCGTTGTTGTTGCTGTTGTTGTTGTTGTTGTTGTTGTTGTTGTTGTTGTTGTTGTTGTTGTTGTTTGTTTGTCATTGTTGTGGTTGTTGTTTGTTGTGTTATTGTTGTTGTTTAATAAAATGTTGTTGTTGTTGTGAAAACTGATGTCGGGATTCGTTGCAATTTCAACTCTTGCCTCTAGCATCCTTACTCTTGTCTCTAGCGCCTTTTTTTGTTATGGATATCCATAACAACTCGACTCATCCATTTAACATGTTATGCATAGCAATCACAACTCAACTCATGCGTTTAACATGTTATGCATATCTATAAGAACTCGACTCATCTGTTAAACATGTTATGCATATCCGTAACAATTCGACTCATCCGTTAAACATGTTATGCATATCCGTAACAACTCGACTGATCTGTTTAAAATGTTATGTGTATCCATAACAACTAGACTTAAACATGTTATGCATATCCATAACAACTCGACTTAAACATGTTATGCATATCAATAACAACTCGATTCATCCGTTTAACATGTTATGCATATCCATAATAACTCGACTCATCCGTTAAACATGTTATGCATATTCGTAACAACTCGACTGATCCGTTAACATGTTATGCATATCCATAACAACTCGACTTAAACATGTTATGCATATCAATAACAACTCGATTCATCCGTTTAACATGTTATGCATATCCATAACAACTCGACTCATCCGTTAAACATGTTATACATATCCATAACAACTCGACTCATCCGTTAAACATGTCATATATGCATATCCATAACAGCTCGACTCATCCGCTAAACATGTTATGCATATCATAACAACTCGACTCATCCGTTTAACATGTTATGCATAGCCATAATAACTTGACTCATCCGTTTAACATGTTATGCATAGCCATAATAACTTTTTAAAATTAATTTATATATACGTATTTTTAGATAGATTATTGGATTTAATTTTAAATTAAATTAAATAATTTTAAATATTTTTTATCAAATAAAAGTATTTAAATTAAATAATTTTTTAAAATTAATTTATAAATAAGTATTTTTAGATAGATTATTATATTATAATAGTTATTTTCAATATTATAAAAAAAATGGGACGACATTGTCGTCTCATATATTATTTTAAAAGTTTCCAACCTGTTTTGTAAAATAAAATTGATTTATAAAGTTTCTGTAAATCAAAAAAAATTATATTTTTACAGAATGGGACCACATTGTCATCCCAAACTGTTTGGCGGGTAAAAAAATCACAGGCGGGAAGTATTAATTTGTCAAATTTTTTTAAAAAAAGACTCTGAATAATAAAATTCAATTTTCAAACGAATGGCACGACATTGTCGTCCCAAAATGAGTGGGGCCAGAACATTCTTACTGACTGCTATATTTGTTAAAAAAAGTGGGACCCTTTGTCCATTTGGGACAACATATGTCATCCCATTTTTTAGTCCGTCCCAAAGGCTTTCATTTGGTGTAGTGGATGCTACTTGCGGTTTCACTAAGGCAGCTTCAGGTAATTCATAAATCTGTGATGCCTTCCGTTTATGTGTGTGACTCGGTTCTATAGGACCATGAAAATCTTGTAAAGCTTCTCTAGGCAACAAATGTTGAAAATTCTGAATGTCGTCTGTATTTGTTACCCATTGACGATTACAGGCCTTTTTAGCAACAGAGGGCAACGAAATACTTGTTCCATCCATGCGACTTTGCCTCTTGCCTAGTGTAACTATATTCGGAGAGTGCATTCCTTCCAAAGGAATGACTATCCCTGGAGATTCTAAAGGTCTACCAGTGGTAACCCTACGCCTAGATTTTTCTTTCGTACGCATATTACCGACAGTGTGAAAGCGTACAATATGTAATGCATAAACGAATAACTAAAATGGTAAGTAATTAAAAAGTAGGGCATTAGAAGCAAATTGAAGGGCAGCATGAGTATCACATAGTAAGAAATTGCATGCAATTGTTAAAAGCAAGCATAAAGATAAGGTATTGCGATTATACACATGCAAATGCAATGATCCTATAATCGAAACAATTCCAGGAACACAATGTAAGTACAACATCATAATAAATAAACCAAAAGTAATAAACATGGCCATACCAATTTCCAGACACCGTTGTATAATAGCTAACTTCCATTTGTACATGCACATTGAAAACATGAGTGTGAGCATGCATATACAACAAAACCTTAAAAGACATGCAGAAAATAGTAACGGCATACCTTGGTGAACAGCAGATACAAGTGATAAGCAAGATCTTTTTTTTCTCAGGATTTTTTTTCCTGATCTTGTGTGATTTCTTCTGCGTAGGTATATGTTTTTCATCAAATGCAGGTTGTGCAGAAGGTTCTAATAGCAGGGAACATACACAGCTCACGTGTATGTTGTACCATAAATATTATTTCAATCGTATGTTAAGGTAAGTAAGTGGGGTTAGGTATAAAAGTTGTACTACAACCAATAGATCATCAACTCGTGCCTTCCTTTAAGGTTGAATACCAGTTTGCCTCACGTGATGTATACTGCGTTTTGTATATAAAGGATTATATGGGCAAGGGCAAGAATAAAAGCTAACTAAACGGGCTATAAATTTCATCGGGCTGGGCTACCCATTTTTTAGCGGGAAAATGAGATAGCAAAACGACGTATTTCGCTTACTGATTTAATATACACTTATAATTATAACAAGAATGGCTACGAACGCCGCGTTGCCGGCGTGCCTGTTTACCCGGATAAATGTTTTTTCAGTGATTTCACGGCTGTTAATTTTGTAAATTTTTAGTTTAGTGGTTGGCGGCAATTTTTGCAAACTAATGTTTACTTTAGTTTTTAAGTTACTGCAATTCGTTACGTATTATTGTTTGTGTGATATTTACGTTACATTTATTTTGTATAAATAAAGTAGAGATATTTATGTTCATTGATAGTCTCATGTAACAAATAGCAAAGCTAAAGTTGTAATCTTGTGACAAATTAATATGGTATGAATACACTTATTAACTATTTGATCAGAGTTTATGACAATTCCTGTGGCCATCATAATTCTAGAATAATTGCCCTCACTTAACCTCCAACATCAAACAATATTAAATAAAATCATATATATATACAGGTACTACAAACTTATACTCCCTATTAGCCAAGTATTATTTGATGACAGCTCCAACCAAGTATCATGTTTCCCAACAATCAGGCAGTAATTGTACACATCCATATTCGCGGTATTTTAACTTTTTTTTCAAGTAATGCATGTCTAAAATATATCGTTTACATCCATGGTTAAATACATTGACCAATTATAATCGTTTACATCAAATAAAAGCTTATGAAACCCTCTTCATCCAAAAAAAAATCATCAACTTCTAAGAGCACTAAAGTCTTGAAACCTGAAAGCTTAAATCTGCAAATATCACAAAAAAAGTTACATCAGTAAAAAAAACAATCCATTTTCAAACTGAAATAGGCTACATAATTTGATCAGTTGGCCTTGATGGCTTTCTAATGATAAGTGATCTTATATTCCTCCCTAATATGGAGAGGCAAACACTTAAAATTTGAATTCAATCATGAACTATAAGATACTGCTTATCAGGGAGAAAAAATCTACAAAATTGGCTTCCGTACTATTCAAATACAGTGGTTAAAAGTGAGTACCTGGTGTTAGGATTCGGAACATCTATTGTGGTTTTTAAAGTTATAGATGGGAAGCTGTACTGAGTTTCCTAGTTTGAGCTTTTCAATGCACTCTAGCATTTTCTCTGTGTTAAAAGCATCTACAACAACAATAAAGAATAAACAGATCATAAAAACAATGAAACTTAAAGCTGAAGGTGGTGTGTCTGTGTGTGTGCGCGCGCGTGATTTTGTATCCGTACACATATATTCAGAAGATAGGTCGTTGTTCTCACAACTGATGGGGCACCACATGGATACACCAACATTGTTTGGAAATTTCCACAATTCACTTGCCAAGATTGTGTATCGACATTGTGTGTAGATTGATCGAATGAAAAACCTCAGTAACATCACAATCTTGGTGAATTATGGGGTACACAATCTTGGTGGGTTACGGGTACACAATCTTGTTGACTCGTATTACTTTCCTAGGCCCAAAACTGATAGTCACAAACAATCCACGACTAAAGGTTAATCAGCCGCTCAAATAAGCTACCCCAGCAACTCCTAATCAAGCTATTACATCATTATTAAGCATAGTTTTAAACAACCTGTTTATATGTTCATATTGCAAATCTGACTTATTCTAAAGGTGACTAAAATTGCGAAACCTATTCATAATAAGAAGTTGATGATATTTATTTTCACACTGTAATGACCGTTGGGGTTCAAAAAACTGCAATAAAAAGAGTTGTATGGGTCGTTTTATGTGGTGGTTGAGCCTGTAAGACCAAACAAAACAAATAATGGCTTTGCCACTATTCAAATCATCTTAGTTGACATTGCATCAATCCTGACGGTAAATAAGATAATACCTTGTAAATGGCATATACGACATATCCTACGACCATCTGTTTCCATGCAAATCCTTGGCTTCAAGGTCTTGTGTTGGGGGTTGCTTTGACTTGTCACTTGTCGTGTCATAACACATGAAAATATGCGCATAAGTAAGAAAAAACAAACGAAATAAGCCGAGCAATTTTAATCTTAAGAAACTAACCAACCAATGCAGGAAGCCGTTCGTCAGCATGTCGTTTCAAAACAGAAAATCCACCATGAATGCCTATGTCGAAAGCAGCCAATGTCGTGCAAAAAGAAAGCAGGTTCTTTCTTAACGGCATTCTCATAGCGAACACCTGGTTTGTATCTTGTTTAGCCTACAAACATAACACCACAAAACGCACATATATCAGCAAAGGTAAACCCGTATACCACAAACGACAATTAAGGGGTGTAGCTCATAACTACAAACCAAAGTATTTGGACAATTTAAAAGTTATTGTTACACATGACCTGAAAAGTTATTGATACCTTTTGGTTTCGCCGAATATGACCTTGTTGCAAACATAGTAAGCTCAGTAATTATCATCTCCTACATTGCGTTTTGTTATAGTTTAACCATTTTCGTTTGCACGACAACATTTGGCTTAGTAATCGTCACTCGAGAAATGCATGTCTTGTCCACATATCCAACCTCCAACTTCCTACATGTGTAGTCCATCACAAAGTCTAGTCGGTAAATGCCTTTGATTCATAGGAGCGCGTGCTTTAAATACAGATGCCAAACAACCTATAACGGAAATGATAAAAGCTGCTATCATAATTTTATAAGCACCACCTAAAGCACTTAAAAACAATCTTTCATACCAAAAGTTCTTATAAACCAACAAAAAACTTTCATCGAAACCCTTTCATACATTCGAACCAATTCTGATACATTCAAAATTGAATTTTAAAAACAAAATTACCACAAAAAAACGCACCTTGACTTCTTGATCCCCTCTTGAAGCAAATAAGCTCATGAGCAGGTAAATAAGGTAATCCAAACACCCCCTAAAAAAGCAAAACCTACATAAAAAATATGTTTCAAACTGTTGAAAACCCTAACTCAATAAGCTCAAAACCTAAAATCATAAAAAAAATCAGTTATATTACGCCTTATATAAGTCGTTCATGCGGCTGACGTTTTCATAGGCACTATAAGGCGTGTCCTATTTGGCGTCCCAAAATAAACAGATGCCACTTTCGAGCCAGATGCAAGAAATTAGCAAGCACACATCTGTATTACGGCAAGTTTTTGTGGATTTGGAAAAACTTTTGAAGTGTTAAAATTAATCGTATTATCATATATCTGTTGTTTGCTGTAAGCTATAAGTACAAAAATGCATTTTTCACTCCTATTAACCTGTTTAGCTAAATTCCATTTAGTATTTTATTTATTCTATACATTCATCATGAAACTTTTAAAGTATTATCAAAATTTTCAAATACTCACTGCCTCATTGTTATCAATGTCCACATTCCGCTATATGTCGGTTTTTTTTCTCTCAGCGCCTCTTACAGACCTGTAAAAAGCAAAGCCAACATTAAAAACCTATACTTGATAAAATACAGTAAAAGAAAAGACCCAAAGCATGATATGTTTATAAACCAAGGAAACTGGCTATGCAAGTCCCCATGTGAACCATCGTTCCTTATCTCCCCACTACACATCCAGCAACAACACCAAGTACCTATCCAAGTATCGATTACATTTGATCAGCATAACAATTAATGTATAACTTCTTAACTTTAGAAAAACTTTAGGTGAAAACCAAAATCCCAAATCATCTCGTAAAAATCAGAAATTATGGTTTTTGAGTTGTTTGAATTAGCTTGTTTTTCCGGCTTAAGGGTTTATTTGAATTTGAAAAAAGCTTATTAGCCCACCTTTTTTGTTGTGAGCTTATAAGCTAAACTTAGCAACCTCGTAAGAGACCAAAACTACAGTTATATTCCTAGCGTACACCTACATATTCTCCTGCTCCAACCCAAACCACAGCCATCACCAAATGAAGGAGGGTCTAGAATGCAGAAAAATAAAAACCATAAACTACATTAATCCATGAAAAACTTCAACTTCAAATGTACTAACCATCATCAACAACTAACCTTTTAATGGGTTATAGTAGTCGTAACCCTTACAGGCACTTCCCTTGAGCCTACGGACCATCCTATATTTACCTACAATTTTTTTTTTTTTTTTTTTTGAAATATACATTATCAAAAAAAGCGAATCGAGAAGAAGCCAATTGAATAGTTTTACCAGAGCTAGCAAACACAGAAGGGTTTGGGACATATAATTAGGAATTACATGTAGGGTCAGGAAAAAAGAAATTACATGTATAACTAATATGTGATATGTTGCCTTTTACCTCGTCTATTGACTGAGATGACACATAACTGAAATATTTCCAGTCGTAGGATTGCCACCCGACCCCTGACCTGGCAGACCTGGTTTTCAAAACGACCCTTTTTGACCCGTCACATGACATGGGCTTTGCACAATTAAAAATAGAAGAACGGAGAAGTCACTGATCCTAGCTAAAAAAATGCCACTAAATTGCATTACAACAAATGTTTGATCAATAGTACCTGAAATCCCACATCGTTCAGTTTGTCTATTTATTAGTCGCTTGTTGGACCTTACCTAGCATGGCTACGTCGTTGTCCTTGTGTCATTGGTTGGCGATGCTCAGTGGCAGCTAAAGAGTCTAAACTGACCATTGGTTGGCGATGCTCAGTGGCTACGTCGTTGTCCTTGTGATGTCTCCTTGCCCAGTTACCTTTACCTATTATCCATCAATTGAAAAATACATTATTATAAGGTCTAAACTGACCGTAGATCAATATAGCTGAATGAAAAGCTGTGTAATAATCACCTGCATACAGAAATGGCGTAACTCAAATCAATGAACAACACTAACCGTTGGTTGATGACTTTCGCATCAGTTATGGCAACCATCGTTGCTGATAATGGCAGCAGTACACACGCATAATGATAACAAATAAGGCTCAGGTAAATGCATAAACACAAAAGCTACAAAATTATCATCATCGCCTATAGAAACAAAAAAGTTGGGTCAGATTTATTCGTGGCCTGGTGCACGCGTGATGGTTGCTGAGGCACAGTGCAGCAAGACATCATGTTTGAGCAATCATCACATTACAAAAAATTAGGCTCAGATTAGAATACACATATGCACCTGAAGCCGGAAAGCTACAATGGCTGCAACCCACAGGTCGCCTCGCCAAGGTACTGACTTCTGGAAGGAATGTGTTTCAATTATACAACAGCAACCATCCATCGTCATCGCCATATCTTTATAGTAATTTATGATCCTCGTTGATCACCCGACATGGCTGCAATCACATTCTCGGTGTGACTGCCTAGCCAAGATACGGGTGTTGGTGTGGCACGCATAGTAAAAAGTAATTTACTACCATAGCAAACCACAGATGAGTAGCTGCCACGCCGTGACGGTCAATTACCGGCAGCGGCTGCAACCACAACCCAAAAAGACGCAAAACAGCGTCATTCACATTGTGAATTAATCATTTATCAATGGCAACTGCGATCACAGCCTATACACAACGTCTGATAACAGTTTATAATCATATTTGTGACCACGCTTTTATAGCGGCATATAAAATAGCATCCGATATCAAACAGGCGCCATGGCTGCAACCACAGTACTTGTATGGGCCACTACTACATTATATATTTACAAATTCATAGAGATAATAGTTGCCAGAACACCCAAGTCACATGGCCGATCATTAAAAGCAATAACATTAGGTTTTTGTCAAGATACCAAAACCGTACAAAAATCAAACCCCAAAAATTAGGGTTTTCAGCCTACAATTTCAATAACAACAATTAACACAACAAAAAGCCCCAAAAACCGAAACCCAATCGAGCAAATAACAACAATTAAAATAAGGTTTACCTAATTGAAAACCCAACCACGTCTCGCCTTCTGAAATCACCCAACAGAAACCAAAGAAGCAGCTTCTATTTGAGACGGATCATGGCTTATCACAGCGACAACCCGACCACACCACCAAAATCAACAGGTTCTATAATTGTTGAAAACCTAACTGTGATGATGTGCGCTAATTGTTGATGGATAAGGAGTGTGTGGAAGACACCGATGGATAACTTTTAGTGAAGAAACATGGATCATCTAAAACGGACTAAAAGAGCCCAACAACTGGGCCGGAAAAAATGGCGGGAACGGGAGGTGCTAAAACGGCGCCGTTTATAGTGGGATTTAATATAAACCATAATTATAATTTTCAAAGACGAGATTCATAACTCCAAGATATCCATGAGGAACATAATATAACATCCTTGTTAAAACATTACTAATTTCAAGTAGCCCATAGTAAATGAGATGAGCCCAGGCCCAACATATAAAAAAGAAACCTTCACCGACCACCGGAGTTGTAATCTCTTGATTCCGTGAAAGAAAAGAAATTAAAAAATATTGACAACACAACACGTTTCCCAAAATTAAATATTTGTAGAAGAAGGATAAACCCCTCATCACACTTCCCAAAAATACAACCAACCTTTATTAAGTCGGTGCGTTGTGTGGGTGATATTTTTATACAGAAAAAAAAATGGAGCAGCAACTTAACAGAGGAGGAGATGCTAATCAGCGCATCGCAAGAATATCAGCTCACTTAAATCCAAATCAGGTTTCTTAATCATTTTATTTGTAATTGTATTCTTATATTATTATAGTTATGATCACTCTAAGGTTATATAAGTTTGATCAGTTAACTAAGTTGCTTTGATCCTCTCCTTCTAATTAAATTTATGTATCCTTTAGAATTTAGATTCCGAAATAAGTTTTGATCAGTACATAAAACTTATTACCAAACTGTACGCCAGGCGTCTAGGGGCGGAGCCCCCTCCTGTCTCCACTACAATTTTTTTCGTTAGGGGGCACGTGCCCCTGTCTCCGCCCATGCGCCAGGGGCGGACATACGTCAGGCAGACACGTGCCCTTAAAGTTTCATTAAAAAGTAAAGTAAAGTAACTCCCAATACCGTCTTCCACGGGTTATGGGTCCCAATACCGTCTTCCACGGTGTATGGGGAGGTTGAGATGTAGACAACCATACCCCTACCTAAGGTAGAAAAGGACCTCCGGCCTTTTGTAGGGAGTGAGGATCGAACCCTTGACCTCTAGGTTAAGAGGCAAGGGGTTTTCCAACTGATCCAACCCTACTTGTTCCCTTAAAGTTTCATTGATAGTGTATAATGTTTGTTGTTTTTTTTCCTAAAATAAACTCACATTTCTACACAAAGTGCATACCCTATGTGGTTTAAAAAAGAAGTGCATACACTTTGACAAATTTTTGGCTCCGCCACTTACGCAATGGAAAATTACTGTTGTAATGTTGTTTCTGTTAAGTTATATGGAATTTCGATTGAAAAAAGTATTATTTTGATTTCCAGTGTCATAATAATGTGGGAATGAAGTTTATTGATTCATATTGGGGTTGTGCACTTGTGCGTTTTTTTGATTAATAATGTGCTTCTTATAATTGCTTATTTTGGAGTGCGTAATTAAAATGAAACCAAAATCATATTTCTAAAGTCATAATTTAGGGATGAGCACGGTACCGATCCTGTACCGAATTAGTGGTACCGATTTTTTCACGAGCATAAATCAGTGGTACCGGTACCGTACCGAACGGGATTCGGATACCGGTACCGGAAAATCGGGTTTTCCCCGTTTTTTTTTCTGGAATTTCCTGATTTGGTACTGGTCCCGTACCGAATTAGTGGTCCCGATTTTTTTTTCACCTTATTTCGTAGTCCCGGTACCGTACCGTATATCGGGAATAGTACCGTTTCGGTACGGTTCCGGTTCAGTTCCGGGTTTCGGGTCGAAATGTTCATCCCTAAGTCATATCTTACCTAGAACACATCATTTAAACGGATTAGATTGAAATTATAAAATAGTATCCTTCGTTTTTGGTCTTATTTCAATTTTATACAAAATAAGCAATTCTAAATACTGTTTCTTGTATCGCGTATCTATAAGTAGAAGCATGAGCTGAAAGAAAAAGAACCAATCCTGATCAGTAATGTCCCTCTTATATTTGACATGCTATATTTATGCTAGGTTTGGGTTCTGACTGTTACTTTTGAAATTATGTGCATGTAACGATGGATATGAAGATGGATTCCAGTCTGTTGGAACGAGCAAATTGCCGTGCGAAAGGTGGATCACCTGGATTTAAAGTAGCTATACTAGGTGCAGCCGGGGGCATTGGTCAACCGCTTTCCATGTTGATGAAGATGAATCCTTTGGTGTCGGTTCTTCATCTATACGATGTTGCTAATACTCCTGGTGTCACTTCCGACATCAGTCACATGGACACCGGTGCTGTCGTAAGTTCCATCCTACCAACTTCAGTCTCTATTGAATCTGATCATTGTTTATATATTGTCTGCTAAGATAGTTTTTGGAATGTAGGTGCGTGGTTTTCTTGGTCCGCAGCAATTAGAAAATGCGCTTACTGGGATGGATCTTGTCATTATTCCAGCTGGCGTTCCTAGAAAACCAGGAATGACAAGGGATGATTTGTTTAATATCAATGCAGGAATCGTTAAGACTCTTTGTGAAGGAATTGCTAAGTGCTGCCCGAAGGCTATGGTTAACGTGATTAGCAATCCTGTAAATTCTACAGTCCCAATTGCAGCAGAGGTTTTTAAGAAGGCAGGCACGTATGATCCAAGGAGACTGTTGGGAGTTACCATGCTTGATGTAGTTCGGGCCAACACTTTTGTGGTATGCACTTAATTATGAATCATACTCTATATGCATAAATCATAATCTTGTGATATTAGAACCGTATAGATAGTTACGCGTATATGTTATTATGTTATCCGTTCACATTTCCTATAACGTCTATTCTTTGCTTTAAATTTATTTGTCATTTATCTGAAGGCTGAAGTGTTGGGACTTGATCCAAGGGAAGTTGATGTTCCAGTTGTGGGCGGTCATGCCGGTGTTACCATCTTACCCCTTCTATCCCAGGTACTGAATTCATTTGGTTTTTAATATCTTTTTAGTTGTTGAAAAATGGATTATTTGGTCGAATGGTCGGTATTCCCTAATGGCCCCGTTTAAGAGATTAGAGTCCCCCTTAAATCGTCTACCCATCAATCAATATATATACACTTCACTAATTCATAGAGTTAAACATAATTGGAGGACGCACTTGAACACTTTACAGAGAGTACATTGTGGATACCATAAGAATTTATAACTTGTGTTTCAGATTAAGCCTCCATGTTCATTTACTTCAGAAGAAGCTGCATACCTGACATCTCGTATCCAAAATGGCGGAACTGAAGTTGTTGAGGTAAACCGTTAGTTTCAGTTTGCATTCAACAAATCTTCTTTCACTTTTATAAATAAGCAATCTGAATTATGGACTATTTTACAGGCAAAAGCTGGGGCAGGATCTGCAACTCTTTCCATGGTTAGTAGCTGCTATAAATTGTTTTAAGTACTCTTATACGATCCAAATGTACAAAATAATGTTATTTCACCATCTGATTATTCTTATTCAAATTCTTAGGCTTATGCTGCTGTTAAGTTTGCTGATGCATGCTTGCAAGGGTTAAGAGGAGATGCAAATGTGATTAGATGCGCTTTTGTGGATTCTGTGGTATGTTGTCATGTTTGACCACTAAAAACATCCTACAGAAATATTTTCCATTATTTATATCGTGGTTGTCCCATTCCAGTTTATTTACTAAATTAAATTTATTAATCGGTTATAAAAGCATCTTCGAATAAAGTTAATGACTGTTCTCTTGCAGGCTACAGAATTGCCCTTCTTTGCATCAAAGGTTAGGCTTGGCCGTAATGGCATTGAGGAGGTTTACGCACTTGGTCCCGTGAATGAATTTGAAAGGTAATTGTTGGTTAATACCATTTTCGGTATATGCAAATTGTTACCATCCCAAGATTAGTGCGTGGTATTTCTTAATAGTTGGTTAACTGAAATTTTTTTACAGGACTGGTTTGGAGATGGCAAAGAAAGAGTTGGCTGCAAGCATCGAAAAAGGTGTTTCATTTGCTGCCAAATGATGATCTCGTTTTAAAAACTCACACTGTAGAATAAGAAGGTGGTGTTGCTGGTTTCGTCTTGATTTTGTATCGAAGTGCTAAAAGAGAAAATAGAGGTGCATTACTGCCAATATATGAAATAAGTGATCTTTTCTTAAGGCCTAGATTACATTTTGATGTTAAATATGTGGGTCAAGTGTTTTCTAGTCGTGGTGAATCAAAAATAATTAAATGCAGTATATTGAATTATCTTTAAATTTACATAAATGTAGGGTGTGCCGATATAACTTCAGGCGCAGATTTAAATTTACATCTGAATACAAGTGAAACAGCAAGAAGATAACGTACATGTTAGAGTTTCTTTTTATTTTTATACTTTCGAGAAAAACAATATGAATAGTATGATTTTTTTTTTTTTTTTTGAAAAGTATGAATAGTATGAAATATTTAGGTTGTTACACAGTGAAGCTTTACCCGCGGAGTCAATATTTTACATATAAAATTTTCATATGCTGAGGTACACAGATTGATTGTTTAGACTTGCATGGATTTGTCTGCTAATTGTTATGAGATCATTCTAGATTACATTTTTTTTTTGGACAACACTTTTTAGGTTACTTATTATTTGTTGTTAATAAGATGGGATTAAAACTGTTGTCCATCTAAAACTGTAAGTAATCTTTTTTATATAATAAAACAAAATCTCAAGCGGGGACTTTTTCATTTCAAAAAAACGAAACCATACCTTATTTAGTAATAATATTATTTAAAAAAATATATTATTTTCTTATTAGATAACATTTTATATTTATCCATAACACAACTGTTGTCCATCTAAAACTGTAAGTAATCTTTTTTATATAATAAAACAAAACCCCAAATGAGGACTTTTTCATTTCAAAAAAATGAAACCATACCTTATTTAGTAATAATATTATTTTTAAAAAAATATTATTTTCTTATTAGATAACATTTTATATTTATCCATAACACAAGTAGAAGATAAATACAAAAAATATAGATAACATGTAATTAACAATAAGATTAAAATTTTTAAATAATTATCTTTAATAATAAAAAACTATAATTAAATATCATAAATCAAACAAAACAAATATTAAATTATTTGTTTTTAATAAATAAAAATATATGATTCAAAAAATTTAAAAAAAAAAAAAAAAAAAAAAAAAAAAAAAAAAAAAAAAAAAACTATAGTAGATTTAACAATAAATGATAAGCCAATGGGGTATATTTTTAAGTTTATCTACATCTAGTTGGGCTTGTATGTGGGTTAGTAGTCTTAAAGTGGTCCAATGTTGTTTTGCTCCATGGATTTATATCTTTGTGTCATATATGTATTACAGACACTTGATTGGAGAGCGTTTGTTTGTAATGCTTGGGTTCCATTATATTCAATCATCTTGATTGGAGAGCGTTTGTTTGTAATGTTTGGTTTTGGATATAAATCTTTGCCTTAGAAAAGAACTTTGTTAGAATCATGTCTACAAACTTTGTTACTCAAGTAAAGCAAATTACTTCAAGAGTCAAGACAACACAGTTTAGAGTTTAGACAGTGTTCCTTTTTCACTGGTGTGGACGTATAGTCCGGACTGGGCCAGGAATGGGCCAGGCCCGGCAGACAGCGGCTCACTCTACGTCTAAACCCTAATTCCATGCCTTATAAATATAGGGCTGGGGTTCTCTTCACAACACAACATAACAGGTTACCCTAAACCTAACTCTTATAAGTCATATCGCACTGATACTAACTTGACCGTCGGAGGTGGATCCCGGAGCTACGGCCTCAGGGCCACTCCTAACGGGTTCTCTTTGTTGACAGGTCTACTCAAGGCTTGAGAAGACGACAAACGGCCCAAGGAGAGTCGTCAAATCCAGTCCGCGCCAGATTATGCATCAACAAGTGGCGCCTTCCGTGGGACCCGAATACAACAAGTTTCGTGTTCTCACATCACCGGAAAGCAACCATCGAGTTCAAAAGCCGGTAACTTTATTTTTTGTACGCGAGACACAGATATATGGCTGTGTATCCATCTGCGTCGGGCTTAAAACCTAAAGATATATTTTTCCTTTTGGTCAAAAATATACGGCTGTGTTCCACGAATTATGTTTTTTTTTTTGGTCAAAAATATACGGCTGCTCAAAACCCAAAAGACATGACATGAAAGGATAAAAACAAAACTTATTATGTTTTCTTTTTCATTAATTTGTCTCCTGTGTTCCACGAATCAAAAAGGGAAAAGAAACAATATAGTACTCCCTCCGTCCCATAATAAGTGTCCACAATGGAATCTTGGAATGTCCCAAATTAAGTGTCCATGTTGTATTTCAACCAATGAGAAAAAACTTTAGTGGGTAAAGATGATATTTGATTGGTGGAGAGTGTAGTTAGTGGGATTTCCTAAAATTTTGTGCAAATAGAATATGGACACTTAATATGGGACGGAGGAAGTAATATGCATGGTAATGATTATCATACATATGCATACTGATGATTTTTATGCATGCATTTAATTGCATCCATTGGTTCTTTACTTCTTATACATGCATATGTAATAAAACCCTTTGTGGGTTTTGATCGTGTGATGATCCAAGTGATCAAGAACAAGCAACGTGTTTCGTTGTTTAAGGGAAGCAGCAAGCAGTAGACGTATATAACAAAGATTGGTATGTTTGTTTATTTGTCTTATCTCTTTCATTATACACGATTGATTATATATCACTACGGTAGATTTACAACAAGTAAATCTCGCAATATCTTTTAAATATTGAAAAGATTTTATGTAAATCTTTTCACTTGGTAAACACGATTTTACCTATAGCCGCACTAAGTCCGCACGATCGGACCTACTTTATCTTTTAGCCGCGAACAACGCAGTCACGATAAATCTACCCGCGTTAGGCCATGCGTCCGGACATCTTTGCAGCTTTGGCGCCATGAGCGCACTGTCACGTACAGGCACCACGATGCTAGTCAATCGCCATGAGCGCACGAGACAAAAAGCCGTGGTCATCTGCGATCATCCACAAACGTTAGAGTCTACGCGGTCAAAATACATCCATCTGCGTCTGTACGTGCAATTGAAATTATTAGTCGCGGTCACGGTGTGTCCATCCGCGCCATTATTTTTATTAAAAAAAAAAGACCAATAAATCGCCATGAGCGTACTGCGTTCGCAGATTAGCTACGTGTTACTACTCTTATATAGTTGGTAAAACCTCACGATAGGCGTAATTCGCACTACTACTTCTCTTATGTGTTACTTTCACATGCTATGTGATATATACTGCTTCACGATAATCTTTTACTTCGTTAGGTTTTATAGGTTGCGATTCGCGGCATATACTTTTAATATTTGCATTAAGTGTTTTTCAGGATTTGAAAAACTAAGGTTAATGCTCTTACACGAGTAGCACCATCAAACTTGGGGGGCTATCAGGGTATATAATACCACTGTTTCTGTACAAGTCACGCAGGCATATTTGAAAGCAGATCGTACGTAAGAGGTATTGCAAGCCCGGTACAAAGACGGATTTAAATATTCGCACCATCTTGCCGCAGGGGAGACGTCCTCTGACGGTTGTAAAGACGAATGTAATGTTCGCGCACAGCGCGCACCTCTATTGCGTACAGCGCGCATCTCTGTCGCGCACAGCGCGCATCCTTGTCGCACACAGCGCGCACTTCTGCCACAGAAGCACGTCTTCTGTCACACCATGCTGCATCGCTACTGGAACAAAAGGTACGCCCTTACCCAAGATGCAGCATGCGGAATCCACCTTCACCATTGTGAGACAATCACAATCGCAATCCCAGTGCGCACTTACGCATTTGGGCTGCGCAGTATGGTCTGTCCCATGTGCGCACCCGAAGTTGCGCACACATGGTTGATTGGGTCTACGCGGCCATGAACAGAGCTTAAGTCTAGCATAACATAGCCACGCACTATGTCATACTAAACTTGGGGGGCTTGTGGACGTATAGTCCGGACTGGGCCAGGAATGGGCCAGGCCCGGCAGACAGCGGCCCACTCTATGCCTAAACCCTAATTCCATGCCTTATAAATATTGGGTTGGGGTTCCCTTCACAACACAACATAACAGGTTACCCTAAACCTAACTCTTATAAGTCATATCGCACCGATACTAACTTGACCGTCGGAGGTGGATCCCGGGGCTACGGCCTCGGGTCCACTCCTAACGGGTTCTCTTTGTTGACAGGTCTACTCAGGGCTTGAGAAGACGACAAACGGCCCAAGGAGAGTCGTCAAATCCAGTCCGCGCCAGATTATGCATCAACAACTGGGCTTAAACCTTTATTTCTTTTTATTAGGAAGGTTCACAAAAACTTCTCTCTCAATTAAGAGGCTAAAATAGATATATATTTAAGCCACTTAATTTAGTAAAACATATTGGGATTCCATCCAACTGTCGTAAATGGTAGAAACATATTGGACTTAGTTTCTTTGAATATTTCTGCAACATCTCGTAATTGGTCACATGAACTTGAACTGATTGTTTACATTAAGGTATGTCATCCTTAAAATGTGGTCACGAATAGTGCCGTCTCTGAGTTTACAGAGGCCCTGTGCAAAATTCAGTTTACCGACAAAAACGGGGCCTATAATAGAAAGTAAATAATTTTCTTAAAAGATAGAAGGATAAATAATTGTTTACAAGATGCTCTGGCTAGCATTTTTAATGCAACGCTTTAAATCAAATACATGAAATCACTTTTATAGAATATGTTTACATATCATATAAAAATTTTGAGGCCCCTACAATTTGAAGGTCTTGTGCGACAGCACACCTTGCACACCCTCGTATACGGCTCTAGACACGATTTGCATCATCAACCATACGGTTATGAGATTAGGGTTTCCTGTTATTGATGTCTTTTAACACTTTTAGTTAAACCAGATGATACATATTATTGTGTACGGACCATAGTTTGTCACCCGACTAGCTTGTTCAAGTGGTGAATTCTTTGTATAATTCCTACATTATTGGTTCGAGCACATATTTGTTTTCCATTGTTGAGTGGAAAACTGGAAATACAAAGTGAATAGACGATATATGCTTAACAGGTTCATTTGATACCCTTAAATTTCAAATCCCATGATTTGTTCACCTTAATGGTATGAGCATATTGAGCCCAATGCTACATTATATTGTTCTTTGATTAAAGCCAAGTCACATCATAAACCAAGTTTAGTAAAACAGGTCACACTAAAAACAACGTATAAGTACTCCATTAGACACGTTCCTAAGTCACTTGACCTATACGATTTCACTTTCCATACTTAGAATATTTTTAAGACACAAAAACTATGTTAGCCTTGGTTATGGTCGACATGCTTTGGTCTCGTATTTCCTAAACTATACATACAACATATCATTTTTATGGCATAAACCTTTAGTTCACATGGAAAACTAATAAGCTAGGCTTTAAACTCACTCCCATAACATCATATGATCCCTCGTTAAAACGGATCATTTTTCGCCTCATCAGTGGCTTATTTTAAAACTTTTTCAGCTTATATAAGTTTATTATGTCATAACAAACTTAAGCCTAAAAGTTTCAAAATAAGCCACAAAATGCAAGCTTATGAAATAAAAACTCGAAAATCACATAAACCATAAGCCCACTATATAAGCCTAAACAAACACCCTAGCAGCTTAATAAGCAATCCCTAATCCACCACTGCCCCAATAGCAAGTCCCCACGACACTACTTTTTTTTTTTCTATTTTTTTCTTTTCTCTTTTTTTTCGATTTTTTTTTTTTTTTTTTTTTTTTGCATACACTCTTACCCTACCATCCAAAATAATACATCATAGGGGATGAAAATTCCCCTTACACTGCGTTGTAAAATTTTGGGGGTGTCACAGAATGGTATCAGAGCTTTAGTTATAGCGAATTAGGTCGTTTTCAAAACCTAAACTATAACTGATTTTCAAAATTTTTTTAAGTCTTTCACCATTGTTCGATATCCGCGCATGCTTGCTCCCAGGTAATAACCAGCGAGACCTAAGAATTGACGAATTTCGGTTAGAGTGGTGGGTGACGTCCAACCTTTAACTGCTTCTATCTTCGCGGGATCTACATGGATACCTTGGTTGTTGATGATATGGCCTAAAAATTGAACGGTAGAAATCCAAAAATCACATTTGGAAAACTTGGTGTACAACTTTTCTTTCTTAAGTAACTCCAAAATAGTCCTTAAGTGTTCGGCATGCTCTTCTTTGTTGCGCGATAAGAGTCGATTTTCTCATCGATCGAGACCCGTATCACCAAAAGTTAAATGACACGACTTCTAGATATTGTTTCAAGGTTTTCAAAAACGCCGAGCTTGACCATTATTACTTAACGTACAATATTTCGCGACTAGTTTTACGAGGCCATATCGGGCATATTTTTTCAAGTAACGAAAATGCTATTTTTGCGACGAAAACCTTATATTTGCCGATAAGACACCAAACAGGGATCGTGGAGTACCGTTTCAACCTATTTCCATGGAAAGTGGTATTGGGACCATATTTGCGAGTCTTGCTAAATGGGCTTCCACATATTGTCTTAATTAGTACAGACATCTTGGACTAAATTAACTGTTTCTTTGAGTCTTTTTGCACGATATTACTATGATATAGTAATTGGTCAGATAAACCTGACCTGAATTATTTACTTGAGGCGTGTCATCCTTGGAAGTGTGGTCACAAATTGCATCGACTATACGTTTGTTTTTCTTTGTCAAGTCGAATTACAAAGTTTGAGGCATTATAAGCTTAAATCATTGGGTATATTTCACTGAATACTTTGAGACAAACCTTTGATAACTTGTCTCGTTGAAAGTTCAACAACCTCTGGTTGAAAACAAGAAATTAGTTAAGGTGTTGAAGTATATCCATAATCCACGCGCGTCTCAAGCCTAAAATGGCCATTATTCTCGACTAAGCGTGTAATACAGTTTTGTTTCATTATTATTATTAAGCTGAATCTTTTTACTATGAGTATGACTCGGTCAATAAGACTATTGTGTAGCATATGCATCAACTAATCACATGACAAAACTTTGTAACAAACTTAATGGTGGGCACAACTGGAAGATGTATACATCTGAAATTTACAATGCATGGCTTTTGTTCACTTAGAATAATCTTGGGGACTGAAAACAAAAGAAGTAAGCTTTTAGATAATTTTTTGTCCTTCCTCATGGTTCTTAGTTTACCCCTGCCAACCCCACAAATGATAGACAAAACAAAAGGGATAGAAAATGGGTACAATAATGATGGAGCCCATATTTACTACAGTATATAAATCCTCAAATTTTCTTCCGATTGTACCCATCTTTTTTGACAATATATTATTAAAAGATAAAAGTTAAAGTTAGGGGCAAAAATTTATTTCCATTGGATTTACCAAAATCAAGTCCAAAGCCCCCATGTGTTTCCCTATCAACTTTGTTAGATTCTTACTGTTTTTCAATCAAAAAAGGTCATATTTCTCATAAAGTTGTCTCCCCTTATTTGATATAAGTGCTCTTTTATTTTATATCAGCCATATGAAATATGATCAGATCCATGGTATGTTAAACAATAACGTATTTTCTCCCCTTATAAGAAACTCTTATCTAGAGAAATCGATGTTGAATTAATCGAACTTGTTGATTGCAAGTAGAATATCCGCAGTTGATTATTACTAAAATTTAGTTTTATTTAGAACTACGGCTATTTTATTACAACGCAAACCAACTTACAGAAAAAGAATATATATATATATATATATATATATATATATATATATATATATATATAAAAGTGGATGATCACAAGAGCAAAAAAAAAAAATCGCCCTAACTTACAAATAATCACATCCAGAAATAGGGGTGAGCATCGGGACGAATCCCGACCCGTCCCGACCCAACGGAAAAACCCAAACCTACTCCCGACCCGATAATGGTCCCGACTCGTCCCGAATTCCGATAATAGTCCCGAATCGTTCTGAATCTTGATTTTGGCTGTGTTTTCTCGGAACCATCCCGACTCCCGACCCGTCCCGAATCCCGTTTACCAGGAAAACGCAAAACGACTCCTGACCCGATTACAGTCAGATCAGTATCGGGAAGGAAGTCGGGTGTCGGGATCGGGACGGGAGTTGGGTGCCAGTCGGGATTGCTCACCCCTATCCAGAAACTAAAAATGAATAAACTCTCACGGCCAGAGATCGACTTAAAGCTAGGTGTAACACCCCAAAACTAATTATATTATTTATGAGTTAATTTGCTTATTTGGAAAATAATAATTTTTTTAAGGCATTTGAAAAATAATAAAGTAAAATTTAATTTGTTTGTGTATTAATAAAAGTATTTAGAAATATAGAAAATAGATGAAAATGGCATGAGTTGTAACAACTTATTGAGGTAAGGGTAAAATTGTAACTCAACTAAAAATGTATCCACATTAGAAAACTTGTTATGTTTTCATAAAGAGAAAATTTCAAAAATGATACAAAAATCCACCATTGATCCATTATATAGCCGCACTAACTCATTTTCAAAACCGTTTTTCCTATGGCGTTTTTTGGCCAAATTCCTGATAACATGTAAATAAATATGTAGTAATTAATTAAATTTAATAATGATTAAATGGATAAAATAAATATAAAAGGCTGGAAAACTTGCAATATCGTTGTCAAAAATTGTTAGTCGACATTATTTATTGGTTTTGGGCTTAGTTATTGTATTTAGGCTTAGTCCGACTTCTAAAATATTCATTGTGTAATTATATAATTTAATCTGTTATTAATGAATGCGAGATAATCATTTGAACCAACATGGTATCACAGCCAAAGATCTTAGACCCTAAAAACCCTCTAACAAACAATCGACCCTAACCCAACATACAAAACTTACGTCCTTTTTTTCTTATATAAACAACTCGAACTCATTAAATCCTAATCCACCATGATAGGTTCTACTGCTCCCCTCGTTCTAACACAATCAGAAAAATTATTAATTGTTCTTAGCGTGACTTCCCTTGTTCCCGTTAAGCTAGACGTGGATAAACTAAAATACTCATCATGGATTTTCTTTTTCAAAAATCTTTGCAATGGTTTTGAAGTTACTAAACATATACTAGGCGACTCCACTGGTGAATCGTTTAGTGCTCATGCCCCTCCAACTACCAAATGGTTGAAAACAGACTCCATCGTCAAATTAAGGATCTTTTTTACGTTATCTGAAACACTCCAATAGCGCCTTGTTGTTTGGCGGATCCCAAAACCGCTAAAGAAGCATGGGATCATACTGAGAAGATTTTTCTTGACAATAAACATACTAAATCCATTAGTTTGAAGAGTGAATTGCGGATGATCAAGCTTGGTGGTCTTACCATCGATGGCTACTTTCGTAAGATTGAATGTATCACGAATACTTTAACTAGTCTTGGTTCACCCATTAGCAACGATAATGTTGTTACATAAGCTCTTAATGAGTTGAGTGACTGTTATTTACAAAAAATGGTCCTTCAAGTTTTAGTAAATTGGCAATAAGAGCCTTTTAAGATATGTAGTTTGACAGTTTCGACCCTTGAGTTTATTAAGTGCATTAATTACATGGATTTGTAACATGTTCGGTGCGAACTTGTAAACTTGCCTTAGATATAATAGTTGCGTTGTTATTTGTAGATTGATGATAGTTACACCGGATTGTAAGTGGTTATTCACTATTGCTTAGCTACTCTGATTGTTTGAAACGTAAAAGATATATTGTGGATTTTGAAATAAAATTTATTAGTGTGAAATCCGAGTGTAACACTAGATGTGATTTGTCGCTCCCACATAGCACGTGTTCAAACCAATCAAACCACTGGTTCAGTCCTACCACTTCAAATTATCTTTTTTTTCGTCCTAGCAACGATCCACCCGAACACCCTTCCTTGAACAAATCTGGACTTTGCGACCCGTTCATTTTGAACACCAGTAGCCCATATAAAGTACAACACTGGCCATATCTATCTTTTAAGCCCTGTAAAAGCGGTAACTTCAACTAGATTAAACACATATTCAACTGAGAAAATATTTTGCATGCCTACATCCCACTACTTCTAAAGTCGGCCTAACTTTTGGGCATAGAACAAAGCAATCATCTAATGATTTGATTGAATCCTCACAACCTGGACATAAAACCAAATGTAAGTCGATACGCATAATGCAAAGAATTACTCGACTTGTGATTCTCCTGTCCTACAACGCCATATAAAGATAGACATTTGCTTTTGATCAAGTTATGTATATAGTCATACGTCCGTCGTCTAATTGTATATGAGAAAGTGAGTAACTTTTAGGCATATGGACGATTAATAGCAGAATGAGTGGCGAGATATAAGATGTTTTATTTTATTATTTTAAAACATATGATACCAGTCTTTAAGGTATGTCATTGATTGTACAATATTTTTCACTACCAGGCGTTGCAATCGTGATCGAATGATTAGGGGATGTTTGGTAAGTTAGCCGAGTTATTCGTAACCTGAAATAAGACAAACAAAGACACTACGGTAAGTGATGCACAGGAATTGGACCCTGGTACGTGATATGATGGTCTGAATGTATTTGGAAAAGTGTTAAGAGTGTTTGAGAGCATACTGTAACCAGGTGACCGGCCAAACTAGTTATAGGAGGGTGAAAATAGGGTTTGGCAAGCTTGAGCACAATATTCGGAGATCATGGGGGTGTCCCTTGATCTTAGGTAACTGCTAGGGTTTAGTGACCCCGTACTCCTCTTTAGCAGGAAAGTTGAGGATGAGTGTAGGACATGGGTAAGACTAAGTCAAAGTGTTCCTCCGTCTTATGGTCTTCGAATGATACACCTTGAAGGATGTGAGGCTTCAATTGTTGAATTCCCTAACTGGTAACCATTGTTTACAAATCGTTTGATGTCAATAGAGACTTTAGGGATTTGACCTAGTATTTCAAAGTATAGAGTTCGAGAGAGTTCGAAAAGGAGGCCATCGAACTGCTCGAAGAATTCTTCTTCATAAGTCATGGTTACTGATAACGTATAGTACGGACAGCGGGCCTACTGGACCTGGACTGTATTATACACATAGGCCTGGACTATTTCATAAAACAGGGCCTAGACCGATTCACGCGTAACTAGGCTCCGGTCCTAAAAACAAACTAGGCCCCGACCCAACAAACTGACAAACCGGATACGACTAAAGCCCAAGCCCCGAGCAAGGCACGGTCTGGACATGTACGGATCACTTAAAGCGGCACTCCCGAAGTACGCTGGTCGACTGCCCCGCGGTCCAGAAAAGTGACCCACGTCCACAAACATTGATTAAGCTGCGGACCATCTCCCGAAGAGGGTCCCACTTCGGCCACTATGGTGATATGCGAAATGCTAGGAAACCCTAGTATTTCCACCGCCTATAAAAGGTAATCTCGATTCCCACTTTCGAGGTATGACTTTCTCACTCATCCCAATACATACATATTTCTCTGACAACATGAGTACTTACTCTCTCGCCGGAGCTTAATCGTGGGGTCCATCCCCACGATAAGGTTAATGTAGAACCTTGTAAAAATTTCTTGTAATTATATCGTTAATAAATAAATAATCTTTCGTTACCGTTACTGATTCCCATTATTTCAGAAAAATTTAAAATTTCTCTTATTATATTATTTTGTCGTTATCACAAAATAATATAAATCACGAAATGACGGAACCAATCCTCGACACGTTACTCGAAACCTAAACATTTCATTTATACTAATTTTATTTCTAAACCTTAATTAAATTTCACTAATCCTAAATTAAAATTCCTAATTACACTTAAATACAAACGGGCCCTTAATCTTTTCCAGCCCAACACCGGTTACTATTCATCAGGCCCAAGGCCAAAGCCCAACTCCAAATCTTAATATTTCATTTGTTCGACTAGGAATTAAGCTCCAAAATGCCTCTCGTATTCTTGATTCTTTCACACGACTCATGAATATTTTTACACCACCTCATTCACCACCTAGCCAACTAATAGTGTGTTGAGTGTCATGTTCATAGGACGACGTTTGATACATTTTTAAGAGGCGAAGTGATTGACAAAAACTCAATCCAATCGATATGCAATAAACTCAATTCTTAACCGTTTTGTTTCCCATTTGTTCCTAAGTGTTCCTAATAACATTTCTAACATGTTTTCATGTTTAAATGTCAATAATGATCAGCTATATTCAAGTTGTACACGATTACTCAATTCGTGTATAGAATAAATAGGTTGGTCGACATTCTAGTGAATCACCCAAGCATGCACCTTATTTCAAGCTCTCACAATTGATATTATATGATAAAAACTCAGCCTATAACCTATAGTTACTGACATTGCATAGTATTTTTGGTTTCCTTGAAACTATTACACTTACGTGTGATAAAAAGGCACCATATATACTCCTTGTGCATGCATCCGTTTCTATCATTCACCATACACTTTCAAACTCTCAAAACTTCCTAATAATTCTCTCTTGAAGGCCAGAAGTTGTTACAAGATCGTTTGGAAGCAAGAAAGGATTATCGGGTTTAATATACACGTTTATTATTTTGGGTTATAGTCGAATTTGATCGTATCTTGTGTTTCATTCTTCCACTCTCGACTCTCTACCACCCAAGAGGTGTAGTAAGTTGTTTTAACCTCATTTCCATTCAAGTTACGCGTTCAAAATGTTTCATGCACCATATATATGTCATATCGATCGTATATTAGTTTTCTATATATTTCTACGTACATACTTACATATAGTACACGATATGTGACTAGCCTCTATCTTGGAAGGCCTAGGAGTCACGACACACACATATTTCACGTTAGTTTCACTCTACATGCATCAAACGAACCTATTTTTGAACCATGCTCAATCGGATGAAAAACTATATAAACGCTTAGAAAAATATACTAAGTCTTTACATATATATAAACGCCTCATACCTGCCAAGAAACGCTCGTATAACTTTAAATATCACGTAATAAGCATACCATATTCTTTCACGACCTATTAGACCACCTAACTAGCAAACGATTTCGTATATATAACTTGTGAAAATAAGTTGATCTCGACACATAATTTTCACCAAAGTAAATCGCTATCGATCTCATTTAAAACATATGATTTTTAACGATTGGGCCTAAAACCCCAATAAGCTGAAAATAAGCTATTCTGATAAGCTAGCTTATCTAAACTTTTTGATATAAAAATAGAACATGAAAAATGATAATTTTGATGAGCTCAACTCCTCTCACGATGTACGGATTTTAAAATGTTAACGGGCCTAGATTTCAACTCGTTAAAGGCCCATTTATTGAAAATAAGCACTTTTTATAAAATAAGCTGTTGAAATAAGCTTATTATTTATTAAATAAGCCACGGAAAAGTTTTATATAATTTTTCTAATCATTTTGTAACTTTGGACTAAAAATGTAACGCGATGACACCTAGAAGGACTAAAATTGTAAATATTGAAAAGTGAGGACTCAAACTGTAAAAACAGAATCATAAGGGTAAAAATTGATAATAGATAATATTCTAAGCCTAGGTTTGACTATTGGACAATTAGAGGACTATAATTGTAATTTATATATAAAAAGGGCTAACGGTGTAACGCAAACGTCGTTAGGGTAAAAATGGTAAAAATTGGAAAAGGACAAGGACTACACCTATTCTATTTAACATTCGTACTTATTTTCTATTTTCGTAAATTTATTTCATATGCATTTAAACTTTCATTTTTATTTATATATATTATTTAACGTAACGTTAATAATATATATAACGATATTTCAAAAATTAATATTATTACTTATGGTTAAAAATGTAAAACTTCGATTAATAATTTAAATAACGTATTTTGTCATATCATGCATAGCATAAGAATTTCACTGCACATCATCTATTCGTCATAACGAATAATTATTATTCGTTATTCGTTTCGTATTTACCAAATGGTATTTGGTCAAATTCTCAGATAAATCTATTTATCGGGTTGTATTTCGAAGCCATTATCATAAATTCGTCCGACTTTATTTTCTTCATTTCAGTATTAATCAAGGTGAGTCATAGTCTCACATTTACTTATTTTCAAACTCCGTGAGGGGGATACATGTTATAAACAGATCACAAGTAATTTTCTGTATGCTACCTGACTTGATATATGCCTAAGTTACCTATTGCCAAAAGACCCTTGATCATGAGCCATTAATCACTGTTATGTGAACGCGAATATAATGAATAGATCTATTTAAGGTTTGACAGCCTATCCCATTAATACTTGACGGAATGCCATTATGCATGTGGTTAGTCGTATTAGTCGTGATAAATTATATTTGAGTAAAAATAGGAATTGGAAAATCACCTATTACATGAGGGCAATATTATCATTAATTTGATAACACCTCCGTATTTACGGTATTTGTTAACGTTTTGCGTGTCATGAGACTTATAGCAATATATACTGCAATATCAAATTTTTAACTGATTGTATTTCCAATACAATCTTATTTGTATATCAAAACGATTACTAAATTCAAACTCTATGATATCACTCAACATTTTTGTTGACTTTTAAACATGTTATCTCAGGTATTTAGCAGGGGAAGCAAGCATGGAACAGGCGGAAACTTCAAAACTTATCTACTTTATTTAAATAATGGTGTAAAATAAAAGATGTTTGATTTAGTTTAAAACATCAATACTCTTATTATAATACTCTGAATGTGACCTCTTGTATTTGAATCTTTATTAATGAACTTATATTTTTAAAACGTCTCTTTCGAGCTGTTTTCTATCATTATGACTTCGATCCTGACCGTAACACCCTAATTACTATTCCGCTGCCACATTTCAAATTAGGGGGTGTTACAGATTGGCATCAGAGACATAGTTATAGAGAACCAAATGTTTTTAAACATTGAACTATAACCACACTTTCAAATAAAGTAAATTTACACCATACTATTTTTCGCCCGCCGTGCCTGCTTGCTACCGTACTCAGTAAGTTAATCATTAATTTTATGATACTTTAATCTTGGTATATTAGAGTTTTACATTCTTTGAAAATAATAAATTCTTATTCTGCACTATTTACGAATCATTACAGTATTATTTCAATATGAGTATATCAGACTCCGATTCTGAGATTTCCGTCGCATCTGTTACGTCGCCTGTTTTTCGTCCTACCTTAGTACCTAACGCTGTTTCCCAAGAAACAGAACCATTCGAGCAAGATGAAATTGTAACAACGCCTGAAAATCCCGATGTTTTGGTTTTACCAACACATATACCATTACCGCATCATGAATTTGATTCATATGCACCCGATCACCTATTCGATCTTTTTTGCCAAACTTATCCATATACTTTTCACCATAGAGAACAAATTCCTGAAGAAGATATACCCGCATCCAGCCGACTTCGTATTTCCGACTCCACTCATCCACTTTCACCATCATTACCATATCCTCCTGGTTTTACTCCCCCAGCTCATATCTATGAAACTGGCGAGATTGCTAGGATGGAAATTATCCCTACTCTTTCACCTTCTGTAGTAGTGACGCGTTTGGAGCATCACGAAGAACAGATAGACTCGCTTCTTCAGATGATTGATTATTCATCATTTAACCATTCGGATACTATCAACAATACCATACATAATCTTATAGCCAATAGGATAGAGTTGCAGCGGGGTTTGGCTCAGATACATTCAGATATCTCCGAGACACGCTCTTTCGCGATATCATTGCGAAAAGAGGGACAAAACCGTACTTGGGAAGCCCAACTAGCATATCGAAGAGCAGATACATTGGAGAACCTAGTGGGAGATATGCAGATTCAACACCATACCGAGATGCAGGATCTCCGAACTCAGATTTTAGAGATGGGAGGACATTTGGACATACCTAACCATTAGAGGCAGTTAGTATTTGTATTAGTAATAAGGCATCTAAGCCTGCCGCATGTGGGCATTAATAAAGAATCTTGTATCGTTTTGTTATGAAAACTCAACTGATCAAATTATTAATGTTATGTTGTTGGTTGTGATATTACTATATACAAATGTTAATTTATGCTTATGGTTGTTCATGTGTATTAATAATGCATCTAACATATCGGAATAATTATGATTGTTGTATCAAAATAAAAACTACATATGGTGCCCAATTATTATTAGAACTCATAAATATTCATTTCCCTACTTCTCAAGATCATTTAAACAAAATTTTTGTTTAAAATTCTAAAGCTATATTTTTGTATTATCAATAGAAATATGGAGCATGCAAGTAGCAAAAATTCCAACCCTGAAGTGATCATGACACCTACTGAGGTTCAAAGGATGATTGTCGAGGGTATATCTGCAGCTCGTGAAGCTGATCGCTTGAATAACATCAATGGAGCAAACCATGAAGCTAATACATCTACTCCTCTTAAATGTACTTACAAGGACTTCATGACTTGCAAGCCAACTAATTTCAAGGGAATAGAAGGAGTTACAGAAATGGCCCATTGGTTTGAGCATACTGAGACAATCTTCAAGAGGAGCGGTTGTTCCGAAGATAGCAAAGTTACATTTGCTATAGGAGCTCTTCAGGGAGAAGCACTATCGTGGTGGAATACTACCACGAATGCTATGGGTCAGGATGAAGCTTTCAAACTCTCCTGGAATGAGTTGAAGAATAAGATGCTTAAGAAGTATTGTCCCAGGACAAAGATCAGAAAACTAGAGGATGAATTTCATCAGCTAGTAGTGAAGTACAATGATCTGAGGACATATGACAGAAAGTTTCTGGAATTGTCGGTGTTATGCCCAACAATAGTACCCGATGTTGAAAAAGCATTGGAGAAATATGTGGAAGGACTACCACCATCTATTGAAGGGGATGTTACCGCATCGAACCCCCAGACGGTAGAAGAAGCCATGGGACTTGCACAGAGATTGTTGACCCGGGTGATCAAAAGAGGTTCTACCTCCACGATCAATGAGCATAAGAGGAGTGCTGATAACCGTGGAAACAACAATAGCAACAACCGAAGCTACAACAACAACTACAGTGGTAACAGGAGCTATAACAACAACAATCAAAGCAGCAACCGCAACAGAGATCAACAACAGAACCGCAGTAATCATCATCAGCAGCAGAATCGTCGACAAGAAGCTGCAAGAGCTTATGCAGCAGAAAGTAAAGGTTATGCTGGAACTCTACCCCCGTGTAACAAGTGCAACATGCATCATACCGGATCATGTAAGGCTACTTGTGGCAATTGCAGAAGAATTGGACACATGACAAAGGACTGTCGAGTAACTGGAGCCAACACACAACCGATAGCAGTAAAGTGCCATGGTTGTGGTGAAGTTGGACATTACAGAACTCACTGTCCGAAGAATTCCAATAATGTTGCCCGAGGAAGAGCATATGTACTCGGTGATGGAAACACAACTCAGAATCCTGATGTTGTTACGGGTACGTTCCTATTAAATCAACACGATGCTAAGATATTATTTGATTCTGGAGCAGATAAAAGCTTTGTGTCTATGATTGGTCCCAAACCGTCAGATATTATTGACCAAGGTCAACAAGTCAAAGACAGCCTAGAATCAATACTCCGGTGATAGTATAGTGTTTCCCCGGGTCGTTATGTCCCGACGAGGTGTGAATTGTTAACAAACGGTTCTGTGATCGGGTGAATTTGGACGGGAAAATGGTTTGTGATTGATCTGAACTAAGGAATCTACAATGAAATAGCTTAAACAAGCTATGTGAATAAGACGGGAAGCTAAGAAAAACCAGAAACGTTTAAAACCTAAAAACGCGTACGTTACGTTTAAATAAAACGTAAACGTACAAAATAAAAAGTGAAAACGGAAATCTGAAAACACCCAGGGGGTGAAAATGACTTTTTTACAAACTAAAAGATAAAAGAAAATTTTTAGAAAATTAAAATAAATTTTTACACTAATTAATTATTTATTATTAATTAAATACTAATTATTAATATTAAAAACACTTAAATATAATTTAATACTAATTAAATACTAAAAAGGTGAAAATAAAATTCCTAAAATTATAAAATAACTAAAAACAACTTTTAAAATTAAAAATAAGTATTTTTGTCTTTTTGTGGTTTTTATATTAATTAATTACTAATTAATTACTAATTATCTAATTAAACTATTTTAAATTAAAAAAAAAAAAAAAAACTAAATGAACAGTGAAAATTATGAGAAAATTTCTAAAAATATTTTACAACTTATAAAAGCTAGAAAAAATATAAAAACAAGGTTTTACTTAATAAAAACTAATTATGCTATTTTAAACTTAATATTAATTAATAATTAATAAAACTAAAATTAATTCTAGTAAATACTAAATGGCCAAATAAAAATCTGAGAAAATTACTATAAATACTTTAATATATGAGGAATTGAATAAAAATATAAAATAGCTAAGTACTTAACAAAAATTTAAAAATGAAAATTAAAATTAAATTACATTAAATAGAAACTATCACTTAATATTAAATTTGTTTTTCTTGATTTTTCTTTTACAAACCTATTTAATACTTAAAAACAAACACTTTTTGTAAAAACAAACTTTTTGGAAATAAAAAATAAGCTGATTATGAAAGAAAAAGCCAAACAGTTGACTTTGTTTGACCAAGATGAGAAATAGGCTAAAATTGCATTAGGTGGGACCCACAATGGATGATTCAGACTCAAATAAGCTATGAGAACTTGTTTGAACCAAATTAAGCAATAGGGGTCAACTGAATAAGCAAATAAGCCACAATTAAGCACTTGTATACTTGTGTCAAATCTGAAAATGAGACAACTAAGGAGGGCTAAAATAGGTGGGTCCGAGTGGTCTCATGGTCAAACCAGTGGTCAATACATGTTGCCTACCGGGGGGGGGGGGGGGGGGGTTGAAAGGAGCTAAGTTGGACAAGTGGGGACCACTGTGGTGGCTGGAAACCACCACCAAAGGGTGGTGTTTGGGTGTGCAGCTGCTGAGACAGAGCAGGTAGCAGCCCTGCAGCTCTCTTTTGAGGGTTGTGGGGCCCACAGATAAAATCACAAAAATCAACTAGCAATGGGAAAATGAAGTTGAGGTGGTGGACACCAATCCCTGAAAAGTTCAGATCTTAAAACCTAGCACAAAAATCACTAAAATTATTGCTATTCTTGAAATTTCTGTCAAATGGAAAACTTTGACTTTTTGTGTAAACTCATAACTTTGACCTTTTTGAACTTTTGATGCTTCTAAACGATTGAAACATGTTTATTAAACCTAATGACAGCTAAATAAAACAATCTAAGCTAATTTTTTTATTGAAAACAAAGGTTGGGACTACCCAAACTCCAACAGTTAGGCTGTTGGGGTGAGTGGGGATGGATTTGGACTTTTGGGTGGTTGAAACTTTTTTTTAGAACATTACTTTACCTGATATGAACCTATGAAGTGTAACCATGCTAAAATAACAACAAAACAACAATACCACTACCTAGTAAAAGGCTAATCCAAACACCCCTAATGATGGGACTGTTTTTAAGATTTCAAGTGTTTAAGAAATATAAGCTGTTTTACTGATGCAATATGATCTTGTATGCTAGCTTGAGTCTAAATAAGTTAAGATCAAGCAACAAAAAGCCCTACAATAAGCTAAGGCAGTTTATGCTATTTGAGCTTATATATAACAGTTAATAAGTAAAGACTATGAGAACCAAACACAACTGTAGTAACTAAGCTTAAACATGCATAATAAGCTTAGGAAAATCAGAACTGAGCAGGTATAATGACTAAATAAGCACTAAGAAAAGAGCAATTCTCAAAAAGCTAATAAACTCAAAAGTAAACTATTTGATCAAACTTTATTCTAATGAATACCAATCTAAAAGAAAATAATAAAAAGCTAACTATAACTCTAATAAGCAATGAAATTAGCAGAGATAAGCAGATAATAAGCAATTGAATAGTAACATGTGAGAATGGATCTTACAGAAGCACTCCTGCCAACTATCATGAACCCAGAACCAAATTGATCACCTATTACTCCCCATGGAGTCCTAATATACCCAATCCATTGTCTGGATCAATTTTGCACATTCTTCTTCTTCTTCTCTCTTTTTTTTTTTTTATTTTATTTTTCACTAATATTTTTTTGTGTTTTTTTTTCTTTTTTTTTTTTTTTTTATATCTAACTAAGTTTTTTTTTCTACTAGCTTGAATAAGCTGCTGGGAGCTTATATGAGCTCTAAGAGTCCAAAGAAACAACTATGAATCAACAGATCCTAAAATTGGAATTTCAAAGTAAAAATTTAAATTTGGAAACTGGAATAGGAAACTTGAAATTGCTTGTAAAACTAGTCAATAATACAATTGAGACTACTGAATACAATGTTTAAAAGATTAAAATTACATTACAAATGAAAAGATAACTAATTCGACATAACTTAATTAAAACTCCAAAACTAACTTCTTTCCCTGGTGCATCTCTTCCCTTTTATATTGAAAGATTAGGGTTTGGGGTACCCCTTTGTCCTTTCCCAACAGCAATTTGAACCATAGGATGTGTGAAATTTAATCTTGACCTTTGCTTCTTTTTGGCGCCAAAATGGAAGTTGTAGTTTTCTTCTGATTTCTTGTGCCAGGGGGTGTGTTTTGGAGTGGAGTGTTTGTTTGGTGTGGCAAGGGGGTGGGAGGTGGAGTGTTTCAGAGGGTGAGAGTTGGTGTGATGATTGTGTTAGCAGGGGAGTTGCAGGGCTAGGGCTAGGGGTGAGGTGGAGGTTTGACCGAAGTTGGGGAGGTCAAAGTTGGGAGGTATTAAATTGGACAGGGTGTGGAGTGGGCTGAGTGTTGGAGTGGGCTGGATTGGGAGGTATAAGGTGGACCAGGCCAAGGGGTGTTGGTGTTGTTTGTTTATTTAATTGTAAGGTCCATTTGGTATATGTTATAATTGCAAGGACCATTTGTGTAACAAGCTGAAAGTTCAGGGGTAATTTTTGCCAACTGTTCCAAGTTTTCACAAGGACCTACTTTGCCAAGCTTTGAATTCCCATGGGCCATAAATGCAATTTTTCCACTTTTGAAATTCCCGGGGACCATAAATGACAAGTTTCCAAACTTGAGGGACCAATATTGTAATTTCCTCAAACTTCACACCAAAGGATCATTTTTGATAATTTATGATTTTTAAGGACCAAAAATGATTTTTTCTTTCAAAATTATCCCACCAGGGACCAAATCTGCCAAATACTGAAACTCTAGGGACCTTTTATTGCAATTTTGGATTTTGAGGGGTAAAAGTGTAATTTTCTCAAACTTTTTCACCCAAGGACTTATTTTGACAATTTTTGACTTTTCTTTGCCTTGGGTTGACTTTTCTTTCATTTTAAAACCTTAGGGACTAGTTTTGTCAATTTTTGAAACTTGGGGGACTGAAACTGCCAATTATGCAAACTTTGTTCGTTTTTCATTTGTTTTTAAACATTTTGCATCTAAAACGTATAAAACACAATTTTGGAATATTTTTAGTATTTTGATGCATTACTGAGTGTTTTTGTACGTTTTGGCAGTTCAGATACGATAAAAATGATGAGTATTTACACACTCATCAATCCCCCACACTAAACTATTGCTAGTCCCTAGCAATATTTTGAGAAAAACTTGATGGATTTGAAACTCTTTACCAAAAGCCATCACTTCTGGAGTAGCCAAGTGTAAGAACTGTGGCACACCTGATAACCGTGTGATTTTGAGCAAACCACCAGCTGTCAACGGATTTGATTAGTCTTTACCAAAAGCCGTTTGCTTCTGGACTAGCCAACTCTTGATGGAATAGTCAACATCTTGGTGAGCTGATTATCAATTATGGATTTTCCACGGCCTTTACCACAAGCCATAATCTTGCGGGCTAGCCAACTCATTTGTTTTTGGGGAGTTGAGGAACCATACAATTTTGGGCAAATTGCAAGCCGTAAACGGATTTGAGATGTCTTTACCAAGAGCCGTTTGCTCCTGGACTAGCCAATCCCTTTTGTCGCTTAGACAAGGCGGACTGATTACCACAAAAATTTTGAAGCACCAGTGAAAAAAATTTTAAAATTTTTGAAATTTTGGCTAAAACGGGGGTATTATATAGTAAAATGTGATAAAATTCGCTAGAATAGCGAAATACCCCCCACACTTAGCATGAATATTGTCCTCAATATTCAAATTCCCGGCTATTATGCCGACATTTTGAACGTAAAAGGGCAACATTACAAGCTAAGCGTGGAAAATACCATTTTGTATTTTCACTCTTGTAACCATAGCATGGGGAACTCCCCCACACTTAGGGTGAAAACCCTATATGCCTGCTACTGTTTTTGTTTACCGAGTCGCTAGCTTGACTCGACCCCGAATTCATTTGTCCTTGGGGAATGTGGAAGAAGTGATCTCAATCGGACTTTCATTCAAGATGTTTGGACAAACATATGAAGCACGTGAAAGTTCCACACCGATGAGATAAGTGCCCGGCTCAAGATAATGATACATGAAAATGCCGGGATCAAATATAGTGTCCTCATTCCCGAAGGAGTGAAGAACAAGAGAAGTCACCCTGTAGGTGAAGAAAAGGAAGAAAATCATGATAAAAAGCATGATTTGATCTTCTTCCTCGAGAGCAGGCTCCGTAGCCTGAGTTTGGATTTCAAAGGGTAAGCTCGTAAACAACCCAGGAGGGTGAGTGGGAATTTGCAAATTCTCATGATTGAGTGCATCTCCCCCCGGGATATCAAACTCCGGAGGAGTCATGATATGATGAGTGAGTTCACCGGAGAACTCCTCATGAAGAGAATTATTCACAAGATGTGAATCTGTGGACTCATGTTCCATTGTGGACTCATCACAATACTTGTCAAAGATTGGATTATTAGAAATCACAGTGAATTCAGTATCGAATTCAAATAGAGGATTGGTGAGAGTCGTGTTGAATGTTTCGGGAACAAAGTGATCAATATTCTCTGTTGGACAGCTGGGATAAGAAGTGAGTGACGGATCATGATAAAGGAGACTTTCAATTTCTCCCAGATCGGCTTTGAAGTCAAGGAGACCATCATCACTTTCCAATGAAAGTGGATTGATGTGAGCAAGTTCATCAGCGAACTCCTCAAGAAGAGGATCAACATCATAATGAGGCAGTGATGCCTCAATATACTCAATGTCTCCATGAGATGTACAATAATCATTAAAATCTGAGAAAGTCTCAAAATGATCGTTTGAACACTCAAGAGGTGAAGGAATATCACATACATGATCCAAAGTTCCCTGTGACTCTCTCGGGATTGGGACAAGGATCTCAACACTAGACTTTATTAATTCGTCCGATTCCTTATTAGGAACAGTGCTAAGATGCTCATCCCCCATGTTTAGAGAGTGAGTGTGAACTTCGGGTGTGATATCAATAGACTGAGGGAGTTTAGAAGTACTAGCAGTTATGGAATTTTCAAGTTCCATTTGATCAACGACTAGTGACTCCGTCACATTATTTTCTCCCTGATTCTCCATGGAAGGAATCACAACAGATGAATCTGATGAATCTTTTTGAATAATAACAATGTTATCTTCATCATCATCACTGTCATCATCATCATCATATAGAGCAGCAAAGCAAAGATTGGCACGTATTTTAGCCGCTCTTTGCTCAGCAAGTAATTCTTCCATGCTCAATTCGTTTCCAGCATCTCGTTCTTCAGCAAGTAATTCTGCCATTGATTTTTCACGAGATTCTTGAAACGATGTAGTGGCAAACTCCTCCTTAAGTTTTTGCAAAATTTCACGAGCCTCTAGTAAAAGGTCTTGCTCGGTATCATGAGGAGTTACTTGGATCATTTGGTGTTGTGGAGGTTGGTCTGAAAACGAATAGTCGTAATTGTTACAAGGAAATGGATTCCTTGTTTGACAATCCGAACTAAAGTGTGGACCTCCACAGTAATCACAACAGTAAAACTGATGTGGCTGTGAGTCGTATGTGCTAGAGTCATAATTGTTATCAGGAAACTGCTCATAGACAAGCGTGTTGCCCTATTGACAATCAGAACTGTAGTGTGGGCCACCACAGTACTCACAACAGTTAAACTGTTGAGTCTGGTTCGGTGAGTTGTATGGATATTGGTCGTAACCAACATTTTGACTATTATAACAATCAAAACCTTGGTGAGGACCTCCACAATACTCACAAGAAATGTTTGGTGTATTTTGATATGAACAATCATTGTGGTTTGGATAATATGATTCTTGCTCGTATGAATGTGATGGGTAATTGGAAAAATTTGGGGAGTCGTTGAATGAGTTCTGATTAGGATCATAAGCAAATGAATTCCTCGAACCACAAAACAAACAACTCCCGTCTCGAATATCATTACCACATTGTACACATGTACACCAACGACATGGTAAACCAAAAAGTGGCTCACCACAACCAACACAAGGGATAAAATCCGGAGGTGGGACAAGTGGTGTGCTCTTAGAGCTAGCAATTTCCACCACTTTCGTTATGGTCTCGGGTTTTGGTTCTTGATAAAAGTGAAGATTGGGCAAGTCGTTCTTTTCAGTCACTGCCCTAAGCTCTATACGTTTGCTTGATGACCTTATAACCTTATATCGTGAAAGATCAAGATCGATTCTTGAAGGTTTAGGAGCATTTGTGAGCTTAGGTTTTTGGATAACCGTAGGTTGGACGTATTTAGCACTTTCATGGTTAGAGGAAAGTACAGGGTCCTTTGTCACCTCGGTTTCATGATCTCTTTCCCTCACCGGAGAGGGAATAGGAATCGAAGGTCCATCATAATCGCTACGACATCTCGATATCTTTGACAAGGCCATAAGTTTTTCAATTTTGCTCTCAAAGGCCCATTGTTCAAAGAAATCGTCATCGAGAGATGCCATTAGAATCAATTACGGGACAAGTGTAAGAAGTGAGAATCAAACGGATAGAGGGTAAAGGGATGAAGAATCAAAAAGGTAGGAGGGTAAAGATGGATATTTTTGGGTTTTTGGTTAAACATTTTGTACAAATGAGAAAGAAAATCTTTTTGGTTTTTTTGTGTTCGTTGAAAACTGATTTTAAAAGTTTTCGTGAACGGTTTTTGTTTTGATAATAAGAAAATATGAACAAAGGATGGATAAATGTACAATGGAACGAATTCCAAAGACACTAATCAGAAAAACCGTTTAGATACGCACACAACCTCCCCGGCAGCGGCGCCAAAAATTGATTGGTCCCAAACCGTCAGATATTATTGACCAAGGTCAACAAGTCAAAGACAGCCTAGAATCAATACTCCGGTGATAGTATAGTGTTTCCCCGGGTCGTTATGTCCCGACGAGGTGTGAATTGTTAACAAACGGTTCTGTGATCGGGTGAATTTGGACGGGAAAATGGTTTGTGATTGATCTGAACTAAGGAATCTACAATGAAATAGCTTAAACAAGCTATGTGAATAAGACGGGAAGCTAAGAAAAACCAGAAACGTTTAAAACCTAAAAACGCGTACGTTACGTTTAAATAAAACGTAGACGTACAAAATAAAAAATGAAAACGGAAATCTGAAAACACCCAGGGGGTGAAAATGACTTTTTTACAAACTAAAAGATAAAAGAAAATTTTTAGAAAATTAAAATAAATTTTTACACTAATTAATTATTTATTATTAATTAAATACTAATTATTACTAATTATTAATATTAAAAACACTTAAATATAATTTAATACTAATTAAATACTAAAAAGGTGAAAATAAAATTCCTAAAATTATAAAATAACTAAAAACAACTTTTAAAATTAAAAATAAGTATTTTTGTCTTTTTGTGGTTTTTATATTAATTAATTACTAATTATCTAATTAAACTATTTTAAATTTAAAAAAATACTAAATGAACAGTGAAAATTATGAGAAAATTTCTAAAAATATTTTACAACTTATAAAAGCTAGAAAAAAATATAAAAACAAGGTTTTACTTAATAAAAACTAATTATGCTATTTTAAACTTAATATTAATTAATAATTAATAAAACTAAAATTAATTCTAGTAAATACTAAATGGCCAAATAAAAATCTGAGAAAATTACTATAAATACTTTAATATATGAGGAATTTAATAAAAATATAAAATAGCTAAGTACTTAACAAAAAATTTAAAAATGAAAATTAAAATTAAATTACATTAAATAGAAACTATCACTTAATATTAAATTTGTTTTTCTTTATTTTTCTTTTACAAACCTATTTAATACTTAAAAACAAACACTTTTTGTAAAAACAAACTTTTTGGAAATAAAAAATAAGCTGATTATGAAAGAAAAAGCCAAACAGTTGACTTTGTTTGACCAAGATGAGAAATAGGCTAAAATTGCATTAGGTGGGACCCACAATGGATGATTCAGACTCAAATAAGCTATGAGAACTTGTTTGAACCAAATTAAGCAATAGGGGTCAACTGAATAAGCAAATAAGCCACAATTAAGCACTTGTATACTTGTGTCAAATCTGAAAATGGGACAACTAAGGAGGGCTAAATTAGGTGGGTCCGAGTGGTCTCATGGTCAAACCAGTGGTCAATACATGTTGCCTACCAGGGGGGGGGGTTGAAAGGAGCTAAGTTGGACAAGTGGGGACCACTGTGGTGGCTGGAAACCACCACCAAAGGGAGGTGTTTGGGTGTGCAGCTGCTGAGACAGAGCAGGTAGCAGCCCTGCAGCTCTCTTTTGAGGGTTGTGGGGCCCACAGATAAAATCACAAAAATCAACTAGCAATGGGAAAATGAAGTTGAGGTGGTGGACACCAATCCCTGAAAAATTCAGATCTTGAAACCTAGCACAAAAATCACTAAAATTGTTGCTATTCTTGAAATTTCTGTCAATTGGAAAACTTTGACTTTTTGTGTAAACTCATAACTTTGACCTTTTTGAACTTTTGATGCTTCTAAACGATTGAAACATGTTTATTAAACCTAATGACAGCTAAATAAAACAATCTAAGCTAATTTTTTTTATTGAAAACAAAGGTTGGGACTACCCAAACTCCAACAGTTAGGCTGTTGGGGTGAGTGGGGATGGATTTGGACTTTTGGGTGGTTGAAACTTTTTTTTAGAACATTACTTTACCTGATATGAACCTATGAAGTGTAACCATGCTAAAATAACAACAAAACAACAATACCACTACCTAGTAAAAGGCTAATCCAAACACCCCTAATGATGGGACTGTTTTTAAGATTTCAAGTGTTTAAGAAATATAAGTTGTTTTACTGATGCAATATGATCTTGTATGCTAGCTTGAGTCTAAATAAGTTAAGATCAAGCAACAAAAAGCCCTACAATAAGCTAAGGCAGTTTATGCTATTTGAGCTTATATATAACAGTTAATAAGTAAAGACTATGAGAACCAAACACAACTGTAGTAACTAAGCTTAAACATGCATAATAAGCTTAGGAAAATCAGAACTGAGCAGGTATAATGACTAAATAAGCACTAAGAAAAGAGCAATTCTCAAAAAGCTAATAAACTCAAAAGTAAACTATTTGATCAAACTTTATTCTAATGAATACCAATCTAAAAGAAAATAATAAAAAGCTAACTATAACTCTAATAAGCAATGAAATTAGCAGAGATAAGCAGATAATAAGCAATTGAATAGTAACATGTGAGAATGGATCTTACAGAAGCACTCCTGCCAACTATCATGAACCCAGAACCAAATTGATCACCTATTACTCCCCATGGAGTCCTAATATACCCAATCCATTGTCTGGATCAATTCTGCACATTCTTCTTCTTCTTCTCTCTTTTTTATTTTTATTTTATTTTTCACTAATATTTTTTTGTGTTTTTTTTTTCTTTTTTTTTATATATCTAACTAAGTTTTTCTTTCTACTAGCTTGAATAAGCTGCTGGGAGCTTATATGAGCTCTAAGAGTCCAAAGAAACAACTATGAATCAACAGATCCTAAAATTGGAATTTCAAATTAAAAATTTAAATTTGCAAACTGGAATAGGAAACTTGAAATTGCTTGTAAAACTAGTCAATAATACAATTGAGACTACTGAATACAATGTTTAAAAGATTAAAATTACATTACAAATGAAAAGATAACTAATTCGACATAACTTAATTAAAACTCCAAAACTAACTTCTTTCCCTGGTGCATCTCTTCCCTTTTATATTGAAAGATTAGGGTTTGGGGTACCCCTTTGTCCTTTCCCAGCAGCAATTTGAACCATAGGATGTGTGAAATTTAATCTTGACCTTTGCTTCTTTTTGGCGCCAAAATGGAAGTTGGAGTTTTCTTCTGATTTCTTGTGCCAGGGGGTGTGTTTTGGAGTGGAGTGTTTGTTTGGTGTGGCAAGGGGGTGGGAGGTGGAGTGTTTCAGAGGGTGAGAGTTGGTGTGATGATTGTGTTAGCAGGGGAGTTGCAGGGCTAGGGCTAGGGGTGAGGTGGAGGTTTGACCGAAGTTGGGGAGGTCAAAGTTGGGAGGTATTAAATTGGACGGGGTGTGGAGTGGGCTGAGTGTTGGAGTGGGCTGGATTGGGAGGTATAAGGTGGACCAGGCCAAGGGGTGTTGGTGTTGTTTGTTTATTTAATTGTAAGGTCCATTTGGTATATGTTATAATTGCAAGGACCATTTGTGTAACAAGCTGAAAGTTCAGGGGTAATTTTTGCCAACTGTTCCAAGTTTTCACAAGGACCTACTTTGCCAAGCTTTGAATTCCCATGGGCCATAAATGCAATTTTTCCACTTTTGAAATTCCCGGGGACCATAAATGACAAGTTTCCAAACTTGAGGGACCAATATTGTAATTTCCTCAAACTTCACACCAAAGGATCATTTTTGATAATTTATGATTTTTAAGGACCAAAAATGATTTTTTCTTTCAAAATTATCCCACCAGGGACCAAATCTGCCAAATACTGAAACTCCAGGGACCTTTTATTGCAATTTTTGATTTTGAGGGGTAAAAGTGTAATTTTCTCAAACTTTTTCTCCCAAGGACTTATTTTGACAATTTTTGACTTTTCTTTGCCTTGGGTTGACTTTTCTTTCATTTTAAAACCTTAGGGACTAGTTTTGTCAATTTTTGAAACTTGAGGGACTGAAACTGCCAATTATGCAAACTTTGTTCGTTTTTCATTTGTTTTTTTTGCATCTAAAACGTATAAAACACAATTTTGGAATATTTTTAGTATTTTGATGCATTACTGAGTGTTTTTGTACGTTCTGGCAGTTCAGATACGATAAAAATGATGAGTATTTACACACTCATCAGTCTACTTCGTTTGATTCAATTCTAAATATTACTCCCATAGAACTAGATACTATCTACGAAATAGAAATAGCAGATGGAAATATCCTAAGTACCAATACCCTAATCAAAAATTGCACCTTAACTTTTCTAAGTAAATCTTTCCCCATTGATCTCATGCCCATCCAACTGGGTAGTTTTGATGTCATCATTGGCATGGATTGGTTATCTAAACACCGTGCCAGAATAATTTGTGACGAAAAAGTCATTCAAATTCCACTCAACGGTGAAACCTTAATCATCCAAGGTGATAAACCTAAAACTTCGTTCAATATTATCTCGTACGCCAAGACGATGAAATACATAAGCAAAGGATGCCATGTATTCCAAATTCAAGTAACGGGAGGAGAAACAAAAGAAAAGAAGAAACAACTTGATGAAGTACCAGCTGTAAAATAATTTTCTGAAGTATTTCCTGAAGACTTGCCTGGAATTCCACCAACCCGACAAGTAGAATTTCGCATCGATTTAGTGCCTGGAGCAGCACCAGTTGCAAAAGCACCATATCGATTAGCACCCTCCAAAATGAAAGAATTATCTGAACAGTTGAAAGAACTATCAAATAAAGGATTCATCCAACCAAGCTCATCCCCTTGGGGTGCACCAATCCTATTCATCAAAAAGAAAGATGGAACGTTCCGAATGTGTATCGATTACAGAGAGTTGAACAAACTCACGGTGAAGAATCGATATCCATTACCAAGGATCGATGATCTATTTGACCAATTACAAGGATCTAGTCTTTACTCATCTAAGATCAGGATATCATCAATTAAGAGTCAGGGAAGAAGACATTCCCAAGACAGCTTTTCGAACACGGTACGGACATTATGAATTTCAAGTAATGCCATTTGGTCTTACCAACGCACCAGCAGTGTTCATGGATTTAATGAACAGAGTATGCAAACCATACTTGGATAAATTTGTTATTGTGTTCATTGATGACATATTAATCTACTCACGCAACAAAGAAGAGCATGTCGAACACTTAAGGATTATTTTGGAGTTACTTAAGAAAGAAAAGTCGTACGCCAAGTTTTCCAAATGTCATTTTTGGATTTCTACCGTTCAATTTTTAGGTCATATCATCAACAACCAAGGTATCCATGTAGATCCCGCGAAGATAGAAACAATTAAAGGTTAGACATCACCCACCACTCCAACCGAAATTCGTCAATTTTCAGGTCTCGCCGGTTACTATCGGAGGTATATAGAAGGTTTCTCAAAGATTGCCAAACCTTTGACGGAACTCACCCAGAAGAACAAGAAGTATATCTGGGAAGAGAAGCAAGAGTCAGCATTTCAACTGTTGAAACAGAAGCTTTGTGAAGCACCAATATTAGCATTACCGGAAAGAAATGAGGACTTTGTTGTGTATTGTGACGCATCTCATCATGGTTTAGGTGCGGTACTAATGCAAAGAGACAAGGTCATTGCTTATGCTTCACGACAGCTCAATAAGAATGAAGAAAATTATACCACCCATGATCTAGAATTAGGAGCAGTAGTTTTTGCTCTTAAGATATGGAGACATTACCTATACGGTACAAAGTGTACGGTTTTCACCGATCACAAGAGTCTTCAACATATACTGGATCAAAAGGAGATGAACATGAGACAACACAGATGGTTGGAATTACTCAACGACTACGACTATGAAATTTGTTACCACCCTGGTAAAGCGAATGTCGTAGCCGACGCATTGAGCAGAAAAGACAAAATTAAGCCTCTTAGAGTTCGATCTCTCGGAATGACAATTCATTCGCCACTTCCAGCTCAAATCATCAAAGCTCAAACAGAAGCTCTCCAAGAAGAAAACCAACAATATGAGAAAATTGACGGGAGGTCAAACAATGAAGAGAAGATTGACAAAATGCCAAATAATGAAAAATAATTTGTGAGAAGAAATGATGGAATGTTATGTTTTAAGGAAAGATATTGGATTCCTCTCTTTGGAGGTATTCGAGACCTTATCATGCATGAATCTCATAAATCCAAATATTCTATTCATCCTGGTTCCAATAAGATATATCAAGATCTTAAGAAGAATTATTGGTGGCCAAATATGAAAGTTGATATCGCAGAGTATGTTGGTAAATGTTTAACATGTTCTAGAGTAAAGGCAGAGACTCAGAAACCATCAGGATTACTCGTGCAACCAGAAATTCCGGTCTGGAAATGGGAACGAATCACCATGGATTTTATTACCAAATTACCAAGGACTTCGACCGGATTAGACACAATCTGGGTTATCATCGATCAATTAACCAAGTCTGCACATTTTCTACCTATCAAGGAGACTGACGAGATGGAAACACTCGCTCAGTTGTATTTTAAGGAAATTGTGATTCGACATGGAGTTCCGATATCCATTATTTCTGATAGAGATAGCCGATTTACCTCAAGATTTTGGGAATCTCTACAGAAATCTCTTGGTACTCATTTAGATATGAGCACCACTTATCATCCACAAACCGATGGACAAAGTGAAAGAACAATCCAAACCTTGGAAGATATACTCTGAGCATGTGTAATTGATTTCAGAAAAGGTTGGGATAAACACTTGCCATTAGTTGAATTCTCTCACAATAACAGCTATCATGCCAGCATAAAAGCTGCACCTTTCGAGGCACTTTACGGAAGAAAGTGCAGATCACCAGTCTGTTGGACAAAAGTTGGTGATATGCAACTCACCGGACCAGAACTAATACATGACATGACCGAGAAGATATTCCAAATCAAGCAACGCCAACAAGCTGCTCGTGACAGACAAAAGAGTTATGCTGATGTCAGGAGAAAGCCTATGGAATTTCAAGTATGAGACAGAGTCATGTTGAAAGTTTCTCCCTGGAAGGGAATGATTGACTCCTCCCAAACCAACCAGTCAACCGGGTGCAGTTGATAGGCCCACCTAGGAGAAAGTGCAAGTTATTATTGACCGTGAAAATATAGGGAAATACTCGGGTCGTTAAATCCCAACGAGATTGAAATTGTATTTTGGAACGATTAGGAGAATGAGTGGTACTGAGGACAGTAACCAAAATGATTGAGGGATGATTATACTACTGATTTCTTGGTATTTAGATAATATGAAAAGATATAAACAATAACAGAGATACACACAAAAGTACAAATAAGAAAATCAGATAACAGACAGAGGAAAGTGGGTTTTAACGAGTTTCAAACTACAGGGGGTATAAGTGAAACTTTTGAAAACTTTAAAATTAAAAAGAAATTTGAAAATGAAAATGAAATTATAAAAGTGATTACTATAATATTTAAATATTATTTAATTAATAAAACTATTTAAAAATCTAATTTAAATTAACTAAAAATGACAAATATTACAAATTAACCTAAAAATTAGCAAAAATATTTTCTAAACCATAATTAGAACTTGAAGAAAGTATAAAAAATGAAAATAAATATTTTTGTCTTTTTATGAGTTTTCTATTAATTAAAAACTATTTAACTTAATTAAACTAATTAAACTATTTTAAATTACTATTAATACTAAATTAGCTTAGAAAATTATGATAAAATTTTTAAAACTATTTAACCATTACAGGAATCCTAAAAAATTATAAAAACTTCTAAAAATTATGTTTAGGCTATTTTACTAATTAATTACCTTTTAATTAATTAAAATCTAATTTAAATAATTAAAATAAGAAAAATGGAAAATGAACAGTAGAAACTAAAAATATATTTTCTAAAAGTCTTAACTAATTTATAAAACTTAGAAAAATTATAAAGACCTACTGTTGTTACTAAAAATTCAAGAAAACTAATTAATTACTATTATTACTTATTTAATTAATTAAACTAGTTTTAAATCTAATAAATAGTAAACAGATTACGAAAAATCTAAGAAAATTATTTTAACTACTTAAAGGTACTAGGAAATTTATAAAATTATAAAAATGGACAAGTGCTTATTAATAAGCTGAAATGAAAATTAAATAGATAATTTCTATTAAATAGAAGCTATCACTATAATTAAAGTTGGCTTTTTCTGGTTTTTCTTTTATAAAACTATTTAAATAATTAAATAATGAAACTTTTACAAAAACAACTAATTTAGAAAGCAAGAATAAGCACTGTAAGTGCTTATTACCCTAGACAGTTGACTAAGTTTGACCACACAAAGAAATAAGCTAAGTTGGAGTTATGTGGGGTCCACACTGGTTAAGTCTGGTTCCTATAAGTTACTTGAACTTGATTGAGCAAGTTTTAGCCAAATAAGCAGTAAGAATAAGCTACAAGACCACAATAAGCAATTCCAAACTTAGTTTCTAAGACAGAAATGGGACAAAGTTTAGGGTTGATTCTAGGTGGGGTCCACTGAGGTCTAGGTCAAACAAAGGTTCAATATATGATCCCTGGTAGGAGGGGGGTTGGGAAAACCAAGAATGAACCACTAGGGCCCACTGAGTTGGCCACAGTCAACCACCAAAGTGGTGGTGATGAGATGGTATCTGTGTAGTAGGGGAGTACCATTTCCCTGCAGGTGTTTTTGGATGGGATTAACTTGCACAAGAAAAATTTTAAAAATGAAACAGATGTAGGAAACTAAAGTTAAGCTGGTATACTAACACCTCAATAAGTTTCAAAGCTTAAGATTGAACACAAAATTCTATATAAATCATGTCATTTTAAGGATTTCTGAGGTTGTGCACTTTTTGACTTTTTGATTGATGAACTAACTTTGACTTATGTGAACTTCTGATTGATCCTACTTATTAAATAAATTGTTATAAGCTAATATTAAGTTAAATTAAGCTAGGTTACTAACTTATGAGATGATATGATGAGACTTAGACTTAAATATTACCACAGTTAACTGTGGTGATGTATTGCTTGTGATTTTTACTTTTGGGTGTATGAGACCAAAGTTTTATACCTTAATTACCCTAAATAACACTACTGCAGTCTATTGAAACACCAAATAACAACAAGGGCTTAGCTCACTAGCTTATTCCAAACACTCCCTATACCTAGATTGTTTTATGTTTTCTAATCAATTAGATACTAGGTCCTAATAATCTGATTCACAACTACTTATTATGTTATATTAAGTAGAAATAAGCACTTAGAAACAGGGTACAACCAAAAATAATCAAGAATACTAATTATGCTTTGTTGACTGTTTTACTAAGATTTTTAAGCAACTAAGGAATTTAACAAACAAGCTACTAATTTTATGTTGTCTTATCACTACTTAGGATTAAATAAGCACAAAACAACTGAAAAAGCAAAGTAATAAGCACAACTACAGTAAAAAGACATATATGAGATTTTGAGGACTTACAAAATGCTTTCCTGCTTAAAACCAATGAACCAAGAACAATCCTATGGAATCTCCACAGATTCACTAACCCAAGGCCATCCAATATTTGCCCTGCTCCATTGCTTATCACCAAGAACTTGGAACTTTGACTTTCATTGACAGTTTTTAGGTTTATGAGTTTTTTATATCTAAATCTTGTTTTAAGGTATCTAAAAGCTTTAATGAGCTTCTTAGGAGCTTATGTGAGCTTAATAGTCTCTATAATCTAACAATAACAAGTACAAAGCATATTAAGAAATTTGATATGAAATTGAAAATTGCATTAACTGAGATAACAAAACACACTTGATTCTTATTAACTGAAAAGCTTACTAGTACACTGAGAATGCTAACTTGAAACCTTGAAAGCTTTAAATTACACTTGAACTTTGAAAAGAAACTAATACGACATACACTTATTGAAAATTAAACTAGATAGTAAACTCTTCTGCTTCTCTTCCTTTTATAGGCTCCAATTAGGGTTACTTGTGAGACTCTGAGCATATCCCACTTCAATCTTGACCATCCAATGCTCTGAATCAATCCTATCCGTTTAAATGATTTTTTGGCGCCAAAAGTCTCCAAGTTAACTTGGGGCCAAAGCTGAGCAATTAAAGAATTTTGAGATCATGTGAAGGTGGCAGGGGACAATTGAGATGGTTTTCAGACAAGTTGGGGCTATAGGGAAGAAAAACTAGATAAGTAGGTGCTACAGTGGTGGACTTGGTGGAAAAAGGGGTGGGAATTGCATTTATTGTGGTGTGGTGTAGTTGGTGAGGTGGAAAGGAGGTGAGGGAGAGGACAGGTGGTGGTGAAAGGTGGAAAATACCATGGTGGTATTGGTGTTTATAGGCTGTGGTGAGGGTGGTGAATAGTGGTGGTGGTGGAGGTCAACGGGGTCAACCCCCGTTTTATTATAAAAGGGACGTTGGGTTTGTTTCGGTGGGCTGGGAAAAGGATTGGGCCCAAGGAAAAATAAAAAGGGTGGGCTAGGCTAGTGTTTGGATTGGATTGGTTTTGGGTTTTTAATAAAATTAAGGGTCCGGTTGGTTTAGGGTAATAAACAAGGACCAATTATGTAATTTTGACAAAAATAGAGGGACTGATTTTGCACTTTTCCCAAAGTAGTTTTAAGGACTATTTTTGTCATTTATAAAAAACCCAAGGACCAAAGATGTGATTTTTCCATTTTCAAATACCAGGGACCTTTTCTGTCAATTCCACAAACTCCAGGGACCATTTATGTAACTTTGGATTTTTAAGGGTCTAAAGATGTAATTTCTCAAAATGTTATCATAAGGACCAATTTTGTCATTTAAGAATAGTACAAGGTTTATTTTATTAATTTCCCATTTTTAAAACCTTAAGGACTAATTTTGACATTTTTGAAACTTGAGGGACTAAAGTTGTCATTTTACAATTTTTTAACTTTAAAGGACTAAACTTGACAACTTATGAATCCCTAAGGACCTTTGATGATATTTTTCATGTTTTGATTTACCAGGGACTAGTTTTGCCAATTTTTTAAACTTGAGGGACTGAAACTGTCAATTATGCAAACTTTGTATGTTTTTCATCTGTTTTTGATTATTTTGCATTTGAAACATATAAAACACACTTCTAAGATATTTTAAGTATTTTGATGCATATTTGAGTGTTTTTGTATGTTTTGGCAGTTCAGATTGGTATAAAATGATGAGTATTTAGACACTCATCAATCCCCTACACTAAACTATTGCTAGTCCCTATCAATCTTTTGAGAAAATTTTAATGGATTTTTACTCTTTACCAAAAGCCATCACTCCTGGAGTAGCCAGATGTAAGAACTGTGGCACATCTGATAACCGTGTGATTTTGAGCAAACCACCAGCTGTCAACGGATTTGATTTGTCTTTACCAAAAGCCGTTTGCTTCTGGACTAGCCAACTCTTAATGGAATAGTCAACATCTTGGTGAGCTGATTACCAATTATGGTTTTTTCACGGCCTTTCCAAAAGCCATAATCTTGCAGGCTAGCCAACTCATTCGCTTTATGGGATATGGGGAGTTGAGGAACCATACAATTTTGGGCAAATTGCAAGCCATTAACGGATTTGAGATGTCTTTACCAAGAGCCGTTTGCTCCTGGACTAGCCAATCCTTTTGTGGGTTAGACATGGTGGATTGATAACCATTATTTGCATTTCTAAGTGTGAAAAAACTAGTAATTTTGATCAAATGAGGGTTCTTGATGGAACATGTGTTTTGAATTCGTGAGAACTCTCCCCCACACTTAGAACTGAATATTGCCCTCAATATTCAAAGTACTTGGTGTCCCACCAAGACTTAGAAAGTAAGAAGGTAATACTATTAACCTTTTGTTTTAGTCTATTTACATACAAAGTTAACTAATTTTTTTTTTTTTTTTTTTTTTTTTTTTTTTTTTAACAAAATTTATACATATGTACAACATGTGGCTCATCTCCCCCACACTAGGGTGGTAGAAAGGGGTAAGAAGACAGAAATATGGGTGAAAACCCATATTGCTACTGTTTTTGATTACCGAGTCGCTAGCTTGACTCGACCTCGAATTGAATTGTCCATGAGGAAGCTACTGTTTTTGTTTACCGAGTCGCTAGCTTGACTCGACCCCGAATTAAATTGTCCATGGGGAAGCTACTGTTTTTGTTAACCGAGTCGCTAGCTTGACTCGACCCCGAATTTATTGGTCCATGGGGTAAGTTTGGAGATCCGGGACAACCATTGGTTGTATGTCCCCTCCAAAATAGTGTTTTAACCGATGACCATTTACTTTGAAATTGGGACCATCGGGTTGCAATAACTCAACAGTTCCATATGGGTATACTTTTGCTGTAGTAAATGGTCCAGACCAACGGGTTTTTAGTTTACCCGAGAAAATTTTTAATCTTGAATTGAAAAGAAGAACTCTCTCACCAACGTTGAAAACGCAGTTCTTAATTTTAGAGTCATGTATCTTCTTAGTCTTTTCTTTATAGATTAAAGAATTTTCATAAGCTTGATCACGTAATTCATTTAGTTCGGTTAGTTGAACTTTACGGTGATCACCCGCTGTCTGAAGGTCGAAATTTGCATGTTTTAAGGCCCAATAGGCCTTATGTTCTAATTCTATCAGAAGATGACATGCTTTCCCGTACACTAGCTTATATGGAGTACACCCGACGGGTGTTTTGTAAGCAGTGCGGAAAGCCCGTAATGCACCGTCCAGCTTATCCGACCAAGAGGCACGGTTTTCACCAACCGTCCTCTCCAGAATTCTCTTAATACCCCGATTTGAGACCTCCACCTGCCCACTTGTTTGGGGGTGATATGCTGTCGAAAGACGGTGAGTTACACCATATTTCAGCATCACTCTTGCAAATTGTTCATTGCAGAAGTGAGTGCCACGATCACTGATAATGGCACGAGGAGTCCCGAATGTGGCAAAGAGAGACTTTAAAAATTTAACGACTACTCGGGCATCATTGGTGGGTAAAGCTTTTGCTTCAACCCATTTTGATAGATAGTCGACAGCCACGAGTATGTATTTATTCCCTCGTGAAGACGGGAATGGCCCCATAAAATCAATGCCCCACATATCAAATATTTCACAGACTTGGATGGCGTTTTGCGGCATCTCATTCTTTTTGAAAATATTCTCGTGACGCTGGCAAGCCTCACAGGTTTTGATAAGTTCATGGGCGTCTTTATAGATCGTGGGCCAAAAGAATCCAGAATCAAACACCTTTTTGGCGGTGTAGTTTGGGTTATGATGTCCCCCCGTGGGTCCATCATGGCAAGCTTTAAGAATTTCCATGGCTTCTTGGCCATGGACACACCGTCGGATGACTTGATCCGAACATATTTTGAACAAATAGGGGTCGTCCCAGAAGTAATGTTTTACATCTTTAAAGAATTTTCTTTTCTGTTGGGACGACATCCCTTTCACAACGAAATTTCCCGCACGGTAATTTGCAAAATCGGCAAACCATGGGGTAGTGGTATCGAATTCCTGGAGGAGCAGGACCCAACGGAGTAGTCTTGGCTTTGCATCCTGTTTAGTGAACAGGTATTTCAGAGCCGAATGGTCCGTATACACCACGCTTTTGGTCAAGATTAAGTAAGACCGAAATTTTTCAAAGGCATATACCACGGCTAATAATTCTTTTTCTGTGGTGGTTTAGTGTGTTTGAGTTTCATTCATGGTCTTACTTGTGTAGTGTATTGGCTGGAAATGTTTGGTTTTGCGTTGCCCCAGAACTGCACCAATAGCATAATCGCTAGCATCGCACATAAGTTCAAAGGGTAAGTCCCAGTCGGGGGCAACAAGGATTGGTGCTTCGGTAAGTCTTTTCTTTAAAGTAGAAAAAGCTTCGATGCACTCGGGGGAAAAGATGAAAGGAGCATCCTTTTCAAGAAGATGAGTCATGGGTCGGGCTATTTTGGAGAAATCCTGTATGAATCTCTGATAGAACCCGACATGGCCGAGGAAACTCCTTATTCCTTTAACAGTGGTGGGATAAGGCAGTTTAGCAATAACATCGATTTTGGCTTTATCGACCTCAATCCCACTTTTTGAAATTTTATGGCCGAGGACAATGCCCTCCTTAACCATAAAATGGCTATTCTCCCAATTTAGACAAAGATTAGTGTTTTCACAACATTGAAGCATTTTTTCTAAATGGGAGAGACATGAGTCGAAAGAATTCCCGATGACTGAGAAGTCATCCATGAATACCTCCATGGTTTTTCCGATCATGTCATGGAAAATAGCCATCATGCACCTCTGGAAAGTGCCCGGAGCATTGCATAACCCAAAAGGCATGCGGCGATAGGCAAATGTTCCGTAAGGGCGTGTGAAGGTAGTCTTATCTTGATCCTGTGGATCAATGGGAATCTGGAAGTAACCCGAGAAGCCGTCGAGGAAGCAATAATACTCATTCCCCGCTAGTCTTTCGAGCATTTGATCCATAAAGGGCAGAGGAAAATGGTCTTTGCGGGTGGCTTCGTTAAGCTTTCTGTAATCAATACATACTCGCCACCCTGTAACCAAACGAGTTGGTATCAACTCGTTATCCTCATTTGTAATAACCGTAATGCCACCCTTCTTTGGAACACAATGTATTGGGCTAACCCAAGGACTATCTGATATAGGGTAAATCAATCCCGCATCAAGAAGTTTGATAACTTCTGCCTTTATAACTTCGTGGATTTTTGGATTTACCCTTCTTTGATGCTGCACGGCAGGTTTAAAGTCCTCTTCCATTAGGATTTTGTGTGTACAAAAATCCGAGTTAATACCCTTTATATCTAAAAGCTTCCAAGCAATTGCTTGCTTGTAGGACTTTAAAACCTTGAGCAGCGCGGTTTTCTCCTCATTCTTTAAGTCTTTTGCAATAATGACCGGTAACTTATCGTTACCTTCCAAGAATGTATATTCTAGATGAGGAGGCAGGTCCTTAAGTTCAACCTCGGGGAAATCATCATTTTTCTCAACATATTTGACTTCCGCCTTATGAAGTTGTGGAGGTAGAACAGGAATGGGAGAAGGATCTTTGTTCAATAACTTCTCAAGTAGAAGTATATCCCTCTCCGGGTCAATCTCTTGGTTATCAATTCCCTCGGGAACTGAATCACTTTTGAGAAAAGCCTCTAATTCCTCAAGGACGAAATCACTTCCCTCAAACGGAGTGAGGGAAGGAGAAGAATTAGCGATTATGGGATCAGTAGAAGTAGTGGGATTGCCACTCGGAGAATTATCAGCGAATCCAAGGAATTCCTGATCATACACCTCGGATGCAATGTCAATGACATCAATTCGGTTGACCGATTCAGCATCATAATTCGAGGAGTATCTCGAGGTTTGATCAAGGTTGAACGTTATCGCTTCATTTCCAACTCGTAACGTGATTTCCTCATTGAAAACATCGATTAATGCACGTCCCGTTCTTAAGAATCCCCTCCCAAGAATGAGAGGAACTCTTGGATCTGCATCGAAATCAACAACGACAAAGTCTGCCGGAAAATGGAACTTTCCCACTCTTACAAATACGTCCTCGAAAATACCAAGGGGACGTGAAATTGAATGGTCTGCAAGCTCGAGAGTCATGCATGTGGGACTAAGTGCCTGAAGAGAGAGCTTTTTCCAAACTTAGTGGGGCATTAAGTTGATGCTTGCACCAAGATCGGCCAAGGCAAAACATTCAACCATACCCGGGAAAATACATGGTATTAGAAATCTCCCGGGGTCTCCTAGCTTTTCGGGAAGCTGTTTCAATAGAACTGCAGAGCAGTTCTCATTGAGTGGAGTTCGTGTCATCTCAAACAGTTTTTCTTTATTGCTCAACAGGTTTTTGATTGTCGATGCGAATTTGGGCATTAAAAGAAGAGCATCCGCGAAACTAATATCGAAGTGTAGTTCTTAGAAAATTTGAAAATTTTTTTCCATCTGATGATTAGCTTTGTCACGGAGCTTTTGGTCTTGAAATCGTGAGGGATATGGAATTGTTGGTTTTGGGTTGACTTTCGGTTTTTCAACAGGACCTTCGGTAGTTTCAAACATGACTCTTTTAGGGGGAGTCGGGACTGGGATAACTGGAGGAGGGATGTCATTGGTACCTCCGTTATTATTAGGAAGTACCATATCCGTAGTATCCTCAGTTTCACATTCCTCTACAGGGATAGGAGAAGAGGTAGAAGGAGCTGTGGGTCCTTGGTAAGAAACTCCACTTCTTGTGGTGATCGCCTTTACATCGCCCCTCGGATTAGCGATCGTGTTGCTAGGTAAAGTAGTACCTGAGCCCGAGGGTCGATCATTTAAAGACTTCTGCAAATTAGACATTTGACTAATCAGCATTTTGTTCAGTTCTTCTTGGGATTTCATAAACTGTTTTAATAACTCATCATGTGATGGTCCAGTTGGAACAATGGCTTGATTTTGGTTTGGAAAATTTTGAGCCCGATTGTTCTGGAAATTCCCATGTTGCTGGTTGTTTTTACCCTGGAAGTGGTTTTGTTGTTGAAAATTACCCTGTGGGTAATTGTTCTGACCTTGATTTCGATTATAATTCCCTTGGTTCTGATTTTGTTGAACCTGGTTTTGACCAGTGTTGAAATTCCCTTGGTTGTTATAACCTTGGTTCATTCGGTTCTGGTTCTGATTCTGGTTAAAGTTCTGGTTTCTGTTCTGACCATTTTGGTTCTGGGACTGATTAAACCCTGGTGGTCCGATGTAGTTATTAGATCGGTAGCTCAAAAGGTTTCGATCTCCTTGCGGTTGGTAAGAATTACCTCCCGTATTATAGGAACCTTGAGCTGCATACACGTTTTCACGAGCCGAGCCACCGGAGGCTGGGCACTCTGTGTAAGGATGTGGACCACCGCAAGTTTCACAACTTGGGTTAACAGCTTTGACCTGATTATGATTTGTCTGATGGATACGCAAAACTGCTGTAGACAAATCATCCAGCTTTTTAGCTAGGATGGATATTTCATTGCTTGCCGGAGTGACAGACTTAAATGAGTCGTTCCTCTCAGCAGAGGAGACCCAAAAATTATGATGGGCAGTCATGTTTTCGATTAAATCATAGCACTCTTCAGGAGTCCTTTTCATAAAGGTGCCCCCAACAGCAGCATTGATGGTATCACGATGACGGAGTGTCAATCCATTATAAAAGGTATCAATAATGGTGACAAGAAGCATGTTGTGATTAGGACACCGTTCAATAGCAAGTTTTTAGCGTTCCCATGCCTCAAATAAGGACTCTTCGGGAAGCTGTCTGAAGTTGCTGATATCATTCCTCAGCTTTGTGACCATAGATGGTGGAAAGTATTTGGCCAGAAATTTAGTGATCATCTCATCAAAAGTGTGGATCGAATTCTTTGGAAGTCGATCGAACCATGAAGTCGCATGATGAGTGAGTGAATAAGGAAAAAGGTGCAAATGTAGGTCGTCGTCGGTGACGCCATTTTGTTTCATGCTTTGGGTGACAGTTAAAAATTTGTCGAGATGTTTGTTAGCATCTTCACCCTGCAATCCGTGGAACTGGCACGTATTCTGGATCTGTTGTATCATGTGGTGTTTTAATCCAAAATCCGTGACTCCAATAGTGAGTGGTGCAATTGGTCCACCCCTCCCTTGCATGGTAGGTTGACACAGTTCCTCCATTGTTCGGGTGTCAGGAACTGGTTCCTCCTTGGGAGGGAATGGGGGCTCGTCGTTCATTTTTATTGGTTGTTTTTCTTCAACAGTACGTAACTTAGTTACGTTTTTTCCTTTATTACGCTTTGTTTGCGAACGAGTGCGCATGCACTAAAAACGGTATCAATCAAAACAAGACAGAGGCAAAACGATAGTGAACTTGAATCCAATAATCACAAATGAACAGCTCCTTTAAAAAAAAGTACACTATTCACAATGATACAATGGTAAGTTTTAAATCTTAAGTTTGGGAACTTATTATGTTCACACCCCCAGTTGGTAGGTGTTATGCCTTGGTTTTCGGTGGTTAACTTTTATGTAATTATATTCACAATAAAATGTTTTTGGCTTTTCGTGTATGGGTGAAAAACTTGGACAATATTTTTGGAACTGATTCGTTAACCGAAATCATTCCTTTAAGATTACTCACAAATTGGCGGGAGGAAATAAATGGATTCCTCTTCAGTTCGCAATTTAATGTCAGGACTTACCTTAAACCAACTGTATAGGTTGTAATCTTAAAGATAACGAAGTAATTTAACTTCACAGTTTGTTTTGTTGTTTATGATTTGTTTGGTGTTTTTAACACTTCAGGAGAAATGTTAATGAACTTTTTCAGATATGATTTTGATTTTCTCAAAAATTTACAAAGTGGTGATATTTGTACAGGAGGGTTTTGAAAACTACTAAACTTAAACCGTTTTGAAATACGCAACAACCTCCCCGGCAGCGGCGCCAAATTTTGACTCCTCCTAAACCAACCAGTCAACCGGGTGCAGTTGATAGGCCCACCTAGGAGAAAGTGCAAGTTATTATTGACCGTGGAAATATAGGGAAATCCTCGGGCCGTTAAATCCCAACGAGATTGAAATTGTATTTTGGAACGATTAGGAGAATGAGTGGTACTGAGGACAGTAACCAAAATGATTGAGGGATGATTATACTACTGATTGCTTGGTATTTAGATAATATGAAAAGATATAAACAATAACAGAGATACACACAAAAGCACAAATAAGAAAATCAGATAACAGACAGAGAAAAATGGGTTTTAACGAGTTTCAAACTACAGGGGGTACAAGTGAAACTTTTGAAAACTTTAAAATTAAAAAGAAATTTGAAAATGAAAATGAAATTATAAAAGTGATTATTATAATATTTAAATATTATTTAATTAATAAAACTATTTAAAAATCTAATTTAAATCTAACTAAAAATGACAAATATTACAAATTAACCTAAAAATTAGCAAAAATATTTTCTAAACCTTAATTAGAACTTGAAGAAAGTATAAAAAATGAAAATAAATATTTTTGTCTTTTTATGAGTTTTCTATTAATTAAAAACTATTTAACTTAATTAAACTAATTAAACTATTTTAAATTACTATTAATACTAAATTAGCTTAGAAAATTATGATAAAATTTTTAAAACTATTTAACCATTACAGGAATCCTAAAAAATTATAAAAACTTCTAAAAATTATGTTTAGGCTATTTTACTAATTAATTACCTTTTAATTAATTAAAATCTAATTTAAATAATTAAAATAAGAAAAATGGAAAATTAACAGTAGAAACAAAAAATATATTTTCTAAAAGTCTTAACTAATTTATAAAACTTAGAAAAATTATAAAAACCTACTGTTGTTACTAAAAATTCAAGAAAACTAATTAATTACTATTATTACTTATTTAATTAATTAAACTAGTATTAAATCTAATAAATAGTAAACAGATTAGGAAAAATCTAAGAAAATTATTTTAACTACTTAAAGGTACTAGGAAATTTATAAAATTATAAAAATGGACAAGTGCTTATTAATAAGCTGAAATGAAAATTAAATAGATAATTTCTATTAAATAGAAGCTATCACTATAATTAAAGTTGGCTTTTTCTGGTTTTTCTTTTATAAAAATATTTAAATACTTAAATAATGAAACTTTTACAAAAACAACTAATTTAGAAAGCAAGAATAAGCACTGTAAGTGCTTATTACCCTAGACAGTTGACTAAGTTTGACCACATAAAGAAATAAGCTAAGTTGGAGTTATGTGGGGTCCACACTGGTTAATTCAGGTTCCTATAAGTTACTTGAACTTGTTTGAGCAAGTTTTAGCCAAATAAGCAGTAAGAATAAGCTACAAGACCACAATAAGCAATTCCAAACTTAGTTTCTAAGACAGAAATGGGACAAAGTTTAGGGTTGATTCTAGGTGGGGTCCACTGAGGTCTAGGTCAAACAAAGGTTCAATATATGATCCCTGGTAGGAGGGGGTTGGGGAAACCAAGAATGAACCACTAGGGCCCACTGAATTGGCCACTGTCAACCACCAAAGTGGTGGTGATGAGATGGTATCTGTGTAGCAGGGGAGTACCCTTTCCCTGCAGGTGTTTTTGGATGGGATTAACTTGCACAAGAAAAATCTTAAAAATGAAACAGATGTAGGAAACTAAAGTTAAGCTGGTATACTAACACCTCAATAAGTTTTGATGAGTGTGTAAATACTCATCATTTTTGTCTTATATGAACTGCCAAAACGTCCAAAAACACTCAGTAATGCATCAAAATACTAAAAATATTCCAAAATTGTGTTTTATACGTTTTATATGCAAAATGTTTAAAAACAAATGAAAAACGAACAAAGTTTGCATAATTGGCAGTTTCAGTCCCTCAAGTTTCAAAAATTGACAAAACTAGTCCCTGAAGTTTTAAAACGAAAGAAAAGTCAACCCAAGGCATTTAAAAGTGAAATATGATCAAAAACGATCCTTGGGTAAAAAGTCTGAGAAAATTACACATTTGGTCCCTCAAAATCCAAAATTGGCAAGAAAGGTCCCTAGATTTTCAGATCATTGCAAATTTGGTCCCCGGTGGGGTATTTTTGAAAAGAAAATCAATTTTTGTCCTTGGGAAATAAAAAGTTATCAAAAATTGGTCCCTGGTGCAAAGTTTGGAAAAATTACAGTTTTAGTCCCTAAACTTTGCAAATTGACACATTTGGCCCCCGGGAATTTTAAAAGTGGAATTTAGCCATTATGTTTTTGGTACTTGGCAAGAATAATCCTTATTATGATATTGGTAACTTGGCAGGATCAGTTCCTTAGCTTTTGGATAATTACAAAAAAGGTCCTTGTGTTAAATATGTCAAATGGACCCTTATTACCAAATCTAAACCAAATCCATTACCACTTAAATCTTCCCACCTTTTGATCTGGTCCAACAAACACCCCCAAGCCCAAATCTCACCCAGCCCACTCCAAAATAATAAAACCCGTCCCCTTGTTTGACTTCGGTCAAACCCTGCAAAACCACCCTCACCATACCACTTCCCTCTCATTCTCACCTCTGCAATACCACCCCCTTGCACCACTTGCACCCTGCACCACCACCCTTATCCTATCCCTTCACTCACCCCAAGAACCCATCACATCTCACCCCCCCCCCCCCCCTATGGTCTACCTCAGTCCCCAGTTGGTTTAATATGGTTTCCCGCCAAAAATGATTGAACGGCCAAGATCATTCTTCTCTCATCTAAAGGTCCAGAATCAAAGTGGGAAAGTGCCAAAGCCCCATTTGGAAGCTTATAAATGAAGAAGAAAAGCGGAGAGAAGGGCAGTTAGTTAATAAGTAGTAGTAGTTTATTTTTGTCATGTCGTTTTTAGTATAATTTAAATTTGAGTTGTAATCTTTAGTTAACTAATATTGTAAACAGTTTATCTATTATAATAAGAACTTTGTTTAAACTTAATTCCATGTTCCTGGTTCAAATCTCAATTCCAATAGAAAGTCAATGAAAGTCAAATCATGGTGAACTAAGCTTGAGCTCATCCAGGGATTTATTTAGCTTAAATTTTCAAGGTACTTGTATTCTTAGTTTAATTTCAAGCATTGTAATTCACTCTTATTTTAATTTCAGTCTTTATTTAAGAAATTTTCCAATTCACTGTTACAGCTTATGCACTGCTTGTTGTGTTTCCATATGATTTCTTTTCTTGTCTTCATGCTTATTTAAATGTTCCAAACTCAGTGTGATAAATAAAAATTTGGCAATTGTTTAATTTGCTTTAACAGAAAACTAAGAGAAGTTAAAACAGTTAACCTAGGAGGTAGATTATTAGGTGTTTATTTCATCTCTGGAAGTTGCTTATTAGGTGGTAAACAAGTTAGATTTAAAGTTCTGAATCAGGATCATAGCTTAAAACAGTAAGTTGTAGTTTAAATTTGCTAATCCAGTTTGAAAAGTAGTGTTTGGGATAAGGTGATACCCTGCTTTCCAGGGTATGTTTGTTGTTGATTCCTGTTTACCTAAGTCTCAATAGGTATAAATAACTTAGGCATAGCACAAATCAAGAGTTCTTTTTATAAAAAAGTCAATTTCCTTTTCAAATTCTTGTAGCAGCTCAATTGTTGAAGTTTTAGGAAATCAGTGTCCTTGTTTAGACTCAAAACATTGTTAGATTGCTCATATTACTTTCATCTAGGAATATTAGATCAATATAAATCATATATGCTCAGCCCAATCTCACAAAAGTCAAATGAATGCAAAATCTTAAAAGTCAAATGTCAAGAAACAGTTGAAAACCCATTTCTTGGGTGATTTATTTAGAATTTTGTGGTTTGAATCAAAGCTTGAAATTTGTTCCTAATAGTAGTCTATCAGCTAGTTTTCATGTTCCCATGGTCCTTCGATTTTTGGGATTTTTCTAGAGTTCCTCAGCTAGGTCCAAAGTAGGCTGCAGGCTCACTGTTCTGCCCTGCTACACAGATCAGACAACCACACCACCACCTTTGGTGGTGGTTTGTGGCCACCCCATTGGGTCCCACACCTAGGATTTAGGTTCCCCCAACCCCCCTCCTACCAAGGAACAACCCTTGACCTTTAGTTTGACCCCAAACCTTGTGGACCCCACCTGAAATAGCCACTCAAATCTGTCCCATTTCTGAGTGAAAAGTCAATTAGTAAAGTGCTTATTGGGTTTGAATTAGCTTATTTGTGTTGATTAATTGTTGTTTATGGCTTATTGGAGTTTAGTTAACTTGTTTGTACCCATTTTGACCATTGTGGACCCCACCTTAAGCCATTTGACCACAATTAACCACACAGTCAACATAAGTCAACTGTGTAAGCCAAGGGGGTGTTTATAGCTTATTTATAAGCTATCTTGAAAAGTGTTTTCATAAAAGTTTTTCATTTTAGGGTATAAAGTAGCTCTGTAAAAGAAAAATAAAAAAAAAAAATCAAAGTTAAAGTAAGTGATAGTTTCTATTTAATTCTACTTAACTTTAATTTTCATTTTTAGATTTTAATTAAGTATCTAGTGTTTTTATATTTTTATTAAATACCTTATATAGTAAAGTAATTTTGATAATTTTTTCAGATTTTTATTTTGTCATTTAGTGTTAATTAGATTTAATTTTAATTTTCTTTATTATTAATTAATATCAAGTAATAAATATCATATTTAGTTTTTATAAGGTTAAACTTAGTTTTTATATTTTTCCTAGTCCTAATATAGTATATTAGACTTTTAGAAAATATATTTTGAAATTCTACTGTTCATTTTCTATTTTTCTTATTTTATTTGTTTAAAATAGACTTAAGTTAATTAAAAGGTAAATAATTAGTTGTTTAATCTTAAAACATAATTTTTAGAGTTTTTATAATTTTGTAGGATTCCTGTGATGGTTAAGTAATTTTATAAATTTTCTTGTAATTTTCTAAGTTAATTTAGTATTAATATTAATTAAAAGTAGTTTAATTAGTTTAATTAAGTTAAATAGTTTTTAATTAATAACAAAACCACAAAAAGACAAAAATATTTATTTTTATTTTTTATACTTTCTTCAAGTTCTATTTTAGGTTTAGAAAATATTTTGGCAAAGTTTTAGTTTAATTTGTATTAGTTATAATTTTTAGTTAATTAAATTAGATTTTAATTTAGATTTTAAATAGTTTAATTAATTAAATAATATTTAAATAGTATTTTAATCATTTTCATTTTTAATTTTCAAGTTTGAAAACGTGTCAAAAGCACCCCCTGTAGTTTGTTAAATACCAAAACCCACTTTTTCAGTCCGATTGCGTAAACCTGAATTGTGAATACGTGCATATATCTGTTATCTGATTTTTGTGAATATTATATCTGTGTACCAATACCAAAATAACAGTAGCAAAATCAATTCCATATCATCTGGGCTACTGTCCTCAGTCCCACTCACTCATAAACGATTTCCAAAGCACCATTTCAATCTCGCTGGGACATAACGACCCGGGGACACACTACACTATCACCGGAGTATTGATTCTAGGCTGTCTTTGACTTGTTGACCTTGGTCAATAAATATCTGACGGTTCAGGACCAATCAAAATTTGGCGCCGTTGCCGGGGAGGTTGTTGCGTGTTTTACAAAATCGTTTTAAGTTTAGTGGTTTTCAAAACCCTCCCTGTACAAATTTCACACAAATTTGTAAAAAGTTTTTGTAAAAATATAATCATATCAGAAAAACGTTCATTAACACTTCTCCTGAAGTGTTGAAAAACACCAAAAAAATTAAAAACAATCAAAAACAAACTGTGAAGTTAAATTACTTCGTGTTCTTTAAGATTACAACCTGAAACAGTTGGTTTAAGGTAAGTTCTGACATTAAATTGCGAACTGAAGAGGAATCCATTCTTTCCTCCCGCCAGCCTGCGAGTAATCTTAAAGGGACGATTTCGGTTAACGAATCAGTTCCAAAAATATTTCCCAAGTTTTCTGCACACACACCCATAAGCCTAAAGCAGTTTTTCAAATTAATTAATAAACCCATAATAAGTTCCCAAACTTAAGATTAAAACTTGCCTTTATATCCCTGTGAGTGGTGTACCTTTTTCAAAGAAGCCATTCACTTGTGATTGCTGGTTTAAGTTCACTGTGGTTTTGCCTCAAATTTGTTTTGAAAAATTGTTTTTGGTGCATGTGCACTAAACATGTTTCCCGAAAATACCAAAAATATTCACCTTTACCCTCTCACCTTTTTGATTCTTCATCCCTTTACCCTCTATCATTTTGATTCTCACTCCTTCCACTTATCCCGTAATTGATTCTAATGACATCTCTCGATGACGATTTCTTTGAACAAAGGGCCTATGAGAGCAACATTGAAAAACTTATGGCCTTGTCAAAGATATCGAGATGTCGTGTTGATTGCGATGGACCATCGATTCCTATTCCCTCTCCAGTGAGGGAAAGAGATCATGAAACCGGGATGACTAAGGACCCGGTACTTTCCCCTAAGCTCACAATTGCTCCTAAATTGTCAAGAATTGATCCTAACCTTTCACGGTTTATGGTTAAAAGTTTGTCAAGCAAACGTACTAAGCTTAGGGCAGTAACTGAAAAGAACGACTTACCCAATCTTCACGTTTATCAAAAACAAAAACCCGAGACTATAACGAAAGTGGTGGAAATTGCTAGCTCTAAGAGCACACCACTTGTCCCACCTCCGGCTTTTATCCCTTGTGTTGGTTGTGGTGAGCCGCTTTTCGGTTTTCCATGTCGATGGTGTACATGTGTACAATGTGGTAACGATATTCGATATGGGAGTTGTTTGTTTTATGGTTCGAGGAATTCATTTGCTTATGATCCTAACCAGAACTCATTCAACAACTCCTCAAATTTTTCCAGCTACCCATCACATTCATACGAGCAAGAATCATATTATCCAAATCTCAATAATGCTTCGTATCAAAATACACCAAACCAGACTCAACAGTTTTACTGTTGTGAGTATTGTGGTGGCCCTCACTACAGCTTTGATTGTCAAATTAGGGATCAGTTTGTCTATGAACAGGTTCCTTATAACAATCATGAATTTGGTTTTAACCAGCCCTCACAATACACAAACCCTCAACCACCGTCTCAAGACGAGTTAGCTAGAGCGGAATTTATTATGAATCAAACTCAATTCAACAAGACCATTCAAGATAGTATAAACTGTCTTAAGGATTTGATTCTTTGAAAACAAAAGCCTCCTGTTAACTCATTTTATTATGAGGATGAAAGTGATGAGGATGAGCCATTTCAAGAGGTAAAACCTAAGAAAACTTCAGATATCTTGCCAATGGGGGACAAGGAAGTCAAAAGCAATCCTCTTGAGGAGATTGATAACCTTGTTCCAATCCCAAAGGTATCTGAGAAACCTCTTGAAACTGCTTCAGTAGAAATACAGGGAGAAAAGATTATGATTGAATCTCTAGCAGTAGAAATCATGGAACTTGTAGAAACCATGACTGCTAGTCCTTCTCAAGTCCCTCAGTCTGCTGTTATCACACCCGAAGTTCACACTCACGCTCTAATCATGGGGGATGAGCATCTTAGCACTGTTCCTAATAAGGAATCGGACGAATTAATAAAGTCTAGTGTTGAGATCCTTGTCCCAATCCCAAGAGAGTCACAGGGAACTTTGGATCATGTGTGTGATCTACCTTCTCACCCTGAAAATCCAAAAGATCATTTTGAGATTTTCTCCGATTTTAATGATGATTGTACATCTTATGGAGAAGTTGAGTATGAGGAGGCACCATTGCCTCATTCGGATGTTGACCCTCTTATTGAGGAGTTCACAAACGAACTTACTCACATCAATCCACTTCCTTTGGGAAATGATGATGGTCTCCTTGATCTTGAAGCCGATATGGGAGAAACTGAAAATCTTTTAAACTCTAATCCCAACATCGAGCTTAGTACTTCACATGCTGATGAAAATTCTTTATCTTCTGGAGACATCAGTCATGTGGAAGGATTACCTTCTGAGCTAGTTAGCTTAGAAGAAGAGAATGATGAGATTGACACTGAAATCAAAGATGAAGCACTTCGTGCTACATTAGTGAAAGTCAATCTCCTCATTTCTAAAATCGAGGCTTTCAAAGAGAAACCTATTTCATCTCCTATCCCCATAAAGGATAGTGACATTTTCTCCGATGACTCTATACCGGAATTTGAAGCCTTTACTTTTGATCCTATGGGAGAGAAGATTAGTGGCATTACCACTTCTCATTCTCATAATTCTCTCCCCGATTATGAATCATTTACCTTCGATGAGTTCTCCTGTGAACTCACGCACATCAATCCAGAATATGATTCATTCACATTTGATGAGTTCTCCTGTGAACTCACTCATATCATGACTCCTCCGGAGTATGATGATCCGGGGGGAGATGCACTCAATCATGAGAATTTGCAAATTCCCACCCACCCTCCCGGGATGTTTTCGAGCTCACCCTTTGAAATCCAAAATCAGGCTAATGAGCCTGCCTTCGAGGAAGAAGATCTTATCATGATATTCATCATGGTTTTCTTCCTTTTCTTCACCTACAGGGTGACTTCTCCTGTTCTTCACTCCTTCGGGAGTGAGGACACTATATTTGATCCCGGCATTTTCATGTATCATTATCTTGAGCCGGGATTATGTCTCATCGGTGTGGAACTTTCACGTGCTTCAAATGTTTATCCAAACATCTTGAATGAAAGTCCGATGGAGATTGTTTCTTCCACATTCCCCAAGGACAAATGAATTCGGGGTCGAGTCAAGCTAGCGACTCGGTAAACAAAAACAGTAGCATGCTTATAGGGTTTTCACCCGAAGTGTGGGGGAGTCCCCCATGCTATGATTACAAAAGTGAAAAACAAAATTGTGTTTCCACATTTAGCTTGTTATGTTCTCCTTTTACGTTCCAAGAGTCGGCATAATAGCCGGGACTTTGAATATTGAGGACAATATTCATGCTAAGTGTGGGGGGGGGGGGGTATTCGCTATTCTAGCGAATTTTATCATATTTTACTATCTTATACCCCCGTTTTTGACCAAAATTTTTCACTAAAGCTCAAAATTTTTTGTGGTAATCAGTCCGCCAAAGTCTAAATGACAAATGGATTGGCTAGTCCAGGAGCAAACGGCTCTTGGTAAAGACACCTCAAATCCGTTGATGGCTAGCAATTTGCCAAAAATTGTATGGTTCCTCAGCTCCCCCGTATCCTCATAAGCAAATGAGTTGGCTAGCCCACAAGATTATGGCTTGTGGTAAAGGCCGTGGAAAATCCATAATTGGTAATCAGCTCACCAAGATATTGACTATTCCATCAAGAGTTGGCTAGTCCAGAAGCAAACGGCTTTTGGTAAAGACTAATCAAATCCGTTGACAGCTGGTGGTTTGCTCAAAATCACACGGTTATCAGGTGTGCCACAGTTCTTACACCTGGCTACTCCAGAAGTGATGGCTTTAGGTAAAGAGTTTCAAATCCATTAAGTTTTTCTCAAAAGATTGCTAGGGACTAGCAATAGTTTAGTGTGGGGGATTGATGAGTGTATAAATACTCATCATTTTTGTCTTATATGAACTGCCAAAACGTCCAAAAACACTCAGTAATGCATCAAAATACTAAAAATATTCCAAAATTGTGTTTTATACGTTTTATATGCAAAATGTTTAAAAACAAATGAAAAACGAACAAAGTTTGCATAATTGGCAGTTTCAGTCCCTCAAGTTTCAAAAATTGACAAAACTAGTCCCTGAAGTTTTAAAACGAAAGAAAAGTCAACCCAAGGCATTTAAAAGTGAAATATGATCAAAAACGATCCTTGGGTAAAAAGTCTGAGAAAATTACACATTTGGTCCCTCAAAATCCAAAATTGGCAAGAAAGGTCCCTAGATTTTCAGATCATTGCAAATTTGGTCCCCGGTGGGGTATTTTTGAAAAGAAAATCAATTTTTGTCCTTGGGAAATAAAAAGTTATCAAAAATTGGTCCCTGGTGCAAAGTTTGGAAAAATTACAGTTTTAGTCCCTAAACTTTGCAAATTGACACATTTGGCCCCCGGGAATTTTAAAAGTGGAATTTAGCCATTATGTTTTTGGTACTTGGCAAGAATAATCCTTATTATGATATTGGTAACTTGGCAGGATCAGTTCCTTAGCTTTTGGATAATTACAAAAAAGGTCCTTGTGTTAAATATGTCAAATGGACCCTTATTACCAAATCTAAACCAAATCCATTACCACTTAAATCTTCCCACCTTTTGATCTGGTCCAACAAACACCCCCAAGCCCAAATCTCACCCAGCCCACTCCAAAATAATAAAACCCGTCCCCTTGTTTGACTTCGGTCAAACCCTGCAAAACCACCCTCACCATACCACTTCCCTCTCATTCTCACCTCTGCAATACCACCCCCTTGCACCACTTGCACCCTGCACCACCACCCTTATCCTATCCCTTCACTCACCCCAAGAACCCATCACATCTCACCCCCCCCCCCCCTATGGTCTACCTCAGTCCCCAGTTGGTTTAATATGGTTTCCCGCCAAAAATGATTGAACGGCCAAGATCATTCTTCTCTCATCTAAAGGTCCAGAATCAAAGTGGGAAAGTGCCAAAGCCCCATTTGGAAGCTTATAAATGAAGAAGAAAAGCGGAGAGAAGGGCAGTTAGTTAATAAGTAGTAGTAGTTTATTTTTGTCATGTCGTTTTTAGTATAATTTAAATTTGAGTTGTAATCTTTAGTTAACTAATATTGTAAACAGTTTATCTATTATAATAAGAACTTTGTTTAAACTTAATTCCATGTTCCTGGTTCAAATCTCAATTCCAATAGAAAGTCAATGAAAGTCAAATCATGGTGAACTAAGCTTGAGCTCATCCAGGGATTTATTTAGCTTAAATTTTCAAGGTACTTGTATTCTTAGTTTAATTTCAAGCATTGTAATTCACTCTTATTTTAATTTCAGTCTTTATTTAAGAAATTTTCCAATTCACTGTTACAGCTTATGCACTGCTTGTTGTGTTTCCATATGATTTCTTTTCTTGTCTTCATGCTTATTTAAATGTTCCAAACTCAGTGTGATAAATAAAAATTTGGCAATTGTTTAATTTGCTTTAACAGAAAACTAAGAGAAGTTAAAACAGTTAACCTAGGAGGTAGATTATTAGGTGTTTATTTCATCTCTGGAAGTTGCTTATTAGGTGGTAAACAAGTTAGATTTAAAGTTCTGAATCAGGATCATAGCTTAAAACAGTAAGTTGTAGTTTAAATTTGCTAATCCAGTTTGAAAAGTAGTGTTTGGGATAAGGTGATACCCTGCTTTCCAGGGTATGTTTGTTGTTGATTCCTGTTTACCTAAGTCTCAATAGGTATAAATAACTTAGGCATAGCACAAATCAAGAGTTCTTTTTATAAAAAAGTCAATTTCCTTTTCAAATTCTTGTAGCAGCTCAATTGTTGAAGTTTTAGGAAATCAGTGTCCTTGTTTAGACTCAAAACATTGTTAGATTGCTCATATTACTTTCATCTAGGAATATTAGATCAATATAAATCATATATGCTCAGCCCAATCTCACAAAAGTCAAATGAATGCAAAATCTTAAAAGTCAAATGTCAAGAAACAGTTGAAAACCCATTTCTTGGGTGATTTATTTAGAATTTTGTGGTTTGAATCAAAGCTTGAAATTTGTTCCTAATAGTAGTCTATCAGCTAGTTTTCATGTTCCCATGGTCCTTCGATTTTTGGGATTTTTCTAGAGTTCCTCAGCTAGGTCCAAAGTAGGCTGCAGGCTCACTGTTCTGCCCTGCTACACAGATCAGACAACCACACCACCACCTTTGGTGGTGGTTTGTGGCCACCCCATTGGGTCCCACACCTAGGATTTAGGTTCCCCCAACCCCCCTCCTACCAAGGAACAACCCTTGACCTTTAGTTTGACCCCAAACCTTGTGGACCCCACCTGAAATAGCCACTCAAATCTGTCCCATTTCTGAGTGAAAAGTCAATTAGTAAAGTGCTTATTGGGTTTGAATTAGCTTATTTGTGTTGATTAATTGTTGTTTATGGCTTATTGGAGTTTAGTTAACTTGTTTGTACCCATTTTGACCATTGTGGACCCCACCTTAAGCCATTTGACCACAATTAACCACACAGTCAACATAAGTCAACTGTGTAAGCCAAGGGGGTGTTTATAGCTTATTTATAAGCTATCTTGAAAAGTGTTTTCATAAAAGTTTTTCATTTTAGGGTATAAAGTAGCTCTGTAAAAGAAAAATAAAAAAAAAAATCAAAGTTAAAGTAAGTGATAGTTTCTATTTAATTCTACTTAACTTTAATTTTCATTTTTAGATTTTAATTAAGTATCTAGTGTTTTTATATTTTTATTAAATACCTTATATAGTAAAGTAATTTTGATAATTTTTTCAGATTTTTATTTTGTCATTTAGTGTTAATTAGATTTAATTTTAATTTTCTTTATTATTAATTAATATCAAGTAATAAATATCATATTTAGTTTTTATAAGGTTAAACTTAGTTTTTATATTTTTCCTAGTCCTAATATAGTATATTAGACTTTTAGAAAATATATTTTGAAATTCTACTGTTCATTTTCTATTTTTCTTATTTTATTTGTTTAAAATAGACTTAAGTTAATTAAAAGGTAAATAATTAGTTGTTTAATCTTAAAACATAATTTTTAGAGTTTTTATAATTTTGTAGGATTCCTGTGATGGTTAAGTAATTTTATAAATTTTCTTGTAATTTTCTAAGTTAATTTAGTATTAATATTAATTAAAAGTAGTTTAATTAGTTTAATTAAGTTAAATAGTTTTTAATTAATAACAAAACCACAAAAAGACAAAAATATTTATTTTTATTTTTTATACTTTCTTCAAGTTCTATTTTAGGTTTAGAAAATATTTTGGCAAAGTTTTAGTTTAATTTGTATTAGTTATAATTTTTAGTTAATTAAATTAGATTTTAATTTAGATTTTAAATAGTTTAATTAATTAAATAATATTTAAATAGTATTTTAATCATTTTCATAATTTCATTTTCATTTTTAATTTTCAAGTTTGAAAAAGTGTCAAAAGCACCCCCTGTAGTTTGTTAAATACCAAAACCCACTTTTTCAGTCTGATTGCGTAAACCTGAATTGTGAATACGTGCATATATCTGTTATCTGATTTTTGTGAATATTATATCTGTGTACCAATACCAAAATAACAATAGCAAAATCAATTCCATATCATCTGGGCTACTGTCCTCAGTCCCACTCACTCATAAACGATTTCCAAAGCACCATTTCAATCTCGCTGGGACATAACGACCCGGGGACACACTACACTATCACCGGAGTATTGATTCTAGGCTGTCTTTGACTTGTTGACCTTGGTCAATAAATATCTGACGGTTCAGGACCAATCAAGTTTCAAAGCTTAAGATTGAACACAAAATTCTATATAAATCATGCCATTTTAAGGATTTCTGAGGTTGTGCACTTTTTGACTTTTTGATTGATGAACTAACTTTGACTTATGTGAACTTCTGATTGATCCTACTTATTAAATAAGTTGTTATAAGCTAATATTAAGTTAAATTAAGCTAGGTTACTAACTTATGAGATGATATGATGAGACTTGGACTCAAATATTACCACAGTTAACTGTGGTGATGTATTGCTTGTGATTTTTACTTTTGGGTGTATGAGACCAAAGTTTTATACCTTAATTACCCTAAATAACACTACTGCAGTCTAATGAAACACCAATAAACACCAAATAACAACAAGGGCTTAGCTCACTAGCTTATTCCAAACACTCCCTATACCTAGACTATTTTATGTTTTCTAATCAATTAGATACTAGGGCCTAATAATCTGATTCACAACTACTTATTATGTTATATTAAGTAGAAATAAGCCCTTAGAAACAGGTTACAACTAAAAATAATCAAGAATACTAATTATGCTTTGTTGACTGTTTTACTAAGATTTTTAAGCAACTAAGGAATTTATCAAACAAGCTACTAATTTTATATTGTCTTATCACTACTTAGGATTAAATAAGCACAAAACAACTGAAGAAGCAAAGTAATAAGCACAGCTACAGTAAAAAGACAGATATGAGATTTTGAGGACTTACAAAATGCTTTCCTGCTTAAAACCAATGAACCAAGAACAATCCTATGGAATCTCCACAGATTCACTAACCCAAGGCCATCTAATATTTGCCCTGCTCCATTGCTTATCACCAAGAACTTGGAACTTTGACTTTCGTTGAATGTTTTTAGGTTTATGAGTTTTTTATATCTAAATCTTGTTTTAAGGTATCTAAAAGCTTTAATGAGCTTCTTAGGAGCTTATGTGAGCTTAATAGTCTCTATAATCTAACAATAACAAGTACAAAGCTTATTAAGAAATTTGATATGAAATTGAAAATTGCATTAACTGAGATAACAAAACACACTTGATTCTTATTAACTGAAAAGCTTACTAGTACACTGAGAATGCTAACTTGAAACCTTGAAAGCTTTAAATTACACTTGAACTTTGAAAAGAAACTAATACGACATACACTTATTGAAAATTAAACTAGATAGTAAACTCTTCTGCTTCTCTTCCTTTTATAGGCTCCAATTAGGGTTACTTGTGAGACTTTGAGCATATCCCACTTCAATCTTGACCATCCAATGCTCTGAATCAATCCTATCCGTTTAAATGATTTTTTGGCGCCAAAAGTCTCCAAGTTAACTTGGGGCCAAAGCTAAGCAATTAAAGAATTTTGGGATCATGTGAAGGTGGCAGGGGACAACTGAGATGGTTTTCAGACAAGTTGGGGCTATAGGGAAGAAAAACTAGATAAGTAGGTGCTACAGTGGTGGACTTGGTGGAAAAAGGGGTGGGAATTGCATTTATTGTGGAATGGTGTAGTTGGTGAGGTGGAAAGGAGGTGAGGGAGAGGACAGGCGGTGGTGAAAGGTGGAAAATACCATGGTGGTATTGGTGTTTGCAGGCTGTGGTGAGGGTGGTGAATAGTGGTGGTGGTTTTGGTGGAGGTCAACGGGGTCAACCCCCGTTTTATTATAAAGGGGACGTTGGGTTTGTTTTGGTGGGCTGGGAAAAGGATTGGGCCCAAGGAAAAATAAAAAGGGTGGGCTAGGCTAGTGTTTGGATTGGATTGGTTTTGGGTTTTTAATAAAATTAAGGGTCCGGTTGGTTTAGGGTAATAAACAAGGACCAATTATGTAATTTTGACAAAAATAGAGGGACTGATTTTGCACTTTTCCCAAAGTAGTTTTAAGGACTATTTTTGTCATTTATGAAAAACCCAAGGACCAAAGATGTGATTTTTCCATTTTCAAATACCAGGGACCTTTTCTGTCAATTCCACAAACTCCAGGGACCATTTATGTAACTTTGGATTTTTAAGGGTCTGAAGATGTAATTTCTCAAAATATTATCATAAGGACCAATTTTGTCATTTAAGAATAGTACAAGGTTTATTTTATTAATTTCCCATTTTTAAAACCTTAAGGACTAATTTTGACATTTTTGAAACTTGAGGGACAAAAGTTGTCATTTTGCAATTTTTTAACTTTAAAGGACTAAACTTGACAACTTATGAATCCCTAAGGACCTTTGATGATATTTTTCATGTTTTGATTTACCAGGGACTAGTTTTGCCAATTTTTCAAACTTGAGGGACTGAAACTGTCAATTATGCAAACTTTGTATGTTTTTCATCTGTTTTTGATTATTTTGCATTTGAAACATATAAAACACACTTCTAAGATATTTTATGTATTTTGATGCATATTTGAGTGTTTTTGTATGTTTTGGCAGTTCAGATTGATATAAAATGATGAGTATTTAGACACTCATCAATGATCCATTTTGGAAGATGTGGAAAGTTAAATCCATGGTACATTGGACCTTTCAAAATTCTGGAGAGAATTGGTGCAGTTGCTTATAAGTTAGAACTTCCGGAAGAACTCAGTAGGGTACATCCTACGTTTCACGTATAACAACTCAAGAAATGTTTGTCTGACGAAACTCTCGTCATTCCACTAAAGGAGATTAGATTGGATGACAAACTAGTGTTCACAGAAGAGCCTGTGGAAATAATGGATAGAGAAATAAAACAACTCAAACAGAATCGTATCCCCATTGTAAAGGTTAGATGGGACTCAAAGCGAGGACCAACTTACACATGGGAACGAGAAGATAGATTCCGTGAGAAATATCCACATTTATTTTCATAGATCACACTTGTTAGATTTCTTAAAAATCGAATTTCAGGACGAAATTCAAAATGACAAGTGGGTATTGTAGAACCTTGTAAAAATTTCTTGTAATTATATCGTTGATAAATAAATAATCTTTCGTTACCGTTACTGATTCTCATTATTTCAGAAAATTTTGAAATTTTTCTTATTATATTATTTTTTCGTTATCACAAAATAATATAAATCACGAAATGACGGAACCAATCCTCGACACGTTACTCGAAACCTAAACATTTTATTTATACTAATTTTATTTCTAAACCTTAATTAAATTTCACTAATCCTAAATTAAAATTCCTAATTACACTTAAATACAAACGGGCCCTTAATCTTTTCCAGCCCAACACTGGTTACTATTCATCAGGCCCAAGGCCAAAGCCCAACTCCAAATCTTAATATTTCATTTGTTCGACTAGGAATCAAGCTCCAAAATGCCTCTCGTATTCTTGATTCTTTCACACGACTCATGAATATTTTTACACCACCTCATTCACCACCTAGCCAACTAATAGTCTGTCGAGTGTCATGTTCATAGGACGACGTTTGATACATTTTTAAGAGGCGAAGTGATTGACAAAAACTCAATCCAATCGATATGCAATAAACTCAATTCTTAACTGTTTTGTTTCCCGTTTGTTCCTAAGTGTTCCTAATAACATTTCTAACATGTTTTCACGTTTAAATGTCAATTATGATAAGCTATATTCAAGTTGTACACGATTACTCAATTCGTGTATAGAATAAATAGGTTGGTCGACATTCTAGTGAATCACCCAGGCATGCACCTTATTTCAAGCTCTCACAATTGATATTATATGATAAAAACTCAGCCTATAACCTATAGTTACTGACATTGCATAGTATTTTTAGTTTCCTTGAAACTATTACACTTACATGTGATAAAAAGGCACCATATATACTCCTTATGCATGCATCCGTTTCTATCATTCACCATACACTTTCAAACTCTCAAAACTTCCTAATAATTCTCTCTTGAAGGCCAGAAGTTGTTACAAGATCGTTTGGAAGCAAGAAAGGATTATCGGATTTAATATACACGTTTATTATTTTGGGTTATAGTCGAATTTGATCGTATCTTGTGTTTCATTCTTCCACTCTCAACTCGCTACCACCCAAGAGGTGTAGTAAGTTTTTTTAACCTCATTTCCATTCAAGTTACATGTTCAAAATGTTTCATGCACCATATATATGTCATATCGATCGTATATTAGTTTTCTATATATTTCTACGTACATACTTACATATAGTACACGATATGTGACTAGCCTCTATCTTGGAAGGCCTAGGAGTCACGACACACACATATTTCACGTTAGTTTCACTCTACATGCATCAAACGAACCTATTTTTGAACCATGCTCAATCGGATGAAAAACTATATAAACACTTAGAAAAATATACTAAGTCTTTACATATATATAAACGCCTCATACCTGCCAAGAAACGCTCGTATAACTTTAAATATCACATAATAAGCATACCATATTCTTTCACGACCTATTAGACCACCTAGCTAGCAAACGATTTCGTATATATAACTTGTGAAAATAAGTTGATCTCGACACATAATTTTCACCAAAGTAAATCGCTATCGATCTCATTTAAAACATATGATTTTTAACGATTGGGCCTAAAACCCCAATAAGCTAAAAATAAGCTATTCTGATAAGCTAGCTTATCTAAACTTTTTGATATAAAAATAGAACATGAAATGATAATTTTGATGAGCTCAACTCGTCTCACGATGTACGGATTTTAAAACGTTAATGGGCCTAGATTTCAACTCGTTAAAGGCCCATTTATTGAAAATAAGCACTTTTTATAAACTAAGCTGTTGAAATAAGCTTATTATTTATTAAATAAGCCATGGAAAATTTTTATATAATTTTTCTAATCATTTTTGTAACTTTGGACTAAAAGTGTAATGCGATGACACCTAGAAGGACTAAAATTGTAAATATTGAAAAGTGAGGACTAAAACTGTAAAAACAGAATCATAAGGGTAAAAATTGATAATAGATAATATTCTAAGCCTAGGTTTGACTATTGGACAATTAGAGGACTATAATTGTAATTTATATATAAAAAGGACTAACGGTGTAACGCAAACGTCGTTAGGGTAAAAATGGTAAAAATTGGAAAAGGACAAGGACTACACCTATTCTATTTAACATTCTTACTTATTTTCTATTTTCGTAAATTTATTTCATATGCATTTAAACTTTCATTTTTATTTATATATATTATTTAACGTAACGTTAATAATATATATATAACGATATTTCAAAAATTAATATTATTACTTATGGTTAAAAAGGTAAAACTTCGATGAATAATTTAAATAACGTATTTTGTCATATCATGAATAGCATAAGAATTTCACTGCACATCATCTATTCGTCATAACGAATAATTATTATTCGTTATTCGTTTCGTATTTACCAAATGGTATTTGGTCAAATTCTCAGATAAATCTATTTATCAGGTTGTATTTCGAAGTCGTTATCATAAATTCGTCCGACTTTATTTTCTTCATTTCAGTATCAATCAAGATGAGTCATAGCTTCACATTTACTTATTTTCAAACTCCGTGAGGGGGATACATGTTATAAACAGATCACAAGTAATTTTCTGTATGCTACCTGACTTGATATATGCCTAAGTTACCTATTGCCAAAAGACCCTTGATCATGAGCCATTAATCACTGTTATGTGAACGCGAATATAATGAATAGATCTATTTAAGGTTTGACAACCCATCCCATTAATACTTGACGGAATGTCATTATGCATGTGGTTAGTCGTATTAGACGTGATAAATTATATTTGAGTAAAAATAGGAATTGGCAAATCACCTATTACATGAGGGCAATATTATCATTAATTTGATAACACCTCCGTTGTCACAACTTGTAATTTCATGTCCTTTTTCACATGTCGAAATTTCATTTTATTTCGGGAAGTTACTATTCATCATTTACTATTCACTATTACTATTCACTTTCACTATTCATCTCCAAAAAATTTTATTTCATATTCTCGTAAGTTAAACTATTTTAACGGTAATCTGAGAGTTTGACTCTCGTCGGATCATTTCTGCAAAAATCACGAAGCCGTGTCCGAGATTTACATTCGGGTTTAAACGTCGTTCCAGCATCCCGATATGTCCATAAAACATTATAAACAATAGAAATATGATTTTCTCTCATTTTACGACAATTCTAAAAGTTTTGGAATTTTACGTTTTTCAGTTCAGCGTTTTACGCGAATTACGCGTTTTTAAACCCGCGTTTCCAGTTTTAACAGTGTTTAAGCAACCCGATGGAACTTACCATTCATTTTATATTTCATCATGGAGTATTTTGACAAGTTTAGTCATTCTTTCAAGTTTCATATTTTTACGACACCCGAATTTACGTTTCGCGGTTTAAAACTTTACGTTTAGCGATTAACGGAACCAAAACCGACTCCGTGAACTAGATATTAACAAGTTTCCTACATACTCATCCACCATGTGCAGCCCCCCCCCCCCCCCCCCCCCTCAAAATATCTAGTCAACTTGACCAATTATTTACAAAAATGCCATTGGATAAGATTTTTCATACAAAAACACAAATAACACATACTTGTCATTTTTAGAAATCAAAAAGGTGAGGTTTTCTCTTTTCTTCCTCCCCATCCACGACCAAAATAAGAACAACATCAAGAATCCATCAATTTTTGAAGATCAAGTGTTAATCAAGCTCTACTTTCTTTCCTTGTTAGGGTTTTGTGATAAAAACCTAGGTTTCTTAATCCATTTCTCCTCAAACTCCATATATATTCAAGTAAGCTTTAAGTGTTATTTTTTCATCATCTATTACCTTCATTTCATTAGTAACATATTGTATTTTCATGGTATATTGGTTAAATATGCAAGTAGTTATGTTATATATACCATTTTTCAAGTATTTCTTAATTATTATGAGATTATAATTAACCTATGATTATCCCCATGAAACCCACCAAGGTTGGTGATGTTTAGGAACCCATGACACCTTGAGAAGGTGTATGGTAGGATTAGACTAGATTTGTGGTTATTGGAGTGGATTTGGACAAGTATTAAACAAGAAAAATGAATTTTAGCCACTATATAAATGTTGCTGTCCCATTTTGTAAAATCCAGAAAAATCAGGGGATTCCGGGTAACTTTGGGCTAAAGATTTAGGAAATACTTTCAAAAACGAAGCCGTGGGTGAAAGAACGGATTAAAACGAGTTTATAACGAAGGAGATATGATTTTTGCAAGTTTAACGACGAAAACTATTTTCTGAAAATTTTATTTGCTGTCCCACGATTTTCAAGGGTCAATCTGAGGTGTAAAACTTGATCTAGCCATCCCGACTTATCAAAAATATATTAGTATGTTGTCCCACGATTCCGGGGATATAAAGAACGTAGAAAACAATCTTATAACGACTAAGATATACACGTTTCAAAATCGGCGAAACTCTATTTATTTCCATCATCTTTTTAGCAAAATATTACATCATGTTGAGAGCCAATTTACTCATTGATAAACTCATTTCTGGAAAATTTACATCATTGACAAAAAGTTAGCTCACCCAGCCTAGTTTCCAAAACATCCAACCCGTTTGTCAAAAGGATTTATAACGAATAACTTATGGACTTCTAAACTTTCCCGAAAACTACCCAGAATCTGCCGAAATAGCCCAAACACCTTAATTCATGGCTATATATTTTTATGATCAAGACCTGTATGGACAAACTTCAGTTCTATATCTTTTTAGTTAAGGTGAAAGTCTTTCTAAAACTACTGAGCTTCTTTCCTAACTCTTAATATTCACCATTTCGCGACTAGTTTTGCGAGACCACTTTGGCCATATTTTTCAAGTTATGAAAAGTGTCATTTTTCGTCGAAAACCTTATATTTGCCGATAGAACACCAAACGAGGATCGTGGAGTACCGTTTCAACATATTTATACGAAAGGTGGTTATTAATTTAACGAGACGTCAAAAACGTATTTTTCGACGATAAGCGTTATTTTCAAAACTAACGAGTGGTATCGATAACATACGTATTTGCATGTGTAGCATCATTTCATTTCTTACATTAGACCGTATCATCCATATTAGGTTGCGGTTAGAGATCGAACCTCATTTCTGTGTATCCACTTTTGTCATCGTAGCTATCGCACCAGTGAGTCATAGCCCCTACTCTTTTAAATTGTTTTGTTAACTTTTTGGGGGAGAATACATGCTCGTTTTTACATGAATTACTACTTGACTCTTTGAACATTGTTTTGAACCTTGGACTATTATGAACATTTTTTTTTAACTTATCTTGACCTTTTGATCTTGACTTAAACTTTTGAACTTAATGTACCGTACGTGCTATAACCTAAAGTCTCCCATATACGGAGCAGTGCAAAGTCTCCCCTGTCTACGGAACAGCATTATCAAGTCTCCCATGTACGGAGCAACATAAAATCTCCCCTGTCTACGGAGTAACTTTGACTTTATACTATGTAATAGTTTGTGAATGATGTACTGTTCGTGCATTCGCAATTGTTAGTCTCCTGCTGGTTTGCCGTTCGCACTCCAGTTTATACGTACCGTTCGTGCGGCCTCCTTGTGTGGTGTAGTAGGTAGTATGGATAGCGCTATTAGAGGTCGGCCAACCTCTCGTTCCCCTGTCTACGGAATGCATATTATTTATTTTAGGAGCCTTGCCACATTCTTTATTATATACTATGTGCCCATATTGTGAACTATATTGACCACGTGTACTTGACTACTAAACATGCAACTATTTGGCAGTGGGTTGTAAACACACAGGTTGCAAGTCTCTTATGGCGGGACTTGGAATTAAGTGGATTTATGATGCCTTTGTTGGGACATCTTCATCCATATGCATTACACTCTTTTTCACAGACTCTATGAACTCACCAACCTCGTTTTGACACTTTAGCATGTATTTTCAGGTTTTAAGCAATGACACGCTACAGGAGGTTTTGGCAGGGCATGGCATGGTCATAGAAGACTCTGATTTATTCATTTGGGGACCGTTCTAAATTATTTTTAGGGCCTACTTCTGCACTACTTTTAACAATGTAAATTCAACATTTTTTATTAAACTATTTTATTCTAAATGATTGAAGTGAAAACCATTTTGTACTTGTGTTGTGGTACCAATTGAGTTACACCCCAGCTACACGTATGCTTCCGCTGGACCCGATTTTGGGGGTGTGCATCCGTATTTATGGTATTTGTTAACGTTTTGCGTGTCATGAGACTTAGAGAAATATATAGTGCAATATCATATTTTTAACTGATTGGATTTCCAATACAATCTTACTTGTGTATCAAAATGATTACTAAATTCAAACTCTATGATATCACTCAACGTTTTTGTTGACTTTTAAGCATGTTATCTCAGGTATTTAGCAGGGGAAGCAAACATGGAACGGGCGGAAACTTCAAAACTTATCTACTTTATTTAAATAATGGTGTAAAATAAAAGATGTTTGATTTAGTTTAAAACATCAATACTCTTATTATAATACTCTGAATGTGACCTCTTGTATTTGAATCTTTATTAATGAACTTATATTTTTAAAACATCTCTTTCGAGCCGTTTTCTATCATTATGACTTCGATCCTCACCGTAACACCCTGATTACTATTCCGCTGCCACATTTCAAATTAGGGGGTGTTACAGTTAACGATTTACTCTCATTTGTACAAGGATAAAACGTTCACTTGAATTAGTGCAGGATTTACCATACAGGGTGTCCGCCAAGGTTAGCCCAGAGCATTACTAAGCCCAATCCTAACCCACCACACTTTTTGCACTAATAAGTTAGCGTCATCCATAGGACCAGTACACAACTGCATTCTTAAAAATTACTCACCATGAGCCGACAATCAAATCCTAACACATCCGTACCCACGTCCGCCATGTGAAATACGGGAGCAAAGGAAAAAAAACAGTATTGGGAGGCGACGGCGTACCCACACCTGACACAGAACTTCAAGATTACTGTGAAAGGAACTACGACCGGATAATGTCAATCATCGCCAAGAAATTTCATCAAAAACTAAAGAAACAGAAGCTCGAAGAGGTAAAAGCTTAGCATGCCTTCGAAGAAGCATCACAACAATCCGAGTCCAGAACACCCCGCCGAAAGAAAGACCTCAGGAAGAAAATCGAGGCCAAATGCCCTCAAAGTGCGTCCGTAAGTCCGGATCCATGGAACCGTAGGTCTAAATCCCCAAGGGGAAGGGATCCGGATAGGTAAAAGCTTATCATGCCTTCGAAGAACCTTTGAACTTTAGTTTTTATACCTAAAAAATCAAAGATTATTTCTTAAAAACCATTGAATGAAATGTAAGTAGTTTGTTTATTCAAAGTTATGTTTATGATTTTGACATCTTTAACTTTGAACAAATAACATTTAAATATAAAATAGATTTAGATCATATCAAACTAATAATATGAAGGGATGTGTTAACCGGACCCTCCCTACCATGGGGTCCACCTACTTTAGTCGTATAAGTTTTAATGCAGACAGTACAGGCGGTGGCAGCATTGTCTTCCACAAACCCTCCCTACAGGGGGTCCGGTTAACTCATGCCTAATATGAAAGATGTCATATGATATGATGGGAGTGGGACATAAAGAATGGCATGCATGGTATGTGACAAACGTTGGAAACCAAATTTGTAGGGTCTTTGTTTTTAACGTTGTGTGGATATGTGATTATTATTTATGTACAAAAGTTTTTAGATTCTAGCGCACAATCATCCACCGGTGCTAATAGTACACATTACAACATAAGTTAAAATGATAGTTCTACTTTAGAAGTGCTTTGCACAATTGAATTCAAACTCATCTGTAATCATTAAAGATTCAAGAATCCACTTTTTTTAACGACATACTTGTATTAAGAGGTGATTCATGTCGTTTCGAGCAAAGTAAACAGGTAAATGGATAAGGTTTTCTTTGTTCAGGTTATCCGAAAAGGATGAGTCTTTTTTTACAGATGTACACGGCTTTACCGGGTTAATCCTGAGACCGTTTCATTCATTTCCCTTGCCAACGTCAAATGTACACACTTATCGAGTTTTAAACACTTAACATCTTGTTATGAATCAAAGACCTTACCGCTAAGGCCATTTGACTTGTGCAAATTGTTGTAGAGATTTTTGGAAGATTCAAAATAAGTGTTCTGTTGCTTTGCATGAGAACTCTGGTCTAGTTCCCGTTTATTCTCGCCTAATATAGCTCAAATTTATATTTGAGCTTTTTTCAATCTATCCGGAAAGAATGACTTCTTTCATATGGTCAGAGTAGCAAAGAACTAAACAAGAATGTGTGTTTGTTCAGCGAGTAGGATTAAGATAGTAGAGTAAGTTACGAATGAGTGAATGAAAGCCGGTCAAAACAAGAACGACTTTAAGTATCTTATAAAAATAAGGGAAATTTCTAAATTTATGCCAAAAATTGAATTTATGTCCACAATTTGATCAGTTTTTTTATTTATTTATTTATTTTTTTTTTCAAAATTCAATTTTTGTCATGTGCGACTTCATTCATAATTAGACATGTGACATGACAAAAGGTATCATTCTAATCATTTAGTGACACACTTGTCACATTTTGAATGAGGTCACACATTTACCTTGCTCGACTGGCGGCTGTGTGACACATTCAAAATGTGACAAGTGTGTCATCAAATAATTAGAATGGTACTTTTTGTCATGTCACGTGTCAACCTTTTAAAAGGGTCGCACAGTAGCACGGTCGCATATGACTAAAATTAAAATTTGCGAAAATCGTGACTCGATAAACTCTATTCAACTCGAACTCCACATACTTTTACAGATTTACCAAACATACTATAACAATGAAGATATAATCGTATCCATTTTAAAATAAAGGATTTTTAGCCAACAAATGTACAAGAAATCTGAAATGCAAATAATAATAATAATAATAATAATAATAATAATAATAATAATAATAATAATAATAATAATAATTACAACAACAACAACATACCCAATCCCGCGAAGGCTAGGTATGGGGGAGGTAGAAATGTAGACAGGTCCTACCCCTACCCCAGGCAAAACCTGGGAGTAGAGAGACTGCTTCCAGGGAGACCTCCGGCATGTGCACCAGTGCGAGTGATAGAGAAACTAAAAAGAAGCAAGTAGCAAAAGAGCAACAAGTAAAAGCAAATAGAAGCAAGCAACCAACTAGAAAGGGGCCTAGTACAAAAGACAAACAAATAAAACAAGCAAACAAACATGCATCAAAACAACAAACAAACAACAAACAAGGGGCAAGACAATCAAAACATGCAAACAAAGCAAGTAGTGCAAAAGATAGAAAGCAAAAGAAAAGCCAAAAACAAACACATCGGAGCAAGGACGCACAAGCAAGCGGGCAAAAGGCAAGAAGAGCAACACAAAAACAAAGCAAGGCAACGCAGGGGGCAAAAGCAAAGGCAAAGCAAAGGGACACCACTAGCCAACCACAAACCTAAAAGGGAAGAGCAAAGGGCCACTAAACCTAAAGTGCAAAGGGCAAACTAGACCTAAAAGGCAAAGGGGCAGGGCAACAAAGGGAAGAGAAAAGACCCAGACGCAAAGGCAAGCACCTACTACCCTACCGACACTACCCGCAAGTCCTAATCCTAGCTCTCCACACATTCCTATCTGAGATCATGTCCTCGGACAAGAGAAGCTCCTTCATGTCCAGCCTAAGTCGATCCTCCCACCTGAGCTTAGGTCTTCCTCTCCGCCTCAAACCGTCGACCATCAGCGCTTCAACTCTCCTAACCGGTGCTGTTTGTGGCCTCCTCCTGACATGACCGAACCACCTCAACCTTCTTTCTCGCATCTTCGAGATTATATTTTCAACTTCAAATTCCTCTCTGAAAACTCCGTTCGGGATCATGTCAAGCATCGTCTTACCACAAATCCACCTTAGCATCCTCAGTTCTGCCACTTCCACTCTGTTAGCTTGAGCTTTTGTGATAGGCCAACATTCTGACCCGTACAAGATAGCTGGTCTGATTGCCACCTTATAAAATTTTCCCTTAAGCTTAAAGGGGACTTTCTTATCACAGAGTACTCCTGACGACGCCCTCCATTTCGCCCAACCTGCTCTAATACGGTGGGTAACGTCCTCGTCTATCCTTCCTGATTTGTGTATCACCGAACCCAAATACCTAAAGGACTCCTTAGGTTGAAGAATCTGGTCTCCGATACGAACTTCCTCCTCGTATCGGCCGATCTCGTAGCTACCGAAATCACATCTCATGTATTCCGTCTTCTCTCTGCTCACCCGAAGCCCATTGTCTTCCAAAGCCTCGCGCCAGTGTTCCAGTCTGTAGTTTAACCCTTCGGCCGATTCTGCAACCAACACAATATCGTCTGCGAAAATCATGCTCCAAGGGATGCCCTCTTGTATCCCTCGGGATATCTCATCGAGAATCAAGGCGAAAAGGTAAGGGCTAATGGCTGAACCTTGGTGAAGTCCAACTTTCACCGGGAAAAACTCAGTGCACCCCACCGTGCACCGTACGCGGGTCTTCGCCCCATCGTACATATCCCTAATGACTTTTAAGTATCTCCTTGGGGTCCCTTTTTCTATTAGAGTCCTCCATAACAACTCTCGTGGGACACTATCGTATGCCTTTTCTAGGTCAATGAAAGCCATATGCAAATCTCTCTGTCTTTCTCTATACTTCTCCATAAGACTTCTAAGGAGGTGGATAGCCTCCACCGAGGACCTCCCTGGCATAAATCCGAATTGGTTTTCTGACACCCTTGTCTCCCTTCTTAACCTCCTCTCTATAACTCTCTCCCAGAGCTTCATGGTGTGACTAAGTAGCTTAATACCCCTATAGTTGCTACACACTTGAGCGTCTCCCTTGTTCTTGAAGATGGGGATGACTTCGCTGAGTCTCCATTCATCTGGCATCTTTGCGCTAGAGAAAATCTTGTTGAAGAGACAAGTCAACCATATTACCCCCTCATCTCCTAGGCTCCTCCAGGCTTCAATGGGTATTTGGTCCGGGCCTACCGATTTGTTTCTGCCCATCTTCTGTAGAGCAACCTTCACTTCTTCTTGGCTGATCCTCGAGTAGTAGCATTCGGGTACCAAAAGTTGGCTAGGGTTGTCTCGTTCACCCCTTCCTTCAGTGTTCCCCTCGTTAAAGAGAGAGGAAAAATATTGTCCCCATCTCTTCCTAATACCTTCTTCGTTCACAATGGAAAAATATTATTATTATTATTATAATAGTGTTGATTTAACCGGGTCGTCCCCCTCACCCAGACCGGTTTACTGGACTTTGTGCCAGGTCGTGTGGTGGTTGATGTCGTTAAACGCAAGCGTGTTAAGTACGGAGTTAAATGTGTGAACATGGGGTATGGGTTTATCCCCTTCTCATTTTCCTCTTTGGGGGAACTTGAGACAGATGCGGTGACCCTACTTAAGCGAATTCGGAAGTTCTCTATGACTCAAGACATTAGGGCGCGTGCTGCACTTCATATCTTCAGTAAGATTAGTTTTGTCATTGCTAAAGGTGTGGGAGCCCAGATAGTGTCGAAGCTTCCCACTAATCTCTTGTAATCCTTTGAGTTTGTTTATAATAATAATAATAATAAATAAATAAATAAATAAATAAATCCCTTAAATGGTTGTTTCCTAAGGGTAGTGGCAGTGGTTGCGGTTTGGCCACCGGTTTGCCCAAAACCGCCGGGGAACACCGCCGCCACCCCAGCGGTTTTGGTGAGCGGGGTATTTCACCTACGCGGTTTGAAGAAAAGTATACGTTGGAAAATGAACGTTGGAGCTAAAAAAAAGAAAAAAAAAAAATCCTATAAATACTACACACAATACAAATAAACTACACCTATTCAAATACCACACACAATACAAATTACTACTAAATCCTCTATATTTCACACAATGTTTTCATCATCTTCTTCATCCGATGAGTTATATTATCCCGCCGAGTCTTCCGAACAAATTCATTCCACGGGTACTACGCTATCAACCTTTTTAGCCATGTACGATTCGATTGACGACACGGCAACTTCTACCGAAACACGGGAGTCTGTCACCCGTTTTCGTGAAAAAGCTTTACAAAATCTAAAGAATGACTATTTTGTCGAACGACCAAAGTTTGCCCGCCATATTTTTCGAGATAGGTTTCTTATGAATAAAAGGTTGTTTTTAAGATTGTTGGTGATATTGAAGCGAGATTCGAATGGTTTCAAGATGGCTATGATGCGAGGGGGAAAAAAGTTTCACGGCATTACATAAAGGCACATCGGCCATCCGGCAATTCGCAACGGGTGAACCTCTGGATAGATTTGATGACTATTTAAACATGGCACGAAGAACCTCATGTTATCATTCTCATTTTTTTTATTTAATGTTGTCGTTACATTTTTTTTATTAATGTTGTCGTTATATTTTTTTATTAATGTTGTCGTTATATTTTTTTTAATAATGTTGTCGTTATATTTTTTTTTAATAATTTTGTCGTTATATTTTTTTTATAGGTGAATGCCTTGATTATTTTTGCAATGCGGTTATTGAATTATATGGTCGAGAGTTCTTACGTAGGCCAACATCCCATGACATTGCACGCTTATATGAGGCACATGAAGAACAACATCACATTCCTGGAATGCTTGGTAGCATTGATTGTACACATTTCGTTTGGCGAAATTTTTCTAGACATTTGAAAGGCCAATATAAGCGAGGTGATCACGAATACCCGACTATTATGCTTGAATCCATCGCTTCATATGATTTGTGGATTTGGCATTCGTTTTTTGGTTCTCCCGGTGCAAACAACGATATCAATGTTTTGAATCAGTCTCCGTTGTATCTTACGGAGCGAAATGGAACGGCACCAAACAGTTCATTTTCTGTAAATGGACGTCTTTACAAACGTGGATATTATCTTACCGATGGAATCTATCCTACATATTTTACGTTTGTTAAAGCATATAAGTATCCCACTGATCCGAAGGAAAAGAGATTCAAGAAGTTACAAGAGTCTGCAAGAAAAGATATCGAGCGAGTTTTTGGTCGTCTTAAGGCAAAATGGATGATTCTCAGTCGTCCTCTCCGTCCTATGACGGTCGAAAAGATTCGACAAATCGTTAATACGTGTATCATATTGTGCAATATGATTTTAAAAGACGACGAGGAGGAATATCACCGGTTCATATAATGGATCTGCCGGTCGCGCCAGTATATGACGATAGTGTACTACCGGAGTTACTCGACGAGCAAATCTATTATCGTCTCCAATATTATCTTACGGAGCACGTTGAGGCTCAAAACTTAGCATACCTCGATGACTAGTTATTTCTTTTTCTTTTTTTTTTTTACGTATTATGTAATTTTCTATTAATTATGTTTTTTTTTCCAAGTATTATGTATTTTTATTTTAATTATTAATGAAATATTATGTTTTTATTAAATTATTTATTTATAAAAATAAAAAATAAAAAGTTAGTGGTTTAAAAGATATGAAAAAAGTGAACATTGCCACTAAAATAGGGTTGGGAAATGAGAATTCATTTGTTTACTGCTTTTAACAATTCACGATTGCTTTGACTTCATAACTTGATACCCTCCACTGACATGCTACTGTGCCAGAATACTCTTTACTCCTTGGTAATTGAAACCCATTTGCCCCTTTCGACTTATTTTATTAGAGCTCTTGTTTCCCTTTTTGTAACTTTTTTTAAACCAAAAGCTAAAGAAATGTTATATTAATGTAGAAAAAGTCCCTTGTTCACAACACTTAAGTAAGACATCAATACAAACATTATATAAAACAATGATTGAGCTGATAACAAATTAACAATGTCAAACAAAAGTTAGGACATTGACTAACCATCAATGTTTATACAAACCAATGTTGGCTTTGTCATATGTAAAACCAGTGAATATTTTCTGCCATCCTGCTGTTATATTCCTTGCATTCTGAATCGCTTGTAGATTATTGCTACAAGACGTTCAAATCAATTTTGATAATGTGCAAATTACCACTCACGCCGATTGACCTATTAGACACCAATATAAACAAGTGATATCCAAACCTAAATTAATTTACATTTAAATCCATCTTACATTTATAAGCATCATTGCAAAATGCAAATGCCACTACAAAGCTTGGTAATATGTTGAAAATAAGTATTACGAATATCAATTAGTATGGAAGTTGGACATGAATTCTTGTGAGTTACACATTGAACCAACTTATATTAATTGGTTAAAAAGGGGAAATGATAAACGTCATAAGCATGAAGAAAACCACAACTAGATTGATGGATTGTTATACCACCATATTTGCATGACTTACAAAACTTAATAGAAATAAACAATTGAACATATAATAAAGAGAAAGTACAGTAGCTGCCATAACTGAAATCCCCCAACCAATCTTACTATGCACAAATTACTTCCTAATAAACTTATTAAAACAGCCTTAATAGTTAGATAAACCCTTCCCTTCAACACTAGTAAAAAAAAAAAAAAAAAAAAAAAAAAAAAAAAAAAAAAAAAAAAAAAAAAACCTAAAAATTCAGAAAACCAAAGCTAAACCCAAATAACCAATTCATACAACTTTCAGAACCAACGGCCTACACTCCCCACAAGTGTCTTGTTTTCAAATGCTTAAAAGATCAGGTGGCTGGTTTTGATCTTGGTCTTCTTTACCAATTCTCATTGGCGATTCCATGGTGGGTGATGGTGGTGGGATATCACTGGTGCTGGTAGTGGTGGTGGTGGATTCTCCATCTGTCGGTTTGGAGCTGGGTGCCTTTGGAAGCTCTGTTAACATTTGAACCACTTCTCTCATGGTTGGGCGTTCCACTGCTTGTTCTTCAACGCACAACATTCCTACGTAGAACAAGTGCATTACCTCATGGACTGGAACGGTTGAGAGTCTCGGATCAAGAATTTGAAGCACGCCTTCCTTGTTACCATCTGTCATCTTTCTTACCCATTGTACTATGTCTACCCCGTCTCCAAATTCTCCAACTGGTTTCCTTCCTGTTACTAGTTCTAACAGAACCACACCAAAGCTGTACACGTCACTCTTTTCGTCAACCTTAAGTGTGTACGCATATTCTGCAAACATAAATACACATTCGGGATCAGAACAAAAACCAAAACTTACATTAATCAAACAATAGGCAGACCAACCATTTAACAGTAATATGAATTGCAAAAACACCTTATAATCATTAACTACGTGTGCTTAAAAGACTGTTATATCTCACATTTCAATAACACAATACAACATTATAAAAGCATCAGAAACAAAACAAATTAAGCATCAAGCATCATAACTGAAGCATAAAGCTAAGATCATGAGGTTAAACCTGGAGCGATGTAGCCATAAGAACCAGCAATAGCAGACATGCATTCTGAGGTGCCTGAATCCTGCAAGAACTTAGCAAGCCCAAAATCGGCAACATGAGCTTCAAAGCCAGTATCCAAAAGGATGTTGTTTGACTTGACATCACGGTGGAGGATCAACGGTGAGCAATCATGATGAAGATAACAAAGTCCCTTAGCAGCTTCAACAGCAATCTTATACCTTGTATCCCAATGCAAATGACCTCCTTTCTTCCCATGAAGCATTTCCCCCAAACTCCCATTAGGCATATACTCATACACCAACAAATTCGTCTCATGATTTGAGCAAAATCCCAATAATCTCACAATGTGTCTATGCCTAATCCTTCCTAAAGTCTGAATCTCAGCATTGAATCCATGGTCATGTGACGAACCACGACTCATTGCTGGCAGTCTCTTGACTGCCACAAGCTCATTGTTCGGCATCACACCTTTGTAAACAATCCCAGCCCCACCTTTCCCAATAATGTTATCTTCCTTCAAACTATCAAGAACATCATCACAAGTAAAATCTAATCTTTGGAAGGCTGTAAGCTTCCATGCTCGAGCTTTGCTAGCTTTCTTAATCGACCGAGCTTTAATAATTGCAGCAACAGCAAACACAATAGAGCAAAGAAGCAAACCAATAACTAGCAAAAGCTTGACAGAAGCAGAGAGTGAACCTTTTGAATGTGGGTCATGAGTCCCATTAGCAACACCTTCTTTACAAGGCCCTAAATACGGTCCACAAAGATCCGCATTCCCCAAGAACGAAGTATAGTTAAAGTAACTAAACTGACCAGTACCAGGAACCAAACCAGAAAGATTATTATACGAGAAATCAACAGACGTCAAGCTTTGCATCGATGCAATAGACGTCGGAATACTACCAACCAAATGATTCCTAGAAACATTCAAATAATTCAAAATATGCATCCCAGTAATCTCCTTAGGAATCTCACCCGAAAGCTCGTTCCTACTAAGATCCACATACGTCAACAACTTACACTCACTAATCTCTGGCGCAATCTCACCCGACAAACTATTATGACTAAAATCAATCTTAGACAACTGCTGCAACTTCCCAATCTCTTTAGGAATCCCACCACTAAACCTATTCCCATCAAGCAACAGTTTCTGAACACCACTAAAATTACTAATACTAGCAGGCAAAGCACCAGTCAACCGATTATTCGACAAACTAACCTGCCCTAAACTGACGGAAACACTCTCAGTCACAGGAAACTCACCAGACAACAAATTATTCTGCAACTCAACCTGAGACAAATTAGGCAAACTAAACAACCCTTTCGGAATCGAACCATTCAAAAAATTCTCACCCATTCTTATCCTATTCAAAGACTTACACTCACCTAAACTCTCAGGAATCGGCCCAAACAAAAAATTCCCTAACGTAATAACCGTCTCCAGCTTATTCCCATTACACAAATTCGGAGGTAACGAACCAGTCAACTTATTACTAGACAAGTCCAACAAGGTTAACTTTCCATTTTGACCTAAATTAACAGGAATACTACCAGTAAAATTATTCTCCCATAACTGCAACACCTCTAACTCACTCAACTCCCCTATAAACTCCGGAATGGAACCGTGCAGTTTATTACGGAATAAGTTAAGTAACGTTAAATTATTCAAATTCCGAAAAGACTCCGGAATCTCACCTGTAAATACATTATTCGATAAATCCATTGATTTTAAGCTTTTTAAATCACCTAACTCCTTAGTTATAGATCCAGTTAAACCATTAACTTGTAAAAACAATGTATCAAGGTTTTGCAACTTCCCTAACTCCGCCGGTACTTCACCGGAGAGACCGCAGTTTGCTGCGTCAAACCGGACTAAATTCGTTAGGTTTCCGATCTCCGGCGGTATTCCGCCGGAATACCCGTTGTAGTATCCTAAATAAAGCTCCTTCAACGTCGTCAAGTTTCCGATCTCCGGCGGTATAACTCCGGTCAGCTCGTTACCGGAAACAGCCAAATACTCGAGGTTGCTAAGCTTCCCGTACTCCGCCGGAATCTCGCCGGAAAAGTAGTTACCTCCTAAATGAAGATGCCGGAGACTCGTCATTCCGGCAACAGCCACCGGCAAGTCACCAGTCATATTGTTGTTATAAACATCAAGCACCTCCAAAACCTTGAGGCTCGACAAATTTGGCGGGAAAGTCTCGTTAAAGATGTTGTTTGACAAGTTGAGTGAACGGAGGGTGATGACGTCAGCAATTTCCGGCGGGATAACTCCGACGAAGTTGTTAACAGCGACGGTGAAATTGATTAAGTAGCGGAGGTGGCGAATGTCGGAAGATAGGGTTCCGGTGAGGTTGAGATTAGACAGGTCTAGGGAGGTCACGTGCCGTTTGTTATCGCAAGTGACACCAGTCCATGTGCAATGAGATGTGGAGATGTTCCACGTGGCAAGAGATGATTGGGGGTCGTTTGTGATAGAGGATTTGATTGAAAGTAAGGCTTTGTATTCTGGTAAAATGTGGGTTTTTGGTTTGGCAGCCAACATGAGTGGGAAGATTGGGAAGATGAGAAGGAGGATGAACAAAAGGGACTTCATTTTTTTGGTTTTGTGTTTTGTGTTTTGTGTATTATCTCTCACACAGTTACTGTGTTTTTTTTAATGGGGGAGTAGGAATGGAGTAGAGAGAGAGTGGGTGTGGGATCAAACTAGCATAGTGTGTGTGTGAACATTGTTTGGTATCATATGGATCAATTTGGTTTTTATATAGACTACTTTTTTTTTTCAAATTTGAACTACTAACTTTTTGTAAATTCCAGAAAAACTTGTACAGTAACATTTTAGAGCCTTGGCGTTGGGTGCAGGGAGACACGGTGAGGGGTGGCTCCTGTGTGGGAACACCGCCGCCGGTGCTCTCCCACCGCACGGGGAGGTACTTTTGTGGTGTTGTTTACCGCTTGATTTTGAAAGAAAGTGGATGCAACGATCTTCAAGTTTATGAGAGAGCCCAACTAGATTTTGAAAAACAATATAACAAAGCCTTCGCGCATACCAAAGCGTGGCACATTCTCAAAGATCAACGAAAGTGGCAAGAACAACCGTTGGTTAATCAGGCTGCGGAATCCACGGGATCGAGCAAGAAAAGAAAGTCGTCGGAGTCAAGTAGCGCTCAAACGCCAACAAATGAGACGCCAATAACCGTGGAAGATTTCGACTGTGACTTACCGAACCTCAACGAGAACCCAACTCCATCACGTCAATCGAAAGGCAAAAAAAAGACGATTTCTGGAGATTCAAGTCGAAGCTCGATGCGTGATGCCCTTGCAAGTTACACGGCCGAAAAGAGAAGTTTAATGCAGCAGCAATTGGAGGTGCAAAAGAAAAAAGACAACGAATATTTCAAATTTCTTGATGGGGAGGTGATAAATCGTGACATGAGGTTCGTTATGGATCTGCACGACAATATCCCAGACCCGGCTTTTAAGGATTTCGTCATCAACAAGAAACGCCAGATATGCGCAAAATACGGGTGGCCATGTAGTTTGTAGGAGTTTAGTTTTATGGTTTTAATAATATTATGTAACATTTTTTAATTTTTAATGAAATTTTAGTCTTTTAATAATATTATGTAATGTTTATTTAATTTTAATGAATTTTACTTTTTAATAAATTTTTATAGAATTTAAAAAAGAAAAAAGAAAAAAAAAAAAAAAAAAAAAAAGTGAGTGAAGAGTGAGGGGTGTGATGCCAACAAAAAGTGAGTGAGTGAAGGAAAAAGTGAGAGGGTGATGTGGCATAAGGGGATTGGTTGTTTGTGAGTGAAGGGATTTGAGGTGAGAGGAGTGTTGCCAACCCCTTTATTATAACATTTTTTTTTTTTTTTTTTTTTTTTTTTTTTTTTTTTTTTAAGAACTACATCATTTTTATTACCACACAAACAATTTTACAAAAGAAATGATCCCTCTACAAGATATAGAAAAGGACCATAGGAAGATCCAACAAAACAAGAGACAAAGACCAGAAAATAACTTACAAAAGCACATCCAGAAACAAAAAAGAAAAAACCTTCATAGCTAGATTGATTTGATGCTAGATGTGATCCGCTGCTCTCACATATACCGTGTTCGAAACGATCATCCCACTTATCCAATCATCCCACTTAAAATTACTACTATAACATTTACTAAAGTATATGAATATTTTTAGGATGTAAGTCTAAAAAAAATACTACGAGTAGTAGAATATAAGTTTATGGAATTAGTTGTGGCCTACAAATCTCCTTTTGACGATTATTTTTTGTCATGTTTTTGTTGTTTTCGGAATTTTACTGAATTAAATGTTAACAATATAAATGAAGTTAATATAATGGGTGTAATATGTTGACTCTCTGACGATATTTAATGAATATCAACGTATTAAATGCGCTGATTGCTGAGAAGAATTTTACATTGAACACTCACGATTTCGTTTCTTTGTTTCTTAGGCCACTTTTTATGGTGGTTGATGGGTCACCTGTAATCGTTATTTATGAGGGTCATCCTCAGTCGACACCACTAGAGACCAAGGCTCACACATGAGCAATGCAAAAAAGAGGCGTGAAATCTGAGCTTCTCATCTATATTTTACAGTGTAAAATTGTACCTCATGAATTTTTTTTATTTTTATTTTATTTTTTTATTTTTTTTTATTGATTATTTAATTTGTAAATGGGTGGAGACATTTTGTAAAGTATGATTATATAAAGTGTGTATTTTATAATTAGAAGTTGTGGGAGTGAGAGGTCACTTGTAAGCGTCATCCTCACTCGTGACCCACTATCCTAACCATTTCTCACGCCCAACCAAAAATGAAAGAGATGGATGATGGGACACCCAACTCACCTCTTGGTATTTGTGCAAAGTGGGTATATTTTGTTATTAAATATTTGATTGTGAGTGTTTGTGCGTTATAAAGTGAGTATTTAATGAAATGTTAGGGGAGTGGTAACCACTATCCGTGAAAAGTGAAAGGAATGATGGGAGATAAATGGAGAGAGAAAGTTGGTAGCGCTGATGTGAAATTTGTGGAGGTGTGACCATCCCTTCTAATCTTATTGTGATCATCACATATCGTCGTTATAAAAATTTCTCTCTGCCACGCACAATATAAGGGGAAAAAAGGATATAGAGGTGATGATAATCACCTTTCACAAAAAAAAAAATAACGTTAAATTTTTGTCGAACCCCCACCAAACGATCGCATATTTAAAAATAAATAAATTAACTTTGTCATTTTATTTACCAATAAATACCTCAATACCCCATCAAGTTTATACATAATTTCTCATTCTGTCCTTATATTTAATCTCATTTAATAATTACTCTCATTATCATCTTCTACAAAATGTCTCAACAAACACTACAAAAACTAAAACCCCAAAACGTCCAAACACTCAATTCAAATTTTCGTCTCGGTCATGCACCACCAGTAAACTTTCGAGCCCTATTGTTTGTTTACGGAACATCAGAATACCAAAACCCACCATTCATAGCTCCACAACGAATATGTATCAACCACAAATGTACTTGCAATACCAAAACCTACAAATGTACGATCACTCAAATATTGGCGGTTCTTCACAACAAAATATTGGCGATTCTTCATCACCACATCCGCCTATGTCTCCCATTCATCCATTTAATTTTGAAGATATTCCAATGTATGAACCTCAATTTTCTATGCCTAACACCATTGGTGAGGACTCTCCCTTCGAAGAAGTCTCGGCCCCAAAGAAGAAGTCATCAAAAGAGGACGGCTAAAAATGACAATGAAGGTACCCAAGGTATTCCATGGACCCCTGAAGAAGAAATTGTATTTTGCAAATATTGGGTTTGTATATCCAAATATAGCATCGTTGGTACTACAAGAAAGGAAAAAAGGTTCTGGACAGAGGTTTTGGTTACGTTGAGCAAGCAATAAAGGTAATCGGTGTTCGAACCTACGATTCGTTAAACGAGAAATGGAAAAATATGCATCCTAAAGTGGCTCAATTTTGTGGAGTGTAAGATAATGTCAATCTAAAGGTGCACAGTGGAGCCGGATACGGGGATTACACCCAAATAGCACTTGAGGGATATCGTGTTGAATATGGAGTACCTTTTACACTTCTCCATGCGTGGAGAATTTTAAAAGATGTCTGAAATGGAAGGGGTTGAACTTCCCCGACTTGAAGAAGCGAAACTGGAAAAGTTCAAGAGATATAAGTCATCGGGGTATAATTCGTTCAACACAACGCAGTCAAGAGAGGGTAGTTTTAATTTCAATGTGGAGGCTGAAACGAGGAGGAAAAAAAGGTGCTTGAAGTAAGACCAATGGACAGGGACAGAACGAAGAAGAAGCGTCGGCATCATCTATTCCATCGACAGCTTTAGCAGTTGGCAGTGATGAAGGCGTTGGCTAGGTTGATCCCCACCGAATATGAAAGCCAAACCGAGTTGTTTATGTCAATAAAGAAATCAGACCGCCCTGCCTTTTAGGTAATCAAAAGGCTTGAGATGGAAATGCAACAAAGCTAGCTCGGAAAGGAGAAGAAAATGCAACAAAAAAAAGATCGAAATAAAGAACCAAATGTTGGTCATCCAAGAACAAAAACAATGAAAAATAAAAGACGGACTCTTCTATATGAGCCCTACTGATCACTTGAGTGGAATCCACCTCCAAAAGGTGTTGTAGATGAAGCATGCAATCAAGGAGAATTGGAGTTTACCATATTAGTTTGTGTTTTTAATTTTGAACGTTTATGTTTTTAATTATCAATGATATGTTTTTAAATTATGAATAAAATATTAATTTAACTTTTAATTAAATTTTTGAAACAAATGGGTTTGGTAGTGATAAAGGTGATGACCATAAAAGGTAAAAAGTGATGATAATAGTTATGTGCTAAATGGTGATGTGGCGCAAATGTGATGGTGATGATAGTGGTCACCATAAAAAATAGGCTTAGAGTGGTGTGGACACTGTGTATGATTTTTTTTGTTTGACACATTGAATTCATGTTACCGGGGGGGGGGGGGGGGGTGGAAACTAGCCGATTTAAGTGAGAGTTTGCGGAAAACTCGAGATTTGCTTATTTAGTTTTGTAGGACTCAAGCTTATTTTGAACCATATAATTATAGCTCAAATTCGGCTCGTGATATAGTTTATAAGCTCGAGCTAGAATCATTTATATGATATACCTAAGGGAAATAAAGCTCGATTCAAACTCGTTATACACTAGCTTCAAACTTACTTATTTGATTTAAGCTTACTTATATAAAAATGTACATAAGTACATTGATAACTATAGATATAACTTCTAAGAAGTATATTTGCATATATAAACACATAAATTTTACCTTGTTTAGTCTCTAGACCCTAATCAAACTTAAGATACAAATATCGGGCTCAAGCTTGTTTATTAAATGAGCCTCAAACATTGCTCGAGCTTGTTTTAGCTCAGCTCGTTTTGAGCTTTTTCTAAGTCAATTATGAATACTATGCGATTAGCTTGGCTCGTTTACTGAAATGCCCGTAAATTTTCTTATTATTATATGAATACACCGTATATGCCTGAATCCTATCCAACGTATACAGTCATATGCCATATAGGATCTGCCATATATGCCGTATAGACCTGCAATATGAAAACTGCATAAACTGAAATCTAATTCTGTAAAAACTTATAAACTCTTAAACACATTTCATTAACATAAAACATGAATAGTGTACATATATTTCATAAGCGGAAGAGTAAAATACTACGAGTTCGGTTGTTAACCCAAACACCCCTATTTTGACCCATTTTTAAATACTTGTTCTAAACATATATACATTAGTATCAAAGCTTGATTGTTACAAATCTGATACATAATTATAATGTTTGGGCCGTTAATAAGCTGAATAACAAAGAATGGTTGAGATGCTCGTCACCTATATACCTGAGCATTACCGATCTCTTAACTCATCTTCTTAATCTACAAGCTCCAACGTCGTTATGACCTAACATGCAAAACATGGAAACTGAGAATGGTAAGTTCTGATGACTTAGTTAGTAAACGGGTACGAGTTTGAATCTATAACATGAGCTACAATAAATGTGACGTGGTTGCTAAACTATACTGATTTTGATTAATAGCTGAACTATACTAAATCAACTAATGACTGGGTCTAAAACTGAATTTGGTGATCTGAGACTTAATCTGAATTTGTCTAAAACTGAATACATTTATATTGTTAGACCCGTTACCCGGGTGTTGGGACCCCACCCTAGATGAAAATGGATAAAGATCTCATGTGATTGGCCAGTCAACATTTGTTGCGTAATGGTCAAACCCGATAGTCAAAATGATAGCAAAGCATGTATTATAAGATTATGAAAGTATTATGTGACAAGAATAGAAGGAATTAGTCTTCAAGGGCTTAAGTTGCCATTGGTGTAAATATATTATAAGTTCTTTGTGGCTAAAGTAAGAAGAATAGGACTTGAGAGGCCATTCTTGCCAATGGCCCAAACTTGTGCCTAACTAGTTATAACTAGCAAAGTCTAGAGAAATCCACATCTTTCTTGGATCTTTGGGAAGGCCGGTTCTAGAGGAAGAAAAGGGAGGGAAAGGTTTATCTTGATGGCTTAGAAAAAAAGATGATCAAGTCCTAGTGCTTATGGTCACCCTTTGCTATGAACATTTCAAGTAAGTACTTATGTTTTTGGTGATTAGTGAAGTTAAAGATTATGAACATTTCAAGTAAGTACATATGATCAAGATATGATCATATGATGATATGATTTGGAAGATAAGTGTATTTGATGGGTTTTGTTAACCCTTGTTTATGAATTTGATTGTTATGTTATTAGGTTTTGATATATTGTAGAGGACGATGATGATGATGGAAGATGTAATGATGATGATGTTCTTGATGTTATGTAGCTTGGATTAAGGTAAGTAAAATGATGATGACATGTGTTATATGAATGTCTAAAATATATGTGTTATGTATGTTTTGTGGTTAGTGAAAAAGAGACTTGAGATTTGCCTATGTGCTATGATAAATATGATCTAAGTGATGAAATTGGTTGTGAGAGTAAGTTGATGTTATGTGTTCATTAAGAGTTAGAAAGTTGAGCCGCTAAGTAAGTGGTTAGATATATGTGATGCTTATGTATTTGATTGAAGTATAATGGTATATTATGGTCGTTTTACTTACTAAGCCTTTGTGCTTACGGTTTAGTTGTCTAACCATTTTGTAGGTCGACATGTTTATATGAATGGCTTGGACGTAAGGATTAAGGATTGGTTATGCGAATGTTAGAAGGATTTGGGTAAGAATGTAGGAGCTTAGGTAGATACCGAGCTCTATGTTGATGTTGTACCCCCATGAGTCATTTAATGGTTTTTGATAAATGTGTCTTCAAGTGTCAAAGTGTATGAAATGATTGTTATAGAGATTTGGATGCCAAATGGGTTCCATGGTAATAGTTAACATGTTTTATGTATATATAAAGGGGTGTTTGGGTTAAGGTGTATTTCTACCCATTTTGGGGTTCGACGGGTCAAATGGTTATGAAAATGATTTCTCATGATATGTTAATGAGTTCTGGAAGTTTTGGTGTTGTTTTGAGTTATAGAAGTCATTTTCCGGAATATTTACAAATGAAGAAAATAGTGTAAAAGTGCAGGTCCACCATACGTCCGTATGGTATTATTCCATACAGCCGTATGGTCTAAATCTCAGAAAGATCAGAAGCTGTTGTGTGGCCATACGGCCGTATGGTATTTTACCATACAATCGTATGGTGTTTTCCCAGATTTTGTCGGTTTTGCTTATTTTGTAAAAAATGAATTGTAAGTCGTTAGAAGTCGTGTCACCCGTCATTTTAAAGGTAATTGAGTCTAGTTTCATTTAAAAATGATTTCAAGGTCTGAATGTTTATAGATTTTTATCAATGGTCAAAAGAGTAACAGAATATCCATTAAAGTCAAGCGTTTTCGTGTAAAAGTTTTAGTTTTTGGTCAAATCGGGCACGAGGCGTAACATATATATCTTAAACTGGAATGTTACTTTATTGTACAAGTAATAATCTGGGTTTCTGCATAAGACATCAGCACGATTTTGAATCTAAGCTATAGCTGAAATTGGGTAACTGAACATGCGATATCGACTTTCTACTAAGTTGGAATTCCTAGCCAACGAGTACTCTTCTTAGGGCTCAGACTTGTTATACGTGCTTTTATGATTGGGTCATCCACCAAGGATGTCATGAGTACGTACACGAGTGATGACATAAAATAAGGACTAATATTATGTTAGAATTTAATTACCATAATCAAAGTACACGTATGTGGAAGCTAGGATCAAGTATAACACATAAAGAATTAACCAAAACATAAATAGGAACATACCGTTGGATTCTAGCTAAACAAGAATCACTTCAACAAATCTTAAACTTGTGTAACAATGGATCTATGATAAACACCTTACCTTTTTGTTTATCAATCCCTTGATAATAACTATATTGAGTTATTACCTCGTTCTTGTACATACAAACTACTATCGAATTAAAGAGATTGCAAGATCTTAAAACACTTTATTTTTGGAAAAATAAAATTGATTCAAACCCTAAGGAGGGTGTTTGGCCGATCGGCTAGAGGAAGAAAAAGAAAAGGAAAAACATAGGGATAGTGTGTGTGCACAAAAGATGTGAATGCATGTCCCTAGGTCTTGTATATATAGTTGATGTAACTTGGAGGACAAGTTGGAGTGGGATTGGGATCCCTTCCCCTTTGGCTGATCGGTTTGGGAGACCAAGAAGGGTTTCCGGAACCTTCTTGGCTCCTAGTTACATCCTAGTCCTTTTCTTTTGTTACTAACGATAGGTAGTCCATACGGTTAACAACTAACGACCGTTAAGCCCCTTTAGTGTTTAAATAATTACATATATACATAACATTTAATATATATAATTATTATACTTTAATTCTCATTTGTAATGTGTGCAATCCCGAGTTCTCGGGTTCGATACTAGTCATACATACATTAATATTTATACACATACTTTAACATCTCCCACTTGTATACCTATTAATGGTGTAATGACATTGGTTGGCGTCTTGCAACACTCCAATGCCCGTAGTACGACTCGAGCTAGGTTTCCTGGAAAAACCTTAATTGATTCATCATTATAATTATCCTTTTGTTACTAATACTACATTAATAAAGATATGAGATTAATCATTCTTTATTAACTTTCCGTTTCTCGTTTCTTAATGATTGAACAAAATTACCAAAACATCTGAACGTATTCCAGATAGACTTTGGGCGTGGCTACGCAAACATTTTGTCAACCCTACGAGGGCCCCAGCAGTATTAAACTTCAAAACATATTCAAAGGAACAAATTCTCTCTTGACTACAAGAATAACCCATGGACTTTGCAACACTTCTGAAAACAACCCTTATAACTCCCAGCTACGGTAAGCGGTAGATTGCTTTACAAAAATGCACTACATCCATGACTCTTATCTGGTATCTCAAGTCTGAGGATAACTTTAAATATGATTCACATAAATGTGAGATCACATAGTTGGATAAGTCATATATTCAATTCATTGAATATCATGTGAAATTGGTATGACTACGCATCAATATACTTTCAAGTATATTCTAACCAATACTCAAATTTGTCTTAGTTTAATGATGTTCCCATATCATTAACCGACAATGGACAATTTAGAATAATAATTTATTCATGGATTTAAACATGCAAATACAGGATATATTATTAAGACAATGATAATTAAACATAAACAATATTTTATTCTATTAAAATAATAGTTGTACATTACATCCTTTATCCAAATACTAATCACAAATGGGCATAAACTATCAGCTAAACGAAGTCCTATGCCTTTAGCAAGCTTGTAAAGCTTGGTGCCAGGTAGAGGCTTTGTTAATTGATCTGCTAAGTTGTCACCTGTGTGAACTTTGAGTAACTCGATTTCACCTATTTTGACTTGTTCTCGAACATAGTGATGCTTAATCGGGAAATGTCTGGTGCCTTTCATTATTCCAGGTTCATTGGAAAATGTAATTGCAGCTGAGTTGTCGCAATACATTTTTATAGGTCTTTGAATCGATGGCATAACCCCAAGCCCCGAAACAAACTTCCTAATCCAAACAGCTTCCATTGCAGCTTCTGAAGTAGCTATATACTCACTTTCTATTGCAGACATTGCTAGTGTACTCTGCTTTCTGCTCCTCCAATCCACAGCTCCTCCATTAATGACAAAGACATAACCCGTCTGAGACTTCGTATCATCCTTATCACCTTTCCAAGAAGCATCACAGTAACCTATAACATCAAGTTCTGCTGTTGAAGTACCCCCATAAACTAAGAACATCTCTTTAGTAGCCCTAAGGTACTTAAGAATATTTTTAACATCAGTCCAGTGAGCTTCAACTAGATTTTGCTGATATCGACTAGTTAAGTTCTGAGCAAATGCCACATCAGGCCTTGTACTTTTCACCGCATACATTATAGATCCCACAGCCGAAGCATAAGGGACTTTTTTCATGCGTTGCACCTCTGCAGGTGTTGAAGCACAAACTTTGCTACTCAAGCCATGTTGTACTTGCATTGGCAAATATCCTTTCTTGGAATTTTGCATATTGAATCTCTTCAATATTTTATCAATGTAAGCACTTTGGCTTAATCCAATTAATCGCTGAGATCTATCTCTATATATCTTGATTCCCAGAATGAATGCACCTTCCCCTAAATCTTTCATAGAAAAACACTTTCCAAGATATGCCTTAACCTTTTGCAAACTTGGAATGTCTTTTCCCATGATCAATATGTCATTAACATATAAAATAAGGAAAATTACATCACTCCCACTAGCTTTATGATATACACATGGCTCATCAAGATTTTGAGTGAATCCATACTTTTTAATCTCACTATCAAACCTTTTATTCAATTGTCGTGATGCTTGCTTCAATCTATAAATGGATCTTTGAAGTTTGCATACACGATTTGGGAATTCTGGATTCACAAACCCCTCAGGCTGCGCCATATAGATGTCTTCATCTAGGCGACCATTTAAGAAGGCGGTTTTGACATCCATTTGCCAAATCTCATAGTCATAGTAAGCAGCTATGGCTATAAGAATCCTAATAGCCCTAATGTCAGCTACAGGAGAAAAGGTCTCCTCATAGTCAACACCAAATGTTTGAGTATAGCCTTTAGCTACCAAACGGGCTTTATAGGTGTGTACAATGCCATCCATATCAGTCTTTTTCTTGTAGAGCCATTTACTCCCAACAGTTTGGCACCCGGAGGTAGGTCTACTTCTATCCAGACTTCATTATCTTTCATGGATTGCATTTCCCCATTCATAGCAACCTGCCATTTTTCCTTTTCAGGACCATTCATTGCAACCCTATAAATAGTAGGTTCATCAAGATCCCCTAGTATAGTTTCCTCACACTCTACGTTAAGACATAGACGTTCAGGAGCTTTCACAGGTCTAGTTGACCTACGAATGGAAACCACTTCGACTTTAGGTGGAAGACCTAGACTTTCAGGTTCCACAGGAAGTTGGACAGTGTTTTCAGAAGGTGCAACATCTTCATGATCGTCTTCCAGATCATATACTCTCCCACTGAATTCTTGAGATATGAGCTCCTTTTCCAAGAAGTCTCCATACCTTGCAACAAAAACTTTGTTTTCAGGTAGGTAATAAAAGTAGTAACCCATTGTTTCCTTTGGGTATCCTACGAAGATGCACTTTACAGATCTTTGTTGGAGTTTATCTGCTGAGTCACGTTTAACATACGCCTTGCAACCCCAGACCTTTAGATAAGACAAGTTCGGAGCTTTTCCAGTCCATAAGTCATATGGTGTCTTATCCACCTTCTTTGTTGGAACCATATTTAGAATGCGAACCGCAGATTCTAAGGCATAATCCTAAAACGAAAAAAGAAGAGTTGTTAGATTAAACATAGATCGTATCATATCTTGCAATGTACGATTTCTTCTCTCAGATACACCATTTTGTTGTGGAGTATATGGAGAAGTAAGGTGTTGGACAATTCATTTCTTTGCTAAGTAATCTATAAAATCTTGACTCAGGTATTCACCACCTCTATCGGATCGAAGAGCTTTAATCTTCTTTCCAAGTTGCAACTCTACTTCTGCTTTAAACACTTTGAATGTTTCAAATACCTCATGCTTATATTTAAGTAAATAAACATAACCATAACGGCTGTAATCATCCGTAAATGTTAAGAAGTAGCTAGCACCTCTCCTTGACACATGTCTAAGTGGTCCACACACATTTGTGTGAATAAGACCAAGTAGATCAGAAGCCCTTTCAATCCTATTTTTAAAGGGTTTCTTTGTCATCTTCCCAGCAATACAAGATTTGCACTTATTAAATGATTCATCATTGATCTTATCTAAAAGCCCATCATGTTGCAGCTTTTCCATGCAAGCCTTGCCAATGTGAGCAAGTAGACAATGCCAAAGATAAAACGAATCCAGACCTTTCTTGATTCTCTTATGATTGATGCTATACATTGAATTATTTTTAACAAAAGCATTATCATTATCATTCATATTAATCTCAAAAATACCCTTCACAACAATAGCATTAAAATAAAAAACACCATTTAAAGAAACTGAAATTCCATTGCTAGTAATAGTATGATCAAAACCAAGGTTCAACAAACATGAAAATGAAATAACACCTCTAACAATTGACGGTGCATAATGAAAATTATTTAAAAATAGTACCAGGCCTGAAGGCAACACTAAATTAAAAACGCCTATAGCTTCAACTTCTGCATGTGCTTCGTTACCCACGTGCAAGAATTGTTCTCCATAGGCCAGCTTTCTTTCAACTCTAAACCCCTGCAAGGTACTGCAAATATGAATGCCACATCCCGTATCACATACCCATGAATTCAATTTAGGAGTAAGAGTGAAAAATTCAATCATAAAGAACGTACCTGAAGTACTGGGGTTACCAGCCTCATTATTATGCTTCTTCTGTCGCAAGTCATAAATGTAGAGTGGACAATTGCGCTTCCAATGGCCCTTTTCATGACAGTGGTGACAAGCCTGATCCTTCTTGTTTGGAGGATTCACCTTGTTCTGATTAGGCTGATGTTGCTTCATCTTGGGTTGTGGTTGATAGGCCATGACCTGCTTGCCTTTATCACCCTTCCCATTGCCTTTGTTCACATGCGATTTCTTCTGGATTCTTCCCCCATGAATTTCCAACACTTGTGGGGTAGGAGCCTTTACCTTGGCTGGTAGACCTTTCTCATAATCAACAAGCAATGCGAGTAATTCTGAGACTGTCTTCCCCGAGCAATGCATGTTGAAGTTCTAAACAAAACCAACAAATCCTTATTAAGGGACCTATTGATCAAGTTCACTTGTACATTCTCGGGGTAACCAAATCCAATTCTGTGAAGTTGATCAAAGTATTCTTTCATCTCATTCACATAATCTTCAACTGGTTTACCATCACCATGCTTGCATCTGTGTAGTTTGTCAAGAGACTCATACAATTCAACTGCAGGAGACTTTTCATAAGACTTTTGAAGTTCATCAAGCATGTCTTTAGAAAAGTAGTACTCAAACTTCTTTTGTAACTGAGCATTCATACTAGTAAGCATTAAACAAGCAACCTCATTGTATTTAGCATGCTCAAGTCTCTAAGCTGCCTTAACCGGTTCCGGTTCAGTTTCAGCAGGCTCCTCTTGACAATGAGTGGTCAAGTAATTGAGTTTGCCGGTCGCCCTCAAGACAATTCTGAGCGATCGGTACCAATCATTGAAATTCTTTACAGTCAGTTTTTCCCTTTCAAGATGGCTCTTGAAAGCAGAAATCACAGATGGGTTATCGGGTTGAGCCATATTTACATATAAAAGTTCAAACATTAGTATTTTCGATAATAAATATTTCCAAGAAAATATAATACCCAAGGCTATATTCATATAACCAACTAATTTTCTTGAAAATCTATGATCCAACTTGATACATGGGAATTGCACCAGGCTTTACCTCTCAAGGGATCTCGAGAAGCTTACAACCCCCACCAGGTAGTGTACCTGATCGTTGTAGTATAGTATAGTGACAAGTACCGGGGGACTGATCGTTCAATTCAGGAATAGTGTCGCTAGGATTAGAAAGCCTAAAAACTAGATCTAGAGGTGAGGGATGATTCTTTTTTGTATTTTTTATATTTTATGAAAGCAATTGAAATCTCGGGTTTTTGGAAAAGTGGGCGGAATTAGTTGCTAGTCAACTAACCCAATAACTAAGATGCAATCAAAATAAAATAACAGAAATGAAAATAAATCTAATTAAACTAGTGGTGTGAACAATAATGGGGAAAATTGTGTTTACTTAGGTTTCATTACTCCCTAGATATCTTTTACAGGTTGATAGTTTGTTACAATTGCATGGATGACGGGTTATATTCCTTAATACCATTCGTGGGGTGGCGTATGTACTTCCCCAACTCTATAAGCTCCTACTTCACTCCTATGTCGAGCCGGCTAAGAAGCTCCTAATATGGGATCATTAGAATTCGCTCATGCATTAAATACAACCATAATAACCTAGTACGCATTGGTTCATGTTTCTTAAGACGTTCAAGCATGTCACCATTGGAAGTCTGCCAGTTTTCTTAAGCCTAACATCGAAATAATTCATCCGTAACAACTATAAACAAACAATCAACCCATAATTAACATCTAGGTTTCACTACATCTAAGCAAACACACAAGAGATCTATCCTAGCATGTTGAATTCAAGACAAGTGTAAGATATATTCAAACAACACATAGACATATTGAATGAATTGAAAGAGTACTTATCTCAAATTGACATGAAAGGTTTCAAAGGGTAAAAACCCTTGAATAAGCAGTAAAATTCGTGCTAGGGTTTCTCCAAAGTTACACCCTACTTGTCCTCCTTTAAAGTTACACACTAATGAATGAAAATTGCAAAAATATATATAGATTTTACAGGGTGACGGCGTCAAGAAGGAATATCTGACGCCGTCAACTCGCCGCCCATAATGAGATTGGATTGCCTAGATCCAAGTTTGACGCCGTCATGTGTAATATTAATCTAGGCCGTCACCATATCTTGAACCATGACGGCCAAGCTTGACGCCGTCACGATTTCTCTGGATCGTCACCACTTCCACCTCTTGTTTACTCTTGACGCCGTCACATGGAGACTCTTGATGCCGTCAGGTACTGTTCCCAGCAAGGAAAATTAAGACTTTGCCGTTTTCTTCACTTTTATGCTCCAAAAACGTCCAAAATGCTTCCTTTTCCACAATTCACTCCAAAAATACCTAAAATGACAAAAGGAACGATTTAGGCCAATATTTGATCAAATAAATTCAAATCCGGGCTTAAATGACCCCCTAAAAACGGTTCATTTTTCGCCTCATCATATACCCTTACACTTGAGATTTGCTTGTCCTCAAGCAAATGCGTTTTTATTCTAATCAAAATACAAGTTAGAGGTCATTTAACACTAATATAAAAGTAATTACAACAAATAATCGTTCCACTAAAGACCAAAAACAAGCACGGAGGTCATATACTAGCACCTCACAAATAGTGTTTAGATACTCACATCTCTCGGGTGTAATAAAGTATATATCACAATATGGAAATGGAAAACATCTCTCACTACCTGTCATAACATAATAGATTACCATAGGCTTGGGAAAGGATCAAACCTCCACCACATGGCGTAAGCACCTAGGATAAACTATCAAAGTGGTCTTTCAAAGGGTTATAATGTTAGGTGTAGGGAGATGGAATACACGGTTTTGTTGGATAAAAGCAATCTTTGCTGGTGGCGAGTTAATCATCTTGGTTAATTACATGTACAATATGGTGTTGCTAAGCCAAGACTAGACTCGACTTAAGCTAATAAATGAAAAATAACAAAAACATAAAACAAACATAGAATGAAACGGGATGGTAGTCCGTATGTTTTTCTCTTTTCTTTTTCTATTTTTTTTTTCTTTTTCTTGATTTTTTTTTTTTTTTTTTTCTTTTTTTTTTTGCATACACTCTTACCTTACCATCCAAAATAATACATCATAGGGAATGAACATTCCCCTTACACTTGAATTTTTACATACTTTACAATAAACTAATCTAATGACTCGAATTAAGATAATCAAAACACTTGGAGTACTTTTTAAGATTAACGCACATATGAGGGTAATATATGATGTTCTTCCCCATTACTCCATAACACAAGTACTTTACCAATGAGTCTCAATCGTCCCAAAACAATATGTACAATGATATGACTCAACTTAGAAACTATGTAATCAATTAGATAATTAACTAAGGGTTTAAACATATAACAATAATGCACTAAAGATGATTGCATACACGGAAGGCTAAGGCGATTTGGGTGTACATTTAAGTGGGTTGTAACAAATTCTTCCTTTAAGTAAGATGCTTAAAGTTAGAAACGAAAAGATAGGCTCGGAGGGGTGTACTAGGGGTTTCGTGTACTAAAAATGAGTACAACGCTAAGGTGTGGGAAAAATTAGTTGACTTTACTAGCCAAGTAATATGACGTAAATGGTCAAGTAATTATGATACGGGTTTAACACAAGGGTGATCCTAATGCCTCTTATCATGTAGTAAATCCTACTACACGAATGTAATCTCACTAGCGGTCTCGGGATGCATCACCAACGCAAGTTCTAGAATCTAAATGCTACCAGTACACTCATAAGCACTAATAATGAATGTTTTTCCTATCAAATCTAAAGGCGAACCTCACATATTTGGGTGGAAAATTTTTCTGAATAGTACGGTTTTGTGCTAGTCATACAACTCCTATCCATGAGACGCTTGCTATGGCTAAAGTTTCACTCCTAAATGTTGTAAAAAATTTTAAATTTGGCGCTAAAATTACACTAACAAGTATTTCTCATAGTTTTATTACACACCTACCATCAAACAAACAAACTCAAGTGAAAGTGTATCCTATAAGGTATCACCATTTACCCTCCCCTTACACTTAAGATGAACATTGTCCCCAATGTTCAATTAAAGAATGTAAAAGTGAAATAGGTAAAAGAATGAAATCAAATACTCCCCTGATTCGTTCGGTGTGGATAGTGTGTTAACAAGGTTAGATCTTCCTCCAAGAAAATGAACAATCAAAGCTTCCCTTCCAGAAATATAAATCATCTTCTTGTCATACATAACCTGTTAAACCTGAGAAAACAAACAAGGCAACCTCGCGTAAAATCGGCGGCAATCTATATATACTAACAAGTCCTAGAAAATAAATTAAGATATAATGCTTGTGGAATGAATGTTTGTAGATTTCCTGGAGTTTATAAAACTAAAGAATTAACAAAAACTTTAAGACTCCGTTATAAAAACAAAACTAGCAAAATTTCCAGAATTTTACACATGACGCCGTCAGGAGTTAACTCCTGACGCCGTCAGAAGTGACCTGCAGAAATCTTTACGTTAAGTTTCCGAAAAATTTCTGGAAAAACTTATGCCTTACTTCCTGGAAAATCCTGCTAAACATCATTATGACTCGATACAAGCATTTGACTCAAACAATTACTAATACACATGTTCATTTAATATTGTTGTGGCTCATGCTCAATTTTGTTCTTATAAACAAATTTGGATCGCCCTTACACTTATCTTTTGCAAAATACCTTTATATGCAATTAAGACGAAGTTAAAAACAAAATAAAGTATTTTCACAATTTACTTTGAAACATGAGCCACAAACAATAAAAATAAAGCATGCATAAGGAAACAAATAAAATCAAATAAACAAACAAACTAACAAATAAATAAATAAAATGGGCTTGCGTTGCCTCCCCAGAAGCACTTGTTTTTGTTCGACTCACGAGCCTGACTCTACCCTTATTTAACGGATTTAGGGGAGGTTTTTCCTACACTTAGGATTAAGTGCGGGTGGAAGTAACGATACACACCCTTAGGGTGGAAATATGCCTCGTGAGGAAAGTGTGGTGGATGAATTATATGCTTAAAGGGGTGTGCTCCTATCATCATAACCTTACCAAATTCAATCAGATTAATGGGCGGATTAAGATTTTCTCCTAGAAAGGGATCATTTTCTATCAACTTCAAGAGACTACTAGTTGGGGATCCATCTTGACCTAATAAATCCGGTTTAAACCTATAATGTTTCTTGTGATCAGTCATAAATGGGTGATGTAAGCATGTAAGGTCATTTTCCACTCCTATATCGGCTTCCTGTCTTCAAGGCTTAGAGTCCACTACCTTTATCCTAAGACTACCCGGACTATATGGTTTGATGCGTGGATCGGAACCTATTTCAATTCCTAAATTCACATCCAAGGATGGAAGATTAGGTAACGGTTTTGGTTGAGGCTCCGGTTCATCAAAACTAGGAACTTCCCTAGAACTAAGAGTAAGGTTATCATTATAAGTATTCAAACATATATCCTCTAGTTGTGTTTGGTTCAAAGGTTCTACCTCAATTGGGATTCCTAAAGTCTTTTCTACTTCATCCGAATAAGTCATGGGCGGTGTGTATGCCTCAAATGATGGTAGGACTTGTGGGGTACTTGGTGGGCTTAGATTTTCCACTCTATCCTCCATCTTATCAAGATTACCAATGTCCTCAGCTTGTATTGTGGTGAAATCAAACCACTTCGTGCACCGAGTTATCTCATCTATAGGCTTATCCCCAAACAACCTTCTTGCTTGTTCCCTTAAACTTGCTATCAATTGATCCGTAACAACGTTTGTTGGGTTGTCCATTTTTTTGGTAAGTATGGCACAATTCTATATGGTTTCCCATGCTTCATCAACGCTTAATCCCCAAAGGTCCCCATCTGCGGGATGGTCAATGTCCATTTTGGTATAGTGGTCGACACGATGGTAAAATATTTCAATTTTGGACCACAGATCGAAATTATGATGAGGGACTTTTCGGAGTAAATATTTAAAACGAGCCCATGCATCATAGATAGGTTCATCCTCATGTTGTTTAAACATCAAGATGTCATTTGGAGTGGGTGAATTTCGTGGTTGGTAGTATGGTGGATTCGCGTTCTCCATAATGGCTAACGGAATAGTCAATGGAAAGGTTTTTACAAACAAAGACATGAAGAAAAGATAGACTAAAAAAAACCTATAAAAATAAAAATAAAATCTTACTAGAAAGGAATCTAGCAAGTAGACCTAATAAAAAGAAATCCTAACCTAGCCAATAACTATTCCCCAGGCTGCGGCGCCAAAAACTTGATACGTGGGAATCGCACCAGGCTTTACCTCTCAAGGGATCTCGAGAAGCTTACAACCCCCACCAGGCAGTGTACCTGATCGTTGTAGTATAGTATAGTGACAAGTACCGGGGGATTGATCGTTCAACTCAGGAATAGTGTCGCTAGGATTAGAAAGCCTAAAAACTAGATCTAGAGGTGAGGGATGATTCTTTTTTGTATTTTTTATATTTCATGAAATCAATTAAAATCTCGGGTTTTTGGAAGAGTGGGCGTAATTATTTGCTAGTCAACTAACCCAATAACTAAGATGCAATCAAAATAAAATAACAGAAATAAAAATAAATCTAATTAAACTAGTGGTGTGAACAATAATGGGGAAAATTGTGTTTACTTAGGTTTCATTACTCCCTAGATATCTTTTACAGGTTGATAGTTTGTTACAATTGCATGGATTACGGGTTATATTCCATAATACCATTCGTGAGGTGGCGTACGTACTTCCCCAACTCTATAAGCTCCTACTTCACTCCTATGTCAAGCCGGCTAAGAAGCTCCTAACATGGGATCATTAGAATTCGCTCATGCATTAAATACAACCATAATAACCTAGTACGTATTGGTTCATATTTCTTAAGACGTTCAAGCATGTCACCATTGGAAGTCTGCCAGTTTTCTTAAGTCTAACATCGAAATCATTCATCCATAACAACTATAAACAAACAATCAACCCATAATTAACATCTAGGTTTCACTACATCTAAGCAAACACACAAGAGATCTAGGCTAGCATGTTGAATTCAAGACAAGTGTAAGATATATTCAAACAACACATAGACATATTGAATGAATTAAAAGAGTACTTATCTCAAATTGACATGAAAGGTTTCAAAGGGTAAAAACCCTTGAAAAAGCAGTAAAATTCGTGCTAGGGTTTCTCCAAAGTTACACCCTACTTGTCCTCCTTTAAAGTTACACAGTAACGAATGAAAATTGCAAAACTATATATAGATTTTACAGGGTGACGGCGTCAAGAAGGAATATTTGACGCCGTCAACTCGCCGCCCATAATGAGATCGGATTGCCTAGATCCAAGTTTGACGCCGTCATGTGTAATATTACTCTGGGCCGTCACCATATCTTGAACCATGATGGCCAAGCTTGACGCCGTCACGATTTCTCTGGATCGTCACCACTTCCACCTCTTGTTTACTCTTGACGCCATCGTATGGAGACTCTTGACGCCGTCAGGTACTGTTCCAGCAAGGAAAATTAAGACTTTGCCATTTTTTTCACTTTTATGCTCCAAAAACGTCCAAAATGCTACCTTTTCTAGAATTCACTTCAAAAGTACCTAAAATGACAAAAGGAACGATTTATGGCAATATTTGATCAAATAAATTCAAATCCGGGCTTAAATGACCCCCTAAAAACGGTTCATTTTTCGCCTCATCACAACTTTACATAGATTCCACCACATTAGTTGATCTACTAGTGGTGAAAGTATAAAAGATGGTAATCTGTCGAACAATAATTGGCAAACAAGATTTCCAATCCCTAGATCATTATGGGATTTACATCAAATTGATTCATCAATTTGCAATGTAAGCATGTTTCATCCCATCTCATACCTTAGAAACTATAAAATTACTATCTATGGTCTCACACATTAACAGAATTTTACCTTGTTATTAAAGTTTAGCCTAGGTCTCACGTTTACTAAATTATAACTCCAAGTGTTCCTTATAGATAGATGGCATGTAAATTAAATTTAGGGTATTTAATTTTGATGTGATAATCAAAACATGTATAAAGATGCATGCACTCATCTTTATAGCATAAGTTTTCAAAATATTTTTATAACCAATTCTTAAAATTAATACAAAAAGTTTTACTTGAGGTATCAGGTTCACCAATTAAAGAAGAACCTACAATTATCGCCCACAAAAGTGGAATTGAGGTAAATCACTCTTAAGATGACATTGTACAAGAATGAAGATAAAAGAAATTCGTTTAAGACATATTCATAAGTGTGATAACCAAGGTAGACTCTAAGGCTCTTTCCAAGCCTTCTTACCATCACTATGGATTTGTCTTAAAGGAGTTACTTTTAAAAACATGTGTACAAAAACATCAATCAAGCAAAAGTTTATGGATTAAATCTTAAAACATGTAATAAAGTATGAATCTTGCTTAGTCTCGTCGGGGAGACAATTACCGTGCGAAGCGAACCACTATTGGCACATAAGACACCGCAAAAATCAATCTTTATCACTTTAAAGTTTCACCATTATTAGTCCAATTTATTTTATTTATAAAAATTACACTTTTATTGCTTACAATCGTGTCCAACAAATAAAACAATATAACAAGTAATAAAGACAAATCAAACAACTAATAAACATAACAATTATAAAGGTGAAACAATTAGCCACATGCAATCTTGATTAGAAAATATCCTAACAAAATCAATTCTAGGTTTGAATATGCATATAATCAACTAAGGCATTCTCTTCTTGAAGGAAGTGAGCCACATACATTGACAAGTCAATTGCGTGGGCCAAAGTCAATCACATACCACATAGCATATAAATTGATTTTAATAAATATATTGAGGTCTTCCCCAATTTTAGATCTATCTAAACATGTGACATAAACAATAAACAATTAACAATCCATGACTAACATGCATGTTTTGTCACGGATTAAAGCATAACAATTACCAATTAGGTCACAAAAATACGTTCAAATAACCGATTAATGACCCGGGGTTTCTAATTAATTACAATTTAATTAATTTAACCACAAACCCTAATTAGGGTTCATGGAGAAAATCGACCCCCCCCCAAAATTAGGGCTAGGGTTTCAATTTTTTTTAAAGATTTAAAAGAAAAAAAAAAAAAAAAAAAAAAAAAAAAAAACCCTGGATCCAAAACATGTATCTAAAACTATTAAAGATACGATTTTTATTATGTTTTAGTAATCAATTACATGTTATACATGGCTCGTGATGCCACGGTTATAATTTAATTACCATAATCAAAGTACACATATGAGGAAACTAGGATCAAGTTTAACACATAAAGAATTAACCAAAACATAAATAGGAACGTACCGTTGGATTCTAGCTAAACAAGAATCACTTCCACAAATCTTGAACTTGTGTAACAACGGATCTATGATAAACCCCTTACCTTTTTGTTTATCGATCCCTTGATAATAACTATATTGAGTTATTAACTCGTTCTTGTACACGCAAACTACTATCGAATTAAAGAGATTGGAAGATCTTAAAACACTTTATTTTTGGAAAAATAAAATCGATCCAAACCCTAAGGAGGGTGTTTGGCAGATCGGCTAGAGGAAGAAAAAGAAAAGGAAAAACATAGGGATAGTGTGTGTGCACAAAAGATGTGAATGCATGTCCCTAGGCCTTGTATATATAGTTGATGTAACTTGGAGGACAAGTTGGAGTGGGATTGGGATCCCCTCCCCTTTGGCCGATCGGTTTGGGAGACCAAGAAGGGTTTCCGGAACCTTCTTGGCTCCTAGTTACATCCTAGTCCTTTTCTTTTGTTACTAACGATAGTTAGTCCATACAGTTAACAACTAACGACCGTTAAGCCCTTTTAGTGTTTAAATAATTACATATATACATAACATTTATATATATATATATATATATATATATATATATATATATATATATATATATATATATATATATATATATATATATATATTATACTTTAATTCTCGTTTGTAATGTGTGCAATCCCGAGGTCTCGGGTTCGATACTAATCATACACACATTAATATTAAACACATACTTTAACATATTATGCATCATTTATTCCATATATATTGCTCATTTTATGTTATTTATGTAAGATATGATATTTAATTGCTTACTTTTGTTAATTACAATAGCAAATGATGAAAGTTAAGGGAAAAAAAACATGATTTAGAGCTAAAACGAAGAAATCAAGCTAAGTCCACAAAACAGAGACCAATACGCCAAAATTTCTTGTATTTGTTAGTGTTTAAGGTAAGAAAGTGATATGTGTGCATACTGGAACAAATTTTGAAAGTTAGTGAAAATTACAAAACTTTTTTCAGGTCACATATTCAAATACGACATTAGAGAAAAGATTTGTTGCTGCTTGCTATTTAAAGACTTGAACCGTGTTTTTGTTGATAACAAAACTATGGCTTATGGTTTAGGTGAAAAAGAGACTCTAGATAATATGGTTTCCATAAAAATGTAAAAGTTGTGATTATAACATCAGACTCTTTCATTATTTTGGAGAATTTTAATATATGATTTTAAAGTGGTGATTATATCAAGATTTGGGCGAACGAGAGAGATTCTCCGAACAACTCAAACTACTAATAATAATAACAATTGTAGGTGACAGGGAGATTTATTCAAACCTTCAGTCCATCACGTACATTAAGAAACTTCATTGGGCTTCGTTGTTTTAATATTTGTATTCTTCTTCTTGAACCAACCACTTTCATAATTAACACAACCGGTGGATTTCGCGTCATAGCTTTTAAAATTACGAGTATTGTTTTTTAGTGATTTGTTGCAAATAAATGCATGAAAAAACCCAGTGTTTGATTTAGAAATTAGAACTTATTAGTGTTATAAATCATACATGATTAATAATTAGGTAACGATTAACAAAGATAAATAAAATAAACTTTAACCTAAATTAAGATTTGCAAAATGCATCAAGTTGTTTTTTAAATAACATAAATATTAGACGTTGTATCTTTATTAGGAAGTTTATTGAATAATAATTACAGAAATTTAGAGCCAACAAAACACGTTACCATGTCTCTATGTATAATATTTACGAAGTCATATTCGGTCTTGAACCTTTCCCCTCTATCGTCTTGGTACAGTATTACAAGCATACAGCCTTCATACAACACCACGCTTGAACAAATACCATTCATTGTGAAAACCGCACTTGGACTATATATCAATGTGCACTTTTATCATTGCTATATGTGAAACATAAACATGCAATCCGTAAATAACCCTTCTTAAAACTCATAAAAGAGTTAAAAGAAAATGATAACAACCCACAATTGCTAATATATCAAAAGGGTAGTTGTTCTCGGATTAGTAACTACAAATTTACGGACTTAACTCACAACAATAGGCTAGTGTGAGCAAAACCGGACAAAATATCATTGAAGTAGCTTATGAGGTTTGCATAAAAAAATATTGAACAACTTTATTAAATACAACAATCTGATAAAGAAGATGGTATGTTGCAACCATTTACAAGTTACAGCAATAAACATATTCTAAGCTATTTTCAACTAATAATGTAATTTGTAAGGTATTTTAGTGTTTAGGTGGTTTGTCACTTTGTTGCAACAGTTTCTTATATTTCAAATATACTAGTCCAGATAAACTAATACTTATATGGATATCATCATAAAGTGGTCACAACCATTGTGAGTTGTAACTAAATCAAATGGCAATGACATATGGAAGCGATGAAACCCCCTTTCTGCTATAAAGGTTTGATTTTTAACTTCTTGTTAGTTAAAACATGTAAGCATGAATCAATGTATTACCAAAGGTAAGAAATACGATGTACACGCCTAGATCATTAACTTAAGGGTAAAGGGCGAAAAGAAACTAACTAACTTGTCACATTTTGTTTGAGTTGCTATATATATATATATATATATATATATATATATATATATATATATATATATATATATATATATATATATATATATATATATATATATATATATATATATATATATATGTGTGTGTGTGTGTGTGTGTGTGTGTGAATGTTAATGTGAGAACTTTCTTAAAATTGTAAAAATGAGAACTATTCTAAAATGCCATTAAAACATTGATACATAACCATTTTAGCTAAGATGCACCAAAATATTAGATATTAATACAAGTTAAAATTAAATCGACTAATAACCAACTCAAACATGAGAAACGGATTACTGATACACAATTAAATTTTTGATACATAATTAAAATCTCAAAAAACTAATTTCTTATACATAAATTGATACACATAATACACAACAACCACTAAAAACTTGATACATAATACTAAACTTTGATACACATTACACGTTGAATCAAAGTGTATCACTTACTTTACGTCAATTTCTATTAGAAAACCCATCAAATCTTTATCAATTTTAGTTGTAATTAATTATGTTTTTAATTTCTGTTAAGTAAAGTGTCATTTGTGAGATTTTGGTTGGTTTTTATTTTTACAACTTTAAGAAAGTTCTCATTTGATCTCAATTATATATATATATATATATATATATATATATATATATATGTGTGTGTGTGTGTGTGTGTGTGTGTGTGTGTGTGTATATGTATATATATATACATATATATATATATACATATATATCTATATATGTATATATATATATATATATATATATATATATATATATATATATATATATATATATATATATGTTGATACAAAAGTTGGGCGTTCCTGATTATTGGCCCTTGCTCTCGTACCAATTCGCTTCTTAGTACTTGTTACCTGCACACTAAGAAAATAAACAACACCGTTAGGCTTATCGAGGGATTGTCTCCCCCGATTAGACTCCGGCGTGAGAGTAAGTAATCCATTTAGAGTTCTCGTAGAGAGTTAGGGTTTGTATATCGTACCTTTGAATGAGAGATGTCATTCCTTATATAGGCGCAGAATCCTTGTAGGGTTCGTGCTCCTTACGTTTCGCACCCATGGTGCTTATCCGGGTAAGGATATCCATTCCATAGATAGATGATACTTATCTATACCGTGTATAGGATGTTTGGGTTGGGCTTACGTGAGCCTGTTATTAATGCGGCCCAAGTTATAATAGCCCACGCATGGTGGATTTAGGCCTTAGTAATGTGTATCGTGTGGGCTCGTGGCCCATATATAGACTATACGTCATCATGTCCCCCCAGTCTAGTGTGCGCGGCTCGTAGCCGCGGATACTAGACTAATATTAACAGCGGTAAGCGTGGCGGGAGAACATGGAAATATTACCGCCCATTTTAAAGTGCAATGCACCTAGTCATAGGTATTTCAAACGGATACCTCGAAAATTGGGGGTAGTGTCCACGTGGCCCTCGTAAATCGGGAAAAAGTGCATGTACCGGTTCAGTTTCAGCCACTCGTTTTTGTGAGTGGGATCCACGTGGGGATAATCTAGGGTTTTTTACTCCCTATATAAGAGTCACCGCCCCATTTTTACGATCACACAGTAAAACACACACTCACCATTGTTCACTTTTCTTGAAAGCTTTTTGCAAAGAAAATACTCATTTTCGTAGGTAATTTTTGTGCGTTTCAGTCGTAAATTAATGAAGATGGTTGCCCAGTTAGAGGACTTTCGCTCTGCGATGACTGTTGAGGATGTTACTCAATTTACGTCTGACTACTTCGTGCCTCTGGATGTCCGTCCAGAGGCTCCAGATGTTGACGCGTGTATAGCTGATTTCCCCGAAGGGAAAATAGGGCTATACACGAAATTCTTTGAGTACGCGAATTACCGCGTACAAATATCTATCTTTCTGAGCGATTTGCTCAACCACTATCGCCTCCACATCTCACAGCTGCACTGTATAGGTGCGGCTAAGGTGTCGAATTTTGAAGAAAACTGCCGTTTACTTGCGATAGAACCGACCATTTCCTTATTCCGCTACTTTTACCACACGACGTGGTCAAATGGGTGGGTGTCTTTTGCGAAGCGCCCGGGGGCGCTTCAGTGCTACACTGATAAGGTAGACTCCCTAAAAAATTGGAGGGAGTATTTTTTCTGGGTTGATGATGTGGTCTTTCCATCGTCCTATGAGTTTTATACTCAGGATACATTGCCAAGGGATGGGCGCCCCGCACCCGGTTCCTATAGGCTGGCTGATGCGCAGACTCTTGATGCCAACCGCCTGTCTATTAACCCTTATCCGGAGGCGTTTTTGGTTCACATGGGGTTGAGTCGCAATTATTACAGCGCTGCGGACGAGGTGCCAACTTTTATTAGTGAGGACGGCCGGGGTGGGTGTTCGTCCCTTCTACTTCAAATTCTGTAAGTCTTTTTTGTATGCGCATCTTTACTTAACTAATCCTTTCTTCTTTGTTGTTTTGTTTATGTGCGCAGAAATGGATCTGTTCGCCGTCGTTAAGCTGGAGAAGCCGAAGCAGGTGACCATAGGTGTGCGCCCTCTGAGAGAAGGTGAGCAGCCAATACTGGAGGCGACCGAGGGTCGCTTGACCGTGCTGCCGGAGATTGTCCCGGAGAATACACCACCGCTCCAGGTGACGCCTGTGCAGAGCGTGGCGCCGGAGGAGGTGGTGCAAGAGGAGGAAGTGGCGCGCGCTGAGTCGTCTGACAGCGTGGAGATCCTAAAGCCCGAGGAGGTGCTGAAGGAAGAAGTGGCGCAGAACATTAAGCGCAAGGGAGAGGCTGGGACCAGTGGTACCATGAAGAGACAACGCCATCTCATTAGGGATGCGGAGTCATCTGCGGAGGAGAAGACATCCGCTCCTGGCGCGGATAAAAAAGATGCTGAGGTCTCTCCGTTTCTGTAAGTGTCTGCGTCTCTTTGTTATGTTTATTGAATATTACTTGTCGCAATATTTACTAACTGTTGTCTTTATCTCTTGTAGGGATAATGCTGCGAAGAATGATGGGGTCTTCATTGATGAGGTTTCCTCTCCACAGAATGAAAACAGGGAGGGGAAAGCCAAGGTTGATGAGGGTGGAGAGGCGCAGCAGTTGATGGATGAGCTGGCCGCGACTGCTATGCGCCAGGCTGAGCTGGTGGCTCAGTTGAGAGGGAAGTATGCCGGGGAGAGCAGTGCTCTCGCCTAGAAGGATGAGGAGCTGGCGAAGCTCCGTGCGCAATTGGCTGATGCGCAGGTGAAGTTGGAGGCCTCGCGGGTGTATACTGATAAGATCACCCATGAGAAGTTGTCCGCCATGGCTAAGGTGGAGAAGGCGCGTGGAGAACTGCATCATTATAAGTCTGACTTGACTTGGGCCGTGCGATTCTTGGAGGAGAAGAAGGTGGAGCACTTTGCTAGCATTGCCAAGTTTAAGGAGGATATGATGAAGATCATCCAGGCGCAGGAGGACAAGCTGCGTGGCCTGAGCATTGAGTATGATGAGGAATTATATCCTCATTTGATGTCGACCATTGCTGAGCGCAGGTATTCCTTTTATACTCTTCTTCTTCATAATAATTTTGTTGACATGCTTTTTACTAACACAAATTGTCTTTGTTGATGTAGGTGGTTGATTAGCCATGGGCTGCGTCTAGCAGCTATGGGCACGCTGGAGTCCCAAGAAGTGTTGGACGCCTTTGGGAAGGTGGTGCACTGTGCGATGGCGCGTGGGAGATCGCAGGCTATGGAGGATCTCCATGAGGCCAAGCTGCTGAAGAAGGACTTGGTGGAAGTCCCTGGGTATAGTGCTACTGCGTATGATGAGCTGATGCAGGCTATGGCGGGGTTGAAGGTCCTCGAGCTGCCACACACTGGGAGGTTGGAGCGCGACCAAGACAACCCCATAGATGTACTTATGGCGGGGTTGACATTGGAGCGCCACCTTGGAGAGAATGCGGTAGGGCAATCAGATTACTTTCTGAAGCCTGATGTGTCGCAGCTGCAGATTCCTGTGTTCGCGCAGCCTCGCGACATCCTCAACCCATTTGCTCTTGAAAGGGAGATTCCCTTGAAAGAGGTTCTGGAGTGTCACGAGCAGAGGGCTGCTCAGAAGAAGGGCATCAAGGGTAAGGCAGTGATGTGTGGCATTGGTGCTGCGCACATCCCCAGATCTGATGGTGTGCCCGTGAGTGTTGTATCTCCCAATGATGCTTTGCTTCTTAGAAAGCTTCAGGAGGCGGGGAGTTCTTCTGCTCCGCAAGATAGTCCTGAGCATCGCCATAGCGTGTAGACTTTTTGTATATTTATGTATCTTTCCTTGTAATTTTTGTGAAAAAAAATGTTGAATAAGATACCTTTTCGTTGTTTAAGTTCGTGACTTAAAATATACTTGCATTGTTTGCCAGATTATTTAACCAAGTGTTTTAAGTGCGTGACTTTAAGAATTATACTTGCATTGTTTGCGAAGTTTTATTATTTGACCAAGTGTCTTGGCTCGTTAAGTGCGTGACTTTAAAAAATGTACTTGCATTGTTTGCGAAGTTTTTGTATTTGACCAAGTGTCTTGGCTCGTTATTTGCTAAGCTTGTACGGTGTACCTAGTATATGCGCACCCGTCGTGGGATGCGCACGTGGAACTTACCTCGACGTCTCAAAAGTAAGGCGCTTAGCAAGGATACGTGATCCAATGTTGATGGGTTTGCAACCCTCTTACTCAACGAGTGAATTAGTAGGTTAACTCATCCTTTATGCCTTCGTGGGTCTTTAATTGGTGCATGCACGCCATGTAGGCAATAAGAATATAAGATAACAATATTGACATATATTAGTATGTATGCAATAAAGTAAAATACGCTATGGAGTTAGCTAGAAACCATAACATTTTATTGATACTTGCAAGTTTTTGAAAAAATAAAAATACAATTCCTAGGAAAGAAAAGCAAACACTTATTGGGCATCTCGTAGGATGCAAAGGTGTCTGTGTAAGGGCCGTAGCCTAAAAGTAACATCTTTTAAGATTGCAGATGTTCCAGGTGCGCGTTAGGTCGTGACCTTCCATATCGCGCACTCTGTATGCGCCGTTGCCGAGCGCGTCTGTGACCTCGTAAGGTCCTTCCTATTTTGGTCCGAGCTTTCCTGTGTCTTCTGCGTGGCTCGCATCTTTGGCGCGATAAACAAAGTCTCCTGGTCTGAATGAAGTGTGTTTGACCTTTGCATCATAATACTTCTTCATTTTTGCCTTAGCCTTTGCTTCGCGTATAGCTGCGCGTTCGCGCCTTTCTTCCAGTAAGTCCAAGTCTATGCGCCGTTCTTCATCATTTGTTGTGACGTTGACCTCTGCTGTTCGTATAGTTGGCATTCCTATCTCCGTTGGTATGACGGCTTCTGTTCCATAGACGAGGGAGAATGGCGTGTCGCCAGTACTGGTTTTGATTGTTGTACGATGCGCCCACAAGACATGCGAGAGCTCATCTACCTACCTTCCTTTGTGTCTGTCAAGGCGCGCTTTTATTCCTTCCCCTAGACTGCGGTTTGCGCGCTCGACCAGGCCATTGGTTTGTGGGTGTTTTACTGAAGCGAAGTGTTGTGTGATGTTCAATTGTGCGCACCAATCTTTGAATGGGTTATCACAGAATTGTTTTCCGTTGTCTGATATAATCTCACCTGGTAGTCCGAAGCGACAGACAATGTTGTCCCAGACAAAGCGTTTGACTTGGTTTCCTGTGATGTTCACCACCGCCTTTGCTTCAATCCACTTCGTAAAGTAGTCTATGGCTACGATGAGGAACTTTACTCCTCCCGCTGCTACAGGAAAGGGTCCTGCGATGTCAATACCCCATTTGTAAAATGGCCATGGTGAGGTAATTGGTGTTAGCTCTTGTTGTGGTCGGCGTGGGATTGGCCTATGTACTTGGCAATTGTTGCATTTTCTTATCAGATCGCGTGCGTCACGATGCATTGTTGGCCAATAATACCCTGACCTTAGAGCGCTTGCCACCACGGATCGCGGCCCTGAGTGCATACTACATGATCCAGCGTGGATTTCTCGGAGTACGTAGTCTGCTTGAAGAGGTCCAACACATCTGAGCCATGGCTGCAAGAAAGAGCGTCGATAGAGTACGTTGTCTCGTAGTTCAAATCGTTGCGCTGTGCGCCGTACTCTTCGAGCGTCCTTATGATCTTGGGGTAGAGTTCCCTTGCTAATGAATTCAATGATAGGTGTCATCCATGTAGAATCTTGTTCTTCTATCACTGTGGATATCTCCATTTCCAAGATTGACTTGTTTTTTAGGGTTTCTACCAATACCTGTTTTGAGAGGTGCGCGAAGCTTGTGGATGCGATCTTGCTGAGTGCGTCCGCCTTCCTGTTATCTCCTCTAGGCACCTGTTTTATTGTGAACCTGTCAAAGTTTTTGATAAAGGATTTTGTCTTTTCCAGGTATTGGATCATGTGTTCGTCCTTGGCTTCATATTCACCTAGCACGTGGTTAGCGACTAGTCGCGAATCTACGTTTGCTTCCAGGTTGCGTACACCCATTTGGATTGCAATGCGTAGTCCGGCTAGTAAGGCTTCGTATTCTGCCTCATTGTTTGTGGCTGTGAATTCAAAGCGTAGCGCATAGGTGAATTCCATACCTTCTGGATTTGTAAGAATAAGGCCTACGCCTGATCCATCTACACATGAGGACCCATCTGTGAACAGAATCCAGGGTTCCTGTAGATCTGTTTTAGTTGCAGGTGTTGGGCTGTCGCTATCTGGCTTCTCCATGATGAAATCGGCTAATACTTGTCCTTTAATTGCAGTGCGCGGTCTGTATGAGATGTTAAACTCACTTATCAGTACACTCCACTTCTGTAAGCGTCCTGATGCGTCAGGCTTAGAGATAACTTGTTTGATTGGCTGATCAGTGATTACAGCTATTGGGTGCGCTTGAAAGTATCTGCGCAGCCTTTTGGCTGCGAATACTAGGGCTAAGACCAGCTTTTCCATAGCGCTGTAGTTAGTCTCTGTTTTCTTCAGTGCTTTGCTTACAAAATATATGGGTGTCTGGACGGAGTTCCTATCTGTCAGTAGTACTGCGCTAACTGCTCCATGAGTTGCCGATAAGTACATGATTAGCTCTTCCCCTGGTCGCGGTGCGACAAGTTTGGGAAGAGATGCCAGATGGTGTTTAAGTTGTTGGAAAGCTTCTTCCGCTTCTTTGGTCCAGCGAAAGTCTCCCTTTTTAGTACACTTCGTGAGCGTTTTAAAGAGAGGAAGGGATTTGTCTGCTGACTTAGATAAGAAACGGTTTAGCCCTGCTAACTTTCCATTCAATGACTGGACTTCTTTGAGTGTGCGCGGTGAGGGGAGATCAATAACAGCCTTTGTCTTTTCTGGACAAGGCTTAATTCCATCGGGTTCTATTAAGTATCCAAGGAACATGCCTTCGGTTGCGCCAAAGGTGCACTTCTTGGGATTTAACTTCATGTTTATTCGTCCCAATGTTCTGAACGTTTCCTCGATGTCGCGCACCAATTCATCCTCTGTGTGGCTTTTGATGACAAGGTCGTCAACGTAGACCTCCAATTGCGGCCTACTTGTTTTTCGAAAGCTGTGTCCACCAGTCGTTGGTATGTCGCGCCTGCGTTCTTTAAGCCAAAAGGCATTTTTGTGTAGCAGTACACTCCTTGACTGGTGTGGAAAGCTGTTTTTTCTTCATCTTCGACTGCCATCCTGAATTTGGTGATACCCTTTGTATGCGTTTAGGAAGCATTTGAAAGGGTACCCGCACAGGGACTCTACCTTCCAGTCTATCTCTGGCAGTGGGTAGCAGTCCTGTGGACATGCTTTGTTGAGGTCCGTGAAGTTCACGCACATCCTCCAACTGCCATCGCTCTTCTTTACCATGACTGGGTTAGAGAGCCAGTCATGGTAGTACACTTCGCGCATGATGCCTGCGTCTACGAGTTTATGTACTTCTTCCAGAATAGCTTTTGCACGATCTGGGGCCTGGCCGCGCTTCTTTTGTCGTATTGGGGGATATCCTTGTCGGATTTGTAGCTTATGCTCTGTGATGGAGCATGGCACTCCTGTCATATGTTTTGGTTCCCATGCAAAGATGTCTAGGTTCTTCTGCAAGAGTGCGCATACGGCTGCTTTACCTTTGTCAGATAAAGATCCCCCAATCGAAACTTGTTGTTCCGGGTAATCGGGATGAATAGCGACTTTTAGATTTGGCGTTTTTTCTGTGCGCTGTTCTGGAATAGTTTCTGCTTCGGTTGTTACCGCATTGCATTCTCTTGGTGGTACTGTTGTGTTATAGAGAGTGACAACTCCTCCTTCCACTGGAAACTTAAGCATTCCGTGCGCTGTGGATGGTACGGCGTGCATGGATGATATTCCCGGTCTCCCAATGATACCATTGTATGGTGAGGGGGATTTTATTACCATAAAGTTTATCCATGTTGCGGTTGAGTGTTGTTCATCTCCTACGACCACCAGCAAGCGTAACTGCCCCATGGGCCAGATCTTTTCTCCTGTGAATCCAGTTAATGACGTTGTTGCAGGTATCAATTGACTTTGGATTTCAGGTCGCAGTCTTTTGAAACAGTGATCATACAGGATATCTGCGGATGCTCCTCCGTCAATGTACATGCGGTGGATATCATGTCCTCCCGTATGTATTTCAATAGTTAGAGGCTCCGCGACTGCGTTGTCTGCAGCTAGAGTAGGGAAAGATATCTCTTTTTCTGGAGAGAATTTTTGGCTGACTTTTTGCTTTATCTTGCGCTGCCATGACTGTATCATGTATATAGTATCAGCTTTTTCCTTGGGGGGTTCTTTCTTACTCCCGTTTCTCTGTTTATCTTTTCCCTCTTTGAAGTTTTTTACGAGGTGGTCCATTCTGCCTTCTCTTACTAATTTTTCAATCAGTTGTCTTAGCTGGACGCACTCGTTAGTTGTATGGCCTTTTTGGCCGTGGTACTCGCAGTATCCGTTCCCTATGCGCTTTTCCTCTGCGGTGCGCATTGGTGGTGGCTTTGGAAAGTTTGCGCCTTCTGTTACAAATATTTCCCTCGGGGGTTTTGTAAGAGGGGTATATTTGTCATTGTCCCTTCCACTGCGGTAATTCATGTTGCGGTTATTATTCTAATCAATGGATTGTCTCCGAGGCTACTCTTGCTGCCTATAGTTCGAATAACCCTTCTTGCTGTCCGCAGCAGCTGCTTCTCCTTGTATAAAGGATCTAGTGCGCTTTGTTAGCTCATCGAAAGTCTGTGGAACTTTGTCGTTTAGCTTTCGGATGAGTTCTGGGTTATTAATTCCATTCATTAACCCTGAAATTTTTCGAATTTCAGGACATGCTTTGACTTGTATGCACTCATCCTTGAAACGTTCCATAAAAGCGCTGGTTGATTCCCCTTGGCGCTGTTTCACTCTTGCTAGCTCAACAGGGTTTTTGGCGCACTTCTTTCTCTGGGTAAAGTTGAGACGAAATGCTTTCCGTAATTCCTCGAACCCACCGATGCTCCTACGTGGGAGTTTGCTAAACCATGTGCGCGCGTTCCCTACTAACGTAGAATTAAACATGTGACACCACACAGGCTGTGGCCAGTTTTCGATAGTGGCGGCTGATTCAAAAACTTTTAGATGATCATCCGGATCACCCGTTCCATCATATGTTTTCACATTAGTGGGCATGCGCCTGCGTTTGCGGTCTGAGTAATCGCTGATGCGCCGTGTAAACGCATCAACTGTCTGGCGACGCCATGGGAGAGACATATCTTCATTCTCTTCTTCGCGACGTCTTCCTCTTGACTTCCAGTGTCCTGTTTCTTTATCCTCGTTGTCCGAGGAGTCACTGGAAAAAGGGTAATCTCTTTTTCGGCGCTTGCGCCGGCTTCTTTCAGAAGAAGAGCTTGAGGGATCTCTGCTTGGGGATCTTCTTTTCCCTAATCTGTCTTGAATCCTCCTACTCCCAGGTTTGGAAGATCCTTGGCTTGGCGAATGTTGAGGCCCTAATCGGTCTTGTACTCCCCGACTGCCAAGTCTGGAGTGAACATAAGTGCGCCTCTCGCTGTCTTCTGAGTATTGTGAATCAGATGTCGTACCCAGCCTATCATGGATATGTAACAATTCGCAATTTCAGGTTAACTTTTATTCCCGAAAATTTTACTATTCACTTTTACTATTCATTTTCCTGAAATTTTCCCGAAATTTGATTTTTGTTTCTTGACCTCGAGTGATAAATCATTTCTATGACAAATTAAAAGTTTGACACTCATCAGATCATTTTCGTAAAAGTTATTAAGGAATTACACGTTTTAGGGTAAAACGTCATTTAAAAATTCTACGCACAACGAAACTCGACCGCGTTAAGTGACCCCGCATCAGAAAAATGTTTAGTACTCTCATGATTAATTAGAGAATTTATCATGGCTGAGAAAAACATGACCAAAATAAGCCTCGGCCGTGAAAAACTGGAATTTTCAGTTTTAAGCATTTTTACTAAGCCGTAACCTTAGCCTATACCTGCACCGCGTTTCTAAGACGATTTGAGTTTTCAACTTATTAGAAAAAGTCAACATATTTTTCCCTCCTCCTTTGACCAAAAATCATTCCTTGATTTTACAAGTCGTTCCTTGATTTTTAGGCTTACGGTTTTAAAGTTTAGAGACATTAAATACCAACTGACACTAGACAGAGCCTAGCCTAGACATTATAAGTCATTTTAAGTCATTAGTATTCTATTAGAAAAGTTACATTTTACTTTTCTCAATTTTACGCAACTTTCGTACGTTTTACGTATTACGCGTTTTAGACCCGTGTTTCCAGTTTTTAGCAGGGTTTTAGCACCCAATAGAACCTACCACTCATTTTATATTTTATTATGGAGTATATTGATAAGTTCTACCATATTTATAAGTTTCATATTTTTAGGATACCCGGTTTTACGTTTCGTGACTTAACAACTTACGGTTAGCAATTTACGGAGTCAAAACTAGCTACATAAGTAGGATAATACCATCAAAAGTCCACACTTGCTCCCCAAGACTTATGAACCGCCACTAGGGGGGGGGGGATTCACACTTGTGGCTTGATCTAGACCATTGATTCCTTAGATGTACACATGTATACAACTTTGGCTCCAAGTTAACCTTGGTCACCAAGTTTAGGTAACTTTCCTAGCCACCTTCCTAACCTCCTCATTCATAGTATAAATGGCAAGCTAATCCCTTCCTTTCTTCATCACCAAAAATGCCACAACATAAATACCTAGCACCATGATCCTTTGATCTTCAAACTACAAGTTACACTACAAAGTTCAAGGTCTTAGTATTCTCTACCTAGTTCTTAAGTTTGTTTAGTGATTCCATGGTTGAATTAGGAGCTACACTAGGGCTGAAGTTAAATGGTTTTCACAAGGGTTAGATCAAGGCTAGCAAGGGTTACAAGAGTTATGGTGAAGGGTTTACAAGCTTAGGTTTAGTGTCCTAGTTCTATACTTGACTTCCTTTCTTTAGAAAGCCAAAAGTTGTAAGCAAACCCTTATACACTTTCTTGCTCAATATCATTTTCATGCTTATTATGGTTCTTTCATGCTATATATGTTCTTGTTATTGTGTTCATGATGTTTAAAAATGGATAAAACGAGTATTGATATACATATGTTAACTTATGACAAGTAAACAAGCAAACTAGTGATTTTTATGGAGAACCACGACCAAAATAGTATAACTATGATACTTGACACTTACTTACTGTTATAAAGGACTTCAAAAGGAAAACATAGCAATTTGAATCACCCAAAACGAGTACACGAGTCAAAAGATACGGTCATAAGAAGTTAGCGACACCAAAACGCCGAAACTGCCTATACCCTACTGTTTTGCATTCTGCCAATTTGAAAGTCACCCTTCTGGTCCGATTCATCAAAAAGTTAAAACACGAAAGTTGTCCGGAACGACGTTTTTGTTCAGGAACAAAGAAGCTCGAGCCCTGAAAATGCTTTCCGAGTGATAATTTCTTCAAATTCTTAACAGCCCATTTTTAGACCAAAGTCACTATATAATAGTTATGTTTTACTAAGACCAAGAGGTCTAATGACCTAAAGCCAAGACTACAACGATGGCTAAATCCAAGGTTGAGTCTCAAGACCATGGTAACAATGACCAAGGTCACGGCAAAGCCACGGCTAAAGACCATATAACTTTTAAAGATCAAAAAGCTTATATATATGTTATCAAATACTACAATAGTAGGGAGCCTCATGTGAGGAGTTCATTAAGTAAGCCGTCGAGATGAGTTGTGGATTTACGAATTAAAGTGTCCTGGCTCCTCGAACGTTTACTCCATGACTTTTGAATTATGTCGGCCCGAACGGTAGTAAGAGATATACAAACTATACATGTTTCATAAACGACTTATATTCAAAGACTTACACTATATACTAAGTACTACATCATGAAAATTATGCAAGACATATATTGGCAATTCTTCGTATTCTTAGACGTTACTCCAAACCTAAGTCGCAACGTTCTATTATAGGCTACTCTTAGAGACTTTCGCGATTCGACTACCACTATCATTTCTCATTACATAAGCTTAAGGTGAGTCATAGCCCCTACTCTTTTCATACTTGTTTTAACTCTTGGGGGGGATACATGCTCAACTACTTGCTTACTTGTACAAATACTCAAAACATTTATACTTGATTGTTTTATACTTGATTGTCTTATACTTGATTGCATTATACTTGATTTCATACATACATGACTGTCTTTTATCTTTGGGAAGTGGCTCCCAGTAATCTTTTATCTTTGGGAAGTGGCTCCCAGTAAACTTTTATCTTTGGGAAGTGGCTCCCGGTTTTCTTTGGGAAGTGGCTCCCAGTTTTCTTTGGGAAGTGGCTCCCAGTTGTCTTTGGGAATTGGCTCCCAAGTGAGGTCTTCGGAGATGAAGTAGAGACGCACTACTAATTGCTTAATTGTTTTGATGAACTTATACATGTCTTTATTATACTATATGTTAGCAGTGGGTTGTGAACACACAGGTTACAAGTCTCTTATGGCGGGACTTGCAACTGAGTGGATTCACAATGCCTTTGCTATGTGAACATTCTTTATAGGCTTTTCAACTGTTTTAAGACAAACTCTATGAACTCACCAACCATTGTGTTGACACTTTAGCATGTTTATCTCAAGTTAGTAAGGCGATAGCTAGTGCGTGGAACTTAGAGTCAAGCTGCATATTCTGAAGACTTACGCTTTTATCATTTACCATTCAAAACTTTGTATACATTTATGTATCATACTTTGGAATCTCATGTTTGTAACTTTGAATTCATTAATCGAATGGTAACTTTTCAAAACGTCTCATTTAAAGTTCGTTTTCTATAACTTGTACTTTGTATTATGAAGTAGCACCCTCAGTGACACAGTCTTCCGCTGCGGTATTTTGGGGGTGTTACAGGATAATGGTACGTTCTGCGCGTCTTCCACGTGGGTGGCGCAGTGGTGGTGGTTCGCGTTCAGGACCAAAATTGAGTCGAGCTTGTAGGCTCGTACTTGCCCTTCTCTTTGCTTCTTCCTGCATGAGGGCGGTTAGGGTTTCATAATTTTGGGATACGAAGTTTCCCAAATTTAGATCGGGCGCGTCCTCAGTTGTTGCAAGAATTTCTGCCTCAGTATTAGGCACCTTATCTCGGTTAGGCGCGCCTGGTGGCACAGTGTTGTTCACTGCGGGTACAGTTTGATGAGGAGTAGTGAAGAGGGTGCGCTGGAGTTCCTCAACGCTTGGGACCACTGGGGTGACTTGGGTAGTCCTTACAGGTAGTTCTACCGCTGGAAGAGGTTGGGTTGTCACTGCCTCTTGGTGACCAGGTGCGCTGGTTGTCCCAGCAACCTGTCTGGAGGTCGGATCTTGTTGATTCTTCCTCTGATGGTCGCGTTTTTCTGACTGCGGAGTCCGCTGGCTTGAATTCTTGTGCTTTGTCATTCTAGTTCTTAGTTCCTAGTAGGGTCCCACGGATGGCGCCACTTGTTGATACAAAAGTTGGGCGTTCCTGATTATTGGCTCTTGCTCTCGTACCAATTCACTTCTTAGTACTTGTTACCTGCACACTAAGAAAATAAACAACCGTTAGGCTTATCGAGGGATTGTCTCCCCCGATTAGACTCCGGCGTGAGAGTAAGTAATCGATTTAGAGTTCTCGTAGAGAGTTAGGGTTTGTATATCGTACCTTTGAATGAGAGATGTTATTCCTTATATAGGCGCAGAATCCTTGTAGGGTTCGTGCTCCTTACGTTTCGCACCCATGGTGCTTATCCGGGTAAGGATATCTATTCCATAGATAGATGATCCTTATCTATACCGTGTATAGGATGTTTGGGTTGGGCTTACGTGAGCCTGTTATTAATGCGGCCCAAGTTATAATAGCCCACGCATGGTGGATTTGGGCCTTAGTAATGTGTATCGTGTGGGCTCGTGGCCCATATATAGACTATACGTCATCAATATATATATATATATATATATATATATATATATACATATAAATGTGTATATATATATATATATAGGTATATACATATATATATATATATATATATATATATATATATACATATATATATATATGTATATACATATATATATATGTATATATATGTATATACATATATATGTATATGTATATATATATATGTATATGTATATACATATATATGTATATGTATATGTATATATATATATACATATATATATATATATATGTATATACATATATATGTGTATACATATATATATATATATATATATATATATATATATATATATATATATATATATATATATATATATGTATATATATGTATATATATATATGTATATGTATATACATATATATGTATATACATATATATATATATATATATATATATATATATATATATATATATATATATAAATATATATGTATATATATATATATATATATATATATATATATATATATATATATAGTATATATAGATATATATATATATATATGTATATATATATATATATGTATATATATATATATATATATATATATATATATATATATATATATATATATAAGTATGTATGTATGTATATATATATATATATATATATATATATATATATATATGTATATATATATATATACATATATACATATATATACATATACATATGCTTAATAATTGTATGCAGGAATTGTGTTTAATTTGGTTGTACAATATGCTTAATAATTTGTATTTCTTACGTAAGGGGTGTTTTGATAACTGTATTAGTTGTATTTATTGACCAGTTAAATAATTGACTAAATTAAATAGCATTAATGTGGTGTTTTGTTGTATACTATGCTTCTTGTCTTATACGTCTGAAAATTATGTGAATTAAAGTGTTGTACATTTTTTTTTTCTTGTAAGTAATAGTCATTATAGTTATTAATAACGTTGATCACTTTAATAGCATTAATATTGTAAGTCTGAAAATTAAATCATGCTTATTTTGTTGTACACTATGATTATTTTGTTGTAAATCTGAAAATTGGTTGCAGCTATTGTACATTGTGCTTAAATGGTTGTAATTTTTGGTGTAGGGGTGTTTTTAATAACATTAATGTTGTTTGATAGAATTTTGGTCTTAAAATGATATCACGCTTTATTTTGTTGTACAATACGCTTATTTTATTGTAATTCTGAAAATTAGGTGCATTAAAGTGTTGTAAACCATGCTTAATTTCGTGTATGTTTAAAATTTTTGAAGAGAGTCATTCATGCATTATCTGTAGTATAGATTATACTTTTGAATTTTCTTCTTTTACTGATATTTTACGATCATTTTGTCATTATCTATTAATAGGAGTGTTAATAAATAAGAAGTGTAAAAATTGTCACAAAAAATCTGCAATAAACGGAATTCAAAACTATAATGTATACAATAGGTTTGTTTGGTTGGAATAAATTGCCTTTTAAAAAAATAATGTTTACAATAATAAAAATTAAAGTGACTACACAACAAAGAAGAAATCGACAAGCTTGTTACTTCTTCGTCAATTTGCTCTCTTAACTGAAATATATGTGCATAAAAGATTAAGATATACGAGAAATGCAAAAGAAAAAAAGAAACATTCTTGCTAATACATTATTCTTATTTTGTTATGAATTGTAATCCCTAATAAAAATATAGCTCCATGATCAAAAGCTCATGTCATGATGAATCTTGCGATGTATTGGTGATGAGTATATAACGAAAAGGTAAGTTTCCAAATTAAGACTGGGGACTATGATTATCAAATTCTTTATAGTAGCGCCAATCACTATTTAACTAACAACTAAACTCATCACTTTTTACTTACTATGGTCACTGCAACTAAACCTATTTTTTTAGCAAATTTAATTAAAACTAAATTAAACTTTTATTCACAATAAAAAAAAATTACACTAAAATTAAAAACATCATACATATTGAAAACTTAAATTGAAATCGACGACTCCACGAGAAAGATGTTCGACTAAATCGACACAAAGATTTTGATGCGCATCTGACGATTTGATTTGTCTGATTACTTGTAAAGTTTGTTCATGGGTTCGTATGAGGTCGTCCTCACGATGTGCTTCCTGCGGATGCCAATCGGGAGATATCGCATTCCCCTTGTGTTTTTGAATCATATTATGCAAGATGATGCATGTGTACATTACATTCCTTATTCTATGAATAAACATCGTTTGTGTAGGATTGGCTAATATAACCCATTTTTTCTTGAGAACACCAAATGCTCGTTCCACATATTTCTTTATCGCTTCATGCATTCGCTTATGGTAATCGTCGCTTGGATGTAAAATCGACTTAACAAGTGTCACTCATTCTGGGTATATCCCGTCAATAAGATAATATCCTCATCTGTAACTTACGCTGTTAGCCACAACAGGATCCTCTGGTGCTATTCCGTCTTTGAGATCGTTGAATATAGGCGATTGATGTATAACATTAATGTCGTTATTCGCCCCAGAAACACCAAAGAAATCATGTCATATCCATAAATCTTGTGACGCAACAACTTTCAACAAAATGAATGCATTCGAACCATGATTGCGTCTACAATATTGCCCTTTTATATGCATTCGGAACCTCTTCCGGAATGTATATGCATCGTACATTAGATGCTCACTAATATAGGCATCGACAAAACGATCATGAGCAACATAACGATCATTATCTAATAAACAACGTGAACTTTCACATTTTTGTTCGTTTTTAACAAATAACGCCACTTTTTTTTATAGAAAGACAACTTCTTACTAGTAACCTTTTCTTCTTCCGATGAATCTGTAAACATGAATGTTTCAGAATTCATTTGGATATGTAAAATGATAAATATTTTGTTTGAGTTATGTATATATTGAGAAAGATGATGTTTGAAGTTGTGTATAAAAACGATGTGTTATAATGGTAGTTATTGGTAAATGAAATGAAAAAGGTTAATAATTTTTTATTTATTTAAAAATTGCACATATAACCGTTGGGGCCCACATTATTTTTTGGGCATTTTCCTCATTTCTCTTGGGTTTTGTTTCTTGGTAACCATCACCAAAAAGGGATGAAAATTGCACCATCGAGCATGATGATATCTGGTTTCAATGGGGATCGCGTGTGAAAGGTACCACTATCGAGTGATGGATCGCCTAAAGGTGCATGCATGATGCATCACACTCGTACCATCTTACCATTAGAGAGCTAGGTGCAGAAAGCACCTGATAAATGTTATTAGGTTTCCACTTTAGTAAACACCTAATAACTAAAACGCATTCCTTCGCTATAACTGTTTTAAAAGTGTGTGGGTCTAATAACACACTATCAAAAATACCCTCTTACTCAAAAAAAGAAAAAGAAAAAGATAAAAAGAAAAAACGAATGGCGCTCGCGAAGCCACTAACGAAATTACGAATGACATGTTAATGAAACCAATCATGATATTGAGTTGAAAAATATCCCAATAGCATACCAATAGGTTAATGCACAATGATTGATTTCATTTGTTAATCGATTATTGTATTACTAGTTATAAGTCCCGTGCACGCACGAGGTTTACACATAAATCAAATTTATTTTAAAATTTTAGTTTATTATACGAACATATAAGAATTTACCCGTAAGAATTGTGATATAAGTACAACTAATAAATATGCATGAGTTTGTCATTATGTATTAATATTTATTAATATTTTGTACAAAATTTTATTTGATGAAAGATCTAACTTTGTTTAGCTAACATAGATGTTGAGGTTGAGGTTGGGGTCGAGGTTATTGTTGTTGTTGTTGTTTAACTTTAACTATTGATATTATGTTGTACAAAATGTGCGAGTTTAGTAGCACCTACTGAGCGTCGATGAAGTTAAAATATACTTCGTAAAGTTTTTTAAAAATGTTTTTCCAGATATCCATATATAAACTTTAAATAATAATTACATGATTCGTTATTATAAGTACAATCGTGTATATTTAATATCATGTTGTAGAAATTGTGCGAGTTTAATAGCATGAGCGCTATCGTTGTTATAAGTTAAAATATACCCGCATATAAACTTTTATCTAGCTGACATAGATATTGAGGTTGATGTCGTTGTTTAACTTTTAACAATTGGTATCATGTTATATAAAATGTGCGAGTTTTATAGCACATAATGCTGATGAAGTTAAAATATAATCCGTAAAGTTTTTCAAAAATGTTTTCACGATATCCGTATATAAACTTTAAATAATAATTACATGAGTCGTTGTTATAAGTACGATCGCATATATTTATTTTCATATCACAGTAATTCGTGATTAAAATTTGATATTTATATTACCGTTAATAATAATTTCGCCGTATTTAATATTCAAATCCGTGTACGCATAGATTAAACTTTTAAATATGATAACATGAGTCATTATTTAATGTATATAGTAAAAAGAATATTTTAAAGATGAAAGTTTAAAACAAATATTTATTTAAAAAATATTTAACGTATATTAAACTAATTCGTATATTTATAAAATTTTGTAAGTTTAATGGCTGGAAGTCTCAAGCTAATATTAATACTCATGTAATTGTAAACAAAGTTCATATTATAAATTATAATGGGTATAAAGTGTAAGGGGTTATTTGTTTATCATGTAAAGTTATCAATAAATATAGAGATTTATAATTTTACATTTAACTCTATATAATATATTTAAAAGTCAACCACTAATGTTTTATCAATTACATCCTCTTTTTTTAAGTTTTTATTTTTATAAATTTGACACATATATTTTTATTTGTTTTTTTTAATCAAATTTATTAAAGTTTGATCAAAATCAATTCAATTTTGACTTTTTATTGGCCAATTGTATTGCTTAATTTCGCTTATGTGTCAAAATCAAGCTTTTCTATTGGTCCAATTTTTTTTCTTCATTAAGATTGATTTTGCAAAATCACTCCGAAATGATGTAATTCTTTTATTATATAAAAAAAAATTATTGCTATTGATTATGCATTAAGCTTGGAGGGTACGTAATGTTTAGTTAACCTATACATCGAGTCATTGATAATTTATGCTTGTCATGACGACAACATATAATTTTTTTTTTAATCGGTTTTAGTTAAATTAATTAGTGATAAGTGGGGATGGGCTTGTGGTCCACTGGGCATGTCTTATTCAGTTAAGCGTGCCTAGTAGAGAGTAGTACCGGTTTGATTGACCAAACCGGGAAGTCCTCACTTGTGGACCACTGCCCCGTCGGTACGATTTCAAAGTCCTTCAATGAAGGTTTCAACCCACCAGGGTTCGAATCTGGAGAAGACATGGTTTACTTCAATTTAAGTGTCGTGCCTTCGGGCGGCTTAAGTTGAAGGTTTTCCCCCCATCGGGTTTCAAATTGGACATGAATTTACCTTGAAAGAAAGTAACCGGTCAAAAAAAAAGTGGGGGGTCTTCCCAGTTCCCTAAATTTTACTATCTCCGTCCCAAAATTATTGTCCAGTTTGAATTTTCAAAGTCAAATTGGTTCAACTTTGACCATAAATATATATATTTTTATTATATAATACTTGATGAAAAATTATACCATTGAAAAGTACACTTAAAACTCAATCCATTTATATATTTTGCATCAAATATTATATAACACTCACAAAATTATTTAACGTCAAAGTTGAAGAGGAAAGACCAAAAAAGTCAATAGTGGACAATAAATTTGAGACGGAGGGAGTAATTTGGATCCACCAAGTTTGTATAATTTGTCTTTTTATGTATGTCAACTATATTATCGACTTAAAATCCCAAAAACAAATCAAGAAAACAAGATTACGGAAGGAAAATGCATAAATAAAGCTAACAAGGACAACTCCAAGCAATTGTTGAGGAGGGGGAGTATTTCTTGAATTTGATTTTCCGCAATTAACTACAGTATTATAAAGTTTTATGAATTAATTTTTTTTAAGAGACTTCAAATTTTAGATTTTTTGAGTCAATAAATCTATTTCTACTGCGTCATAAACATTTTAACTTTATAATTGTTTCACACAACTCGTCATTAAATATCTTGAGATTAATAAGTGGTCTAACATTTAAGACATTTTCATGCCACGTAAGGATAAAAAGAAACTTCACTGTAGCTAATATAAATAAAAACTTTATCAAATTTTTTAGACTTATTCTTAAACCTCGTATAATGAATGCTCTAACTACAAAAGCGTATAATAAATGCTCTAACTAGAAAAGGGGTGTTCAATTCAACTATAATATGCATTTTTTCCCCCTGGTTTCCTAATGTTGGCAAATAATAATAGACATAAATAAATATAGATCTGTGTATGTTTTTACTTTTTAGGATATTACTTCAAAATAAATAAAACATGTGTTTATATTAAATTAAAGATCACATTAAACGAAAGCAATTTCTCAAGATTAGTAAGCCTGTTACAAGATTAATCTTCAGTTTAAAAAAGAAGTTTGAGCTTAGTTAATGACTTTAACTAGTACCTTAAACTTTGAAAGCATGTATTAGTTACTAGCTTATAGACCCGTGGAATCCACGGGATTTTAGAGGGTTTTTGATTAAAAAAGTAAGTATGTGAATAAAGTAAGAAACAACAACGAACGTAAACGCTATGAAATTTTCTTGTAATAGAATAATAAGTTGTAAGTGACTCATAGTATAAAATACAATGCTTGTAGATATCTGTGTAATAAACGTTCATTTGCTTCTTGATCTCCAATATATTTGTCTTCAGAAGCAAATGTATGTAATGTCCATTTTAACACTTCAACAAAAGGTCAATTACATGAACACCTAATAAGTAAATCCACTCCCTCTGCTACCATATCACAATATTCATTTCCTTTTGCCACAAGAATGTCCTCCTTGTTGATTTTCATTTTACTTTATAGTATTTTAATAAATCACAATTTGAAAACACTGAAGTTGGTGTTATCTCATTATTGTCATGGCAAGTGACATTGACACAAGATTTTGTTTCCTCACGATCTTTAGCGGTAAACATTTATCAAACAGAGTAATTCTCAACCTTGGTATGATAACCTTATTTCCAAAATGTGTTATATTAGTTATTTTGGTTGAATATAAGTTCTTGATAATCAACTCTCGTTAAATAATCCATTTGATTGATCAATATTTGTCAACAACATTATCGAGACACCTACTTACAACACATTTTTTTTTTCAATTTGTGTTTTTATACCTTTCTTATTGCACAAAGGAATTTTTTGAAACATCCGATTTTTGTGAAGCACAACAATTTTTAAAGAAATTATTCATTAAGGAATATGAAAATTAAATAAACTAACAAACATCAACGATTGCAAATAAATTTCATTATTTTTATGAAAGAAATAATAAGTAATATGTGAATGAAATGATAAACAATCTGGTTTATAACTATTAACATAATAAACGCATTTATCGGTTTATTCAACTAGTAGATAGTCTTGAAGAGGAAAGGTATGTAGTCAACGTAAAACGCTCAAATAGCCCATGAACATCTTGAACACAAATGAAAACCTTCAAACCTCATTTACTGTTGACCCTTGAAATGACAATGTATGATTGTCCACGTGTGAAAACTGGACGTGAGAGATACAAACCAACCTTTGAAAGTGATTGACCCCGGTTCTTGTTTATTTTCATAGCAAATGAAACATACACGGGATATTGTTTCCTTATGATCTTTAGCAGTAAACGTTTATCATACGGTGTAATTTTCAATCTCGGTATGATCGTCGTCTTTACAAAGTGTGTTCTGTTTATTATCTTTACCTCATTTGATATGATCGCCGTCTTTACAAAGTGTGTTCCGTTTATTATCTTTACCTCATTTGAAGTTCTTACTAATTGATGCGTGATTTTGCAACCTTACAAAAGGTTTTACTTCTCAAGGGATCTCGAGAAGCTTGCAATCCCCACTAGTTAGTGTACCTGACCAATGTAGTATAGTGTAGTGGCAAGTACCGGGGGATTGATCATTCTACTTGGGGAATAGTGTTCGTTAGGATTAAAACTTAATTAAACTAGGTCTAGAGGTGATGAATGATTCTTTTTGTATTTTTATGGTTTATGGAAAGCAAGTAAAAATCTCGGGTATTGGAAGAGTGGGCGAAATTAGTTGCTAGTCAACTAACCCAAATAACTACAAATGCAATAAAAATAAAATTAAAAACCTTATATGGAGAGAAACGTGTTTATTTAGATTTCACTACTCCCTAGCTATCTTTCATTAATTGACTAGTTTGTTACAATTGCGTGGATGATGGGTTATATTCCTTAATACCATTCGTGGGGCCGTGTACGATCTTCCCCAACTCTATAAGCTTCTACCTCTTCCTATGTCGAGCCGACAAGTAGCTCCTAACATGGCCTCCTTAGTAGTCACTTATGCATTAAATACAACCAATTAAATCGTAGTACACATCCGATTCATGTTTCTTAAGACGTTCAAGCAAGTTACCAATTGGAGATTAGCCAATTTCTTAAGCCTAACATCGAAATCATTCATCCAAAAACAATTAATAACAAACAATCAATCAATAATCAATAGCTAAGTTTCATTACATCTAAGCAAACACAAAGAAACCTAGCCTAGCATGTTAATGTAAAGACAAGCATAAGATAGAATCAAACAACACATAGACATATTGAATGATTATTGGAAGACTTATCTTTAATTAATCATGGATGAAAGAAGAGTTTGAAACCCTTACAAGAAGGTTAAAATCCGTCCTAAGGTTTATGGTGAAGTTCCTCAAAAAGTTCTCTCTTTAAGGAATGAAAATTAGAAAACTATATATAGAGAATACAATCTGACGGCGTCACGTTATACATGTGACGCCATCAACTCGCTGCCAATGCTTTCCTTGGATTGCTTAGATCCAGATTTGACGCCGTCACTTTATAATCTTCATTTGGCCGTCACCCTATAGATTGCACGTGACGGCCTAGGCGTCACAAAGGGTGACACCGTCACCCTTTAAGTCCAAAAAATATTTATGGCGCGTCTCGTGTAAACTTCATATCTACCTCTTTGCCAACACATGACGCCGTCACCTTAAGAGCGTGATGCCGTCAGGTACTGTGTCCAGCTTGATTTTGGAGACTTTGTCGTTTTCTTCACTTTTTGCTCCAAAAACGTCCAAAATGCTTCATTTTCCAGATTTCTTCTCCAAAGTACCTAAAATGACAAAAGGAATGATTTGAGGCAATATTTGATCAAATAATCACGAATTAGGACTTAAATGACCCCTAAAAGCGTAACACTTTTCGCCTCATCAAATACCCTTACACTTGAGATTTGCTTGTCCTCAAGCAAATGCGCTTTTATTCTAATCAAAATATAAGCTAGGGGTCATTTAACACTAATATAAAAGTAATTACAACAAATGATTATTCCACCTCAACCAAAACAAGCACGGAAATTATACAACAGCACCTGACAAATAGTGTTTGGATACTCACATCTCTCGGGTGTAATAAAAGTATATATCACAAATGAAAATGAAAAATATCTCTCACTACCTGTCATAGCACATAGATTACCATAGGCTTGGAAAAAGATCAAACCTCCACCACTTTGGCGTAAGCACCTAGGATAAACTATCAAAGAGGTCTTTCATTAGAATTTTCCTTCTCTCTAAAAACCCTTGTCAATTTTATCATGAATTCATCATCTAAATCCAATCTAACCATTGGATTTTAGTTTTGATTTCAGATCTTTAATCTACTATTCATTACACACATTTCCATATAATTTCATCCGTTAATCTTTTCTAATAATACCTTAATCATTTTTCATTTTATTCATACACATTGTTCACATACTATTACATCAATTTCCTATTACAATAATTTCACCGTCTCCTCTCTTAATTCATATGTAATTCCTTAACCATGTTGGATCCTGATCCTACTTGTTTAAGTATGGATCCCCCTCCTAAACTCTCTGATGAGTTCAACCTAAGAAATCTAAGAATAATGTTTCTAGGGCTTCTCGTGGCATTAAAAAGAATTTGAAGAAGAATAACTCTAAGGGTACTAATCGGTCTAAAGGAATTGGTGAGATGGATGGTGCTGGTGAAGGTATGGATGTTATGAAAGGATTTAAGGGGGAGAATGAAGATGGATGTGAAGCTCAACCAATTCCTCAAGGTGTCTCTCAAGTGAGTGTTGATGGGAGTGGGTCTGTAGGAATGGTTGGTGCTGAGAATTCTGTTGAAGTTGTGAATGATGGTATTGGGATTAAGAATACTGATGTGGGTATTTTGGAAGCATGTTCAACTACTGATGTATGTGATGGTAAGGATTTTAATGTTAATAGTAGTTGTGTTGATGTTGAAATGCCTATTCCTGTTAATTTTAATCATGTTTTGAATTATGATCTTGTTGGTAATGGGGCTAGTTGTGATAACACTAAGAATGATGGTTATTCTAAGGCTGTGAATAAAAATGGGGGGGGGGGGGGGGGGTTAGTCCTAGTGTGCAGGCTAGTGAGGCTTTGGTTGGTGAAGCTAATGAGGTTTCTGCTATGGGTGCTAATTATGATGCTCATACTAGCAGCTCTCTCTGTTTTGCTAGTGCACTTCAGGGCAGGGCTGGTAGTAAAAATAATAAGCTAAGATTGTATCCTCTTAGTGTTAATGATGAGGGTAAGGAGGTTGTTGACCTTGATCCTTTGATTGCTATGGGTAATAAGATGTGGGATTTAACTCTGGTTGGGTATTTTGTTGGAATGAAAATGAGTTATAGGGAGATTTCTTGGCACCTTAGGAGGATGTATGGATTGGATAAGATAATTACAATGGATAATGGGTTGTATTATCTTAAGTTTAATTCTTTGGAAGGTATGCAAACTGTGATTGAGAATGGGCCTTGGCTTGTTGACCAAAAACCTTTGTTTCTTCATAAATGGGAAGCTGGCTTATGTCTTGTTAATCCAGAGCCAACTAAATTCCTTTATGGGTTAGAATCTTTAATGTCCCACTGGAAGCTTGGAATGTGGAAGGTATAAGTAGGATTGCAAGCAGGATAGGCACTCCGATCATTATGGAAAAAATTACAGCTTCTATGTGTGAGAATTCTTTTGGTATGGCTACGTTTGCTAGGGTTTTAGTAGAAGTTGATGCTGCTAAATGTCTTCTTGGTGGTATTGAGGTTTGTTATAAAAGTCTTGGTAAATCTATGAATCTTGAAGTAGAGTATGCTTGGAGCCCTCCTGTTTGCTCACATTGTAAGGTCTTTGGACATAGCTTTGAGGCTTGCACCAAGAGAGATTTTACTGAAGTTGAGGTGGCCAAGTTGAAGGAGATTAATGATTAATATGCTCAGAAGACTAGTGGTGATTTGAAAGGTAAGGAGGAGTGTAAGAATGTGCCTTTTAAGAAAGTGGTGAAGAATGGTAGTGAGAACAACCAAGGTCAGGGAATTCGGTATGTTAACAGAGGTGTTAATTATGCTAGAAGCAATTCTAGTAGAGGAAGAGGTGGTTCATCTGGTAGAGGAGGGTATAGGAATGTTCAACTAGGTGAAAGTTCTAAATCTATTAACACTCAAAATGGTCCTATGATGAATAAAGGAAATAATGAGGAATCTGGTTTTGAGAATGTTCCCAAAAAGAATAAAGTTAATAACAAGGTGAGTGAGCAGAATAAGAATGAGGGGCAGCAAGATATTCTTACAAGTAATAGATATTCTTCCTTGATTGATGCTGATGATGATGTTAATATGGTGGAAGGTCAGTGTTCTGACACTAGTAAGGATGGTAAGAATGTTGTTAGTAGTAGTGATGTTATTAAAATGAAGATTAATGAGATGGAAAGAGAAATTATGGAGAGCCACAGGTGTATTGGATCTACTGCTAATAAGAAAGCAAAGGAGATGATGAGTGATAGAATGAAAAACACTGGGCAAGCTAGTAACGTTGTTTTGTCTAGCCTTTATGATGAAATGTATAGAAAGGAGTTGGAAAGAATTCAAGATCTTACTACTAGTAAACAATTGCTTAAAGTTGATTTGTTTATTAGCCTCAACACTCCTTTTAATGATGAACTTAAATGTCAATGGACTGATGTGATGTTGGAATACTATTTCAAATTGAAGAATGTTGGTGTCAAAGAACAAGTTGAAGTCAGAGGTAGTGAGGCTATGGTGGATAAAGTGGCTGATGATACCTCTGCTCATGCTGGTTTTATGACTCAAAATAATGTTTCTAATGTGGTGGACACGGATATGGTTCAGATGCAGGGTGGTGCTGCATCAAATGCTTTTTCTGTTTAATGGGGATCAAAATAGCTTCATGGAACATTAGAGGTTTGTCTGAAACTTCTAAGCAAGATGAAGTTAGGATTCTTATTATTAATAATAGTATTGGTATGTGTGCTATTGTAGAGACCAGGCTGAATAAAAAAGTAGTTAGCTCAGTCTGTGATAATATTTTGAATAAGTGGAGTTGGGAATCTAATAGTGTAGAAAGTAGTAAGGGGTGTAGGATCATTGTTGGTTGGGACCCTAACATCTTCTCTGCTTCTATGATTTCCAAGAGTGATCAAGTTATTCATTTTCTGGTTATGTCTTCTGAAAATGGTAAATCTCTGTATGTGTCTTTCATTTATGGTGAAAATAATGTAAAATCTAGGCTTGACCTTTGGAGGAACCTTGATGATCACAAGATTATTACTGGTAACCATCCTTGGGTATTACTTGGCGGTTTTAATGTCACTTTATTTGAAGATGAGTATTCTAAAGGTAATGTCAATAATGGCTATGGGGTGCAAGATTTTAGGGATTGTGTTGAATCTTTAGATATGGAGGACATCCCAATGATGGGGATGTTTTTCACTTGGATTCAGAAAAAGTAGAATCCTGAGTTGGGTACCTTGAAGAAGTTAGACAGAATTATGGGCAATAGTCAATTTTTGGAAGAATTTAAAGCAAGTTTTGCTAACTTCCTTCCATTTCTTATCTTTGACCATCGCCCAGCTCTGCTCACTATTAGTAATTTTAGCTCCAAAAAACCTAGATCTTTCAGGTTTATGAACTTTCTTTCTGACAAAGCTAGTTTTTTGGAGACTGTTAAAGCAAGATGGTCTGTTTCTGTTGATGGGTTTGCTATGTTTGTGTTGGCTAGAAGACTTAAACTTTTGAAGAAACATATGTGGAAATTAAACAGAGATAATGGGAATGTTTTTAATAATGTAAAGTTGTTGAACGTTGAGCTGTTAAGGGTTCAAATGGAACTTGATAAAAACCCTAACAGTTCTGATCTAAGAGAAGAATAAATTGTGTATACTAATGCTTATAAAAGTGCCCTATTAGATGAAGAAAAGTTCCTGAGACAAAAATCTAAAATTGAGTGACTAAAAGAAGGTGATCAGAATAATGCCTATTTCCACAATGCAATAAAAGGAATAATGAGTAAGTGCAGGATTGATTCTGTTTATGATGATGATGGTAGATGTTTCAGTGGTCATGAGATTGCTGATAAATTTGTGGAACACTTCCAAGGTATTTTTAGTGTTGAAGGAGAAACTTACCCTGTGGATGATCCTACTGGTTTGTTTATTAAGAAGATAAGTGAGGAGGATGCTCTTAGGATGGTTGGTCGTGTTTCTAATGTGGAAATAAAGGCTGTTATCTTTGATATTGATGACAAAAAGGCTCCAGGGCCTGATGGGTATACTTCAAAGTTTTTTAAAGCTTCATGGGATGTTGTTGGTGATGACGTTTGTAGGGCTGTAAAGGAGTCTTTTCTAGTGGTAGGATGTTAGGAGAGTTGAATAACACTGATGAGTGCTCAAACACTTATCATTTTTGGTCAAATCTGAACTACAAAACATACAAAAACACTCAGAAATGCATCAAAATACTGAAAATACTTCAAAATTATGTTTTATATGTTTTGGATACAAAATGAGCAAAAACAGATGAAAAACGTACAAAGTTTGCAAAATTGGCAGTTTCAGTCCCCCAACTTTCATAAAATGACAAAACTAGTCCCTGGTCATTCAAAATATGAAAAATTATCACCAAAGGTCCTTTTGAAAGCATAAGTTGTCATATTTAGTCCTTTGGTGAAAAATCTCAAAAGTTTTGGAAATTTACAATTTTGGTCCCTGGAGTTTCAAATATTGGCAGAAAAGGTCCCTGCTGGGATATTTTTGGAAAATCATTCAATGCTGGTCCTTGGAAAGTCACAAGTGTAAATTTTGGTCCTTGGAATGAAAGATTGGTGAAATTACAAGTTTAGTCCCTGGATTTTGAAACTTGTCAGAATTAGTCCCCGGATGTGTGAAAATGGAAAAATTAATTCATGGTCTATGTATTATTGGAATATGACAAGTTTGGTCCTCATGTAAACTTTGGGAATATTACAAATCAGGCCCTTGCATTTTCTGAATTTACATGATTGGTCCTTGTATTTTGCTAATAAACCAAACGGACCTTGTTTATTAATTAAACCCAACAAAAACAACCAAGTCCAATCCACCTTATCACTCCAATCCACTCCAAGCCCAAACAAAACCTCCCAGGCCCACTCCAACTCCCATCCAACACCACAGCCCACTCCCACTAAATATTTACTCCCCATTTTTTTTAATACTTCACCCAAGTCAACCCAACTTTGACCTCACCCTCTCCCCCTCCACTTGCCCTGCTACTCCCCTGCACAAGTCACCTTCCCCCTCCTCCACATCAGCAAACCCTATCCCTTGTTCCCTTCCAAACCACAACCTTCCAATATGCATTTAATTCCCACAATTTGCTCCAAGTTATTACTAACTGCCAAAGTCCCATTTCCCACCAAAAATTGCTTCAAAGGTCAAGATCAAATCCAGGCATCCAACGGCTGAATTTACATGTGGGAAAGAGAAAGGAGTGCTCGAGGGCTTATAAAATAAAGAAAAAAAAGAGAAGAAAAGAAAAAACTAGTGTAGCAGTAGTGTAGTATTACTGGTAGTTCTAGTGGAATGTAATGGTAGGTAGTGTAATTCCTCTTTAAATTGTAATTTTAACTTAAAAGTTGTTGTACTCAGTCTTTCTAATGCAATTTTAGTTTACTTAAATCTTAATCTCAAGTTTTCTTTACGAATTCAGTTATTGCTATTTTTAGTGAAAACTCACTTTTACTTTCAAAGTTGTTACAAGCTAGTATTTAATGATCTTCTCATTTCATTTCAGTTTCTGATAGGCTTTTATAAGCTTATTAATCCTCAAAATCAGTTTAGGTAAGAGAAACCAGGGTTAAAGATGAAAATCAACATGGAGAAGAAACAGAAGCAGGGTTAAAGATGGATGGCATTTGGTATTAGTTACCTCATGGGAGGTGTAGGAATGAGTTTATTGGACCTTGTTTCTGTGTTTTCAGATGATAGCATAATGTAAGTCTCTTTTGTTCAAATTTTCATTTCACTGTTTCACTGGTTCTTATCTGCTTATTTATATTTATCTGAGATTATTGGAGGTAGTTAAGTCAAGTAGTGGTTTAAAATGAAGTGTTAATTCATTATAACTTATTGCATTCAATAGATAATAGTTAACTGTCTTATTTTAGTGAAATATAGAAAGCTAGGAGTTTGTGGTTTTAGGTTATATTTTTATACTTATTTAGATCTACTTAACCTTAATTAGTTGTTAGGAACTTGTTTTGTACCATCATTCCACCAATTGCTTCCTAAATTTCCATAACTGCTTCCATTAGGGGTGTTTGGAACAGACTTGTTCCTTGTGTTCTTGTTGTTACCTTGTTGTTAATTGGACATAAATAGATTGCATAGAGTTAGTTTAGGCCAAGTATTGCTTCAAAACACAAGTCTTAAGTGAAAAAGTCAAAATTCCACTTCAACCTTCATCACAGTCCACTGTTGAAGGATTTGAGTTCCATGAACCACCATATTAGTACTTAAGCTTGTTTTTTAGTGTAATTTAATTCTATCTTAGCTTAACAAGTCATTCTCAATCAGTAGTGATCACCCAAAGTTGGGAAAATTCAAAATTTCAAGTTTAGTGAAAAAGTCAAATGTGCATGTTTTTCAGATTTTTACAAAAGTTCCAAGAATTTATTTGATTTTTGTGTGTTGATTTAGACTGTGAAATTTCTTGTGTGTGTAGTCTACCACCTCATCTCTAAGTTCCTAGCTTCACTTGATTTTTGTAATTTTTTCTTGTGGGGTCCACTGCCCTTCAAACACACTTGCAGGGGAATACCCTCCCCTGCTGCAGCAGTTCATCACCCTACACCACCCACTTTGGTGGTGGTTTATGACCACCACAGTGGGTCCCACAGGCCCTACTTAGCTTCTTTCAACCCCCCCTGGTAGGCTCTTATTTTTGACCATTTGTTTGACCTTAGGACCTATGGGACCCACCTGAATCAGACCCTTTAATTTGTCCCCATTCTGAGTGGAAATTGGTTTTTGAAAGTGCTTAAATATGTTCATTTAACTTATTTAGACCAGGATTAATCATAGTGGGCCCCACACAAGCTCATTTGAGCTTATTTGCTTAAAAAGTCAACTAAAGTCAACTGTCACATTAATAAGCTTTATTAAGTACATAGCTTTTTTATATTTTTCTTAAATTCCTCTTATATTAAAGTATTTATAGTAATTTTATCAGATTTTTATATAATAATTTTGTATTTATTAGAATTAATCTTAGTTTTATTAGTAATTAATTAATAATTAAGTTTTAAATAGCATAATTAGTTTTTATAAAGCAAAACCTAGTTTTTATATTTTTTCTAGCTTTTATATAATATAAAACAATTTTACAAATTTTCTTGTAATTTTTACTGTTAATTTGCTATTTTTTATAATTTAAAATAGTTTAATTAGGTAATTAATAATTAATTAGTAATTAATTAATATAAAAACCACAAAAAGACAAAAATACATATTTTTATTTTTAAAACTTGGTTTTAGTTATTTTATAATTTTAGAAATTTTATTTTCATTTTTCTAGTGTTAAATTAATATTATATTGTAATTAAGTATTTTAAATATTAATAATAAGTATTAATTAGTATTTAATTAATAATAAATAATTAATTAGTGTGAAAATTAATTTTCTTTTACCCTTAAGTTTGTAAAAAAGTCATTTTCACCCCCTGGGGGTTTTCCGATTTCATTTTTCACGTTTTATTATGTACGTTTACGTTATTTAAAACGTGAACGTACGCGTTGTTAGGTTTTAAACGTTTCTGGTTTTTCTAATTTTCCAGTCTTGTTTATATAGCTTATTTAAGCTATTTCTGTGTAAATTCAGTAGTGTAATCAATCTCAAACCTTTTCCTGTCCAAATTCACCCGATCACAAACCCGTTTAATAACCATCACACCTCGTCGGGACATAACGACCCAGGGAAACACTAACTTCCACGGAGATTTGGTCTGAGATGTTTGACCTTGTTGACCATTCACCTGGTCAATTTAGGTTGACCGTTTGGGATCAATCAAATTTTGGCGCCGTTGCTGGGGAGGTGTGCGCGCTATTCTAAACGGTTTTTCTGATTAGTGATTTTGGAATTCATTCCATTGTACATTTATCCATCCTTTGTTCATATTATCAAAACAAAACTGTTCCCGAAAACGTTTTAAATCAAGTTTTCAACGAACACAAAAACATTTTCTTTATCATTTGTACAAAATGTTTATCCAAAAACCCAAAAATATTCACCTTTACCCTCTCACATCTTTGATTCTTCATCCCTACTGCTCTGTAAACCTTTGATTCTTTCTATGTCGTATCCACACCATTTTGGTTGCCAATGGTGTGGTGGTCCTCATAATGGTGGGAATTGCCCCGGCTGTAGCATGGTAGAATCAGGAGATGGGTCTGTCTATAACCAAGCTCCCTATCCTTACCATGACACATCTGATTCATCCTACCAGCCACCACATTATGAGATACTGACATATCTGTGTGAGTTTTGTCGAGGTCCTCACCAAGGATTTGAGTGTCAAGCCTTAAACACGTTTGTCTATGAACAGTTTTCCGGTGATGCTCAGAACTTTGGTTATGACCAATACCCATATGATTCACCAGTCCAGACTCAACAGTTTTACTGTTGTGATTACTGTGGAGGTCCACACTTCAGCTCAGATTGTCAAACGGGGAATCCATATCCTTGTGACAATTTTGACACACCTTATTATGACCAACCTCCACAGTACCAAATGAATCAAGCACTTCTTCCAGAAATGCAAAATGTACTGGAATTACTTGATGAGCTTAAGGGTTTAGTTAAAGACTTTGCCCAAAAAGACGCTCATAAAAAATTCATGGAAGAATTGCTAGCTGAAGAGCAGGCTGCTAGAATAAATTCCCAAGATGCCTATGAAAAATCTGTTAGGGAATCAATTGCAAAAGAAAAAACAGCCAAATCTAGCTCTCAGTTCCGTTTCATCCCTGATGATAGTGATGATGAAGATACCATTGATATTCTTCAATTTTATAAAACTTCATCAAGTTCATCAGTTGCTATCACACCCGAGGTTCCCACTCACTCTCTGAGCATGGGGGACGAGCATCTTGACACTGTTCCTAAAAAGGAATCGGACGAATTCATAAAGTCTAGTGTTGAGATCCTTGTCCCAATCCCAGGAGAGTCACAGGGAACTCTTGAGCATATGTGTGATATTCCTTCCCCTCTTGAGTGTTCAAACGATCATTTTGAGACTTTCTCAGATTTTAATGATGATTGTACATCTCATGGAGACATTGAGTATATTGAGGCATCACTCCCACAGTTTGATGCTGATCCTCTTCTTGAGGAGTTCGCCGATGAACTTACTCACATCAATCCACTTTCATTGGAAAGTGATGATGGTCTCTTCTTTTGAAGCCGATCTGGGAGAAATTGAAAGTCTCCTATATCATGATCTGTCAGTCACTTCTGATCCCAACAGTCCAATAGAGAATGTTAATCTCTTTGTTCCCGAAACATTCAGTACTACTCTCACCAATCCTCTATTTGAATTCGAATCTGAATTCACTTTGATTTCTGATAATCCACTCTTTGATGTTCAGAATGAGGATTGTGATGAGTCTATTCCGGAACCTGAGTTCACAGATTCACATCTTGTGAATAATTCCCTTCATGAGGAGTTCTCCGGTGAACTCACTCATCATATCATGACTCCTCTAGAGTTTGATAGCCCGGGGGGAGATGCACTCAATCATGAGAATTTGCAAATTCCCACCCACCCTCCCGGGATGTTTTTGAGCTTAACCCTTGAAATCCAAATTCAGGCTAATGAGCCTGCTCTCGAGGAAGAAGATCATATCATGATTGTCATCATGGTTTTCTTCCTTTTCTTCACCTATAAGGTGACTTCTTCACTTCTTCACTCCTTCGGGAATGAAGACACTATATTTGACCCCGGCATTTTCATGTATCATTATCTTGAGCCGGATATATATCTCATCGGTGTGGAACTTTCGCGTGCTTCAAATGTTTGTCCAAACATCTTGAATGAAAGTCCGATTGAGATTGCTTATTCCACATCATGCTTCCCCAAGGACAAATGAATTCGGGGTCGAGTCAAGCTAGCGACTCGGTAAACAAAAACAGTAGCATGCTTATAGGGTTTTCACCCTAAGTGTGGGGGAGTCCCCCACTATGGTTACAAATAATAATAAAAAAATGGTGTTTTTCCACGCTTAGCTTGTAATGTTGCCCTTTTTCGTTCAAAGAGTCGGCATAATAGCCGGGACTTTGAATATTGAGGACAATATTCATTCTAAGTGTGTGTGAGAGGGGGGGGGGGGGGGGTATTTCGCTATTCTAGAGAATTTTATCACATTTTACTATCTTATACCCCCGTTTTTAGCCAAAATCTCAAAAATTTTAAAAATTTTTCACTAAAGTTTCAAAATTTTTGTGGTTATCAGTCCGCCTTGTCTAACCGACAAAAGGGATTGGCTAATCCAGGAGCAAACGGCTCTTGGTAAAGATATATCAAATCCGTTTATGGCTTGCAATTTGCCCAAAATTGTATGGTACCTCAACTCGCCATATCCTAAAAAGCGAGTGAGTTGCCTAGCCCGCAAGATTATGGCTTGTGGTAAAGGCAGTGGAAAATCCATAATTGGTAATCAGCTCACCAAGATGTTGACTATTCCATCAAGAGTTGGCTAGTACAGAAGCAAACGGCTTTTGGTAAAGACTAATCAAATCCGTTGACAGCTGGTGGTTTGCTCAAAATCAAACGGTTATCAGGTGGACCACAGTTCTTACATCTGGCTACTCCAGAAGTGATGGCTTTTGGTAAAGAGTTTAAAATCCATTAAGTTTTCAAAACAGTTATTGCTAGGGACTTGCAATAGTTTAGTGTGGGGGATTGATGAGTGTTCAAACACTTATCATTTTTGGTCAAATCTGAACTACAAAACATACAAAAACACTCAGAAATGCATCAAAATACTGAAAATACTTCAAAATTATGTTTTATATGTTTTAGATGCAAAATGAGCAAAAACAGATGAAAAACGTACAAAGTTTGCAAAATTGGCAGTTTCAGTCCCCCAACTTTCATAAAATGACAAAACTAGTCCCTGGTCATTCAAAATATGAAAAATTATCACCAAAGGTCCTTTTGAAAGCATAAGTTGTCATATTTAGTCCTTTGGTGAAAAATCTCAAAAGTTTTGGAAATTTACAATTTTGGTCCCTGGAGTTTCAAATATTGGCAGAAAAGGTCCCTGCTGGGATATTTTTGGAAAATCATTCAATGCTGGTCCTTGGAAAGTCACAAGTGTAAATTTTGGTCCTTGGAATGAAAGATTGGTGAAATTACAAGTTTAGTCCCTGGATTTTGAAACTTGTCAGAATTAGTCCCCGGATGTGTGAAAATGGAAAAATTAATTCATGGTCTATGTATTATTGGAATATGACAAGTTTGGTCCTCATGTAAACTTTGGGAATATTACAAATCAGGCCCTTGCATTTTCTGAATTTACATGATTGGTCCTTGTATTTTGCTAATAAACCAAACGGACCTTGTTTATTAATTAAACCCAACAAAAACAACCAAGTCCAATCCACCTTATCACTCCAATCCACTCCAAGCCCAAACAAAACCTCCCAGGCCCACTCCAACTCCCATCCAACACCACAGCCTACTCCCACTAAATATTTACTCCCCGTTTTTTTAATACTTCACCCAAGTCAACCCAACTTTAACCTCACCCTCTCCCCCTCCACTTGCTCTGCTACTCCCCTGCACAAGTCACCTTCCCCCCTCCTCCACATCAGCAAACCCCATCCCTTGTTCCCTTCCAAACCACAACCTTCTAATATGCATTTAATTCCCACCATTTGCTCCAAGTTATTACTAACTGCCAAAGTCCCATTTCTCGCCAAAAATTGCTTCAAAGGCCAAGATCAAATCTAGGCATCCAACGGCTGAATTTACATGTGGGAAAGAGAAAGGAGTGCTCGAGGGCTTATAAAATAAAGAAAAAAAAGAGAAGAAAAGAAAAAACTAGTGTAGCAGTAGTGTAGTATTTGTGGTAGTTCTAGTGAAATGTAATGGTAGGTAGTGTAGTTCCTCTTTAAATTGTAATTTTAACTTAAAAGTTGTTGTACTCAGTCTTTCTAATGCAATTTTAGTTTACTTAAATCTTAATCTCAAGTTTTCTTTACGAATTCAGTTATTGCTATTTTTAGTGAAAACTCACTTTTACTTTCAAAGTTGTTACAAGCTAGTATTTAATGATCTTCTCATTTAATTTCAGTTTCTGATAGGCTTTTATAAGCTTATTAATCCTCAAAATCAGTTTAGGTAAGAGAAACCAAAAATCATCAAAAATACAAATAAATAAGAGAAAAATAAAAAAATAAAAAAAATGGAGAAGAAGCAGATGCAGGGTTAAAGATGGATGGCATTTGGTATTAGTTACCTCGTGGGAGGTGTAGGAATGAGTTTATTGGACCTTGTTTCTGTGTTTTCAGATGATAGCATAATGTAAGTCTCTTTTGTACAAATTTTCATTTCATTGTTTCACTGGTTCTTATCTGCTTATTTATATTTATCTGAGATTATTGGAGGTAGTTAAGTCAAGTAGTGGTTTAAAATGAAGTGTTAATTTATTATAACTTATTGCATTCAATAGATAATAGTTAACTGTCTTATTTTAGTGAAATATAGAAAGGTAGGAGTTTGTGGTTTTAGGTTATATTTTTATACTTATTTAGATCTACTTAACCTTAATTAGTTGTTAGGAACTTGTTTTGTACCATCATTCCACCAATTGCTTCCTAAATTTCCATAACTGCTTCCATTAGGGGTGTTTGGAACAGACTTGTTCCTTGTGTTCTTGTTGTTACCTTGTTGTTAATTGGACATAAATAGATTGCATAGAGTTAGTTTAGGCCAAGTATTGCTTCAAAACACAAGTTTTAAGTGAAAAAGTCAAAATTCCACTTCAACCTTCATCACAGTGCACTGTTGAAGGATTTGAGTTCCATGAACCACCATATTAGTACTTAAGCTTGTTTTTTAGTGTAATTTAATTCTATCTTAGCTTAACAAGTCATTCTCAATCAGTAGTGATCACCCAAAGTTAGAAAAAGTCAAAATTTCAAGTTTAGTGAAAAAGTCAAATGTGCATGTTTTTCAGATTTTTACAAAAGTTCCAAGAATTTATTTGATTTTTGTGTGTTGATTTAGACTGTGAAATTTCTTGTGTGTGTAGTCTACCACCTCATCTCCAAGTTCCTAGCTTCACTTGATTTTTGTAATTTTTTCTTGTGGGGTCCACTGCCCTTCAAACACACTTGCAGGGGAATACCCTCCCCTGCTGCAGCAGTTCATCACCCCACACCACCCACTTTGGTGGTGGTTTGTGGCCACCACAGTGGGTCCCACAGGCCCCACTTAGCTTCTTTCAACCCCCCCTGGTAGGCTCTTAGTGTTGACCCTTTGTTTGACCTTAGGACCTATGGGACCCACATGAATCAGACCCTTTTCTTTGTCCCCACTCTGAGTGGAAATTGGTTTTTGGAAGTGCTTAAGTTTTGCTTATTAGCTTATTCTGTGGGATTTCTTGGTTGATTCTTGCTTAAATATGTTCATTTAACTTATTTAGACCAGGATTAATCATAGTGGGCCCCACACAAGCTTATTTGAGCTTATTTGCTTAAAAAGTCAACTAAAGTCAACTGTCACATTAATAAGCTTGTATTTTGCTTATTTTTGATTTGCACAAAATTTGCACAAAAAGTGTTTGTTTTTAGGTATAAAATAAGTTTGTAAAAGAAAAACCAAGAAAAACCAATTTACTTTTAAGTGATAGTTTCTATTTAATGTAATTAAAATTTTATTTTTCATTTTTTGATTTTTATTAAGTACATAGCTTTTTTATATTTTTCTTAAATTCCTCTTATATTAAAGTATTTATAGTAATTTTATCAGATTTTTATATAATCATTTGGTATTTATTAGAATTAATCTTAGTTTTATTAGTAATTAATTAATAATTTAGTTTTAAATAGCATAATTAGTTTTTATAAAGCAAAACCTAGTTTTTATATTTTTTCTAGCTTTTATATAATATAAAACAATTTTAGAAATTTTCTTGTAATTTTTACTGTTAATTTGCTATTTTTTATAATTTAAAATAGTTTAATTAGGTAATTAATAATTAATTAGTAATTAATTAATATAAAAACCACAAAAAGACAAAAATACATATTTTTATTTTTAAAACTTGTTTTTAGTTATTTTATAATTTTAGAAATTTTATTTTCATTTTTCTAGTGTTAAATTAATATTATATTGTAATTAAGTATTTTAAATATTAATTATAAGTATTAATTAGTATTTAATTAATAATAAATAATTAATTAGTGTGAAAATTAATTTTCTTTTTCTAAAAATTTTCTTTTTCCCTTAAGTTTGTAAAAAAGTCATTTTCACCCCCTGGGGGTTTTCCGATTTCATTTTTCACGTTTTATTCTGTACGTTTACGTTATTTAAAACGTGAATGTACGCTTTTTTAGGTTTTAAACGTTTATGGTTTTTCTAATTTTCCAGTCTTGTTCATATAGCTTATTTAAGCTATTTCTGTATAAATTCAGTAGTGTAATCAATCTCAAACCTTTTCCTGTCCAAATTCACCCGATCGCAAACCAGTTTAATAACCATCACACCTCGTCGGGACATAACGACCTGGGGAAACACTAACTTCCACGGAGATTTGGTCTGAGACGTTTGACCTTGTTGACCGTTCACCTGGTCAATTTAGGTTGACCGTTTGGGATCAATCAAACACTATTATTTCTCTTGTTCCTAAGTCCAAAAATCCTAGGAAGGTTTCTAATTACAAACCTATTGCTTGTTGTGGTGTTGTGTACGAGTGTATTAGCAAGGTAATAACAAACCGGATTAAAGGGGTTCTTGGTGATCTGGTGGATAGTAATCAAGGTGCTTCCATTGATGGAAGACAGATTAGTGATCATATCTTGCTGATTGAGGAACTAATGAATGGGTACAATTGGAAAAAGAAAATAGTTAAAAGGTGTGCATTTAAAGTGGATATACAAAAGGCTTATGACACTGTTTCTAGGGAATTCTTAAAGCTTTCTCTTGAGTAATTTGGATTTCATAGCAAAATGGTACATTGGATTCTGGTGTGCCTATCTTCTGCTTCATTTTCCATAAATGTCAATGGTGATTCTTGTGGGTTTTTTAATGCTAGAAGAGGATTGAGGCAAGGTGACCCTGTTTCACCTTATCTCTTCACTATTATAATGGAAATTTTTAATCTTATGGTTAAAAGGCAAATTAATTTGGAGGGGAGATTCAAATATCATTGGGGTTGCAAAGAAATGGGGATTACTCATCTTTGTTTTGCTGATGATCTGATGCTTTTATGCCATGGTGATATGCATTCTGCTTCTGTCCTTAGAAGAGCTTTGGATGAATTTAGCCTTTCTTCTGGTCTTTATCCTAGCATGACTAAGAGCACTGTTTATTTTGGGAATGTTCCTAATGATGCTAAGTGTAAGATTCTGATGGTTATGCCTTTCAATAAGGGTGAGCTGCCTGCTAGGTATCTTGGTGTCCCTTTGGTTTCCAGAAAATTATACAAGGATGATTGCAAGCTTCTGGTGGAATGTGTCAGGAAAAGGATTAATGATTGGAGGAACAAGTTTCTTTCTTATGCTGGAAGGCTTCAGCTTATTGCTTCCATCTTATCCTTATTACAGGTTTATTGGGCTTCCATTTTTATACTTTCTGTTAATGTTTATGATACTATTGATACTATGCTTAAAAGTTTTCTTTGGGCTAGAAGTGATAAGGATTTTGGGTATTACTAGTGTTTCATGGAAAGATATCTGTATGCCTAAGAGTCAAGGGGGTCTTGGACTCAAACCTTTACAAAAATGGAATGAAGCTCTTATGTCTAAACACTTATGGAACATAGTTTCTAATAAGGAGTCTGTCTGGGTAAAGTGGGTTAACTTATACTGGTTGAAGGGTAACTGTTTATGGAGTTTAGATTATGATAAGAATTCTTCTTGGTGTTGGAAACAATTTCTTGGTCTGAGAAATAATATTAGGAAGTTTGTTAGATCCAAGCTTGGTAATGGGCAGTCTTGCAATATCTGGTTTGATCAATGGTATGATAAGGGTCCACTGTGTAATATTACTGATCAAAGAACTATTGTGCTTTCTAATCTTAGTCTTAAAGCTAAAGTTAAAGATATGATTAATGATCACAGTTGGAATTGGCCAAGTGAGTGGGGTAGCAGGTTTAATGATGTGTTTAATATTCCTATTCCTGTTCTTTATAATGATATTCATGATAAGGCTATCTGGGTGAATAGTAAAGGAAAGGAGAAATGTTTTAGTATCAAGGAGGTTGGGAAATGAATTAGAAATAACTCCCCTAAAGTCATTTGGTCTAAACATGTGTGGTTCTCTCAGTGTATCCCTAGGCATTCTTTTGTGCTATGGATGGCAATTAAAGGCAAGTTAAAGACTAAAGATAGATTATCTAAGTGGTTAAGTATTTAGGATATGGCTTTTCCTTTTTGTAACTCTTGTAAAGATTCACACAGTCACCTCTTTTTTGACTGTGAATACTCAAGAAGACTTTGGGAAAGGTTGAAGATTATGGCTAAACTTGATGATATTTCACATGTTTGGGGTGAAGTGATATCTGGTATTGTCAACAAAGCTGCTAGTAATAGAATCTGGAGTATTATTCAAAGATTGATGTTTGGTGTAGTGGTATACTTCATTTGGCAGGAAAGAAACTTCAGAATTTTCAAAAAATGTGCTAGATCTGATGAGGCCCTGTTCACTCTTATAACTGATACTATTAGACTCAGGCTCATGGGTCTTAAGATTCTTAAGGTCTCTTCTGATGTGAAGGAAGCCTCTCTAATTTGGAAATTTCCTTTGGTCTTGCATTCTGATGGTTGAAGTTTACTTGCGATGAGGTGCTTTTTTATATTTTGTCTGCATAAGCTCATGAAGGGTTTATGTTGTGATTGGAGAAATATGGTAAGCACTGGTATGTGGGGTTGTAATAAAGTGTTTATGGTGGTATCTGGTATTCTGGTTATTTATATAGATGGCTAAGTTCAGTAGTTAAAACTTAAGTTATAAGCTGCTCCTTTCTAGTTGTTTATGTGTAGGCGAAGTGCTAAACACTACTTAGGATTATTGTCTTATAGCTTTAAGTTCTTTTAACTCTAACTGGTTTCCTATATGGATGGTTGGTGGTTCTTGTTGATTTTGGCCATTCTCAGCCTGTTTGATTGTCATGTGGATGGCTGTTTAATGGGTTACTTGCACTTTGTTTGGATGGCCTGGTTTTGTTTCTGGACTGTTGTTGAGCTTCTGACTTATCTGTTTTGAATGGGCTCTGTGGTTGCATTTGGCTTTTGGATTTTCTCTTGGTTATCTCTGTTAGGTATAATGTTTTGGTATATTTGAGTTGTATTTTATTTTTTTGAGTATGTACTTGCCCACCTAATGCTCTATGAGTATGTTCATGGTTGCCATGGTCGGTTTCTATTTATATTTTTTTTGTGGCTATAAAATTTACCTTTAAAAGAAAAAAAAAAGAAAAAAAAGAGGTCTTTCAAAGGGTTGTAACGTGAGGTGTAGGGATATGATAAACACGGTTTTGTTGGATAAAGGCATTCTTTACTGGTGGCGAGTTAATCATCTTGGTCAATTACATGTACAATGTGGCGTTGCTAAACCAAGACTCGATTCGACTTAAGCTAATGAAAACTACAAAAACATAAAAAGAAACATAAAAGGAAACGGGATGGTAGTCAGTATGTTTTTTTCTACTTCTTTTTCTATATATATATATATATATATATATATATATATATATATATATATATATATATATATATATATATATATTTTTTTTTCTTTCTTGTTTTATTATTATTTTTTATTTATTTTTTAATTATTTATTTTTTTGTGTGCATAAACTCTTGCTCTACCATCCAAAATAATACATCGTAGGGAATTTGCATTCCCCTTACACTTGAACTTTTACATACTTTACAATTAACTATTCTAATGACTCGAATTAAGATAATCAAAACACTTGGAGTACCTTTTAAGATATTAACGCACATATGGGGGTAATAATTGACGTCTTCCCCAATACTCCATAACAATAGTACTTTACCCATGAGTCTCAATCGTCCCAAAACAATATGTACAAGATATGACTCGACTTAGCAACCATGTAATCAATTAGACAATTAACTAAGACTTTAAACATGTAACAATAATGCACTAAAGATGAGTGCATACAAGGTAGGCTAAGGCGATTTGGGTGTACATTTGGGGGTGAATTGTAAACAAATTCTTCCTTTAAGTAAAATGCTTAAAGTTAGAAACGAAAAAGATAGGCTCGGAGGGGTGTACTAGGGGTATCGTGTACTGAAAATGAGTACATCACAAAGGTGTGGGAAAATTAATTTACTTTACTAGTCAAGTGTATTGACTTTATTGGTCAAGTAATTATGATACGGGTTTAATACAAGGGTTATCCTAATGTCACTTATCATGTAGTAATCCAACTACATGAATGTAGTCTCACATGTGGTCTCGGGAAGCATCACTATCACAAGTTCTAGAATCTAAGTACTACCGGTATACTCATAAGCATCTTTTCCTAACAAATCTAGGGGTGAACCTCACATATTTGGGGTGGAAAATTTTTGAGTGGTACGGTTTTTGTACTAGTCATACAACTCCTATCCATGAGACGCTTATTAAGACTAAAGATTCACTCCTATATGTTGTAAAAAAAAAAAAATTGGCGCTAAAATTTCCCTAACAAGTGTTTCTCTTAGTTTTATTACACACCTACTATTAAACAAACAAAAATCAAGTGTAATTGCATTCTCTAAGGTATCATCATTTACCCTCCCCTTACACTTAAGCTGAACACTGTCCCCAGTGTTCAATAAAAAGGATGTAAAAGTAAAGAAGGTAAATGTATGAAACAAATACTCCCCTAATTCGTTCGGTGTGGATAATGCGTTAACATGGTTAGATCCTCCTCCAAGAAAATGAACGTTGAAAGCTTCCCTCCAGAAATATAAATCATCTTCTTGTCCAATATAACCTATTAAACCTGAGAAAACAATCATGGCAAACCTCGCGTAAAATCGGCGGCAAACTCGATATATAATAAAATCCAAGAAAGCAAATAAAGATATAATGCTTGGGGAATGAATATTTGCAGATTTCCTGGAGTTTATAAAACTAAAGATTTAACAAAAACTTTACAATTCCAACAGAAAAACAAAACTTGCAAAATTTTCCAGAATTTTACACATAACGCCGTCAGGTTATAATCCTGACGCCGTCAGAAGTGACTTGCAGAAATTTAATGTTTAGTTTCCAGAAAATTTCTGGAAAAACTTACGCCTTAATTCCTGGAAATCCTGCAAAATATCATTATGACTCGATACAAGCATTTGACTCAAACAAATACTAATATGCATATTCATTTAATATTGTTGTGATTCATGTTCAATCTCGTTCTTAGAAACAAATTTAGATTTCCCTTACACTTATCTTTTGCAGAATACCTTTTTATGTAGTCAAGACGAAGTTAAAAACAAAATAAAGCATTTTCACAATTTACGTTGAAACATGAGCCACAAACAATAAAAATAAAACATGCATACGGAAACAAATAAAATCAAACAAACAAACAAACAAACAAACAAACAAACAAATAAAGCTTGGGTTTCCTCCCGAGAAGCGCTTTTCTTTATTTACGAGTCTTGTAGCTAGACTCAAAGTCACGGGCTATTACGTGACCTCGTCATTGGTTACGGGCTCTAGGTCATCCTCGGGTTTGGTCTTATATTTCGGACCTAGTTGCAAGCATTCTTTGTAGAAGCCAATTATTTTTTTCATTACATGGTCTACTCCTCTACGTCTATCCTCATCATTCCTATAGTAGACCGCTTGCTTGTGCTCTTTCTCAAGATTCGATAGAAGTTGGTATTGTTCTATCTTATATGGCATTTGGTAGGCTACTTCATCGGTCTCATCCTTTAATCTAACTATCCCTAAAGATGGGTCATAATTCATTTTAGAGGCTTCAACGAATGGCTTTCCAAACACTACTTGAGTTAGGAAACTATCTATTACCGGACGAATATCTTCTACAATCACAAAATCAGTAACGTACATGAAATTTCCTACAAGAACATGCAATCCCTTTGCTCTTCCTAAAATGTTACTCATCCAACCCGTGTTGGAAAATATCCTAGGTCCGAGTTGCTTTTTCATTATCCAATTATAGTAGATCCTAGTCATAATGTTTATGGGAGATTTAAGATCGATGTAGGCTTTCCACACATGCACATGCCCAATGTTGCATGGTATATTGATATTAGAGGGATCGCCTGCTTTGATGCTTGGTGAACCTAGGACGTATGGTGTCTCGGGGTCATCAAATAAATCCCTATGGTACGCACGTTCTTCCTTAGTTGGTAACCTATTGAAGTAGTTTTCTACATTCTCTGCTTCCTCTACCTTCCCTTCCTTATCATCCTCATTCTTATATTCACTATCAATTCCAACTCTATCTACATCATCTTCTTCCCTATTCTTATTGATTGGCTTAATAGTGACAACATTGACAAAGTGGACGTGTTTGGACAATGAGGGGTCCTTAATTTGGGTTCCACTACTTGTGTTCCTATTTTCCTTGTTCGGCGTGGTCAACACTTGGTTGTTAAGAGCTTTCAATAAGTTGTCAATTTTATTGGTCATCTTCGTTTGTTGTTGACTAAATTCGGATTCAAACTTAGCCATACGAGCTTCTTGAGATGCCATAAATTTGGACATCAATCCTTCAAAGTTATTGGTACCACCATAGTTGTTGGAAGGATTGTTGTTGAAAGTACGGTTAGGGGGTGGACCATTTGATTGGTAGCGATTAGGTGGAGTGGAAGAATTATTTTGGGCTGCGTTTTGGTTTTGCTTCCATCTAAAGTTTGGGTGATTTCTCCAAAAGGGATTGTATGAATCACTATAAGGGTTTGGCTCGGGTTTGAAAGTGTACCACTTGTCTCCCACTCCGTCGGTATGCGAGGATGCGTAATCCGCAAAAGCTTGTTCGGGGAGTTCCATGCAATCACGAGTGTCGTGGGGACCACTACATAATTCACATGAAGAAGTGATTTTGTTCACTTGGCTTGAAGGTTTAGGAGCTTCGTAGGATTTCATGAGAAACTTGACTTGGTCTTCAAGTTCCATGATCCTACGGTCGGGAGTGCTTGAATTGTTCGAAGGCAAATATATTGCCTTGACCGTTTTGTTCAAATCACGGGGGTCATTCCAACTTTCGTTGTCTGATAAGGCGAAAAGTGTACCGCTTTTAGGGGGTCATTTAAGCCCGAATTCGTAATTATTTGATCAATTATTGCCCTAAATCGTTCCTTTTGTTATTTTAGGTACTTTCGAGAAGAAATTTACAAAAGGAAGCATTTTGTACGTTTTTGGAGCAATTTAGTGAAGAAAACGACAAAGTCTCAAAATCAATGCTGGGAACAGTACCTGACGGCGTCAAGGCCATGCAAGTGACGGCGTCAAGCTTGGCAAAAGAGGTGGATATAGAAAATACACATGACGACCCAGAACAATTTCAAGGCAATTTGGCCTGACGGCGTCACCAAGGCCGTCAGGGTCAAAATACATGTGATGGCCCAGAGTAAAATTACACATAACGGCGTCAGAAGTGGATCTAGGCAATACAAATTTTGTCTTGGCGGCGAGTTGACGGCATCACAAGCTATAACGTGACGCCACGTGACGCCGTCAAGGTATAAAATCTATATATAGTTTTCTAATTTTCATTCATTAAAGGTGGAACTTTTGGAGAACTTCTTTTTGCAAACCCTAGACGAATTTTCTGTAATAATAAGGGTTTCAACCCTTGTTCAATTGAAGATACGTTTTCCAATAATCATTCAATATGTCTATGTGTTGTTTGATTCTATCATATGCTTGTCTTCTTTTTAACATGCTAGCCTAGGTTTTTCTTGTGTTTGCTTAGATGTAATGAAACCTAGATGTTGATTATTGGTTGATGGTTTGTTTATAGTTGTTGTAGATGATTGTATTCAAAGTTAGTTTTAAGAAAACTGGCAGAATTCCAATTGGTAACTTACATGAACGTCTTAAGAAACATGATCGGAGGTGTACTGCGATTTAATGGTTGTATTTAATGCATAAACAAATTCTAGTGATCCCATGTTAGGAGCTTTTAGTCGGCTCGACATAGGAGTGAAGTAGGAGCTTATAGAGTTAGGGAATTTCGTACACGGCCCTACGACTAGTATTAAGGAATATAACTCGTCATCCATGCAATTGTAACAAGCTAATCAACCGGTAAACGATATCTAGGGAGTAGTGAAATCTAAGTAAACACATTTTATTTTATTATTGTTTCCACCACAAAAATTAGTTTAAGTTTCATTTTATTTTATTTTGATTGCATTTTTAGTTAATTGGGTTAGTTGACTAGCAACTAATTCCGCCCACTCCTTCAAAACCTGAGATTTTACTTGCTTTCTTAAAATATAAAAATACAAAAAGAATCATCCCTCACCTTTAGACCTAGTTTAGTAGACTTTTTAATCCTAGCGAACACTATTCCTGAGTTGAACGATCAATCCCCCGGTACTTGTCACTATACTATACTACAACGAACAGGTACAATGCCTGGTGGGGATTGCAAGCTTCTCAAGATCCCTTGAGAGGTAAAACCTTTTGCGAGGGTGCAATTCCACGCATCAAGTTTTTGGCGCCGTAACCCGGGGAATAGTTTTTGTCTAGGTTAAAATTTCTTTTTATTAGGTCTACTTGCTAGATTTCTTTCTAGTAAGATTTTTATTTTATTTTTATAGGTTTTCTTTAGTCTATCTTATTTCTTTGTTTCCTTTGTTCGTAAACTATCTCGATGGATAACAATAACATTGATCGTTTGATTCCTGTTATTCGTGTTTTTCATCGTAGGATTTTCCAAATACCCGCCCCAATCCCTTTAGTGGAAAATGAGAACCCACCTAACCTCTCGCCTGACCATCACTTTGACAATAATTCTGAGATGGAGGAGTCTGACCATGATAATGACCATAGGGCTAGTCCTTTTTACTATTCGAACTCCGATGAGGACCTAGATGATGGTGATGTAATTAATGAGGATAGGATGGAAGATGAGGTGAACCCTCTTAGGTATGTCGACCCTAGAACAAGGATTGAGAATGATAGATCATTTATTATGCAGTTTCCTTGTAAAATTGGATTTAGGAGCTTTGATGCCTACCTTAACTCATCTCTAGCAATGAATATAATCTCGCGTAATGAATACAATAAAATTATGGTAAATGAGTTGGAATACAAAGGAGATAATATTGTTGCTAGGGTAACGACATTGCATGTGTTTGTAGGAAGCTTTGTTTATTTGGTTGAGTTTATGGTTATGGAGAATCTAGGAGAATTTATCGATAATAACTTAACCAAAGTTGTGTTTGGGAAACCCTTCAAAAGGTTAACCAACCTAGATGAAAAACTTATGGAAGGGTTAATTACATTCTCGGATGGGGATGAAGATTTTGTTTACCAAATGCCCCGTGCACAACCTAGGTTCAAAGATTTTTCTATTGAGAAATGTAATAGGTATCCACCCCTTGATATGCTAAGTGAGAATGATAAAAGGAAAGGGCTTAAATATCCTCATGAAAAGAACAAAAGGTATTATCGCGGATGTTTAGAGCTAAGTGATGACTATAAGAAAGATGAGTCAACTATTAGATGGCTCACACTTGGGTATGTGAGCATAAGCGACACACTGATGAGGAGAAAAATGATCCGTTTTTAGGGGGTCATTTAAGCCAGAATTTGAATTTATTTGATCAAATATTGCCCTAAATCGTTCCTTTTGTGATTTTAGGTACTTTTGGAGTGAATTCTGGAAAAGGAAGCATTTTGGACATTTTTGGAGCATAAAAGTGAAGAAAACGGCAAAGTCTTAATTTTCCTTGCTGGGAACAGTACCTGACGGCGTCAAGAGCATTTTGATGACGGCGTCAAGAGCAAAAGTGGTGACGGTCCAGTAGAAATGTGATGGCGTCAAGGCATGGCCGTCAATAGTAAAAGTGGTGACGGCCCAGAACAACATTACACATGACGGCGTCAGATCTGGATCTAGGCAATCCGATTATATTTTGGGCGGCGGGTTGACGGTGTCAGAAGTTTCTTCTCGACGCCGTCACCTTAGGAAATCTATATATAGTCTTTGTAATTTTCATTCTAAAGGAGAGGAGAATTTTAGGGTCGACTTGGATAAATCCTAGCTCATTTTTAACAGTATTTTCAAGGGTTTTCACCCCTTAAAACCTTTCATGTTCAATTAAGATAAGTATCCTTTCAATTCATTCAATGTGTCTATGTGTTGTTTGAATATATCTTACGCTTGTCTTGATTTTAACATGCTAGGCTAGATCTCTTGTGTGTTTGCTTAGATGTAATGAAACCTAGATGTTGATTATGGGTTGATTGCTTGTTTATAGTTGTAATGGATGAATGATTTCGATGTTAGGCTTAAGAAAACTGGTAGACTTCCATAGTGTAACTTGCTTGAACGTCTTAAGAAACATGAACAAATGCGTACTAGGTTTTTATGGTTGTATTTAATGCATGAGCGAATTCTAGTGATCCCATGTTAGGAGCTTCTTGCAGTCTCGACATAGGAGTGAAGTAGGAGCTTATAGAGTTGGGGAAGTACGTACGCCACCCCACGATTGGTATTAAGGAATATAACCCATTATCCACGCAACTATAACAAACAATTAACCTGTAAAAGATATCTAGGGAGTAGTGAAATCTAAGTAAACACAATTCTACCATATATTGTTCACACCACATTAGTAATTAGCTTTGTTTTCATTTTTGTTATTTTATTTTGATTGCATCTTAGTTATTGGGTTAATTGACTAGCAACTAATTCCGCCCACTCTTCCAAAACCCGAGATTTTTACTTGCTTTTATAAAAATATAAAAATACAAAAAGAATCATCCCTCACCTCTAGACCTAGTATTTAGGCTTTCTAATCCTAGCGACACTATTCCTGAGTTGAACGATCAATCCCCCGGTACTTGTCACTATACTATACTACAACGATCAGGTACACTGCCTAGTGGGGGTTGTAAGCTTCTCGAGATCCCTCGAGAGGTAAAGCTTTGTGCAATTCCCACGCATCAAGTTTTTTGCGCCGCAGCCCGGGGAATAGTTATTGTCTAGGTTAGAATTTCTTTTTATTAAGTCTACTTGCTAGATTCCTTTCTAGCAATATTTTATTTTTATTTTTTAGGATTTCTTTAGTCTATCTTATTTCTTCGTGTCTGTGTTCGTAACTCTTACCATCCGACATCATGGAAGGTGGTAACATCTTTGAACCCATCAACCCACCACAACAAGACCACCCACAAAACCCACCACTAGCAAACCAACCTCTTAGGCCCCGAACCCTAGGAGAGTATTCCCGACCTAGCCACCAAGGCTATCGAAACACCATTGAGCTCACCCAAGGAGCCAATGTGTCCCCCTTGCGATCCGACACCATCCAGTTGGTGCAAAGCGGATGTGCATTCCATGGACTTCGTTCCGAAGATCCTAATTAAATGAACATGTGTATTACTAATTGTTTGAGTCAAATTCTTGTATCAAGTCATAATGATGTTTTGCATGATTTTCCAGGAAGTAAGGCATAAGTTTTTCCAGAAATTTTTCGGAAACTTAACATGAGATTTTTGCAGGAACATTCTGACGGCGTCAGGAGTTATAACCTGACGACGTCAGGTACAAAAATTCTGAAAATTTTGCGAGTTTTGTTTATACCCGAGTCTTAAAGTTTTTGTTGATTCTTTAGTTTTATAAACTCCAGGAAATCTGCAAACATTTGTTCCACAAGAATTATATCTTAATTTGTTTTCTAGGATTTTTAGTATATATAGATTGCGCCGATTTTACGCGAGGTTTGCCTTGATTGTTTTCTCAAATTTAACAGGTTACATTGGACAAGAGGATGATTTATATTTCTGGAGGGAAGCTTTCAAAGTTCATTTTCTTGGAAGAAGATCTAACCTTGTTGACACACTATCCACACCGAACGAATCCGGGGAGTATTTGTTTTCATTCTTTTACCTTATTTTCTTTTAAATCTTTTTATTGAACATTGGGGACAATGTTCAGCTTAAGTGTAAGGGGAAGGTAAATGATGATACTTTAGAGAATACACGCTTGAGTTTGTTTGTTCAATAGTAGGTGTGTAATAAAACTGAGAGAAATACTTGTTAGGGCAATTTTAGCGCAAAATTTAAATTTTTTTACAACATTTAGGAGTGAAGCTTTAGCCTTAATGAGCGTCTCATGGATAGGAGTTGTATGAATAGCACAAAAACTATACCACTCAGAAAAATTTTTCACCCAAATATGTGAGGTTCGCCTTTAGATTTGTCAGGAAAAGCATTCATTATTAGTGCTTTTGAGTGTACTTGTAGTACTTAGATTCTAGAACTTGCGTTAGTGATGCATCCCGAGACCGCTAGTGAGACTACATTCGTGTAGTAGGATTTACTATATGATAAGAGGCATTAGGATCACCCTTGTGTTAAACCCGTATCATAATTACTTGACCATTTAAGTATATTACCTTGACTAGTAAAGTCAATTAATTTTTCCCATATCTTTGCGTTGTACTCATTTTTAGTACACGATACCCCTAGTACACCCCTCCGAGCCTATCTTTTTTCGTTTCTAACTTTAAGCATTTTACTTAAAGGAAGAATTTGTTTACAATCCACCCAAAATGTGCAACCAAATCTCCTTAGCCTTCCGTGTATGCACTCATCTTTAGTGCATTATTGTTATTTGTTTAAACCCTTAGTTAATTATCTAATTGATTACATGGTTGCTAAGTCGAGTCATATCTTGTACATATTGTTTTGGGACGATTGGGACTCATGGGTAAAATACTTGTGTTATGGAATAATGGGGAAGAACATCATATATTACCCCCTATATGTGCATTAATTTTAAAAGTACTCCAAGTGTTTTGATTATCTTAATTCGAGTCATTAGAATAGTTGATTGTAAAGTATGTAAATGTTCAAGTGTAAGGGGAATGCAAATCCCCAATGATGTATTATTTTGGATGGTAGGGTAAAAGTGTATGCAAAAAAAAAAAAAAAAAAAAAAAAAAAAAAAAAAATCTAAAAAATAAAGAAAAGGGGAAAAAAATAGAAAAAGAAAAAGAGAAAAACATATGGACTACCATCCCGTTTCCTTTATGTTTATTTTATGTTTTGTTAGTTTATGATTAGCTTAAGTCGAGTCGAGTCTTGGCTTAGCAACGCCACATTGTACATGTAATTAATCAAGATGATTAACTCACCACCAGTAAATATTGCCTTTATCCAACAAAACCGTGTTTATCATATCCCTACACCTCATGCTATAACCCTTTAAAAAGACCTCTTTGATAGTTTATCTTACGTGCTTACGCCAAGTGGTGGAGGTTTGATCCTTTCCCAAGCCTATGGTAATCTATTTGCTATGATAGGTAGTGACAGATGTTTTCCATTTCCTTATTGTGATATATACTTTATTACACCCGAGAGATGTGAGTATCTAAACACTATTTGTGAGGTTCTAGTGTGTAACCTCCGTGCTTGTTTTTGGTTTAAAGTGGAACGATTATTTGTTGTAATTACTTTTATATTAGTGTTAAATGACCCTAACTTGTATTTTGATTAGAATAAAAGCGCATTTGCTTGAGGACAAGCAAATCTCAAGTGTAAGGGTATTTGATAAGGCGAAAAGTGTACCGCTTTTAGGGGGTCATTTAAGCCCGAATTCGTAATTATTTGATCAATTATTGCCCTAAATCGTTTCTTTTGTCATTTTAGGTACTTTCGAGAAGAAATTTACAAAAGGAAGCATTTTGGACGTTTTTGGAGCAATTTAGTGAAGAAAACGACAAAGTCTCAAAATTCTTGCTGGGAACAGTACCTGACGGCGTCAAGGCCATGCAAGTGATAGCGTCAAGCTTGGCAAAAGTGGTGGATATGGAAAATACACATGACGGCCCAGAACAATTTCAATGCAATTTGGCCTGACGACATCACCAAGGCCGTCAAGGTCAAAATACATGTGACGGCTCAAAGTAAAATTACACATGACGGCGTCAGAAGTGGATCTAGGCAATACGAATTTTGTCTTGACGGCGTCACAAGCTATAACGTGACGCCGTCAAGGTGTAAAATTTATATATAGTTTTCTAATTTTCATTCATTAAAGGTGGAACTTTTGGAGAACTTCTTTTTGCAAACCCTAGACGAATTATCTTTAATAATAAGGGTTTCAACCCTTGTTCCATCCATGTTCAACTGAAGATAAGTTTTCCAATAATCATTCAATATGTCTATGTGTTGTTTGATTCTATCTTATGCTTGTCTTCTTTTTAACATGCTAGGCTAGGTTTTTCTTGTGTTTGCTTAGATGTAATGAAACCTAGATGTTGATTATTGGTTGATGGTTTGTTTATAGTTGTTGTGGATGATTATATTCGATGTTAGGCTTAAGAAAAGTGTCAGACTTCCAATTGGTAACTTGCTTGAACGTCTTAAGAAACATGATCGGAGGTGTACTACGATTTAATGGTTGTATTTAATGCATAAGCGAATTCTAGTGATCCCATGTTAGGAGCTTTTAGTCGGCTCGACATAGGAGTGAAGTAGGAGCTTATAGAGTTAGGGAATTTCATACACGGCCCTACGACTAATATTAAGGAATATAACCCGTCATCCATGCAATTGTAACAAGCTAATCAACTGGTAATCGATATATAGGGAGTAGTGAAATCTAAGTAAACACATTTTATTTTATTATTGTTTCCACCACACAAATTAGTTTAAGTTTTATTTCATTTTATTTTGATTGCATCTTTAGTTAATTGGGTTAGTTGAGTAGCAACTAATTCCGCCCACTCCTTCAAACCCGTGATTTTACTTGCTTTCTTTAAAATATAAAAATACAAAAAGAGTCATTCCTCACCTTTAGACCTAGTTTAGTAGACTTTTTAATCCTAGCGAACACTATTCCTGAGTTGAACGATCAATCCCCTGGTACTTGTCACTATACTATACTACAACGAACAGGTACACTGCCTGGTGGGGATTGCAAGCTTCTCAAGATCCCTTGAGAAATAAAACCTTTTGTGAGGGTGCAATTCCACGCATCATTGTCATAGAGAGCAAGATCTTCTATGAGTTCCCATGATTCTTCCGCACTTCGATCACGTTGCTTGCCATCGGCCGCTTGGTCAACGATTTGCCTTGTGGAGAGATTGATATGGTCATAGAAGATTTAGACTTGGAGCCAAAGATCTATGCCATGATGAGGGACTTTTTGGAGTAAGTCCTTGAAACGAGTGCATGCTTTATAAAGAGTTTCACCTTGACGTTGTTGGAACATCAAGATGTCATTCCTTAACTTGGTGGTTCTCCCCGGTGGGAAAAATTGGGCAAGGGAACGAGTAGTGAGATCATCCCAAGAGGTGATGGATCCCGCGGGTAAACGCTCAAGCCATTGACTAGCTTGGTCACATAGAGAGAATTAGAAGAGATGCAATCGGGTCGTCTCTCGAGTTTCAACATCAAGGTCTATGGAATCTACGATTTTGAAGAAATCCTTGAGATGTTGATTAGGATATTCGGAACGAAGTCCATGGAATGCACATCCGCTTTGCACCAACCGGATGGTGTCGGATCGCAAGGGAGACACATTGACTCCTTGGGTGAGCTCAATGGTGTTTCGATAGCCTTGGTGGCTAAAGTGCGGGGTCTAGGAGGTTGGTTTGGTTGTGGTGGGTCTTGTTGTGGTGGGTTGATGGGATCAAAGATATTACCACTTTCCATGATGGCGAATGGTAATGCTTACGAACAAAGGAACGAAGAAATAAGATAGACTAAAGAAGACTTATAAAATTAAAATTAAAATCTTACTAGAAAGGAATCTAGCAAGTATACCTAATAAAAAGAAATTTCAACCTAAGCAATAACTATTTCCCGGCAACGGCGCCAAAAACTTGATGCGTGGTTTTGCAACCTTGCAAAAGGTTTTACTTCTCAAGGGATCTCGAGAAGCTTGCAATCCCCACCAGGCAGTGTACCTGACCGAAGTAGTATAGTGTAGTGGCAAGTACCGGGTGATTGATCGTTCTACTTGGGGAATAGTGTTCGTTAAGATTAAAACTTAATTAAACTAGGTTTAGAGGTGAGGGATGATTCTTTTTGTATTTTTATGGTTTGTGGAAATCAAGTAAAAATCTCGGGTATTGGAAGAGTGGGCGGAATTAGTTGCTAGTCAACTAACCCAAATAACTACAAATGCAATAAAAATAAAATAACAAGAAAATAAAATGTGAGAAAAACCTTATATGGAGAGAAACGTGTTTACTTAGATTTCATTACTCCCTAGCTATCTTTTATTAATTGACTAGTTTGTTACAATTGCGTGGATGACGGGTTATATTCCTTAATACCATTCGTGGGGCCTTGTATGATCTTCCCCAACTCTATTAGCTTCTACCTCTTCCTATGTCGAGCCGACAAGTAGCTCCTAACATGGCCTCCTTAGTAGTCACTTGTGCATTAAATACAACCATTAAAATCGTAGTACACATCCGATTCATGTTTTTTAAGACGTTCAAGCAAGTTACCAATTGGAGATTAGCCAATTTTCTTAAGCCTAACATCGAAATCATTCATCCAACAAATATTAATAACAAACAATCATTCAATAATCAATAGCTAGGTTTCATTACATCTAAGCAAACACAAAGAAACCTAGCCTAGCATGTTAATGTAAAGACAACCATAAGATAGAATCAAACAACACATAAACATATTGAATGATTATTGGAAGACTTATCTTTAATTAATCATGGATGAAAGAAGGGTTAAGGTTAAAATTCGTCCTAGGGTTTATGGTGAAGTTCCTCAACAAGTTCTCTCTTTAATGAATGAAAATTAGAAGACTGTATATAGAGAATACAATCTGACGGCATCACGTTATACATGTGACGCCGTCAACTCACCGCCAATGCTTTCCTTGGATTGCCTATATCCATGACGTCGTCACTTTATAATCTTCATTTGGCCGTCACCCTATAGATTGCACGTAACGGCCTAGGCGTTACAAAGGGTGACGCCGTCACTCTTTAATTCCAAAAAATCTTTCTGGCGCGTCTCGTGTAAACTTTATATCCACCTCTTTGCCAACACATGACGCCGTCACCTTAAGAGCGTGACGCTGTCAGGTATCCAACTTGGTTTTGGAGACTTTGTCGTTTTCTTCACTTTTTGCTCCAAAAAAGTCAAAAATGCTTCCTTTTCCAGATTTCTTCTCCAAAGTACCTAAAATGACAAAAGGAACGATTTGAGGCAATATTTGATCAAATAATCACGATTTAGGGCTTAAATGATCCCCTAAAAGCGTAACACTTTTCGCCTCATCACTAATCTAACAACTTGATGTCTTGTTCCATTACATAATCCGGTGGACTTATCAATATTTCTTAATAACATTATCGGGACACCGACTTTTAATATAAGTTTGTGGTTTTGAGAGAATTTCAACCCACTGATAATTTCACTATGCTTGTAATAGATTGTCTATAGAAAATATTACATCATGTATTTTAGAGGTTTCTGTAACTTGTGATTTCTTAGGCTTAAACTTATTTAATAGAGTAAATGACCTCACAAACCAAGTTCATCGTCTCAATGTAAGACTTGAAATAGAATACGCATTATTTGATTACAAAACTAAGAAGGTCCAGATAGAAAAATTCATCTAGTATTATACAAATTATATGGTTGATGCGTGGGAATTGCACCAGGCTTTACCTCTCGAGGGATCTCGAGAAGCTTACAACCCCCACCAGGCAGTGTACCTGATCGTTGTAGTATAGTATAGTGACAAGTACCGGGGGATTGATCGTTCAGCTAGGAATAGTGTCGCTAGGATTAGAAAACCTAATTACTAGTGCTAAAGATGATGGAAGATTATTTTTGTATTTTTTTTATTTTTTAGAAAGCAAGTAAAAATCTCGGGTTTGAAGGATTTGGGCAGAATTAGTTGCTAGTCAACTAACCCAATACTAAGATGCAATCAAACTAAAATACTAAAAATGAAAATAAAACTAAATTATACTATGGTTGTGAGCAATATGTGGAGAAAATGTGTTTACTTAGATTTCACTACTCCCTAGACATCTTTTACACGTTAATTACTTGTTATAGTTGCGTGGATGACGGATTGTATTCCTTAATACCATTCATGGGGTGGCGCACTTACTCCCCCAATCCTATGAGTGCCTACTTCACTCCTATGTCGAGCCGTTAAAAACTCCTAACATGGGATCATTAGAAATTACTCATGCAGTAAATACAACCAATAAAACCTAGTGCACATCGGTTCATGTTTCTTAAGACGTTCAAGCATGTTACCAATTGGAGATCTGCCAGTTTTCTTAAGCCTAACATCGAAATCATTCATCCAATACAACCATAAACAAGTAATCAACACATAATTAACATCTAGGTTTCATTAGATCCAAGCAAACACAAGATAGATCTAGCCTAGCATGATGGAATTAAGACAAGAACAAGATATAGACAACCAACACATAGACATATTGATTGAATTAAAAGAACACTTATCTTAATTACACATAAAAGGGATCAAGGGCTGAGAACCCTTGAAAAACCTGTAAAATTCGTCATAAGTTTGGACCTAGGGTTTCTCCAAAACTCCTCTCTTTTTTAATGTGAAAATTAGAAAACTATATATAGGAAATAGGGTCTGACGGCGTCAAGACAAATCTTGTAACGCCGTCATCTCGCCGCCAAAATACTTCTCGGACTGCCTTGATCTACTTCTGACGCGGTCATGTGTTATCATTTTCCAGGCCGTCATGCATTTTACTCTTGACGCCCTACTTCGTGACGCCGTCAAATCTGTACTGGGTCGTCATGGAAAGTCATGGAATTTACTCTTGACGCCGTCAGAAATTCCTTCTTGATGCCGTCACCTACTGTTCCAGCTTGGAAAATTGAGACTTTGCCGTTTTCTTCACTTTTATGCTCCAAAAACGTCCAAAATGCCTTCTTTTCCAGATTTCACTCCCAAAGTACCTAAAATTACAAAAGGAACGATTTAGGGCAATATTTGATCAAATAAATTCAATTCCGGGCTTAAATGACCCCCTAAAAGTGGTTCATTTTTCGCCTCATCAATGGTATTCGTCCATATGTAACCAATATCCGTAAAAAATATATTATGTGAAGATATTTAACAAATAAATGATCAATTGTTGAGACTTTGCATGTAGTGACCAAATAACCAACATACTTCAAAAATTAGTATTTGTTAAACTCGCATTAAACTAAGATGTTAATCACCCTCCGTCTTAGCAACAACCATATATAATTCCTTTTAGTGAAATGAATCAAAATTTGAAAACGCACCTCCATATAATATACACACATAATATAATAACAGAATTCCAACCACAATAAGCATGGAGGTCATACACTAGCACCTCACAAATAGTGTTTAGATACTCACATCTCTCGGGTGTAATAAGTATAAATTACAATATGGAAACGGAAGATATCTCTCACTACCTGTCATAGCAAAATAGATTACCATAGGCTTGGGAAAGGATCAAACCTCCACCACATGGCGTAAGCACCTAGGATAAACTATCAAAGAGGTCTTTTTAAAGGGTTGTAACGTTAGGTGTAGGGATATGAAATACACGGTTTTGTTGGATAAAGGCAGTCTTTACTGGTGGCGAGTTAACAATCTTGGTCAATTACATGTACAATATGGCGTTGCTAAGCCAAGACTAGACTCGACTTCAGCTAATACATGAAAAATAACAAAAACATAAAATGAACATAGAATAAAAAGGGATGGTAGTCCGTATGTTTTTTTCTTTTTCTATTTTTTTTTCTTTGCATACACTCTTACCCTACCATCCAAAATAATACATCATAAGGGATGAAAATTCCCCTTACACTTGAATTTTTACATACTTTACAATAAACTATTCTAATGACTCGAATTAAGAAAATCAAAACACTTGGAGCACTTTTAAGATTAACGTACGTATGGGGGTAATAAATGATGTTCTTCCCCATTACTCTATAAAACAAGTACTTTACCCATGAGTCCCAATCGTCCCAAAACAATATGTACACGGATATGACTCGACTTAGCAACCATGTAATCAATTAGATAGTTAACTTAGGGTTTAACAAATAACAATAATGCACTAAAAATGAGCGCATACACGGAAGGCTAAGGCGATTTGGTTGTACATTTATGTGGGGTGTAACAAATTCTTCCTTTAAGTAAAATGCTTAAAGTTAGAAACGAAAAGATAGGCTCGGAGGGGTGTACTAGGGGTTTCGTGTACTAAAAATGAGTACAACGCTAATGGTGTGGGAAAAATTAGTTGACTTAAGTAGTCAAGTAATATGACTTAAGTGGTCAAGTAATTATAATACGGGTTTAACACAAGGGTGATCCTAATGCCTCTTATCATGTAGTAAATCCTACCACACGAATGTAGTCTCACTAGCGGTCTCGGGATGCATCACTAACGCAAGTTCTAGAATCTAAATGCTACCGGTACACTCATAAGCACTAATAGTAAATGCTTTTCCTATCAAATCTAAAGGCGAACCTCACATATTTGGGTGGAAAATTTTTCTGAATATACGGTTATGTGCTAGTCATACAATCTCCTATCCATGAGACGCTTGCTGTGGCTAAAGTTTCACTCCTAAATGTTGTAAAAAATTTTAAATTTGGCGCTAAAATTGCACTAACAAGTATTTATCATAGTTTTATTACACACCTACCATTAAACAAAGCAAACTCAAGCGAAAGTGCATATGTAAGGTATCATCATTTTACCCTCCCCTTACACTTAAGATGAACATTGTCCCCAATGTTCAAGTAAAGAATGTAAAAGTGAAATAGTAAAACAAATGAAATCAAATACTCCCCTGATTCGCTCGGTATGGATAATAGGGTGGCCAGGTTAAATCTTCCTCCAAGAAAATGAACAATCGAAGCTTCCCTTCCAGAATATAAATCATCTTCTTGTCATGTATAACCTGTAAATCCTGAGAAAATAGACAAGACAACCTCGCATAAAATCAGCGGCATCCTATATAAGTTACTAAATCCTAGAAAACAAGATAAGATATAATGCTTGTGGAATGAAGTTTGCAGATTTCCTGGAGATTATAAAACTTAATAATTCACAAAAACCATAAGACTCCGTTAGAAAAACAAAACCGGTAAAATTTCCAGATTTTTTTACCCGTGACGTCGTCAAGAGTAAACTCGTGACGCCGTCAGGATTGACCTGCATAAATTCTTATGTTAAGTTTCCGGAAAATTTCTGGAAAAACTTGGTTCCACTTCCTGGAAAATCCTGCAAAACTTCATTATGACTCAATACAAGCATTTGACTCTAACAAATACGAATACACATGTTCATTTAATATTGTGGAGAATCATGATCGAGTTGTTTCTTAAAAACATATTTGGGGTTTCCCCTTACACTTATCTTTCGCAAAAATACCTTTAGGTGGAGTTAAGAATAGGCCAAAACAACAAAGTAAAGTATTTCCACATTTTAATTGAGAAACATGATCTACCAACAATAGAAATAAAGCATGCATACGGAAGCAAATAACAAAACAAACAAACAAATAAAATGAAAATCACACAAAGCATGGGTTGCCTCCCAAGAAGCGCTTTTCTTTATTTACGAGTCTTGTAGCTAGACTCAAGGTCATGGGTTACTACGTGATACGGGTGAGTTCCTCATTGAGGACATCTTTGGGATCAAACTTAGGTTTCAACTTTCTATCGGTTTCCTTAGTATGGTATGACCTTTCAAACATCTCTCCATCCGGATCATACAAAATCATCCTTATGTGCCATGATCCATCTCCTTCTTTAGGTGGCTTGTCCCACCTCCATTTACACTTATCTCCATCTCTTTTCCACTTATTCATCTCCATATTAATAGGCATTACGCTCAAAAACTCAATCATCTTTCTAAAGACTAAGGGGTCCTCAAAGGGGTCTAGTTCCTCATCTCTAGCTATGAGTTGTTCCACCGAATGCGTCTTCTCAACAAAATCTTTTTCTAGATAGAATGGGCATTGAGGTCCTAGAAAGTTCCTTTCTATCCAAGGTCCATATCTAGATGGTCTCCTATTCATCTCTACCCAATGCGGTGTTGGTTCATCATCACAATCATAACTATGTTTCTTAACATCGTACATCGACCAAGTATGACCTTCACCTACCGCTATCTTAGACTCCTTACAATCTATCATGGCACTAGCGGTTGCTAAAAATCCTTTTCCTACCAATAAGGGGCATGTAGTGTCACTAACCATGTCTAGGACGTGAAAATCCGCTAAGATAGTTAACTTTCCTACGTGAACAACTACATCCTTAATCATTCCGACCGGGTGGGCAATAATCCCATCCGCTAGACCTATCAATACCTCCGTTTCCTCTAACTTTCCTAGCTTAAGAGTTGTGAATAAGGATAAGGGAATCAAGTTGAGGCTTGACCCTAAATCGGCTAGTGTGTCGAAAGCTTCGGATCTTCCTATCTTACAAGGCAAAACAAATATACCCGGATCATCAAGCTTTTTAGGCAACCTGTTTTGAACGAAGGCGGTCCCATTTTCACCTAGTTTAAACTTCTCATATTTCTCTAGGAGGGCACTATAATAGGGAGCACGGGCTAAGACATCAATGACGGGGCGTTCAAGGTGAAGTTCCTTGAATTCATCGTCAAGGTCTTGCGTAGGAAGTGTTTCAACTATACATTTGACCGGTTCTACTTTGGGTGTTTTATTTGGTTGGTCCTTTTGAAGAATTTAGTTTTGTTTGAAACACGTGCTCGTTGATTTAACCGAGTAGTATTGTGGACACGAGGTGGGTGACGAAACTGAAGATATGGAATTAACGTTTAGTTTCGGATTCTTGACCGTGTCGCTTGGGAGTGCTCCCATTTCTCGGTCATTGAGAACTTTCAACAATGCGTCAATTTTGGTGGTCATCTCGCTTTGCTTTTGTTTGAAATTGGCTTCAAACTTAGATATGCGAGCTTCTTGAGATGCCATGAACTTGGACATCAATCCTTCAAGATTGTTGGTACTACCATAGTTGTTAGAAGGATTGTTGTTGAAAGTACAGTTGGGGGGTGGACCGTTTGGTTGGTAGCGATTAGGCGGATTGGAAGAATTGGGTTGATTTTGTTTCCACCTAAGGTTTGGGTGATTTTTCCAAGAGGGGTTGTATGAATCACCGTAAGGGTTTGGCTCGGGCTTGAAAGTGTACCACTTATCTCCCGCTTCATCGGTACGCGAGGATGCGTAGTCCGCAAAAGCTGTTCCGGGGAGTTCCACACAATCATGAGTGTCATGGGGACCACTACATAATTCGCATGAAGAAGTAATTTTATTCACTTGGCTTGAAGGCTTGGGAGCATCGTAGGATTTCACGAGAAACTTGACTTGGTCCTCAAGTTCCATGATCCTACGGTCGGGAGTGCTAGAGTTGTTCAAAGGCAAAGATATTGCTTTGACCATTTTGTTCAAATCACGGGGATCATTCCAACTTTCGTTGTCATAGAGAGCAAGATCTTCTATGAGTTCCCATGATTGTTCCGTACTTAGATCACGTAGCTTACCACCGGCCGATTGGTCAATGGTTCGCCTCGTGGAGAGATCGATATGGTCATAAAAGATTTGGACTTGGAGCCAAAGATCTATGCCATGATGAGGGACTTTTTGGAGTAAGTCCTTGAAACGAGTCCATGCTTCATAAAGAGTTTCACCTTGACGTTGTTGGAACATCAAGATTTCATTTCTAAGCTTGGTAGTTCTCCCCGGTGGGAAAAATTGAGCAAGGAAACGAGTGGTGAGATCATCCCATGTGGTGATGGATCCCGCGGGTAAACGCTCAAGCCATTGACTAGCTTGATCCGGTAGAGAGAATTGGAATAGGCGTAATCGGGTAGTCTCTCTAGTTTCAACACTTAGGTCTATAGAATCTACGATTTTAAGGAAGTCCTTAAGATGTTGATTTGGATCTTCGGAACGAAGTCCATGGAATGCACATCCGCTTTGCACCAACCGGATGGTGTCGGATCGCAGGGTGGTAACATTGGCTCCGGTGAGCTCAATGGTGTTTCGATAGCCTTGGTGGCTGATGTACGTGGGAATCGCACCAGGCTTTACCTCTCAAGGAATCTTGAGAAGCTTACAACCCCCACCAGGCAGTGTACCTGATCGTTGTAGTATAGTATAGTGACAAGTACCGGGGGATTGATCGTTCAGCTAGGAATAGTGTCGCTAGGATTAGAAAACCTAAATACTAGTTCTAAAGGTGAGGGATGATTATTTTTGTATTTTTATATTTTTTTAGAAAGCAAGTAAAAATCTCATGTTTGAAGGATTTAGGCGGAATTAGTTGCTAGTCAACTAACCCAATACTAAAGATGCAATCAAAATAAAATACTAAAAAATGAAAATAAACTAAATTAATTAAGGTTGTGAGCAATAAATGGAGAAAATGTGTTTACTTAGATTTCACTACTCCCTAGACATCTTTTACACGTTAGTTACTTGTTATAGTTGCGTGGATGACGGATTGTATTCCTTAATACCATTCATGGGGTGGCGCACTTAACTCCCCAATTCTATGAGCTCTTATCTCCTCCTATGCCATGCCCAGCACAACCATATGGATTATAAACAGTGGCTCATGCATTAAATACAACCAATAAAGACCTAGTGCACATCGGTTCATGTTTCCTAAGACGTTCAAGCATGTTACCATTTGGAGATCTGCCAGTTTTCTTAAGCCTAACATTAAATTCATTCATCCAAAACAACTATAAACAAGTAATCAACACATAATTAACATCTAGGTTTCATTAGATCCAAGCAAACACAAGATAGATCTAGCCTAGCATGATGGAATTAAGACAAGAACAAGATATAGACAACCAACACATAGACATATTGATTGAATTAAAAGAATACTTATCTTAATTACACATGAAAGGTATTAAGGGCTTAGAACCCTTGAAAAACCTGTAAAATTCGCACCAAGTTCGTACTTAGGGTTTCTCCAAAACTTCTCCTTTTTTTAATGTGAAAATTAGAAAACTATATATAGGAAATAAGGTCTGACGGCGTCAAGACAAAGTTTGTGACGCCGTCACCTCACCGCCAAAACTCTTCTCGGACTGCCTTGATCTACTTTTGACGCCGTCATGTGTTGTGCATTTCCAGGCCGTCATGTATTTTACTCTTGACGCCCTACTTCGTGACGCCGTCAAATCTGTACTGGATCGTCATGGAAATTGCTCTTGACGCCGTCAGGAATTCCTTCTTGACGCCGTTACCTACTGTTGCCAGCAAGGAAAATTAAGACTTTGGCGTTTTCTTAGCTTTTATGCTCCAAAAACGTCCGAATTGCTTCCTTTTCCAGATTTCACTCTCAAAGTACCTAAAATCACAAAAGAAACGATTTAGGGCAATATTTGATCAAATAAGTTCAATTCCGGGCTTAAATGACCCCCTAAAAGTGGTTCATTTTTCGCCTCATCATATACCCTTACACTTGAGATTTGCCTGTCCTCAAACAAATGCGCTTTTATTCTACTCAAAATACAAGTTAGGGGTCATTTAACACTAATATAAAAGTAATTACAACAAATAATCATTCCATTAAAGACCAATAGACAAGCACGGAGGTCATACGCAAGCACCTCACAAATAGTGTTTAGATACTCACATCTCTCGGGTGTAATAAAGTATAAATTACAATATGGAAACGGAAGATATCTCTCACTACTTGTCATAGCAAAATAGATTACCATAGGCTTGGGAAAGGATCAACCCTCCACCACATGGCGTAAGCACCTAGGATAAACTATCAAAGAGGTCTTTTTAAAGGGTTGTAACGTTAGGTGTAGGGATATGAAATACACGGTTTTGTTGGGTAAAGGAAGTTTTACTAGCGGCGAGTTAACAATCTTGGTTAATTACATGTACAATATGGCGTTGCTAAGCCAAGACTACACTCGACTTAAGCTAATAAATAAAAAATAACAAAAACATAAAATGAACATAGAATAAAAATGAATGGTAGTCCGTATGTTTTTTCTCTTTTCTTTTTCTATTTTTTTCATTTCTTTTTCTTGATTTTTCGGATTTTTTTTTTTTTTTTTTTTTTTTTTTTTTTTTTTTTTTTTTTTTTGCATACACTCTTACCCTACCATCCAAAATAATACATCATAGGGAATGAACATTCCCCTTACGCTTGAATTTTTACATACTCTACAATAAACTAATCTAATGACTCGAATTAAGAAAATCAAAACACTTGGAGCACTTTTAAGATTAACGTACATATGGGGGTAATAATATGATGTTCTTCCCCATTACACCATAAAATAAGTACTTTACCCATGAGTCCCAATCGCCCCAAAACAATATGTACAAGGATTTGACTCAACTTAGCAACCATGTAATCAATTAGATAGTTAACTTAGGGTTTAACAAATAACAATAATGCACTAAAAATGAGCGCATACACGGAAGGCTAAGGCGATTTGGGTGTACATTTAAGTGGGGTGTAACAAATTCTTTCTTTAAGTAAAATGCTTAAAGTTAGAAACGAAAAGATAGGCTCGGAGGGGTGTACTAGGGGTTTCGTGTACTAAAAATGAGTACAACGCTAAGGTGTGGGTAAAATTAGTTGACTTAACTAGCCAAGTAATATGACTTAAATGGTCAAGTAATTATGATACGGGTTTAACACAAGGGTGATCCTAATGCCTCTTATCATGTAGTAAATCCTACCACACTAATGTAGTCTCACTAGCGGTCTCGGGATGCATCACTAACGAAAGTTCTAGAATATAAATGCTACCGGTACACTCATAAGCACTAATAGTAAATGCTTTTCCTATCAAATCTAAAGGCGAACCTCACATATTTGGGTGGAAAATTTTTCTGAATATACGGTTATGTGCTAGTCATACAATCTCCTATCCATGAGACGCTTGCTATGGCTAAAGTTTCACTCCTAAATGTTGTAAAAAATTTTAAATTTGGCGCTAAAATTGCACTAACAAGTATTTCTCATAGTTTTATTACACATCTACTATTAAACAAAACAAACTCAAGCGAAAGTGCATATGTAAGGTATCATCTTTTTACCCTCCCCTTACACTTAAGATGAACATTGTCCCCAATGTTCATGTAAAGAATGTAAAAGTTAAAAAGTAAAAAGAATGAAATCAAATACTCCCCTGATTCGCTCGGTATGGATAATAAGGTGGCCAGGTTAAATCTCCTCCAAGAAAATGAACAATCAAAGCTTCCCTTCCAGAAAATAAATCATCTTCTTGTCATACATAACCTGTAAAACCTGAGAAAATAGACAAAACAACCTCGCGTAAAATCGGCGGCATCCTATATAAGTTACTAAATCCTAGAAAACAAAATAAGATATAATGCTTGTGGAATGAAGTTTGCAGATTTCCTGGAGATTATAAAACTTAATAATTCACAAAAACCATAAGACTCCGTTAGAAAAACAAAACTGGTAAAATTTCCAGATTTTTACACTTGACGCCGTCAAGAGTAAACTCGTGACGCCGTCAGAAGTGACCTGCAGAAATTCTTATGTTAAGTTTCCGGAAAATTTCTGGAAAAACTTGGTCCTACTTCCTGGAAAATCCTGCAAAACTTCATTATGACTCGATACAAGCATTTGACTCTAACAAATACGAATATACATGTTCATTTAATATTGTGGAGAATCATGATCAGTTTGTTTCTTAAAAACATATTTGAGGTTTCCCCTTACACTTATCTTTTGCAAAAATACTTTTAGGTGGAGTTAAGACTAGGCCAAAATAACAAAGTAAAGTATTTCCACTATTTAGTTGAGAAACATGATCTACCAACAATAAAAATAAAGCATGCATACGGAAACAAATAACAAACAAATAAAATAAAATAAAAATCAGACAAAACATGGGTTGCCTCCCAAGAAGCGCTTATTTTTGTTCGAGTCACGAGCCTGACTCTACCCTTATTTAACGGATAAAGGGGAGGTTATCCCTACACTTAGGATTAAGTGTGGGTGATAGTAGCGATACACACCAACTTGGTAATAGTATGCCTCATGAGGAAAGAGTGGTGGATGAATTATATGCTCAAAGGGGTGTGATCCTATCATCATAACCTTACCTAATTCAATCGGGTTAATGGGTGGATTAAGATTTTCTCCTAAAAACGGATCATTTTCAATCAATTTTAAGAGATTACTAGTTGGGGATCCATTTTGACCTAATAAACCCGGTTTAAACCCATAATGTATTTTGTGATCAATCATGAATGGGTGATGTAAGCATGTAAGGTTATGTTCCACTCCTATATTGGCTTTCTCTCTACAAGGCTTAGAGTCTACTACCTTTATCCTAAGACTACCCGAACTATATGGTTTGATGGGTGGATCGGAACCTATTTCAATTCCCAAATTTTCATCCAAAGATGGAAGATTAGGTAACAGTTTTGGTTGAGGCTCCGGTTCATCAAAACTAGGAACTTCCCTAGAATTAAGAGTAAGGTTATCATTATAAGTATTCAAACCTATATCCTCTAGTTGTGTTTGGTTCAAAGGTTCTACCTCTATTGGGGTTCCTATAGTCTCTTCTACTTTTTCCGAGTAAGTCACGAGTGGTATGTGTGCCTCAAATGATGGTAGGACTTGTGGGGTACTTGGTGGGCTTAGATTTTCAACTCTATCCTCCATCTTATCAAGATTACCAATGTGCTCAGCTTGTATTGTGGTGAAATCAAACCACCCCGTGCACCCAGTTATCTCATCTATACGTTTATCCCCAAACAATCTTCTTGCTTGTTCCCTTAAACTTGCTATCAATTGATCCGTAACAACGTTTGTTGGGTTGTCCATTTTTTGGCAAGTTTGGCACAATTCTCTATGGCTTTCCATGCTTCATCAGCACTTAATCCCCAAAGGTCCCCATTTGCGGCATGGTCAATGTCCATTTTGGTATAGTGGTCGACACGATAGTAAAATATTTCAATTTGGGACCACAGATCGAAATTATGATGAGGGGCTTTTTGGAGCAAATATTTAAAACGAGCCCATGCATCATAGATAGGTTCATCCTCATGTTGTTTAAACATCAAGATGTCATTTAGAGTGGGTGAATTTCGTCGTTGGTAGTATGGTGGATTTGCGTTCTCCATAATGGCTAACGGAATAGTCAATGGAAATGTTTTTACAAACAAAGACACAAAGAAAAGATAGACTAAAGAAAACCTAAAAATAAAAATAAAATCTTACTAGAAAGGAATCTAGCAAGTAGACCTAATAAAAAAAATTCTAACCTAGACAATAACTATTCCCCGGGCTGCGGCGCCAAAAACTTGATGTACGTGGGAATCGCACCAGGCTTTACCTCTCAAGGGATCTTGAGAAGCTTACAACCCCCACCAGGCAGTGTACCTGATCGTTGTAGTATAGTATAGTGACAAGTACCGGGGGATTGATCGTTCAGCTAGGAATAGTGTCGCTAGGATTAGAAAACCTAAATACTAGTTTTAAAGGTGAGGGATGATTATTTTTGTATTTTTATATTTTTTTAGAAAGCAAGTAAAAATCTCGGGTTTGAAGGATTTGGGCGGAATTAGTTGCTAGTCAACTAACCCAATACTTAAAGATGCAATCAAAATAAAATACTAAAAAATGAAAATAAACTAAATTAATTAAGGTTGTGAGCAATAAATGGAGAAAATGTGTTTACTTAGATTTCACTACTCCCTATACATCTTTTACACGTTAATTACTTGTTATAGTTGCGTGGATGACGGATTGTATTCCTTAATACCATTCATGGGGTGGCGCACTTAACTCCCCAATTCTATGAGCTCTTATCTCCTCCTATGCCATGCCCAGCACAACCATAGGAATTATAAACAGTGGCTCATGCATTAAATACAACCAATAAAGACCTAGTGCACATCGGTTCATGTTTCCTAAGACGTTCAAGCATGTTACCATTTGGAGATCTGCCAGTTTTCTTAAGCCTAACATTAAATTCATTCATCCAAAACAACTATAAACAAGTAATCAACACATAATTAACATCTAGGTTTCATTAGATCCAAGCAAACACAAGATAGATCTAGCCTAGCATGATGGAATTAAGACAAGAACAAGATATAGACAACCAACACATAGAAATATTGATTGAATTAAAAGAATACTTATCTTAATTACACATGAAAGGTATCAAGGGCTTAGAACCCTTGAAAAACCTGTAAAATTCGCACCAAGTTCGTACTTAGGGTTTCTCCAAAACTTCTCTCTTTTTTAATGTGAAAATTAGAAAACTATATATAGGAAATAAGGTCTGACGGCGTCAAGACAAAGTTTGTGACGCCGTCACCTCGCCGCCAAAACTCTTCTCGGACTGCCTTGATCTACTTTTGACGCCGTCATGTGTTGTGCATTTCCAGGCCGTCATGTATTTTACTCTTGACGCCCTACTTCGTGACGCCGTCAAATCTGTACTGGATCGTCATGGAAATTGCTCTTGACGCCGTCAGGAATTCCTTCTTGACGCCGTCACCTACTGTTCCCAGCAAGGAAAATTAAGACTTTGGCGTTTTCTTCACTTTTATGCTCCAAAAACGTCCGAATTGCTTCCTTTTTCAGATTTCACTCCCAAAGTACCTAAAATCACAAAAGGAACGATTTAGAGCAATATTTGATCAAATAAGTTCAATTCCGTGCTTAAATGACCCCCTAAAAGTGGTTCATTTTTCGCCTCATCAGTGGCTAGGTCGGGAATACTCTCCTAAGGTTCGGGGCCTAAGGGGTTCTAGTGGTGGGTTTTGTTGTGGTTGGATGACGGGTTCAAAGATGTTCCCGTTGTCCATGGTGTCGGGTGGTGAAGAGTTACAAACAAAGACACAAAGAAATAAGATAGACTAAAGAAACCTAAAAATAAAAATAAAATCTTACTAGAAAGGAATCTAGCAAGTAGACCTAATAAAAAGAAATTCTAACCTAGACAATAACTATTCCCCGGCAGCGGTGCCAAAAACTTGATGCGTGGGAATTGCACCAGGCTTTACCTCTCGAGGGATCTTGAGAAGCTTACAACCCCCACCAGGCAGTGTACCTGATCGTTGTAGTATAGTATAGTGACAAGTACCGGGAGATTGATCGTTCAACTAGGAATAGTGTCGCTAGGATTAGAAAACCTAATTACTAGTGCTAAAGATGATGGAAGATTATTTTTGTATTTTTTTTTTATTTTTTAGAAAGCAAGTAAAAATCTCGGGTTTGAAGGATTTGGGAGGAATTAGTTGCTAGTCAACTAACCCAATACTAAGATGCAATCAAAATAAAATACTAAAAATGAAAATAAAACTAAATTATACTAAGGTTGTGAGCAATATGTGGAGAAAATGTGTTTACTTAGATTTCACTACTCCCTAGACATCTTTTACACGTTAATTACTTGTTATAGTTGCGTGGATGACGGATTGTATTCCTTAATACCATTCATGGGGTGGCGCACTTACTTCCCCAATCCTATGAGTGCCTACTTCACTCCTATGTCGAGCCGTTAAAAACTCCTAACATGGGATCATTAGAAATTACTCATGCAGTAAATACAACCAATAAAACCTAGTGCACATCGGTTCATGTTTCTTAAGACGTTCAAGCATGTTACCAATTGGAGATCTGCCAGTTTTCTTAAGCCTAACATCGAAATCATTCATCCAATACAACCATAAACAAGTAATCAACACATAATTAACATCTAGGTTTCATTAGATCCAAGCAAACACAAGATAGATCTAGCCTAGCATGATGGAATTAAGACAAGAACAAGATATAGACAACCAACACATAGACATATTGATTGAATTAAAATAACACTTATCTTAATTACACATGAAAGAGATCAAGGGCTGAGAACCCTTGAAAAACCTGTAAAATTCGTCTTAAGTTCGGACCTAGGGTTTCTCCAAAACTCCTCTCTTTTTTAATGTGAAAATTAGAAAACTATATATAGGAAATAGGGTCTGACGGCGTCAAGACAAATCTTGTGACGCCGTCATCTCACCGCCAAAATACTTCTCGGACTGCCTTGATCTACTTCTGACGCGGTCATGTGTTATCATTTTCCAGGCCGTCATGCATTTTACTCTTGACGCCCTACTTCGTGACGCCGTCAAATCTGTACTGGGTCGTCATGGAAAGTCATGGAATTTACTCTTGACGCCGTCAGAAATTCCTTCTTGATGCCGTCACCTACTGTTCAAGCTTGGAAAATTGAGACTTTGCCGTTTTCTTCACTTTTATGCTCCAAAAACGTCCAAAATGCCTTCTTTTCCAGATTTCACTCCCAAAGTACCTAAAATTACAAAAGGAATGATTTAGGGCAATATTTGATCAAATAAATTCAATTCCGGGCTTAAATGACCCCCTAAAAGTGGTTCATTTTTCGCCTCATCAATGGTATTCGTCCATATGTAACCAATATCCGTAAAAAATATATTATGTGAAGATATTTAACAAATAAATGATCAATTGTTGAGACTTTGCATGTAGTGACCAAATAACCAACATACTTCAAAAATTAGTATTTGTTAAACTCGCATTAAACTAAGATGTTGATCACCCTCCGTCTTAGCAACAACCATATATAATTCCTTTTAGTGAAATGAATCAAAATTTGAAAACGCACCTGTAGGACCGATAAGTTTTATGTTGATATTGTGATTCGGGTGGTCGGTTTTGGTGGAAGAAGAAGAAAGTCATGGTTAGAGAGAGAGAGTAGAGAGAGAAGGGAAAACTAGTGTTTTATTGATAATAAGGAAAATGAGAAAAACACACACAAGTCTCACCCCTCCATGGAAGTATGGAGGGGTATATAAAGCCTAACACAAGCTAAACTATTGCAATATTACATAACTAGTCCATGTGTTTTGGCTTAACAAGATAGTAAATGTAATCCCGTAAATGTCGTTCCATTTACGTGTTAGGGTCAAAAACTTTAATCCCAACAGCACCTCCATATAATATACACACATAATATAATAACAGAATTCCAGCCACAATAATAGCTGAATCCTATTACGATATTCCACCTCATCACTAAAGTGAAGTAGTACTATCTAATCGGGTTAGTTATTTAAACATGGTTTTAAATAAATAAGTAAAACTTACATGGACTTTTTCACAGTAGTGTTAAAAGTTAAAATATCTATCGTACAAGAGATGTTATCATTCAAAGATGTTATCTCAAACACCCCCTTAAACCAAACATGGTCAAAGGCTAATTCATAACTATATTTGTGGTTAATAATGACAGTTTTGCTCTTGCTTACATGACTTATAAAAGTTGTCTTGATATGTCTAACTTGATACGAAGCATCATTTGATAGAGAAACATACATTTTTAATTACATGAAGAAAAAAGTTTTAAAGTACACATGAAGAAACATAGCAGCCACTATAATGACATAAAATGCTTTATAATCTTTCCTATACAAGTTGTCTTAATAATGACACATTTGCTCTTCTTCCCAATGAGCTTGGCTTGAATTTTCCCATGGACGCCTTTCTTTGAGGAGCCTTCATCAAATGCTTTATAATCTTTCCTATATAAAGCAACATTTGATAGACAAACATACATTTTTAATTACATGAAGAAAAAGGTTTTCAAGTACACATGAAGAAACATAGCAGACATTATAATGACATAAAAATAGCAGCCAGTGCACTTGATTGTTATATCATTCTACTATAAATTAAAAAAGAGGTTACATATGGGATAAGTAATACCACATTAGGACATAAGCAAAATTCTCGGGTGAAGCAATTTTCATTCTATAATTTAATTTTAAATATCCATTGAAATTGCACATTTAAGGCTGTTTAAGATAGCTAATACGAACTATCCAAACGCCTATCTGATTGAAATAAGCAAACTCCAACACTGCTTATTCAAACCGCTTATTCCACCCTCAAACAATCATTAGTTTGTATATATCCAAACATTTTGCTTTTGGTGTAATAAAAACATCAAACGAATAGTTTTAATCAACAATCCCAAACACCCCCTCAAAAAAGTTATGAATAGCTATAGGCTGTTTCAACACGAGTCAATAAGAAGATGAGACATACCTGAATACACCACAAAGTACCAAGCTTTTTAAAAAACCTTACTGGGAGACACACTTATTTCATGAAGAGGAATGCTGGAACAACAACAATGTACCCGTATTAAGAAAAAGTTGTTTTGACCCGAGACTCATTTAATTTATTACCCAACATGCTGCCATGAACTCTCATCTTTCCATATTTTTGGAAACTGTACCAATAGATGATCATAAATCAGATGCACATACAATTTCAAAGCTACTCTGCCACATATGATCATAAAAAATAATCAAAAATTTACAGATTCATTATCAGCAAGACATAATTGTAATACCTCAAGTATATTTACCCAAAAATCAATATCATTTTGAGGAAAGGCAAGCCATATTTCATCGACTTCGTGCCATTTTGACTCGAACAAATTTGGCTACATCAGTGTTATCAATGCTATATTCAAAAGGAAGATTTTGCCACACGTCTTCAGAGAAATGAGGTAGAATTGGAGCAATTACTCTCACTATAGTGAGCAAGTGAGTTGCAAGCTTTGTTTGACAGCTTCTCCTTGTAAAACTTGAAGTGTAACTGAAATAAAATCAACTTATCAAAGTCAACTAAGTTGACTATAAAACCAATCAAATTTTCTTATATTATAAGATAAAAAAAAAAAATCAATCAAACGACCATTAAGCTGTCCAAACACCCTTTAAGGACATCAAAGAGCATGTCCAAACAACCTTTTAGGACAATAAAACAAATTTTCCAAATATCCTTTTAAGAGACCAATCATCGTGTCGAAAGAAAACCATTTATTGTGTATATAAAACAATCACTTCCAAACAATATTTTATTAATGAAAACATCTTCACACTCACTATTATGACAACAAATACTTTTATTTTATTGAAAATTATTACGTTCGAACATTTATTAACCTGATTGTCTCATATACTTATTGCAGGCTTGGTACTTCATCATCCTTGTATATGTAATACTAATACTAAAATATCAAAAACATTGTAGGTTAAGATACAATTGAATAAAATAAACTTACATGTTATAGAATGCATCTACATTGGGGTGATCCTAGTTCAGTACAACTTCCTCTTTCTAGCTTATTTTTCTTGAAGAAACCTATGCATTAATCATATATAAATCACATTAGTCATATATAAATCACATAATCTTCAACTTAAAGCATAAATAAATCACAAAGTCATATATAAATAACATTAGTCATATATAAATCACAAAGTTACAATAGTGGCTTAAGAAAAAATAAGATGTTTATGGAATCATAAATCACAATTATTATTATTAATCCTATATAAACTTCAATCTAACAGTTTGATCTTATCTGAACAACGGAATCTTATCTAAACTTTTGCACATTCTTTTGAGGAAGTTGTTACCAAGGTAAGTTTATTTGCACATAAACTTCTTAATTTTAGATTTCTTGAATGTACCATCTCTATGTTTTAGAACTAATAAAAACACTGAAAAAACCTATAGACCAACCACCCCATCATTCTATTAATATGAAGTAACGATAAGTGCATAACAATGTGAAGAAACTAACCATGATAGGTAACTTTTCTTTAGCAAGACCAAAGATGGGAGCTTGACTTCATAATCTGTGTGACATTATAGTTGTCCGATATTAACATTAGTTCAGAAGATAAATATAATCCCGAAATGTCTGATTTCTATTTGTAAAAAGAGAACATTATAAAGTACATTTGGAGTAACCAAAAAAGTTGGTTGCTAATCCTTCTAGACATAACTCGTGTTTAAGCAGATTCATCCCATAATTACCATTTGAAGTATGTCGAACGTGTGGCTTTCTTGGTTCATACAACCGACACATTTCAGAGACAACATCCCTTTTGTAGTTGTATAAAAAGCATTTCACTCAACCCATAACAAATAGTCAAGGCCTTAGTAAGCACCAATGACTGAACGAATAAATTGCGTATGCAACTAAGACAATTAACCTCTAAGTAAAATGACCAAAATTAAAAGAACAAAAACCTTTATCTTATCATGGGCCAATCTAAATAAGTAGGTGTGGCAGAAAATTGCAAAGGATGATTATCTACACCTAAATCAAACAACATTAAACAGATAAACTCAGCCCAAAACATCTAAATAAAACCCAAACCAAAACACTATCAAATTGTTGGATGTGATATTTACCACAAACCCTTTTACAATATATTAAGATTGAAAAACTGAGCGATACTGGAACTGACCTTATGAGATGAAAAGTATCACTTAACCACTTCTTTCCTACCTCGAAATCTTCCAGTCATTCTTTCAACGGATTTTCCATACCTGGCATACACCATGACATTAAGCATAAAGTAACACAACTACGTAATACGATGAAAATATGGAAATGGCAGATTTCCTCTCATCTAAAAGTAGGTATCTAAAGGTGACTTCGTGTCATGTTAAGACATTTTGAGCTTTCCATGGTTAATAAACGAATTTGAAGATTACTAGGAAATCAATTTAAGACTATAATAAAATACTAACCTCACATCAAAAAATGGCTTCTTCATGCGCTTTCATTCAGATTGACTAACAATGCATCAATCATCTTCTACAACAACATACTCTTATCCATGGTCTCCTTCGGGATCCCCAACTGTTGACATCACCAACAATTGCCAAAAAATGTTGGAATTTAGAACCTAATGGGTCAATCAAAACATAAAGAAATATGCAAATACAAACCTCATATCGGATATACTCTTAACAACCTCAACGCGTTCTACTTCACTAAGAACAAAATCAAAAATCCTGAATCATAACATTTAACACAATCGTATTCAAAAACATTAAGACCGTAAGAAAGGGTACTCAATACCTTTTGACAATCAGCGATTAAGAACATCTAAAAAAGGCCATAAAAAGTCCTCAAAACCTCATCCAAATTCCTACAGAAAAAAAAAAAAAAAAAAAAAAGACTTAGAAATTGTGCACAATATGTGTTTGAGATCTTAACCAAAAAATTTCTCCATCCAAATGAATATAATATCAAACGCATGGACAACTCGATGTTAACACATATGGGATTTAAATCAAAACCCTAAAAAAACTAATAGATGCAAATACTTACTAATCTAATGATAATGGAGACTTTTAGATAGGGCATCGTACACCTGCATATCAAATTGAATAAAATATTAGAACAATCACACATATCAAAATTAATCTGCACAAAATTAAATTGAAAAAACCAATAGAACAAATCGATTGGATGGAGCTTACAAAAAAACTATGATTTCAATTCATAGTTTGACAGAAAGATGGAGTTAAATAATATAACCAATCAAAAACATATATAAAAAAGAAATTATTGAAAAAACGATGAAAATAAACTTACAATCAAAACAAAAAAATAGTTTTGCCTAAAATCAGGATCATCACCAATTTTGATATGATTCGAAACATAATGTTGTTGAGGTGGTTAATGACATTCGGTTACATAGGGTTGTTATTAATGAGTTACCATGAATAAGTATGAATAAGTTTGTTGATTTGTTTTTTTGTTTGACTAATTTGATTGGGTGTACGAGGAGCGTGCCATTGAATCTGTATTGAAGGAGAACAGGGGCCTGCACATCTAAAAAAAGAATTATGTTTGACTATTTATTTTTGATTGAGTATTTAATGAGTTTAATTTTTATTGAATATGGGAGCGTTTTTTTTTTTTTACCGAATGAAGCTAAAATATGGATGCATAGACTTGTTGTACGCATTAAATCTTCGTCCAATCACATTTGAGACACATCAGCGAATTAATTACAAATGGTGCTTCAAAGGCTTGTAAATTATTCTGGTTTATTAGAATGTATAGATTAGGCAAACTCAACAATGATGAATATACTCCATATAAAATTGACTTGCTATATCAAACCAAACTTCTCGCATCGACGAGTACGTTAATAAAAAGGATAGTAGCGGGGTTTCATTGGAACCCAAAATTTAAGTTTAGACTACTAAGGGCCCGTTTGGTATAGGGGTATGGATTCAAAGAAACTTCATAGAAGATGTTTGGTACCCTATTTTTTTCTGGGCCCACAGGTGTGGAATGAAAGATCCATTCCATGATATATTGGTATCTTTGGTTAAATCCTACCAATAAGAGTTTTTTTTTCCTCAACCACATATTTAATTATTCTATCTTTTATCTTTTAATTTTCAATTTCTTAACCAAACTTCCCGCATCGACGAGTACGTTAATAAAAAGGATAGTAGCGGGGCTTCATTGGAACCCAAAATTTAAGTTTAGACTACTAAGGGCCCGTTTGGTATAGGGGTATGGATTCAAAGAAACTTCATAGAAGTTGTTTGGTACCCTATTTTTTTCTGGGCACACAGGTGTGGAATGAAAGATCCATTCCATGATATATTGGTATCTTTGGTTAAATCATACCAATAAGAGTTATTATTTTTTTTATTTTTTTTTTCAACCACATATTTAATTATTCTATCTTTTATCTTTTAATTTTCAATTTTTAAAATAAAATATAATATCTCAATTTACATATAAACAATTATATAATTTAAACATTTTTTAATTTTCTCTCTCCTCTTTTTCTTTCAAATCTTTCTCAAATCCGAATCCAATTCCAATCCCACTTATAAACCAAACGCGCCCTAAGTTTGTACCATTTGTCTTCTTGTGAGTGTCATTAGTCATTATTCTTAACCAACTCATGATCTTAAAGTATTTATTAGGGTGCGTTTGGTTCGTAAATAGGATTGGATTTGGATTTGAATTTGGGAAAGGTTTGAAAGAAAAGAAAGAGATAGAAAGTTAATTATTTAAATTATATATATGTTTAATAAGTTTTATGTATTTGTTTAAAATAAAAATAAAAAATAAGAAAAAGAATAAGTAATATGTGGGTGAAAAAATTTAATCTAATAGAAAGAATTTTTTGATTGGAAGGATTTATAAAAACCCACCAAGATAGAGTAGATTAAGATCTATCATTTTTTCATTTCTTAATTCCCAATTGTGGGACCCAATAACAACCAAACAAAAGAATCATTTTTTCTTTTGGTAAACCTACACCAATCCCATCAACCAAACATCACCTTAAGCTCCAGAAAGCTTGCTTAAAAACAAGAAAACAAAAACCAAGTTATCATGAAATGGAGGTTGTCCCCAGGTTAAATATATTTTATAAAACCTAGGATCATCATGTTCAAAATGACCATGATTGAAATCAAATATTCTAGCTATTTATTGCGAGACCTTTGCATTATTTGAAATCAAATATTCACTCACAATAAACTTAACATAACCCATTATGTTCATTTTGAATATTAGAGGATCCTAGTCCATTTTATAAAGTTAGGGTGAAAATAAATTAGCTAGTTGTTTATCATATTTAAATGGAGTGAGGGGTGTTATTATTATTGTTGTTGTATTTTATTTTTTTGAAGATGATATCTTTTTATATAAAAGTATCTTTCTGGAGTTGACTAAGTATAAAAAATGATGCTTGATTTATTTACTAAATAGCAAAGGCTAATAAAGTAAATGATCATTTTATTCATAAAAAGCCTCAAGTTAATTTTTTTGCAAACTAAAACCATAATAAGTATACCAGTTGGTCAAATCATTTAAAATAAATAAATAAATAAACTGTATAAATTGAACCACATATCACACTTAGTAGCCTAAATTCTATTTAGATAAAGAAAAAAGATGAAAAAAATGACAGTAATCCACACTTTCAGTTTGCACCATCTTTTTCATATACGCATGTTCCACTTTTAATGAATCTTGAAGCTTTAGTTCGGTAAATAAATGTCAGCAGATAGGAAGTAGCGTGCTAACGAGAACGTCAGTTGCAGGACGAGGTGTTGGGAAGGGGGAGGAGGAAAGCCGATGGGTAAGGGGTTGCCTGGAAGGAGGTTGGGGTGATTAGGATTGAAGGGTTTGAATATATGAAATGGGTGAGAATAAATTTGGGTATTTATGTCTTTGTTGTGGCATTTTATGTCCTAGACGGGAATAAGGGGGTTTTTACACGCTTTTACATTAAGACACGTCTTATGTAATCAGTTAAAAAGTAGCATACTATAAGAGCACTCGGTATCGATGGTTTTAACGTGCCAAATGCACCATTTTTCCCCTTTGGCGTGCCAAATACCTTACTAGGCAAAGTGCCAAACTCATATTAAATGTAAGTTGAGCCAGTCGAGTGGCTTACGCCAAATGTAAGTTTGGGTGTTTTTTTGTTATGTATTGTGAGTGAGTGGATATTTTTAGTGGGGTATTTTGTGAGACCCAATAATATGTTAGTGATGTGTTATGAGGGAGGGGTGTTTGAGTGATTGGTTTGTTATTGGAGGGGGTATGATGTGGCGTTGAGATGACATACCAATAACATGTTAAATGTTACAACGATACCTAGTGCTCTAAAACTGTGTGTTAAAACAACTGTGAACTCGTTTGCAAAATCCAAATATGGATAGAGAACTTGCAAGAAAATCGATTTTTACAAATAATGATGAGTAAAGAAGATAAAAGAAAAGAAAAGAAAAGAAAGTAGTTTTTTGATTTCATGTTCTCAAGTTGAGATGAAATGAAAGGAAAAGAAAGAATGTTGTGTTCTCGAGTTAGAAAGAAAAGAAAGGAAAAGAGACGTAATTACATTTATGTCCTTTTAAACATGTTCTTGTTATCACCAAAGTCGAATATAAGTAAATATTGAGGGTTATGGTCATTATCTACTTAATAGTTTGGGTACAGTTTTCTTTTCGTCCAAATTGGCCCAAATTTGGCCATAAACTTTTTAAAGTAAAGTGTCAATAATTTCTTGTCAATTCCCTTATGTTTTCTTTCTTTACGAGAAAAACTCAAGAACACAATAACTTTTCAGTTTCCTATCATTTCCTTCTAAAAAAGAACTCGAGAACAATGCGTTAAAGTATGAGTATAAATAAATCATTCGTTAGATGATCAACACATGGCCGATCTACAACCGTTGATCATCCACATGGTGTTTATCCTTAAACCTTAAAATGTCTCTCTTTAAATAAAAGGCATCCTACATAAAAAAAAAAAAGGGATCAAATTTCTCTACACACTCGTACGCTATTTCACAAAGTTAAACAAACACTTACATGGTTTGTTTGAGTGTTAAAATTAAGTAAATGCCACGGAAATACAATGTTATCTTATGTATGGTGTTTATAACACCCTTCACGTAAGAATGATTTGTTAAATCGTTGATCATTAATAAATTATAAGGCTAATAGTCTGAAAAGTCATTCAACTTACCACTTTCATATATATATATATATATATATATATATATATATATATATATATATATATATAAGGCTAATAGTCTGAAAAGTCATTCAACTTACCACTTTCATATATATATATATATATATATATATATATATATATATATATATATATATATATATATATATATATATATATATATATATATATTAAGTTTGATGATTTTTCGAAATTAACCCTAAATTATAAAACCGATTCTTTTTATCTAATTGATTCAATAGTCTTGAGTAAATTTAAACTGACCATGGTGTTAACATATGGGACCATAGAGTTACGATCAAGTGAAAATAAAAAAACTTTAAAAAGTCTAGAAAGTCACTAAGCTAGTGCTATGTGTCCCCTACAAACTCCCTCCATTTTTCCTTTAATATTTTCGGTTAGAGGGCATTTTGGTCATTTGACCTTTTTTAAATTCCACTTTAAATTTCAAATGTAAATAACTTTCAAACGACAAACTTTTACAAAAAACCGATTTCACGATAATTTTTAAAATTTAATCATATTTAATTTGGTATAAATCTTGTTAATTATTTCGAACTTTTTTTTAACATATCAAATGGTTCTTAATTTTCTTTATTTTTTTGGCATTTTCGGTCATATTTTTTACCCTCATAAGCGTCGAATCATGAAAAACTTAAAACATGAAAGTTATAGAATTTTGTTCAATCTTTACACATGTTTTTTAATCACTCAAATCCGATGTCATATGAGTACGATATCACATGTTAAATATGGTGTTTTACTCATATTTATTGCACACAATGTGTTTGATGAAATGTTTAGCTTCAATTTTTAGTGTTAAAATTGAGCTAAATGCACTAACTGATGAACCTATAATATAACTTATGAATAATACATAATTTAATTGATGAACAAAACATAATCTAACTGATGAACCTATAACCTAACTGATGAACCTATAGCTGATGAACATATAACTGATGAACCTATAACCTAACTGATGAACAATACATAATTTAACTAATGAACAAAATATAATCTAACTGATGAACCTATAACCTAACTGATGAACAATACATAATTTAACTGATGAACAAAACATAATCTAATTGATGAACCTATAACCTAACTGATGAACATAATTAATTGATGAACAAAGACTAATTGATGAACTAAATATATATTTAAAATAATAATGATTAACAAATTTCACTTTTTGAATGTTACATTAATAAAATGATTAATAATGCGTTGTGGTACAAAAATTAGAGCATTTAACGCAATTTTAATACTAAAAATCTAAGCTAGACATTTCATCAAACACCTTGTGTGCAACAAATATGATTAAAACGTCATCTTTAACGAGCGATATTTCACTCATATCATATCGGATTTTAGTGATTCAAATTTCTGGGTAAAGAGTGAATCAAAATCTAAAACTTTTGTGTTTTAAGTATTTTATGATTCCGCAATTTTTAAGGTAAAAAATAGGATGAAAAATAGCAAAAACATCAAGAAAATCATGAACCAATGAATATGTCAAAAAAAAGTTTCAAAATAATTAAAAAGATTTATAACAAATTAAAGATAATCAAATTTTAAAAATTATGGTGAAATCGGTTTTTTATAAAAGTTTGTCGTTTAAGAGATATGTGCGTTTGAAATTTGAGGTGAAAAATGAAAAAATTGGTATTTTACGATTTTGCCTCTGGGCGGATTTTATAAATAAAATAGGTGAGGAGACACATGTCAGATGATGAGTGGCTTTCTACAATTTTTAAATTAGTCACACTTTGCAATTGATCCAATACCTGAGACGATAAACTGGTTGTTAAGTTCCTGAAACCATATGTATTATTTTGGTGTTGTTATCATATAAAAACATGCTATTGATTGACACAAAAAAAAAATCTTAGAAAACTTATTGAAGAGCAAAACGTTACAATGACGAAAAAAGTAGTGGGATACGCCAAATGGTGGTCCAAATTTGCAGAAATATATTGGTGTTTATAACTGCTGTCACTTTATAGTAGTTTGAAACTTTGAACACATATATTAAAAAAAAAAAAAAAAAAAAAAAAAAAAAAAAAAAAAAAAAGGTTTTCTTTCATTTTCAAGTTGTTAGTTCTAAGATGTTATCTTGCATCTTCAACTCTTTCATTAATCGAGCTCTTTGAGACTCGATGACAATTTTTTTTTTTTTTTTTTTTTTTTTTTTTTTTTTTTTTTTTTCGTGTTCTGAAAGGCAGACTTACACACCGAAATATAATATATACATTCTCATACACAACCAACAATTTTGTTTTCACCTCTGACGGAATTTGAACCTGCAGCCTCTTGCCTAAAGGAGATAACCATAACGGACACCGCTAAGCCAAAGGCCACTGGGTCTTGACGAATTAGCTCACTCTTTGCCACTGAAAGCCTATAACACCAAAACACTAGATATGCCTGTTTAAGAGGTAGGTATAGAATGCATAACCAAAGTAAGGATCAAATGAGAAATAAAAGTAAAATGAGAAGTAACCACAACCGCACATTTCAGATGCATGTACAATAAAAAGATGCAACTCCCATGAATTTCTCCTTATTCAATTGAAATGTGTGGCTAAAATTATTTCTCATTCTTCTTATTATATTTTCTCTTCTCACTAGATCTCTTCCCTGCATAACCATTCTTAGTTTCTTATCTTACATTAGTACAAAAAAATATTCCTATGTCAACATATAATGATATAAGTTTCATGTTTACTTCTTATCACATACAGTATTGATTTTATAGCATAACTTCATGTGAGGACACATTTTTCAAGCTTGATAGCATATGATTATGCATGTGGTTGTACAGAAATTCGGCGGATTTTTGTTGGTGCTCAGTATTGTAAACACTAAATTCTAGCTTTCACGACACCAAGTCAAAATAATCAAAGCATATGTTTGATAAATGTAAATATGGACACTTAACAAGCTACCCGTTACTTAAATCACTTTGTTAGTTGATCAACGTTTATCAAGTGTAGTGATCACATTTTAAAACTGCACATCAAACACCTCTACGAAATTTTGGGATAAGTTTGAGGCACTTGTTTACAAGAAAAATGAAGAAATAAAAGTGAAAATACAAAGGTGTTGGATGGTCGATGATGGGCTAAATAAAAACAATGCTTAGGACAAAGTATGTGAAGCAAGGGTGTTGTTATCACACTGCGTTCAGCTTACGTCCTTTTCATGGGCCCTAAGCCTTTATCCGAAAGGGAACATTTCCCTTTGCTTACAAGCTTTAACTAACCAAAATGCACCAAACACAAGAAGTGAGTAGTAATTATTGAATTAAGTTTGTATGTTAATGATCAATCAAAACGTTAAGTTAACATCCACTTTTGATCTTTCATGAGAATGTCTAGTGGTTATATTCTCATGTCGTTTGATAGTGATCACACGAAAGAATAGAGCTAACTAATGAGATCTTAATCTTTTGTTGACATCGACTCTTGATCCTCGATGAGACTGCCCGATTCCGCCATTTCGCTCTCCACTTAACAAGCACCCAAGATATTTGAGAGGGTGTTGCACAATTTTCTTTTTATGATTATGATTTGTCTTATAAAAAATTTATTAGGTAAAATTGAGGGTTGCACATGCTAATAAAAGACATATTTTATAAAAAAAATTACGCTTCGTGACTTAAAATTAGATGTGGCCCATGCCACACCCGGTTCCCATATGAGACCGTCCTGCAAGTCATTAACAAAAACAGAAAACATTTAGGTAAAAAAATCTATTAAGTGGCAAATTGTTATCCAGCTAATTATCATATGAGTATATATAACACTAAAACATTATTATATATATTATTTGTCAACCTAAACGACGTCGCACTATCTACAGTGTTCAAAGTCCAATTCTGCAGCCCATATAATTTCGTGGTCCAGTAGTCCCCTTGGCCCAGCTTCCTTTCTGTTTCTTTATTCGGTGTCTAGCCCAATCCAAATTTACGCCACCTTATACATTGTATGATATGATGAAGAAGAGGCAAGAAGATTCAAGAGACGGTGTTATCTCCATAGCTTCTTCCACTGGTGGTGGTTATTCATAAAAAAGAGGTTCTTAAATTATTTAGTTAATAATTGTGTTTTTTATGTAATTATTGGAAGGTGTAATTAAATTTGTTATGTTTGATTTTAAGTAATTTATAAAATATTGATTTGTTATATTAGTAGGTTTTTTGATTGATTGATGGAATTGAATTTGTGGTGTTTGATTTTAGGTGGAGGTGGATATCAAGGAGGAGGAGGGGACAGAAGGCGCGGTATAGGCGGAGGGCGTGGGACGATCGAGACGGAGATTGGTCGTAGCCTAATCCAGGGTATTTTGTTTATTTTATCGATTTTGTAATGTTAAAACATAGTGTGTCATTAAGTTTTTTGAATTGTGTATATGTTTTGGTTGTATATGAGAATGCGAAAAGGTATCAGGCTTATGGCCTTATTTTCATATCGGACGAATGTTTTCTGGTTTCCAGGTATTGGATACATGGACTACTAATATGTGGGTATGGTTTTCTGAATTTTTTTATAAATTTTATTGTCAACTTTACGGTTTCCATTCTCTTTGCGTTTTTATGAATTGGATATCTTGAAAATTAGGCTTATGTTCATTTGGGTATGGTTTAATTTAGGATTAGGGTATCTGTCAAATGTTTCAATTTTTAAGTTGATAAGCTTACTATTCTAGTGCGTAATCCAAATATCAGGATACCAGCTTGTAGAGGATAGGAAACCGGAGATTCAGAGAGATAGTGGAATACGGGATTGAAGGTTCTTGCATATGTGAAATTGGGTGTATTGCTTTTATTCGTTGTGTGAGAATTTTTTTGTTCACAGCAACTGCATTTTGACATAAATATTAAGTATAGTTTTTACTTTTTTTACATTTCAGGAAGCATTCGTGAGAGAAGAAAAGTTTGTGTACAGCCAGAACAGAGGAGCTAGAAAATGCTTGCAGCCGACCTGAACCTGAAGCTAAATTGGAAGCAAATCGAAAGAGGGTCCTTCAATGGGGAGCACCAACGTAGATATTATTTGAGGTATTGAAAGTTTTATTTGTCATAATATTATAGATAAATCGTTAGATTTATGTTGCTTTGTGTATCGCCTCCCTGATACATCAATTAAGTGAAACCAAGTATAAAGATAAATCTGTCGATTGTGCGCGCACAATGCTTTTTCTGCTGTTACATCAACTGTGCATAAATATATCATTCTTGTTAATACAAATATCGCCTAAAAACGTTATTTATATTTTACGATCTTTGCTAAGTTTTGTTAATGACAAAGTATGAACTTTAGCTAAGAGTAAATCATCACTTTAAGTGTTTAAGTCTTGTTTAAACTAAGGTTCACATTTTCTTTTAAACAAAACATTGTTTTTATTTCTTAAATTAGAAAATGTCTTGTCACATCACATTTATTTCTTTAAATAGAAATATCACATCACATTTATGGTAAGTTTGTCATTATACATTTATGGAAAGAAAGTGTGTTTGACTAACCATATGTTTGCTTGTGCAAGTTTGTGTTTGACTAGTATTTATGTGATATGACCTTGTTTGGTTTGGAAGATTTATTGCAAAACCAACTGCAGGCCTGACGGAACCCTGGGGGTACACGGGCGGAACCCATCTGAGGGTTCCGCCGTATCCGCCAGACCTGCAGAATGGTTTGCTATAAATACCAAACCACTTGTTAGTTTTGAGTTATCACTTAGAGTCATATTTTACACATATTCTCTCATTATACTCAGTAGCTACTAACTTGTGTGATTCTCTTATGTAGCAAAGGAGTTCACATATTCATCTAAGAAGTTACAAGTTTCAACTCTAAGTTGCAAGACTTGCTAGCTTTGTTATGTATAGACTTTGGTAGTTTATACTTCAAGTGTATCTTGTATAGAAGTGATCGGTTTGTATTTTAGGCCTCAAAATACATAGTGTGTCGGGAGTTGTTGTACCCTTGTAAAAGAACTAACGGGAGTGGTTGTACCCTTGGTAAAGAACTCGACATCTAGCTTAGTGTCGGTAAAAGTGTAAGCGACGATGGGAGTAGTTGTACCCGTGTAAAGGAACTCAACATCTAGCTTAGTGTCGGTAAAAGTGTAAGCGACGTTGTAAAGGTTTCTCCACCGGGAAAGGAGCTTGTTGATTAGTGCTTATAACTCTCGAGTTGGAAACTCGGGGCGTGGATGTAGGGCAAGGAAAAAGAGTCCTTGTAGCCGAACCACGATAAACAATCGTGTTGTAGTTTGATCGTTTCTTTCTTTATCTTTGCTTATTACATATTGTCTTTAGTGAGAATTGCTAATCACACGTAAAGCTTTTCAAAGAATTAAACAAGTTAAGTTGTGTTTATATCTTTAAACAAACGTAAAGCTTTTCAAAGAACTAAACAAGCAAATTTAGGATTGTTAATCACACGTAAAGCTTTTCAAAGAATGAAACAAGTAAAGTTAGAATCGTTATTCACATGTAAAGCTTTTCAAAGAATTAAACATGCAAAATTGTACTTGCATCTTTGAACAAACGTAAGGTTTTAAAAAGATAATCAAGTTAAAAAGCGGTAAACTATTCAACCCCCCTTCTAGTTTTCCACAATTGGCATTAGGAGCTACGTTACTCAAGATCTTTAAAATAGAATGTATTTTCAAACTTGGATCGATCCATGGATTTTGAAAATCTCAAAGAAGGGCAACCTATTCAAAACTCACCGCTATTTGAAAAAGAAAACTCACTTGAATGGAAAAGTAATTTTGAAAACTATGTGAAATCAATTGATCAAGATCTTTGGCATATTATTTCTTTTGGTGATTTCAAACCAAAGAAAACAAGTTTTGAAAACCAAGATAACTATCTTAAACTTGATAAAAATGAAACTATGATTTATAAAGCTTTAGTACCGAATATGAAAGAATGTATTTTTGTCAAACGACTAATGATATTTGGAAAAATATGTTAAACTTTCATCAAGAAATATGTCAAGTCAAAGATGATCAATTTGATCTCACATATGAATTAGAAGTCTTAGAAATATTAATAGATAGACATTTAGTTGAGATAAATACATGTGCTACTAGTTTAAATGTTTTAAATGAAGGTGTAAGTGAAGATGATTACTCATGACGAGCTCTTAGTGGACTTGCTTACGATTCATGGAATAACACGGATGAAGATGAAGCCAACCATCCGGTTTGTGATTCTCAACTAGATAAAACATCATGCAAGGTACATTTTGTAACCAAACACTTTTGCTTTGACACATTTATCCTAGAGTTTTCTAAGCTAGAAAATGAGTCTAAACTTTTATGCAACATGGACCTAAAAACTATCTTTAACAATGAACCTTCAAAATCTTTTGTGAATAATTTTGAAAATGAAATCATGTTAGAAGATAAATATCTAGACTTGAAAGTCATGTTGAAATTGATCTAGAATGTAAATTATGTCTAGAGTACAAACATGAGATTGAAAAGCAAAATGAGAAAGGAAAAATGCTAGCTAAATTTGATGAAAGCTCAAAACCTCTAGAAAGATTGTTGAGGAGTCAATGGTTGTTTGAAGATAAAACCGGATTAGGATTTAACTCAAAAGCACCATCAACTAGTAAAACAAAGCAAGTAAAATTTGTTAAACCTAGAAGAGAGATTTAGAGATAATTCAATCTCAAATAGAAACTCATGATAAAAGGATTAAGATTATCATGCTCTATGCTTTTATATGATTATCTAACCTTCTTGGATACATGAGTAACTGAGTTTCCAAGCGTGTCGTCAAACCAAGATTTTACGCTTTGTGTTTATTCTCTTGATAGCATCTCTATGCAATTTAAAAGGTACGCATTACTTCAACTTGACTTTGATTGTCTCTTGTTTCTAGCATTATGTGTTGTAGTATGTATTATTAGTAGTATTCTAAAGTGTTTACCTGGTATTAGTAATAACAATGATTAGATTCTCTAAGACAAGGAATTTCGTCATTAGTACTAGTAGGAGATATAAGGTGTTTCGGTTCTTTAATCGTCAAGAGATAAACACGAGAAAACTCTTAAGTAAGTCTCACTCAACTCTTGCTTACAAGTGAGCTAACTAAGAATTTTCTAAGTGTTAAAATGTCTAACACTTTTGTGATGCTTGCAAAACAAACCTTTGTAAAACAACATTCTTAAACACCATACTTTGGGTCTTAAATTATGTTTTACTTCAACCACTCCTTTATGAAAATTTCACATAAAAACACACAAGGTGAAATAAATCACATTAGCATACATTAGGATGTGTGGAAGAAAATGATTTTTCAACATCTAGGATTTACACATCAAATGTGACACTTAGTCTTATGATGTTGTACCTCTTGGACTTTTTCAAAACAAATAGAGTTCATAGTGTCTTAAGTAAGAAAACCCAAAGAGTCGAGGAGTCGTTGAATATAACATTTAACGAGTGATCTCCTCTTTCTAAGATATCATCTTTGGTAGATGATGACTTAGTCGAAAGTCCAATGATGGCAAGACAAATATGTTGTGTAAAACATTAAGAATAAAAGTACAAAATAACATCTTGTCACCTTTAGTCAAACATTGAATCAAGCAAAATTGACATAAGTTATAAAACTTGATTTATAGATCATAGTTGTGTCTAAACAATTTCAACAAAAACAGTTTTTGGAATTTAAAGTAAAACAACTAGTGAAACAAAATAGATTTTTCAAAGTAATCAAGTGATTTTAGTGTCAATATTTGAAAGATTTTTTTTGAAGCAAGCCCCAAAAGCAAGGGATTTTAACTTAAAGACATTCCTAGTTACTCTCTTGTTCTCAATGGTTAAGTTATTGATGACTTATCAAGAATGAGATTAGCAGATCCGTAGGTAAAACTAAACGTAGAGAAATGTTCGGAAGACTACTTGTTCTCATAACAATTAGATCCAACATTATGTTTAGTGCTTGTCTATGTGCTCGTTCTTTTTAGGGAAGATCCTAAACAACTCTCTCAAAAGAACTTGTTTGGATTCATCATAAGGTACTACACAACTAGGATTATGGTATACCAAAATAACGGGAATAGAAACCATAGTGCATGCCAAATGGAATTATGTCGGTAATAAGTTGATAAGAAAAGCCCAAGTGGTACTTGCACCTTTTACTTACTTACCCAATGATTCTCCAAAACGCGTAAGGTTCTCAAATTAGTTTCGGATGGAGAAGCACATCAACAAGCTCCGCTTGAACAAGCAAATTCGTGTCAACAACGGATTTCTTTTATCAACATTGTTATCCCTTCAACAAAGGAATCATCGAATTCAGCGACAATTCAATCCATTATGTTCTTAATTGACATGTTGTGATCCATCATCATCGCCTTGGTAAGAATGTTCATTAAGGAACGTCTTAACTAAGAAAGTCTTCTACGTTAACCATTCTATCAACGTTTTCACAAAACCTCTTAAATGTGAAGCATTCATCATCCCTAGGCTTAGTCAAAGACTCATAAGACCTAAAACCTTAGTTTTGAACATTAGGATAAAACCACAAAAATCAAGACAATCCCTTTTGAATTTCTCCTGCAGTTCCCACGGAACCCTCAGACCATACAGACGGAACCCTCCCTTTGGTTCCACCTGGTCCGCCAAAGCTGCAGGATGTTTTATTACTACCCCCAATTTACCAGCCCACCCCTTTTTTGTGATCCAATCCAGTCCACCTTAATCCCCAAGCCCATTACCCCTCACCACAGCCCAATCCCAAACAACCCACTCCCCCCGTTTTAATATTAAACCGGTCAAACACCACCTTGACCATTTGACCCTTTGACTCCACCTCACCCCCTACCTCCCTAGCCTGCAACAACACTATCATCACAACCCACCTTCTCCTCTGTCACACTCAAACCCCCCCCCCCCCTCTTGCATCTCCAAACAACAACTAACCTCCAAATTACCACCCCTGGCATCAATAAAACCCAAGAAACAGACAAGGGAGTTTTGGCGCCAAAATCTTTGAACGGTTGGGATCAAATTTCATCATCCAATGGTCACAAAATAAGATGGGAAATGCACTATGGGCCCTCTGGAAGCTTATAAATAAAGAAGAAGGAGAAGAAGAGGAGTTAGTTAGTTAAGGAGAGTAGTGTAGCTTAGTTTAATGTTAATGTCGAATTTAGTTTAAATTAATGTAACATTTTAAAATTCAAACTTGTAATCTCATTTTCAGTAGTGGATTTAACTTTCAAGTATAAGAAATTCAGTTTCTCTTTGTAATTTCTTTACAGCCTATTTTCATGATTTAGCCTAAAACTCCATTTATGTTTGAATAGTTTCCAGAAGCTCCCAATTCTGCTCAATAAGCTTATTCAATCTAATTATATCCTGTTATGAGCTTATTTGAGTTCAAAATAGTGTTTTATCATAAGTTACCAAGAGTCAACAGAATAGTCAACTCAAGCTCACACTGGTGAAAGGCTGACTCAGGAAAGGTTATGATTTCTTTTGTGGTTGGAATAGAATGTTGTTAAGCTCACATGAGAGTAATAATCCTTTCTGATCAATGATAATTGTGAGTTTCACTGATTTACTATTTAAGCTTTCCTAAACTGCTCATCCTTTACTGCTTATTTTGTTTCTAAACTACTTATTGTATTTGGATTTTATGATTCATTACAGCTTATTTAGGTTTGATATTACTTAATCAAACAAGTTTTGTGGCTTAGGTTAGTTTGTAAATTGATTTTCAGAGTTTATAGGGGTGTTTGGATAAGCCTGCTACACTATGCTCTTGTGGTTATAAACAGTTAAAAGCAGTTTAGATATCATGCCTTTGCTCAATGTAGTGTAATGCAAGTATAAAATCAGTAGGATAGCAGCAAATAAGTCAACTCATCACCTTGTCCCTTAAACTGCATAACTGTTGGGGTTTAGAGGGGATTCTCTCATCATTTCATTGCATAAGTAGTTTAGGTATCTTAATTTAGTGTTATTTTAGTTTAATATATCATTTGCAGCATCTAGGATTAAATCAAAAGTCATTTTAGTCAACATTCATGAAAAAATGAAAAAGTCAAAATTTTAAGTTCTCAGATTTTGCAAAATTTCCAAGATTTTTGTAGAATTTAGTGTTGGGTTTTAGAGCTTGAAATTTGTTTCCATATGTAGTCTATCAGCTAGTCTTTAAGATTCCATGGTTCTCTCATTTTTATGATTTTTACACTGGGCTCCACACACCACCAAACTCAGCTGCAGGGCTGAGCTTTGCCCTGCTGCAGCAGACAACCTTGCCACCACCACCACTTTGGTGGTGGTTTCTGACCTCCACAATGGACCACAAGCCTCCCATTTGGTTCCATTCAACCCCCCCTGGTGGGCTTCCTATTTTGACCTTTAGTTTGACCTAGAACTCAGTGGACCCCACTTGGATTTGACCCTTTTGTTTGTCCCAAATCTGAGTTCATCTTGGTTTTGGAAAGTGCTTATTGAAGCTTAATAGCTTATTCTATGGGACTTTTTGGCTTTCTTTTGCTTAAACATGTTCAATCAACCCATTTGAGCCTGAATTCACCTTAGTGGGACCCACTTGATCTCATTTTCATCCTTGGTCAACAAAAGTCAACTATGGAGCCAAAAAGCTTCCACTTTGCTTATTTTTAAGTTCCACAAAAGTTGTTTTTATAAAAAAGTTCATGTTTTTAGTTGTAATTTAGTTTTCAAAAAGAAAAATCCAGAAAAATCAAGTTAATTTTTAAGTGATAGTTTCTATTTAATATAATTTAAATTTTAATTTTCATTTTTATATTTTTATTAAGAACTTAGCATTTTTATATTTTTCTTAATTTCCTTTCATATTAAAGTATTTTTAGTAATTTTCTCAGATTTTTATTTTGTCATCTAGTAATTATTAGATTTAATTTTAGTTTTATTATTAATTAATTAATAATTAAGTTTTAAATAGCATAATTAGTTTTTATTAAGCAAGACATAGTTTTTATATTTTTCCTAGCTTTTATATAATATAATATAATTTTGGGAATTTTTCTAGAATTTTTACTGTTCATTTACTAATTTTTATAATTTAAAATAGTTTAATTAGGTAATTAATAATTAATTAGTAATTAATTAATATAAAAATCACAAAAAGACAAAAATACTTATTTTTAATTTTAAAATTAGTTTTTAGTTATTTTATAATTTTAGAAATTTTATTTTCATTTTTCTAGTACTTAATTAATATTATATTGTATTTAAGTATTTTAAATATTAATAATTAGTAATAATTAGTAATTAATTAATAATAAATAATTAATTAGTGTAAAAATTAATTTTCTTTTTCTAAAAATTTTCTTTTATCTTTTAGTTTGTAAAAAAGTCATTTTCACCCCCTGGGGGTTTTCAGAATTCAGTTTTCACTTTTTATTTTGTACGCTCGCGTTATTTAAAACGTGAACGTACGCGTTTTAGGTTTTAAACGTTTCTGGTTTTTCTAACATTCACGTAATCATCTTCATATCTTGTTTAAGCTATTTCTTTGTAGATTCCTTATTATAATCACTCACAAACCTTTTCCTGTCCAAATTCACCCGATCACAAACCCGTTTAATAACCATCCACACCTCGTCGGGATATAACAACCCGGGGAAACCACTATACTTTCCGCGGAGCATTGACTCTAGGCTGTTTGACCTTGTTGACTGTAACACCCCCAAAATACCTGAATGGCAGCGGAATGGAATACCTGAGGGTGTAACGGATCATAGCACACAAGCAAGGAAATATTGAACGACCTAAAGTGTCGTTTAGAAAATACCGCGTTTGATCATTTAAAACATTCAGAGTTTACAAAGCTTAGGTCCCCAAAAGAGTTTGCCAATATTGTTAAAATAAGTTCAACGAGATCAAACGTTTCATAAGTGCAGAAAATATGGTGAGACGCGTCGACTCCGCGACTCCATGAAGGTCCAAATGTATGCAACATGAGCTACCTTAATAACCTGAGAAATACATTGCGAAAAACGGTCAACATAAAGTTGGTGAATAATCATAGATTTATAAGTAAAAATCTAGTGTACATATGCCATAAGTAAAGCCAAGAAATAGGATGTCCGGAAAATATATACATTGGCTCTTAAGCTCATGACCCCGAAGCTAGACGATACTTGGCCCCAATGAGTGTTTACCAGACACTCTAATAATAAAGACATGAAATGCATTCGTTCCATTTGGAGCAACCCAAACACGAATGGAGGCGTCACCCTCGATAGATCTATCCACTCACTCCCGCTTAGTACCAGAAATTAACGGTCCATGATAATAAAAGGGGACTTTTCAAGACGTGGTAATAAGGAAACTTAAGCAATGTATGAATTTTTATACTTAGGCATGTACACAAAAACAAGTAATGCAATGTATTCTCCCCCGTGGGATTTGAAATCAAAATATAGAATTAAAACGGGGCTATGAGAACTCACCTCGAAATGAAGGTACAAAGATGGTGCAATGAGGTAAAAGTAGTCGGAACAATGAGGCGCGAGTACTATCCGCAACCTAAATGAATAATCATGATCTAACTTAGATCAAGCCGTAATGAAATGAATGCACATGCACATGATACTCATACCACTCGTAATTTGGAAATACTAGTTATCGTCATAGTAAAATAATTTCCATACTTAGGAAAAATAACTCCATTTAGTGAAGTATATAACTTGTTATATTAATTCGTACGAAAAAGTTAGCGTTATGTTCCAAGTATCAAGACCTTAGAATGACGTCGTCATATCGTATAAATATTCCCTCGAGTCGTACGTATTCGTTTGTTAAGAAAATAGTCATTAGTACGTTTCTAGAAAATATACCATTTAGTACGTACGTTATTATTTCTATTTGTGACCAAAAATATAAATATAGTTTTGACAATGTTAAAACGGGTATAACTCGGTCGTTTTAGGCTCGTTTTCCTTGTTCTTTATGTCCACGGATTCGTCTTTGTATATACTAGTATATTTTAAATAACTCGGCTCCTCTAGGTTACGTTTAATACCTCAAAATACCCGTCGTATTCTGCCAAACAGCAAGCAGTTTTCTGAAAAATAGTTTTCGTCGTTAAATTTGCAAAAATCATAACTCCTTCGTTATAAACTCGTTTTAATCCATTCTTTCGCCCAAAGTTTCGTTTTTGAATGTATTTTCTAAATCTTTAGCCAAAAATTACCCATCACCCACTGATTTTCCCACGAAATTAAAATAGGGACAGTAGGTATATCAAAAGTTTCAAAAACCATTTTCAAGTCTCCAAACTAGTTCCATCATCCATCAATCCACTCTCAAACACCACAAAACTAATCTAATCCTACCATACACCTTCTTAGGGTGTCATGGGTTCCTAATCACCAAAACCAAGTAGATCTAACAAGGATCTAACCAAGAATCACTTCTAGGGCTCATATGATCAAAAGTTTGCAAAATAAAAGTGGTACAAGTTAATGTATGTATGAGATCTTGCAAGAAACATGTATAAATATAGTAATAACTTTTGTAAAAATGATGAAATGTGTTTAGTAACTTACTTGTAAGATTAGTGAGGTTAGGATGATTAAAACTTAATAATCCTTGAGTTTTTATTTCAAAACTCTAACAAGGACACTATAAACACAAGATTAACACTTTGATTTATGAAAAACTTTGGTTCTTCCTTCTTGCTCCTTGTGGCCGTGGGTATGAGAGAAAAAGAGAGAGAATATGAGTTTTTGATGGATGAAAGAAATGAAGTGAAAAAATGATAAGTATAATATTATGTATTATTGTATTTGTATTATTATAATTGGTTAGTAGCAAGCATTAATGAACAAAGAGTATGTAAGTGAAAATTGTAAGAGATTGGAGAGGGGGGGGGGGGGGGGGGGGCGGCAAAAGTCAAGGGGGGCTTTTGTGTAAGACTTTTGTGGTAAAAATTGTATTATTAGTTGTTTTGTGTAGTTTTAAATTGTATCGGGTACCGGGTTAACTAAAAATAAATTTTAACGGAGTTAACCGGGTCATAATAAAGTTATAAAAATTATAAAAATAGGTTGGATAAAATTATTGGGTGTTTAGATAATTATAGTTTAATTTCCACGAAAACCGTCGAAGTTTTAGAAATCTTAAGTTAATAATTAAAATAAATATCCAAAATACCGGGTAAATTAATATTATAATTTTTATATTATAAAAATGAATATAAAAATATATTGGGATCATAGTCGGGAGTGTCGGACGTGTTAGTCACATTCATACTTCGCGTATTAGTGTTTATTTAAAATAAACATACGTAATTCGTTAATTATATTAAAAATATAATTTGAATACCCTACGAGTGGAATAGTATGCAAGTGCCATAAAGATAATATGAAGACTATTTCTAGTCTGAATGAAATGTCCCAATGATAATGCATGAATTCGCACCTGAACCAATCCGGTTACGCGAATTTGAACACTCGTAAACTAAATTTACGATGACATGAATAATGCACGTGAATAGTGATATTCTCTCGGAAATGAATAGTGTCAAGTGAATAGTAAAATTTCTGAATATGTCTCGGAATGTCAAATTGACCTCAAAAACGATGAATAGTGATCGATGAATAGTAAATGATGAATAGTAACTTGTGAATAGTAAATTGTCGAGGTTTGGAAAATGATCGGAAATTACGAGTTGTGACATTGACCGTCCCTTTGTCAATTAGGTTGACCGTTTGGAGCCAATCAATGAGCGAGGACGATAAACTTCCTAACTATAAGTTACCTCCTTTAGACTACCTTCAAGAACTCCCCATCATTGACAATGCATCCGAAGAGTTCAAGCAAACCAAAGGAATTTTCAAGTGCTTTGGAAGGTACCTAAGCAAGCTCAATAAGAAGATAGACTGGTTGTGAGAAGCGTGATTAAGGATTGTTTGACTTATGAAGGTTTTAGAACCTTGTATGTGTTAAACTATGTGATTTGTATTGTTTTTCACGTTCATGTTTTATTACGTTTTTCGGATTATGTTTGTATGAGCTTTTATGCATAATGACAATATTTGAGGTGTTTTTCAATATTTATGCTTATGGTAAATTTCACCAAGTTTAGTGAATATCGCTAGCCCCCGGTCAAAGTCATATGATATGAGTGTTTACATGTTCATTTTTTGCATTTCCTAACCAGATATGCATTATATTTTTAATTTTAGGAGTTTTCGAAAAATTTGAAAATCGTCTTGCGGGTCAAAATCGCGGACTGTCTAGTTTTTCAGGTCTGGCGGATCTGGCGGCACCCTAAATTGGGTTCCGCCAGTGTAATTTCTGGGCAACCCAGAAATTGCCCAACGGACCAGACGGAACCCAAAACAGGGTTCCGCCTGTGTATCGTGAGGGTTCCGCCAGTCACCTGCAGAAAATTTTTGTCATTTTTCTTAAGTTCAAAACTTGTAAAGTGTCAAACCATTATCCTAAGTGAGAAACATCTTCTATTAACTCCAATAACCATATTAGGACAACTCTCACTCACTAAAACAATTAGGAAGTCACTTCCTTCCAAAAATTCAAATTCAAACATAACTAACCCAAGGAACTCTTTTAAAGGATCCTTCAAACCATTGAAACATTTTCAACCAAATCACATCCCATGATCACAAAGCATTGAGTGCATATGTTGGTCTTTCACTCCACCCTATTCCATTGGATTGACATCAAATGATGTGACATGTTCATGAAAATCATTTGAAACCTCAATCTTTGAATGGTAGAACATCAAATCCAAACACCCATTTCAACATCTTTTCCATCCTATAAATTTAAAAGTTTTACAACAATTCAAATCACACCATCAACATCAAAATTTCTTCTCTCAAAACATCAAAACCACACCTTTGAAATGACTAAATCCAACACCTCATCCGAGTCATCAAAATCCTTCTAAAAAACTACTAGGATTAGTGTTAAACCTTGTTGCTTCAACAAAACCGTCAAGTCAAGCTCATCATCTTCAAGTGATGCTTCACTTAACATTTCTTCACCTATCCAAGATTTCCTTAACCTCACTACCTTAACACATTGCAATACCAATGTAATCACCGTTCAAGATTTGCTTAATCTTGCTACTCCAACACCCTCTCCAACACATTGCAACACCAACATAGCCACCATTCCTCCACCAACTAGACCTTTAAGTGACTCAACATAACCTTCTCAACAATCTCAACCATCAAAAACTTCATCACCTCAATCACCAACACTTACACCAATGGAACTTTTCCATACACCGCCAACATCACCACTACCCTATTTGGAAACATTAGAAGACCTATCACCCAAATCATCAAATCCACCATCCTTGTCACTCTTTGACACCATTGCTCAAATGGAAACCCAACAACAACCTAGTGAGCAACTAGATGATGAACCCCATCAACCATCATTAGTAGAACGGTTGGCTTACCATTATGCTAGACCATCAAATTTTCCAAATGATCAAGGTCATACACACTCACAATCATTTGTGTTTCACCCAATTTACAAATACCTTCAAGGTAATCCTTCCGGCGAACCAAGCTTCCTCCATTTTGTTCAAAACCAACAACCACAACAACAAAAACCACAACAACAACAACCATCACCACAAGAACATTCCCAACAATTTGAATCTCTACTTTCTTCTTATAAGAAAATAGAAGCATCCATATGGGAAAAACCTCCAAACCTTAATGATGAGATTGACACTCATTTAAACCACCTTCATGCCTTCAAACGTATGGTTGACTCTCAAATCAACCATATTATGGTTTTACAAACAACACTACACTCAACTAATGAAGGAAGCAAAAACACCACTCAACCATCCACCTTTGCTCCTTCAAGTTCAAACCATCCACCACCAACAAATCAAACCACTCTTCATCCAAACTTTCCCCGCCATGATTGCAATCATTGCGAAAGAACCGCTAACATTAGTGAAGGGTGTCGAAGGGAAATTCGAGAGCTATCCGAAGAAATGAGGTTTATACTAAACCACATTTTGGATCATCTACAATCCTTGTCTCACACACCTCAACCTTAGAGTCTCCAAAATGAAACAAAACCGTTTCTTTTGGAAAATGTTTCCCATTTAAACCAACAAACCAAAACCGTGTCATCCTTCCAACCTTCAAAATAAAGGCCGCTACAACCTCCAACACACATTTTCATCCTTAAACAACCTTAGCCTTGTTTTTGAAAAATGTTTCTCATTAAGGAAAATGATGATTTCCTTGTAGCTTTTTATGTTCTTAGTTTATTTTTAGTTTTTCTTTATTTTTAAGAAGTAGGATGATGTCATCCTAATTTCCTGTATTTGACTTTCTAAGAGTCAAAATTTTACATGAAATGAATTTCATTCTACTACAAGGTTTTCATTGTTTGTTTACCATTTAGGTATGATGAGTGAACTATACCTTGATATGGTAGCATACATATATCTTGTGTTTTAGAAACTAACCTTTCTTTTTGTAGGATCATTATCCATGTTTTCCTTCCTTGATACTCCATTTAGGGGAGTAATATTCAAGGGGGAGCATGAGTGTTGCATTATTCCACTTCACAACTCTTAGTTGTGTTCTAGACATGAAATGCTTTCATGACTTGTCTTGTGTGGCAACTAACATTTTGTTTTGTAGGGTCAAAATCCATGTCTCCTCTCTTGGAACTCCATTTAGGGGGAGTATCGTCCAAGGGGGAGCAAGTGCATACTTCCGCTTCGCTACTCTTCTTTTTGTTTCGACAAAAAGGGGGAGAATTTGTTATATAAACTTGTTTCAAAAATTTTTATTTTTTTGCATATCACATCATCTTAGCAAAAACAAGTTTTTATACTAACTTTATAAGACTTAACGCTAAAACTAGTGACTTACTTATAAATAAAGTTTATGTTTTGTCATCAACAAAAAGGGGGAGATTGTTAATACAAATATCGCCTAAAAACGTTATTTATATTTTACGATCTTTGCTAAATTTTGTTAATGACAAAGTATGAACTTTAGCGAAGAGTAAATCATCACTTTAAGTGTTTAAGTCATGTTTAAACTAAGGTTCACATTTCCTTTTAAACAAAACATTGTTTTTATTTCTTAAATTAGAAAGTGTCTTGTCACATCATATTTATTTCTTTAAATAGAAATATCACATCACATTTATGGTAAGTTTGTCATTATACATTTATGGAAAGAAAGTGTGTTTGACTAACCATATGTTTGCTTGTGCAAGTTTGTGTTTGACTAGTATTTATGTGATGTGACCTTGTTTGGTTTGGAAGATTTATTGCAAAACCAACTGCAGCCCTGACGGAACCCTGGGGGTACACGGGCGGAACCCATCTGAGGGTTTCGCCGTATCCGCCAGACCTGCAAAATGGTTTGCTATAAATACCAAATCACTTGTTAGTTTTGAGTTATCACTTAGAGTCATATTTTACACATATTCTCTCATTATACTCAGTAGCTATTAACTTGTGTGATTCTCTTATGTAGCAAAGGAGTTCACATATTCATCTAAGAAGTTACAAGTTTCAACTCTAAGTTGCAAGACTTGCTAGCTTTGTTATGTATAGACTTTGGTAGTTTATACTTCAAGTGTATCTTGTATAGAAGTGATTGGTTTGTATTTTAGGCCTCAAAATACATAGTGTGTCGGGAGTTGTTGTACCCTTGTAAAAGAACTAACGGAAGTGGTTGTACCCTTGGTAAAGAACTCGACATCTAGCTTAGTGTCGGTAAAAGTGTAAGCGATGATGGGAGTAGTTGTACCCGTGTAAAAGAACTCGACATCTAGCTTAGTGTCGGTAAAAGTGTAAGCGACGTTGCAAAGGTTTCTCCACCGGGAAAGGAGCTTGTTGATTAGTGCTTATAACTCTCGAGTTGGAAACTCGGGGCGTGGATGTAGGGCAAGGAAAAAGAGTCCTTGTAGCCGAACCATGATAAACAATCGTGTTGTGGTTTGATCGTTTCTTTCTTTATCTTTGCTTATTACATATTGTCTTTAGTGAGAATTGCTAATCACACGTAAAGCTTTTCAAAGAATTAAACAAGTTAAGTTGTGTTTATATCTTTAAACAAACGTAAAGCTTTTCAAAGAACTAAACAAGCAAAGTTAGGATTGTTAATCACACGTAAAACTTTTCAAAGAATGAAACAAGTAAAGCTAGAATCGTTATTCACATGTAAATCTTTTCAAAGAATTAAACATGCAAAATTGTACTTGCATCTTTGAACAAACGTAAGGTTTTAAAAAGATAATCAAGTTAAAAAGCGGTAAACTATTCAACCCCCCTTCTAGTTTTCCACAATTCTGATAAGAACACCCCTTTTTATTTTAATCTGTTTATGGTAAGTGCCGAAAAAGATTTGGATTTAATCTTTTTATGATTTTCTGTTGTTGGTGCTAATATTTTCATTTTGTTTGACGCAGTTTCTTACAGGAGTTCTCTCTACGGATTTTCAGCGATAAAGGTATAACGCTACTTATACATGAATCTTATATATTTTTTATTTGTATAGGGGCAAATTGTGAAGTGGATTAACTCCTCTTCATTTGTGATTGACACTGATTTGAGCAGGTGGACCTTGCCTAGACTCGGATATGGCAATTACATCAAATTTGTTAGTTACTTCTTCCTTTGTACAGATCTTTCATTTATCTGTATGCACTTCAACGATATGCTTCGGGGATATGGTTCAGGGGCTGGGGTTCAGGGGCATGTTGATGCATGCTTTTCGTAAATTTAACCTTATACATTTGCGTGTGTATATGAATACTCCTGCGGAATTTGATTTTGTACTTTGATGTTAGGTAAATTAACCATTCCAATTACCCAAAATCGAAACTGGTATGTGGATTTACAGAGGTGCGCGAATGGGATGCGTAAGGTTGGTGAGTTTTTTTGGAGCTTAGATATGGCTAATTATAGGTTTTGGGGATGGTCTGCTCAGGAGTTTATTCAGTATACCTGGTAATTTATATCATTATTTCGTGTATTTGCAGGTACCACCCTACTTGCCTGAATATGAATATTGATTAGGCTAGGCAACTAGCTTACTTTACATGTGACCGCCAGCAACGCTTACATGGTAAGTGATATGTTTGAGACTGTCAACTAACACTATAGTTTAGTAGAAGAGTATATTAGTTTATGATGTGGTAATAACACTCGCATCAAATTAAATCTGTCTAGAATACACGGGTTTTTCTAATTTTGGGTGTTTTACTTTTCGAAGGATGATATGAAATGATTAGATAGTGAATTGTCAATACTTAATTTTGCACATGATAGTTGTTATTATCTTAGTTTGAGTTTAGTTGTCTAAACACGCGAACAATATTATACTTTAAAGTGAATACTATAACTCACTGTAATTATTGTAATTAATTACAACTATGAGCTCGGAAGGCAGCTAGCCAACACCAAATTTCTAGCAACAAGACTGTCAGAAGGGTTCGTGTTCGTCGTGGAAATGTTAAGTGGCGTGCACTAAGGTTAGATATTGGTAACTTCTCTTTGGGAAGTGAAGTTGTTACCCGAAAGACACGTATCTTTGATGTGGTTTACAATGCTTCAAACAATGAGTTGGCCAGAACCCAGACTCTGGTGAAGGGTGCTATTGTTCATGTTGATGCTGCTCCCTACAAACAATGGTACCTTCAGCATTATGATAAGGATCTTAGTCGCAATAAGAAGGCAGTAGCTGGTGCTACAAAGAAAGAGGGAGAGGTATATCTTTTTTCACTTATATCATCTCTTGCAGTTTAGTTTGCTACGAGTAATTAAATTATAGAATACATCGTGACCGACTCACTAAAAAAGCAACTTAAAAGCAGGATTGCTAAATGTTTTTGGAAACAATTTGCATCTACTAATGTTAGACTATATGTAATTAGCTGTAGTATAAGCAAGATATTTGACGCTTATTGTGTTTACGTTTTGTATACGCCTGTTTGTTTGTAGGAGGCAGAGGCTGCTCCTGAGGAGGCCAAGAACAGCAACCATGTTGAGAGGAAAATTGAGAAGCGCCAAGAAGAGTGCAAGCTTGACACCCATGTTGAGGAGCAATTCTCAGGTGGTCGTCTCTTGGCTGCCATTTCATCATGCCCTGGCCAGTGTGGTCGTAATATAAAATATATACAATGCAATTATCAACGGCGTGAAATGACGCCCCGCCGCAACGCAGCGGGCCGGTACCCAACTCATTGTAACAAATCAACGACTAAAATTCCGCCTCCCTTAGTCACAGCTCCCATGAATTTGATGAATTGATGAATTTATAGAATATTAAAGATCAAAGTTGTTATTACTAGAGACGCAACGGTTAGGTTAGGAGAGGGTTCAGTGTACCATATCCAAACCCGTTTATAATATCCAGACCCGTGTATAATCCACTATCCAGTGGATACCCGCTAGTATTCCATCTAATTTTACAAGTTTGGCATCCCCATTTAGGTTTTTATTGCCGCAGAAAGAAATCAACTAATGGGCCTTAAAAACAAAGAAGTATACTCATATTTATGGCATGACCCAGTATTTTGGCCCAAAATATCCAATGGGTTGACGAAGGGGTTTTCATCGGTTCGTTTATCGAGTTATTCGGTTAAAAAAAATTCGGGGTCAGATTGAAACCGGAACCAAACCGAATTCAAATTTGATTCAACCCAACTGAAAACCGAATCCATATAACCGAAAACCGAACTGACTAACCCGACGTACATAATTTTAATTTTCTTTTCATGTAATTATATATATTTTTACCACAAAATTTTTTTCAAGCTTAAATAATTTTATATTTATACTAAGAAAGAATTTTAGTATTGTTTTTTCATATAAATACATAGAAAAAAATATATATTTATATGAATTCGGTTTTCGGTTTTCATTACCAAAACTATATCCAAACCGATAATCGAATATTTAGTTTGGTTCGGTTTGGTTTTGATCAATTCGGTTCGGTTACAAACTCGGTTTAGTTTTTTGGTTCGGTTTGATTTCGGTTTTCGGTTACTGTAGATATTACCGGATGGGTGAACACCCTAGGTTGACGACTTGGATCGACCAGAAGCAATTCTAGAAAACAAATGATTATTATTTTCTTATTATTATTTTTCTTTCAATTGTATGTTTCAGAAATCCAAATGTTATTTTCAAACATTCTATCATATTTAGGCACAAGTCCATACAAATAATGTCACTGCAAATTGCAATCTGTTACTCAATCCGTCTCATATTAAATGTTTACTTTTGATTTTTTGAGTTTTTTTTTTTTTTCTTTAACTTTGACTTTAAATATTTTTGTTTGTATTATATAATATTTGATAAAAATTATATCAACGAAAATACGTTTAAAACCCACTTCATTCATATATTTTGCATCAAATATTATATAACACAAACAAAAATATTTAAGGTCAAAATTGATAAAAGAATATTTTGAAAATTAAAAGTGGACAATTATTATGAGATACAGGGAGTATTATAATTTCCATAAATCGAGTCAACAAACAAATGTGGCCCGAATCTTTTTTATTCTTGGTCACTTGAGATTTCTGATTAATCACTAATCTCCGCTGTCGAGTCCTCCATCTGATCAACTTCACCATCCTTCCAAGATACCGTATCCGTTCGATCATCATCTTTCCATTCTGCCATATCTACTTGATCATCATCATTAGCTATTGCCGACTCCTTTTCATCATCCTTTCCTTCTGAATTGAATTAAGCACTAGCCGGCTCGTTCATTTGTGACTGGGCAGCAGCAACAAAGATGGCCCCAGCTCCTGATCCTCCATGAGCGGGCTCCACAATTACATTATCAGCTAATGAGCTTCCTAGCATTTCCCACACACTGCTATGCAATAAATTTCTAAAAACTCTGTAGTGTTCGTATAGTCCCCCTTCAATGATCACTACACTCTTCTTGTCGTTTATTCTTCCACGTTTTTTCATGATTCCAATTATGCATGCCCCTGTAAGACGAGCCCCTCTTTCAGCCACTACGTCACATACTTCAGCCACTATTTCTCTTACCGCTAGACTTGTGTTAGTAATCTACAGTTATAAAGTTCCGTGTTAACAAACTATGCAAGAGACTATACAGGCGTTTGGAATTTTGCTCATCTGTTTACTTTTCAACCATATAAGTAGTTTTAAGGGTTTGGGTAATTACTTATCTGCTTATTATAGGCACTTATGACTTTTGTCTAAGCAGATAAGCAATCCTAAATACCGCTATATATTTGAGAACACGAAAGGTGTAAATGGTTTTGGTATTTACCCCAAATACTTCCATAAGTTTCTCTTGGACGGTGTCGCGATTTTCTGATGAGTCCTGATGCATGGCAGCCATATCAGGTGACCTGTTTATAAATGTCATTTCAGCTTACAAATTTATATCATGATGTAAACAAATATCTCAATATAAATACCTGAATATGTAAGGCATTTTGAGTTTAGCAGGAACAGTTTCTCCAAATAGAGCAGTTTCTATGGCCATTTTAAGTAACACTCTCCTAACAACCTCTCCTAAATATCTCCCACCAATGAGTTTCTCGAATATCTGAAACATTGTCAGCAGTTACTAATTACTTATATTATCAGGAAAAAAACTAAGCAAGGAGAGGTTTTTACCCGACATCCTGGATTTGAACTTTCGGAGTCTAAGGCCATATCAAATTGAGTTATAGGAAGATGAGGAGTATTGAAGTTGCCCCATTGCATATCAATAACCTGAAATAGTAAATGCTCTTATTTAACAATGGGTTCTTTTGGGTGTGTTTTTTTTTTTTTTTTTTTTTTTTTTTTTTTTTTTTTCTATAGTTAAAATAGATGGACTTAAATAAGGGAATAACCATTTCTCCATGTTTGGAGTGTCCATTCGGGACAAACTGAGAGGATTCGACATAAACTGCATTAGTAGCTAACCCCAAAGTAACGGCGGCTACACAATCCCCACTGTAATATCGACCCCCTGCCAGATCACCTAATGTAGCATCTACCTGCCATCGTGCATTAATATATTTTTTCATAATAAATATACATGGTGCATTTGGTTGTACTTAGTTTTTAAACATGGTCAAGCAAACTTACCAATGCAGAAACCCGCAAATCTATTCCATGTTTCTCCAACGCCTCATTGAAATCTTGTGCCAACTCTTTACCGGCCTGGTCTAACGTAAATATTAATTCTAAAAAAATAAAATAGGCACAACTATGGGGAATATATGCATTTATAAAGACCAACACAACGTGGTCTTTATATGGTGTGCTCTCAACAAGTGTAGAATCAAGTGTTGTATGTTATATATCAAAAGGGTAAAACTGAACTCACTGCGTCATTAGCAGAAAAGGTGTTCCATCTTATAACATTTCTACCAGCTGCTGCAGGTCCTTCAAGTAAAGGGAATGACACGGTGAATCCCAGTTTTCCTTTGGGTGTAATTGGATTCGTTTTTGTATTTATTGAGATAAAAACTGCTAGCTTCAATGCTATGTAATCAAACAGTTCCTGAAATTGCATTAGATCCATGATCATATCAAAATATCAGAATCAAATTGATTTGATTAAATAAAAGATATGATGCAACATTCATTACATAATACACAAATCATTAACATTAGCAGTTTAATTAACATGTGATATAAAACAATAAACAGACTTATAAAATTATTTAGGTCACCTTATAAGTGCCTGAAATGACTTCAGAAGGGATATCAACCTCTTCTCTATCCAAATCAGTGATCGGCTCTTTTTTCCCACTTAATCGTGCACGCAACATCAAGAAATTATCTTCACGTAGATTCACTCCATAATGAAAACCTTCTTCCGTACTACCACAAAAGACCATACAAGAATCATAACAATGGTATCTTTTAACTAGTCTGAAGTATGTAAATTTCATAACACAAGTACTATCGCTTTTAGTTTGGGTCTCTCTTAATAAAACTTAATATATGGCAATTGCGCATAATAGCAACATACATTGTACTAAAAAAAGTAATGCATAATAGCAAACATGTTTATATAATTTATGGGGAAATCTCATCTGCTTTACAAAGGCAAGTTACCTGCTTTCCTTTGATAAAAATTAAAAAAAAAAAAATTACAATTAAGCCCTTGCACTTTCATGGTTGTCTCTGTTTAATCCCCCCCCCCCCCCCCCCCCCCCTCTCTTTATTTTCAAATGAAAGCAGGTAACTTACTTAGTTACTTGTTTTAATTTGTTAAAGCAGGTAAGATTTTCCCATAATTTAATGGTATATAATAACATTTGTGAAATATTAAAGCACTGTAGATGAATAATTACGTTTGAGAAAATTTAAATGTGACCCCTTAAATTTGCTCACAACACTAATAAGCCTCTAAATTTAGTAAATTTTATTTTTTAATTCCTCTTAAATTTAATATTGCAACAAATTAGCCTTTAAACATATCAAACTTTATATTTTTACTTCTTTATTCTAATTAATAACAAAATAGCTAATAAACTCATTAAGCTTATATCTTAATACCCGTTCATGTTTAATAATATAATATAATATGTTACAGAGTAATATTTAAATACATTAAAATCTATGTTTTTACTCATTAAATGTTTTTTTACATCTCGTACAATAACATTCATCAGCTCAAATTCACTGCTCATGGACAGTAATTTGAGTTGATTAATGCCATAAACACCCTTTTAGGTTTACTATTAAACTTATATTTTTAGGAATTACTCTCTATTTTAACATCCAATCAAGTTTAGTAATATTACTACAAAATGCAAATTAACCGACAAACCAATTAAAATCATGTTATTGTTAAAACTTTTCGTAATGATACACACCAATAAGAATCAGAATGATTTGTTATTGGATTCCAATTGATTAGATTAACCAAGGTGATAAGAAACAGGTTAATGGATTCAATGGATTAACAAGTGAAATGATAGATTGTTGTTATTGAGAGTTTACAAGAGAGAAAACGGATTTATTGATCATAACTGGTTGTTACAAAATGAAAGATGAACAACTATATAAAAGATAGAAAAGGCGGGAAAGTTGGTTAGGCTAAGAACTGTTGGAGTTGTGTCACGTGCACCTCATGTGCACAGCTCATAGCTGGTCACATGCACCTCACGTGCCTAACAACTTATCTTAGCTTATACACATAACACGTAACTAAAAAATGAATGTTTTTGCTCCGGCTCCGGCACGCGGATAAACTATCTTGTTCCCAACATTCAACGGTTACTAGCATATCAACCTAGACCTAGTCATACTTTTTCTTTACCAAATTCTAGCTAATTTTGGTTTTACCAAATGTTGTTATGATTAGTTTGATTGGTAACTCCTATACGCATTGTCTTGTTTGCCTAATTCGCGCGCAATGACATAGATTTCAGTATAGAAGATACCATGCATATACAATGTGACAATTTATAGTATGTAACAAGTAATGACTCATTTAGGCAATTAAAAAATTAGTTTGATCGAAATTATCGCAAGTATACTATAAAAACACATACATATCCTCTATAATGAATTCATAAGCATGCTAATAACCAATGTCACTATTGCAACATTAAAAAAGATTACCCATTAGGAAGCGAAGAAGTATAAGACGGATGCATGATATAATCCGTCTGCGACTGATCAGAAAGGCTGGTTTGCATATCCGAAACCAAATCAAATGCAACATGCCATAGCTTTGGCACAGGAGTAGCACAGTCATTAGCAAATTTACGTAGTATCCTTTGAGTCTGCCTCCACCGTCTCTCATCTCGTTTCTTCCACCGAACCAACAGAACTCCAGCTACTACCACTGTTGACACCGTTGCCACTGCGGCTACTGCCACTTCTTTCCTCATTATTCACTATTTTTTAAAGTAATATTTGTGATATTTTGCAATGAGTTTTTATTAGTTTTGATCAAGGAAACATTTGGTTAGATGTTAGATCCAAAACTTATGTCAAAAGAAATGAGAAATCAGTAATAGAAGAAGAAACCGAATTTTGTGGAGTGAAGAACGAGTATTGTGCGCTATAACGTTATTTAGTTTTAGACTTTCAGTTAAACTGTAACCACTTTTTTTTTTTTTTTTTTTTTTTTTTTTTTTTTTTTAATGAGCCTTTTGTTACAGTTAAGCCCTAATAGAACATGTTTATTTTTTAACAGCCCACACACTTTTAAACGAGTTTTCTTTTTCAGCTGAGTTATAGTGTTGCTGATAATTATCACTAATAGGGTACCCGCGCATTGCGGCGTCGGGTATCTTTGACGATTAACTGAAGAAATAGATTCCAATGAGGCCTGGTTCACCAGTTTGTATCGGTTTCAACGGTCCTCTCCGGTTCATTTTCGAATGCTTTTATTGGCTAGCCGAACTAGTGGCGACACCGGTTCTCGGTTGAACCCGTTGGTCCGATCTAATTTTTAAAACTATATGTACCATCAACTTGTTATCTTGTATTAACTTTTTTGTATCATATGCATAATAACATGTATTTTTCATTTTAGGGGTGTTTTAAATATAACATTAATTAATGTGTTTAATTATTCTATATTTTGGGTTATATTGTAGCTTGTTTACATTGTACATTGTGAAATTTTTTTTGTACAATGTGAATAAATAATTGTACTTTTAAGTAGTGATGTGTTTTAATAGGATTATTAATTATGTATTAATTTAATGTCTAGTGCATTAAAAGTTGTACAATATGTTTCTTTGTTTGTATGTTTCAATTGTCAAATTTGTAATGTCTTAGTGCATTAAAAAGTTGTACACTATGTATAGATACTTGTAATGCTGAATTTTAAGGCATTAAATGTCTAATTGTGTTTTAATTACTTGTATCGTTAGCAATAAAATTTGTAATGCTGAATTTTAAAGCATTTAATGCCCAAAAATGTCTTTGTGCTTTATAAGATAGTATGATAAGGTTTATAGCTTAGTAGTAATTAGGAAATTTGTTATTATTACTTTCTGGAAGTAGTCCCTTTACACTCAGGTAGAGGTGTGACTGTCTACATCTCAACTCTCCCATACCTCGCTCCGACGAGATTGGTTATTGTTGTTGTTGTTGTTGTAGTCCCCAATGGGCCAATGTCAAAAACTTGTTACCAAGTCTAAGGAAGACCGAATGTTGAGAAGGGGTACTCACTTTTGCACATAGCCTAGTACAACTCTTGTGTGGAAGTATATAGTCGCTCCATCTAGGCTTATTGGTTGGTTTTCAAATTGTTCGGGTCGAGTTGATATGGTCTCAAAGTAGGAAAACTCACTGGATATCCAATTCAATTAACATGTCACATTCTAGTCCGGGTAACATAGGTTTTAGAGTAAGAAAAACTCACCCGAGATCAGAAACAATGAAAAGGTCATTCTACCAGATGTGAGTTAATCTAGTTCAAATAAGTTGATTTGGGCTGAGATTACTTTATTACTCTCTCCATCTCAAATTATAAGTTATTTTTAATTTGCACAAAGTTTAATAAAATTTCACTAACTAATCTTTTCATCAATCAAATACTCTCTCTCTCTCTCTCTCTCTCTCTCTCTTATATAAAGTGTTTTTTTATTGGTAGAAATAGGAAAATGGACAATTGTTTGGGACAATCAAAAATATAAAAATGAACTTATAATTTGAGATGTAATCAGTATTAACAACAATAACACCCCAACATGAGCATGTAGCTTGAATTGATTCTCTCTTAGAAACTGTAGCACAACATGAAGCTAACAATACCCGCATTTTGTGTTGCCTATATTTTTTTATAAAAGAAGTCAAGAACGTCGAACTCTATAGAAACAACAACAAATATTCGAGTGTGTGCAGCACATTTAACAACATTTATATTTTCTGTTCCGTGCTTTTCGTTTAATAGTTTTACAATAAACGAAATAAATTAAAAAATAATAATAATAATAATAAAATAAATAGATGGTGGAGTTATTAATTTAAGAGTACAAATAAACCAACCCTTTTTAAAATATTTATTAAGGTCCATTTTTTTTATAATAATTTTCTCATCAAAGAAAATATTGTCAAACAAAAAAAATGTCAAATAGAAAAATTATTGTTTATTTCTCGGGTCAAGTCTCTTTTGTTACAAAACACGAGAATTTATTAAAATTCTCTACTCATTTCTATTATCTGAATTTCTAACCTCTACTCTATTTCATTTCTCTGGATTTCTCTCTACCAAACATGCCCTTAAAGTAGAATTTCAATGTTTAATTGCATTATGTAGTGTTAAGGTTGGGATACAAAACCAACATAAGGTATATGGAAAAATAGCTTATATTTGTGAGGTTAAGATAAATGTTCATGTTTTTATTTTTTCAGTGGGCCTATATATTCAGTTGGTTTTTTATGAAAAAAATTTTTAATTCTATACTATCCTATTAATAAAATATTTATTTTATATTTTAATATATAATATATTTTTAAATATTATTTTCTCTCTTACTTTAAATCTAATCCAAATTCAAATCCAAATATAAATTATAAACCAAATTTAAATCCAAATCTAAATCCGCCTAAGATCTACCACAACTCCACAACCCATTTTCACACTTTTCACTTAGGTAGTGTTTGATAATTACTTAAAGAATCTTAACTCATAAATAAATAAATTTGTTAAGTCATTAATTGAGTGTTTGTTTGGTTCTTAATTTAATCGGATAACCTCTTAGAAAAAGACATGTGAGTCAGGGTCTCTATATTAAGTTTATCACTTTTATCCTACTTTTACATATTTACCCTCTCACTTCCTAACCTCTAATTCAACACTTATTTCAAATAAAAAGGGTATAACAATAATTTTTTTCTAATTTAGTCACTTTATTCAGCACACAAAACAAACAACTATTTATTCATCTAGAGACAACATATATTCATCATACATTTTAATTTAACATAACTTAATAAAAAAAAACTAAACAATCAAGCCCTTACCCTCTTTACTTCATTTTTCCCCCGACAATACAACCGGAAATAGTTTCTACATTAAATAACACCCTGGCTTTTGGTAACCCCTTAGGCTGGATGCAGTAAGGAGAGATTTCACTGTCACGTCAGCTTTCTCTCTCCAACGACATTCAGGCGATTGCGTGCCCGTCAGCCTAAGTCGATCGACTAACATTACTGCGAGTAGCCTTAGAGAGTTAAGGGCACTCATAGTATTTGCCTGGTCATTTTTGTATTTTTTTTTTCTTACGTATTTCGGGTATCCGCAGAGTTTGGTCGGTGCTACACATGTCCGCGCCCCTGCCCCTGGTGGTACATAAAATGTTTATACATCTTAACTCAAGGATACACATTTGTATGTACATGAAAATGACCGAATCTCAAACAAGCTACATGTCATGATACAACTCTGAAAAGATGTTACTCCTTTAATGACGTGTAAGCTGACACATGGATATCGTAGCACTCAGCTTCCCACGATACATCTTTTGACATTGCGTCCATTACTTTCCGGTTCCACTGTGACGGCTTGTTCTTCTACAAGCAACAAAAAACCCAAAATATATGAGTTTTCAGCAAAGGAGCAAAGATACGTGAAATTAGTAGTAAATGCAGAAGTCTGTTAAAAATAAAAGACCCACAATTTCATCAAGGGCTTGGTTTAAGGAAACATTTGCAAATGTGTTTATGATGTATTCTGACAATATGGTGCTCTCGGAATCTGGATCAACAAAATTCCTGATACAAAAGAATTAACAATTTAAATACTAATATATGAAAATTGGACTGTTAATATGAGTCCTGTGATGAAATACGGTCAGGCCGTGAAGACACATAACATGATATGAAGGGTCATTTATGTGAACCCTATGTTAATGCTTTTAATGCTTTTATAAGACAATTGTTTAAGTTTATTTATGTATGGGTCGTAATGGGTCAAAAAGGCAAGTGTAATGTTTGGGTCGAAATAGTTAACCCAAACAGGCCTTTAACAGTTAGTTATTATAATGACAGTTATTATGGTTGTTAGTTATAAACGGTTACTTGTGAATAGACACAATGGTTGATATTGTAAGGTTGTGTCGATTCACCAAGTATATATAGTTTAGGATCGAGTCAGTTTTAATACTAGTCTTATTTTTACTTTTACTTCTACATTGTTTCTATTTTGTCTCATAACTAAACACTGTTACATCAAACGTATCATGGTTAATACAAATTACTTGATTGAAAACAATTTGCTTAGAACCAAACCTGTGAACAGATACCAATAGTGGTATCAGAGTACATGTTCTGATCCATAGGGAAAGCAATTGCAAAGAAATACCCAAGTTACTCCAAAGAGACATTACTTACAAAAAGAAACCCAACCCAATACCCCACAATGGCCCAGACACAAAAAGCATATATCCCCTGAGCGGGAAAACGATTGCTCAGAAAGAAAGTGGAAGAAGTGGTGTCCTACAATTCCTCAAAATCAAAACCACCAGATAGGGAAGCAGTTACAAACAGAAAGGAGAAACAAGTGATTTATCCAGAAAGGATAAACGTGCACGCTGTTATATTTGCAAAAAGAGAGGCCACATTTATTGGAAGTGCACTAATAAAGAAAAGGAGACTAACACAGAGAACAAAGAAGCAAGTATGATGAGTACTATAACCCCAGAAATTCAGGAACCTTTCAAGTACGAACCAGAAATAGTGCATGTCACAACGGATTTCATGGTGGAAGGTTCTGATTTGGGAAATTGGGATGATATATGGTACGTTAGCACTGCCTATAAGAAACACATGAGTCCCATGAAGCATTTGTTCAAAAGAATGATACGAAGATTCAAGGTTGAAGGGACAGAAGAGAGGGAAAAGAAGTTTATTGTTTCATATGGAATAGGAGAAGTGTTTGTGGAGACAAAAGAAGGAAGATTGATAGTACCAAATGTAATCTTCACACCAGAAGTTACATCAAACATTCTCAGTTTGGATCAATTAGAAGAACAAGGATACATGGTGAGTTATGAAGGCAACAAGTGCAGGATAAGATACATGTTCAATGACATGGAGGGAGCAGTTGAACATCATAACACCATTGAAGGAGAAGATGAACAAAACATCACTGAAAGCCATAACAGTTTTCTAGATGATTATTTTAGATCACTGGATCTAGGAGAAGAGTGTTCTTTGATCAAGGGAATGGAAGAATTGAAAATGAATAAGGAAGATGATCATGATTATGTAAACAGTGAGTATTTAAGCATGAATGGGACTTCATACTTCATGAAGGTAAATACTTTTCAAAAGTTTATTGCATTCTTAGATTTGTTAAAGATAGATAAACTGGTTTATGGGAATTGGGAAGTATTGAAAGGAAAGTTCATGAAGATGCTTGAATGGTTCTATGTGGTTTATTTAAAACAAGAAGTGCTAGGGGAATTACCACCAGTTATAGGGGTAATTAAGATTGATTTGTTGGCTTTGTACAAATTTGTGGATGCATTGGGTGGTTATATGGATGTAACATTCAATGGGAATTGGCACCAAGTTGCAAGAATACTAGGTTTGGCATATGAACATCATGAGACAGTCAAAGAGGTGTATAAAGAATACATTGGCATGATAAAAGTGTACTATGAAGAGGCAAAGAGAATGCAAGGAAAACCAGTTGTGGCAGGAAATGGCAGAGGTATCGCAGACATTGAAGGACCACAAGTTGATGCAAAGATGGATGCTGAAGTACAAGAGATGCTGGATGAAACTCCAAGGAAAAGGAGTAAGACTGAGAGGAATGATGTATACATGGAAGATGTCAACAGTGGAAGCAACTTTGAAGCAACAATTGGAGGAATAGATGCAAGCACAAGCAGCAGTGATGATCTTGTTATCATCACTTGAAGATGGAACCAGGAAGCATGTGAAGAATGGCATTAAAGCATTAGGAGGGAGAATGTGAACCTATGTTAATGCTTTTAATGCTTTTATAAGACAATTGTTTAAGTTTATTTATGTATGGGTCGTAATGGGTCAAAAAGGCAAGTGTAATGTTTGGGTCGAAATAGTTAACCCAAACAGGCCTTTAACAGTTAGTTATTATAATGACAGTTATTATGGTTGTTAGTTATAAACGGTTACTTGTGAATAGACACAATGGTTGACATTGTAAGGTTGTGTCGATTCACCAAGTATATATAGTTTAGGATCGAGTCAGTTTTAATACTAGTCTTATTTTTACTTTTACTTCTACATTGTTTCTATTTTGTCACATAACTAAACACTGTTACATCAAACGTATCATGGTTAATACAAATTACTTGATTGAAAACAATTTGCTTAGAACCAAACCTGTGAACAGATACCGACAATTTATATATGAATAAAAATTTGAACTTGTGAGTTTGTAGTTTTACCTTAATCTGTTGTCAGCGACATTCACAGGAACGGGAACAGCTCCATATTTTATGGCCGTGACCTACATTAATAGTAAAATATCACTTATATTGTTTTGTCCAAACCCATGAACTTTACATAAGAGCATATAGCTAGTTTTGTAACAAGTTGTCAAAATAAAAATATTATAAAATAGAAACTGCTAATTTTTATGTTCCCTTGTACATACCGGTACTTGCAGCATTGGATCATTGAAATTGCACAAGATAATATCAGAACCAGCAAAGATCAAATGCAAGAGAGACTCGTCATAATCGTCGAGAAATCTCACATTCTCGTCCTGAAGAAACAATAAACATAAATTATGTGTTTCCCAAGATTGAATTCCAAAATGAGATGCATAACAAAGAAAAATAATGGTTCTGTGTTTGTTCTAATCATACATTGAGACCTTCCTGAAAGGATTCCAGTTCACTGTTTGTCCCATAAATTTTGCTTGTCCCCAAAAAGATGTACTGTAATCAATCACCAAAATACAGATCACATTTAAAAATGTATTGAGTAATTTAAATTACAAATGTATAAATGATTAAGGTGTTGAGATATAACCTGAACACCCTTCCTGGAAGACGCCAAAGCAAGTGATTTAAGGTTCTCCATATCAACATCTGAATCTTCCAAAAGGATGCATCCAACCTGATTAAATGTCATAATATATTAGACATTGCATAACTATAGTTGCAGCACTTGCGCTACTATCATACTGATACCATAGTAATTTAAAGTGACTAACAAGAACAGATGCTATATCCCCTGGTAAATTTGTCTGCTGTCGTAGTGCAACTTTGGCAACAGATTTTCCCCTCGTATCATCTGCATTGTAGAACCGAGGAAGAAACTTGTCCCGTGAAGGATCCCAAACTGAGTCATTATATCCAAAAGGAGATATTACCACCTTCCTCCTGGAATAACCAGCACCCCCATATATTATCGCTACCAATGAAACTAATATATTGAGAAAATGGCGTACAGATGGGCTAAGGACAAAATGAAAACAGCTTACCTGTGAGTATCTAAGGCAAGTTCCAATCCATGATTGAGAGTACTAATTATTTGGTCTTTAGAATGTATAGATGACATTACCACAACTTTATTTGAATAAACAACTCCAGCCTGCAGGTCGTATACATTACGGAATTAATCAGTAATAGCTAATAAACTAAGAGGCCAATATTAACTAAGAAAATGATCACCTTTAAAATGTTTACAAGATGTGGTTTATTATTGTCTTGCATGCGATCATGACGGTGCAGTTTAGCAGGATCTAGTCCACACAGTGCTAACTTATCAGGTGACTCAAGACACTACAATGGTATAAACGTATAATCAATTATTAAACTTGGTTCGCATCACAAAATAAAATGCCAAGACTTTACCTGAGAATTAAGGGTCTGGCAAATGCCAAGACTTTACCTGAGAATTAAGGGTCTGGCATGTCAGAATTATTCTAGTTGCAGCAAGTCCCTGAAAATTTAAATAGTTAAAAAAAAAAAAAAAAAAAAAAAAAAAAAAAAAAAAAAAAAAAGGAAGAAGATGCAAAGCGATATGTATTATGATTTTTACCTGATTAACAAAAACCTCCCAAAAGAGCGGTGCAACAATTGAAGTTTCCCAGTTATGTATATGTAACACATCAGGCAGCTTTCCTGATTTCAGTATATAATCCAGTGATGCACGAGAAAAATAGGAAAATCTGTCAGCATCAAGTGAACAGCAAATTAATACTATAACAAGATAGCATGAGATTTTATGTGATGATTGCGTTAATCATAAGTGAGTTACTACCGTTCAAAATCATTTGGGTAGCCATAAATCTTCTCCTTGTTGAAGAACGATGAGTAGTAAACAGGCTGTATAAAAGTAACTCCTATGCCATTGACAACACTGTAACAATAGTAAACCACATTTAGTCAGAGCAAGCATAATTGCAAGAGAAAAGGTTCAATACATAGTCATGGAGAAAGAAATTCACCCGGTCCAAATCTTGTTCCTGTGCAATTGACCATCAAAATGTGAAACAAACTCTGCCTCAATTTCTCGTAAAGAATTAACTTTTTCAAGATTCAGGCTTGCATACCTGTTTATAAAACAAACATTATTCATTCATCCAAATGTCAACTACATATAATGCACATGAACTGGGATAAGAAAAGAAAAAAAGTAGAATAGTTACTTAGGTAAGATCACTTCAACAAAATTTCCTTGTCTTTGCAGCACATGAGATAAGGAACGCACATATGATGCCAAAGATCCAACAGAGGCAACTGGTTCCATTTCGGTGCATATGTGGATTATGTGGAAACATTTCCTGTAAAAACAGAATGTGATCTATTTTAATCTGCTTCGAGCTATCAATTATCTATCATAACTTTGTGGTATTTAAATCATTTCCATGAAGTTTAAACCACTTGACATACCTGTGAAGTCAGATAAGTGATGTAATGATGTATCATGACATATGGTTACAATATATAAAACAATATAGTACCGAGTTAGTTGTGATCTTGGTATATTACATTTTTCTTTTGTTTGAAAAGTGACGGAGTTCTGCCAAAACTTCAGCGTCACTTTTAGACATAACGTCGGAGAAATAATCAGCTACACTAACTTTTGTGTCAGTGACTATATTTCTAAAGCCAGATGCCTCTCTTTTGTCAATAATCCCTGTCAGAACCATCGAGTCTATCCTAAGCAGCAGTTCGGAGCTGAGAGAGAATGGATCTGGTAAAAATTATAAAAATGGAGAGTTAGCATCCGAGACAATGTTTCACTTCAGGATGACAATTAATTTTCACTAATCGATACTGCATATCTGATAATAATTCAAAATACACATTCAGAACATTACAATGAACGCAAATGAAAACACAATGTGATCAGCATACCTCCTATAACAAAAAAAAAAAAAAAAAAAAAAAAAAAAAAAAAAAAAAAAAAAAAAAAAAAACTATAGAGCCTAAAAACGTTTTACGGTTTTATTACCTTGTTCACTGGAAGCATGTGGTTGATCTTCCAGCTGTTGTATCTTTTCAAGCAAAGCTTTTTGTTCCTTCTTCATTTTATCCAGCTCTTCTAAGGCTTGGACACGTTGTCTGTTTAAGTACATGATATCTGGATAAGGTATCGAGCACAAAATAATCAAGGAATGTTAAATTGGTATATTAAGATTATATATGAAAGTCTGCTTATATATATAATGACTCACTCTGTTGAGCTTCTGTGAAAAGACGCCAAATATCATTTTGAGTTGTTCCAGATCCATCATTCGTCGTGGACGGAAACTGATCCTATGTGGTAGTATAAATTCACTCAGTTCTAGACAAGAAAGACTAGAAAAATCAGGTGCTAAGAGGAAATAATGGTTACCCGATGCAACTCAATGTTGTTATGACTTTCTAACCTGATGAAAAAAAAGCACATGAGTTTTGATTCAGCCGTAATGCAGATCTCTGATCATAGTCGAAGACAAGTAGGTGCTTACACCTCAAAGTAAACAATAGTCACATTGACCCTTGAAAACTGGAGAAAGGTTACTAAACTGTTGTAATGTTCATTAATTATCCCAAACCTTACTAATCTTTTAAAATTAACTTTATTGATTATTAAATAACATATTAACAACCTTCCCCTGAACATAAAACAAGTATGATTGTGGGATACACTCCCTTTTTAACCCATTTCTGTCCAACTTTATTTTACGAAATATTAGTACAAGATGATAGATGCAATCAAACCACCACCAAATGGCCTAGTGGTAAGGCCCTTAACCTCCTCACAAGACGTGTAGGTTTCAAACCTCACTAGGTACTTATTTGGGGTGGCCAGGTATAGTCTCGAAAATAGTCGCCGGATACCTCAGTTAGGCCTCGTACATGTTAGTCAAAGACTCTTCCTCCGTGGTAACATGAACACGGAAAACCTCATCCGTCTACACTTTTTTTTACGATAGACGTAATCAATGTAGTGAGCGAATTTTACTAACTAATGAACTAATCCTAATTGAAGTTATAATTAACCACAAGGGGTGACCCAACGGCAAGAATACCCGCCTTTCAAAGGGGAGGTCAAAGGTTCGAATCCAACAAGGAGAAAAGTAATCCCCTTATGGCCACAGAGGTTCACATGTCGAGTCGACTCCTGGCTATCCAAAGGGTAGTCGCCCTGGGATTAGTTGGCTAGCAATGTGGAACCAGGTAAAAAAAAAAAAAAAAAAAAAAGCATTTCATCATCATTGGCATAAACATGTACAGTAAATAAATGGTAATTGCGAGTGTGTTGTTGTGAATAATTACTAACCCAAAGCAACAAAGGGGTCGATGATGCTTAGGAGAAATATGAAGTGGCTTCCATTGTAGTGCGGTATAAACATAATGAAGATGAACCGTAGCAGCAGCTAAAGCCTCCATCAAATATGATGATTACCAGGTGACTACACAACAAAGAATCCCAACAAAAAACAGTCTTAATTTAGTGGTTGGAAAACAAACCAACCAGTGTGGATAATGTTCATGCTACCTGTTGCAGTAACTTGGGGGTTGAAATTAAGTTAGTGTTTGTTTCATTTTAGATGAGGTGTGAATTTGACTATCATATGTTACTAGTAAGAGGGGGCTAGAATGTCTAAATTTAAACAAAATAATGTTATTTGTTTTTTTTATAATTGTTCAAATGATTTTAAGTAGTTATTTCTGCAATTTATTTAAGTAACTTGTGTAAATATGAAATAAGACTTTTTATCATATATATAACATAGTTAATAAAACATCAAATATATTATATTAACGCGAGTCTTCAATCTATATTATCGAGTAAGAGGCAGTAAGACAAGTCCCCCACCTCTTACTGAGTAAGATGTTATATGTCTAACTGGGTCTGACTCAAAAGCAAAAAAACAAACAAACAAAATGTCTGCCCACCTCTTACTGGTAAGAGTAAGAGGGCTAGTAAGACTTGTTTTTAAAAAAAAACAAACACTCTAACTTTAAACACCAATAAGAGCACAAGGTGCAACAATGAGCTGCCATGAGGTGCCACATCACCTTAACACTTCTTCACAACTAACCACAACTAACCCTTTCACTAATAGTTAACCTTAACTTACTCATTCGGGCCCACCACCTATAATTTTATTTTCCTTTCACTCGAAAAAAAAAAAAAAAAAAAAAAAACGTCGAGCAGACGGGCAACACCAAGATGAGGGCTTACTCTACTAGTGGCTCGTCTTGGTCTCGCTCCCTTCCCGTACTATTCCTCCCCACTAAAAAAAGAGTGATTGAGAATCTCGAGAACTTTTCTGAACGTCTGTCTTCGAGGGGCGATTTGAAAAGAAGTATATCTTTCTTGTAGTGCCCTTTATTCCACTATTCTGATTGAGAAAGAATCTCTTCTGAACGACCAAGTCATAATGAGATTAAAAACCGATGCTTCCTTGGCCGTGTGGAACATGGATTTAGGGGGGGGGGGGGGGGGGGTGCAATGAAGAGGTGTCAAGTTGGAATGGCGAGCTCTACAACGAGCCATACCTTGTGCTCTAAGTTTCAAAGTTCCATTATGTTTTCATTTTTTTACCGTAAAAATCTATTTAAACTATAATATTGTCCGGTTACCTTTTTTTCGAACGTTAATTTTTAATACAGTTTAGATCAATAATTATCTAACATCCAAATATCCAAAATCCAATTCTAGCCGCTCAATTTTTAATCAGAAAAAAAAAAAAAAAAAAAAAAAAAAAAAAAAAAAAAAAACCACTTTCCACTTGTTTTTGTAGGATCATGTTACTGATTGATTATTGTGAATCGAAAGGTCGGGTATAATTTAGAGAGAGAGAGTAGAGATATCGACATTGATGATATTGACGATATTGATGCTAGTGATGATATGCGTTTTATTAATGATAATGAAAGAGTAAATTACACAAGTAAGTCCCACCCCTCCATGGAAGTATGGAGGGGTTTATATAGGCCAAAATACGCACTACTTTATAATAATGACAATTCTAGTACGTGTGTATATGCCTTACAAGATAACTAATGTAATCCCGTAAATATCGTTCCATTTAAATGTTAGGAGCATTCCCAAGTCCCAACAATCTTCCCCTAATGGAACGATATAAGGGATTACTTACAACATTTCCCACAAGAATAAAAATAAGTAAAATAAAGTCTTCATAAACTCTTCAAATGCTGAGGATGACGGTAGTTGACGTTCTTTGTCTTCATCTTGTACCTTGACTTGAGAACTTTATCTTCACTTGTAGGCAAATGATGTAATATGCATGAAATGGATTAACTTTCCCCCAATTCATACTGCATGTCTTTAGCAGCTTCTTCGTACACTTCTTTTTGGCAAAGTTTCTGAATCAGCTTCCCCGCAAACTGACAACCGTCTTCAGCATATTCGAAACTTTAATGTAGTTAACATGTATGTGGAAAACTAGAAGGGGGTTGAATAGTTTACTAGTTTTAACTTGATTTTCTTTGAAAACTTTTATGTGTAATCGACAACTAAAACTTACCAAACAATAAATAATATGCAAGAATAAAAGTAAGAAACGATCAAACCATAACACAGATGTTTATCGTGGTTCGGCTACAAGAACTCTTTTTCCTTGCCCTACTCCACGCCCCGAGTATCCAACTCGAGAGATTCTTACACTAGTCAGCAAGCTCCTTTATCCGTCGGAGAAAACCTTACACGTCGCTTACGCACTATTTCCGACACTAAGCTAGATGTCAAGTTCTTTCACAAGGGTACAACCACTCCCGATAGTTCTTTTACAAGGGTACAACAACTCCCGATACACTAAGTATTTTAAGGACTAAAATACTAACCGATCACTACAAGTGGTACAACAACTCCCGATACACTAAGTATTTTGAGGACTAAAATACTAACCGATCACTACAAGTGGATACAATACAATGATGTATAAACTTTACTAGTTTACAGTATGCTATGCTTAACAAGTCTTGCAACGTTGTGTTGAAGCTTGTGAAGTCGTGATCTTCTTGCTACAAAGAAAGACTCACAAATATGAAATGGTACTGAGTTAAAAACGAAATTATATGCAGTATGTTATGATAGAAAGTGATGAGAAAAACTCAAAGAGTGGGTTGCTATTTATAGGCAAACTTCCAGACCAACCCACGGATATGGCGGAACCATTACTTTGGTTCCGTCCGTTATGACTGAGGGTTTCGCCAGCATGTCTGACAGAATCCTACACAAGATATCATATAATCTAACTCAATATTCTCAAGATCTCACAAAGTCAACTTTGAGATCTTGAGTATGAATCTATACAAAATAAAACATGTCTCTTACACAAATGTTTCCTTGAAGGGACATGTGTGATGCAAGTGATGTTGTAAGTGTACATATGATTTCTAATTTTAGATATTCTTGAAAAGGAAAGTATTCTTGTAAAAGAGTTTATGTATAGACTTAAAAATGTTTGTTTGAGATGTTTAGCAAGTGAATGATTTACCAAAAAGAGTTTGCTTGCTTATATCCTAATAAGACATACTATTTAGAAAACTTGCTAAATATACTTATAAGACATTTTTAACACATGTACTTAAACTAAAGTATACTTGATTAGAAATCACTTTATGAAAATATGTAAATGTAGTTTGAGTGATGTTAAGTAAAAGACTTTTAAACTATGTTTATGATTTGCAAAAAAATAAACTTTACCTTTTGTAGTTAACAAAACTAAGAAAGATCGTAAAATATAAATAACGTTTTTAGGCGATATTTGCATTAACAATCTCCCCCTTTTTGTTGACGACAAAACATAAATTTTATTTTTACGCAAATGGATAATTATAGATTTTGAGCCTTTTAAAAATTTATATTTAACATGATTATTTCAACTTTTGAGTATGACATTTTTAAATGATGTAACAAAGTTGATTTGGTTAAATATATTTATCTCCCCTTTTTTGTCGAAACAAAAAAAAGAGTGGCGAAGTGGAAATGTTTCAAGCCATATGCTCCCCCTTGGACAATACTCCCCCTAAATTGAGTGCCAAGAGAGGATACATGGATTTTGGTCTTACAAAAAAAAGTTAGTTTGTTGTAGAAATAAGTATGATTGATGAGAACATAACACTCACAAGTATATAAGAGAATAAGCATTCATCTCACAACAACAATCATAAAGTAAATAAACAACCAAAAGAGAATGATCAACGACGTATAGAAGTAGAACCATTATATTTCAAGTAAAATTATAATTTGACTTAAAAAGTCAAACTTAAAGACTTGAAAAAGTCTACTATTGATGCAAAGGAAAATAAAATGACAACTACAACTATAAAAGGAAAAGATTCCTAGGTGAGATTCTACCATTATTAGGATTTCCTAATGAAGATCTAAGCTTGAGGCAAATGAGAGATGGCGTTTAGACGCTCCAAAATGTGGTTGAGGATAAACCGCATTTCATCTTGAAGCTCATGTACCAAGATGTTGCATCTCTCACTAATATGAGCGATTCTTTCGCACATGATGCAATCATGGCGAAGAGTTGGTAGTTGTGGAACTTGGTTTGTTGTTGGTGGATCATTTGTGGTTGATGGAGAATTGGTTGTAGTGGGAGCAAATGTGGAAGGTTGAGAGGTGTTTTGGTTTCCTACAATAGATGAGTACATTGCGGTTTGGAAATCCATGGCTTGGGTAAGATGAGAATCAATCATGTGTTTGAAGGCATAAAGGCTTTCCAAGCGGTTGTTAAGTTCTTCATGAGTGTTTGGAGATTTGGTCCATAAAGATGCTTCTATTTCCTCATAAGTAGGAAATATGGACCTAAATTGTTGGGAAAAGTCTTGAGGTGGTTCTTGTTGTTGATCATGATGATGGAAGCTTGGTTCTCTTTAAAGAGGACCACGGATGTCTTTGTAAATGGGGTGGAACAACAATGGTTGTGATTGTGGATGAACTTGATCTTGAGGAAATATAGATGGTCTAGCATGTTTGTAAGCCAAACGCTCTATCAATGATGATTGATGAGGTTTGATAAGGTGAAAAGTGTACCACTTTTGGGGGGTCATTTAAGGCCGAATTCGTAATTATTTAATCAATTATTGGCCTAAATCGTTCCTTTTGTCATTTTAGGAACTTTTGAGAGGAAATTTACAAAAGGAAGCATTTTGGACGTTTTTGGAGCGAAAAAGTGAAGAAACCGACAAAGTCTCAAAATCCTTGCTGGGAACAGTACCTGACGGTGTCAAGGTAATCCAAGTGACGGCGTCAAGAGTGGCAAAATAGGTGGATGTGGAAAATACACATGACGGCTCAGAACATTTTCAAGGCAATATGGCTTGACGGCGTCACCAAGGCCGTCAGGGTCAAAACACATGTGACGGCCCAGAGTAATATTACACATGACAGCGTCAGAAGTGGATCTAGGCAACGAATTTTATCTTGGCGGCGAGTTGACGGCGTCACAAGCTAAAACGTGACGCCGTCAAGGTGTAAAATCTGTATATAGTTTTCTAATTTTCATTTATTAAGTGTGGAACTTTTGGAGAGCTTCTTTGTGAAAACCCCTAGACGAATTTTCTGTAATAATAAGGGTTTCAACCCTTGTTCCATCCATGTTCAATTGAAGATAAGTTTTCCAATAATCATACAATATGTCTATGTGTTGTGTGATTCTATCTTATGTTTTTCTTCTTTTTAACATGCTAGGCTAGGTTTTTATTGTGTTTGATTAGATGTAATGAAACCTAGATGTTGATTATTGGTTGATGGTTTGTTTATAGTTGTTGTGGATGATTGTATTCGATGTTAGGCTTAAGAAAACTGGCACACTTCCAATTGGTAACTTGCTTGAAACGTCTTAAGAAACATGATCGAAGGTGTACTACGATTTATTGTTGTATTTAATGCATGTGCGAATTCTAGTGATCCCATGTTAGGAGCTTTTAGTCGGCTCGACATAGGATTGAAGTAGGAGCTTATAGAGTTAGGGAATTTCGTACACGACCCTACAACTAGTATTAAGGAATATAACCCGTCATCCATGCAATTGTAACAAGCTAATCAACCGGTAAAAGATATCTAGGGAGTAGTGAAATCTAAGTAAACACATTTTCTCTTATTATTGTTTACAGCACAAATTAGTTTTAGTTTATTTTATTTTATTTTGATTGCATCTTTAGTTAATTGTAGGGATGGCAATGGGCGAGAAAAAACCCACAACCCGCGGGTACCCGCCATAAATGGGTGGGTAAACGTGTCAATTTTCACCCACGGGTGGGTAGTGGGTGAAAATCGTTACCCATCAGTGGGTGGCGGGTGGGCGATGGGTGAGGCATACCCATCGCGGGTAAACCCATGACACCCATTTAAAATACCCACGGGTATACCCGTCAAAATACCCGTGGGTGTACCAATAAACCCATATTAAAATTATTATACTAATTAAAATATTTAAGATGTTGCATGTATACGTTTAATAGTTATCACCAAGTCTCAAGAAAACACATTAACGTAAAAGTTTGCTTGAGTTTCAAGACTAAAAAGAGAATATGAAAGATTAAATAATCAAAGTTGTATTTGGCAAATTGATTGGTGTCTTATTACGCAGTTTCATAGTTAGTTTTCATATCATCGTTTTGTAATTTTGTTGCATAACACTAACCCATGGGTCTACCCATGGGCAATAAATACCCACGGGTAAGGGCATGGGTAGAAAATTGTACCCATTGGTGGGTGATGGGTGGGTGACGGGTGAGAAAAAAACTACATGGGCGGGTGACGGGTTAGAGGTACCCGTGCCCATTGCCCACGGGTGCCATCCCTAGTTAATTGGGTTAGTTGACTAGCAACTAATTCCGCTCACTCCTTCAAAACCCGAGATTTTACTTGGTTTTATAAAAATATAAAAATACAAAAAGAATTATCCCTCACATTTAGACCTAGTTTAGTAGACTTTTTAATCCTAGCGAACACTATTCCTGAGTTGAACGATCAATCCCCCGGTACTTGTCACTATACTATACTACAACGAACAGGTACACTGCCTGGTGGGGATTGCAAGCTTCTCAAGATCCCTTGAGAGGTAAAACCTTTTGCGAGGGTGCAATTCCACGCATCAAGTTTTTGGCGCCATAGCCCGGGGAATAGTTATTGTCTAGGTTAGAATTTCTTTTTATTAGGTCTACTTGCTAGATTCCTTTCTAGTAAGATTTTTATTTTATTTTATAGGTTTATTTAGTCTATCTTTTCTTTGTGTGTGTGTTCGTAAAATTCTCATTGACTATTCCGTTGGCCACTATGGAAAACGCGAATCCACCCCTTTCACCTAGTGAAGTTGCTTTGTTGCAAGAACAGATTGAGAGTGATATTAGGGAACTTAGGGAACTTAATAGGTTGATTAATGTTGAGCTCGATCATGCATTTAGTGACCTAGCGACCGCCTTGTATTCGAATAAGGACCTAGGACCTAAGGATTTTGAGGTTGTTGTTGAGGATGTAGAGGAACTTAAGGAAGGGGAGATAGATCCAAAACAGGTTGATTATTTCAATCTATATCCCACTAAGGAGGAAACCGTTTATTATAATAATCTTGTTGATAATCCTCGGCCTCTTTTTGTTAAAATTGACCCTAAGATTAAGAAAGGTGACCCTAAGAATGTTAAGATACCATGTATGATTGGGTATAAGTATGTTGATAATGCCTACATTGATTTCGAATCTCCAATCAACATCATGTCTTCAAGTGTTTATAATGATATAGTAAAAACAAGACTTGAACCTCAGAGGGACCTCAAATACCCTAGCGGAGTTTGTAATTTTGTCAGAAGAATTAAAGGTTTACATGTCTTTGTTGGGGACTTTACTTATATCACTGATTTTATGGTTGTTGAGGACTTGGCTAGTGTTATAGATTGTCGCTTATCTCATATTTTATTAGGTAAGCCAATTGTTGAAGAGCCCAAGTTAAAATACGATCGGATTGAAGGGACGGTCCAATTTTCTAGTTAAATTGATAGGATTACATATAGGATGCCTAATAAAATGAAGGAATTTCGTTATGTGCCTCGACTTGATATAGATAACATCGGTGCTTTTGAGGACATTAATGAAAAGGATAAGAAAAAGGGCATGGATTATGTGTGGGAAAAGAGGAGCCTTTACTATAAGAATTGCTTAACCCTAGGGCCAAAATATAAAATTGATAGAGAGATGGCCAAAAGGATTATAGGAGCAATTGAGAAAAAGGTGGTCGATCTTTATAAAGGATATTTACAATCGAAGCCGGAATACAAAACTAAGATTGAGGATGACCTAGAGACCGTAACCTATGACCAGGTCACGTAATAGCCAATGACATTGAGTCTAGCTACAAGACTCGTAAATAAAGAAAAGCGCTTCTTGGGAGGCAACCCATGTTTTATTTGTTTCATTTGTTTTGTTTGTTTAATTTTATTTGTTTCCGTATGCGTGTTTTATTTTTATTGTTTGTGGATCATGGTTCAAAATAAATTGTGAAAATGCTTTATTTTCTTTTTAACTTCGTCTTAATTACATATAAATGTATTTTGCAAGAGCTAAGTGTAAGGGAAATCTAAATTTGTTTCTAAGAACGAAATCAGACATGAACCACAACAATATTAAATGAACATGTGTATTAGTAATTGTTTGAGTCAAATGCTTGTATCAAGTCATAATGATGTTTTGCAGGATTTTCCAGGAAGTAAGGCATAAGTTTTTCCAGAAATTTTCCGGAAACTTAACATGAGATTTTTGCAGGAACATTCTGACGACGTCAGGAATTAAAACCTGACGGCGTCAGGTACTAAAATTCTGAAAAATTTTGCGAGTTTTGTTTATACCGGAGTCTTAAAGTTTTTGTTGATTCTTTAGTTTTATAAACTCCAGGAAATCTGCAAACATTCATTCCACAAGCATTATATCTTAATTTGGTTTCTAGGATTTTTAGTATATATAGATTGCCGCCAATTTTACGCGAGGTTTGCCTTGATTGTTTTCTCAGGTTTAACAGATTGGACAAGAGGATGATTTATATTTCTGGAGAGAAGCTTTCAAAGTTCATTTTCTTGGAAGAAGATCTAACTTTGTTGACACACTATCCACACCGAAAGAATCAGGGGAGTATTTGTTTTCATTATTTTACCTTATTTTCTTTTACATCTTTTTATTGAACATTGGGGACAATGTTCAACTTAAGTGTAAGGGGAGGGTAAATGATGATACTTTTGAGAATAAAATTATGCTTGAGTTTGTTTGTTCAATAGCAGGTGTGTAATAAAACTAAGAGAAATACTTGTTAGGGCAATTTTAGCGCCAAATTTAAAATTTTTTACAACATTTAGGAGTGAAGCTTTAGCCTTAATGAGCGTCTCATGGATAGGAGTTGTATGACTAGCACAAAAACCGTACCACTCAGAAAAATTTTCTACCAAAATATGTGAGATTCGCCTTTAGATTTGTTAGGAAAAACATTCATTATTAGTGCTTATAAGTGTACCGGTAGTATTTAGATTCTAGAACTTGCGTTAATGATGCATCCCGAGACTGCTAGTGAGACTACATTCGTGTAGTACGATTTACTACATGATAAGAGGCATTAGGATCACCCTTGTCTTAAACCCATATCATAATTACTTGACCATTTAAGTCAATTATTTGACTATAAAGTCAATTAATTTTCCCACACCTTTGCGCTGTACTCATTTTTAGTACACAATACCCCTAGTACAACCCTCCAAGCCTATCTTTTCGTTTCTAACTTTAAGCATTTTACTTAAAGGAAGAATTTGTTTACAATCCACCCCAAATGTGCAACCAAATCGCCTTAGTCTTCCGTGTATGCACTCATCTTTAGTGCATTATTGTTATTTGTTTAAACCCTTAGTTAACTATCTAATTGATTACATGGTTGCTAAGTCGAGTCATATCTTGTACATATTGTTTTGGGACGATTGGGACTCAAGGGTAAAGTACTTGTGTTATGGAGTAATGGGGAAGAGCATTATATATTACCCCCATATGTGCGTTAATCTTAAAAAGTACTCAACGTGTTTTGATTATCTTAATTCGAGTCATTAGAATAGTTGATTGTAAAGTATGTAAAAGTTCAAGTGTAAGGGGAATGCAAATCCCCTATGATGTATTATTTTGGATGGTGGGGTAAAAGTGCATGCAAAAAAAAAAAAAAAAAAAAAAAATCGAAAAAATAAAGAAAAAAAAAGTAGAAAAAAAAGAAAAAGGGAAAAACATACGGACTACCATCCCGTTTCATTCAATGTTTGTTTTATGTTTTTGTTATTTTTGATTTATTAGCTTAAGTCGAGTCGAGTATTGGCTTAGCAACGCCATATTATACATGTAATTAACCAAGATGATTAACTCGCCACCAGAAAATATTGCCTTTATCCAACAAAACCGTGTTTATCATATCCCTACACCTCATGTTATAACCCTTTAAAAGACCTCTTTGATAGTTTATCCTAGGTGCTTACACCAAGTGGTGGAGGTTTGATCCTTTCCCAAGCCTATGGTAATCTATTTGCTATAACAGGTAGTGAGAGATGTTTTCCATTTCCCTATTGTGATATATACTTTATTACACACGAGAGACGTGCATATCTAAACACTATTTGTGAGGTGCTAGTGTATAACCTCCATGCTTGTTTTTGGTTTTAAGTGGAACGATTATTTTTTGTAATTACTTTTATCTTAGTGTTAAATGACCCATAACTTGTATTTTGATTAGAATAAAAGCGCATTTGCTTGAGGACAAGCAAATCTCAAGTGTAAGGGTATTTGATAAAGGGCAAATGACAAAAAAATACATCGAACTTGACACTTTTTGTGATTGTGTGTAGCCAACTATTTTTTTCTTATTGAGTGTACTGAACTTTCAAATTTCGATCATTGTGTGTATATATCACAAAATACACATAATGATCGAAATTTAAAAGTTCAGTACACACAATAAGAAAAAAATAGTTGGCTACACACAATCACAAAAAGTGTCAAGTTTAATGCATTTTTTTGTCACTTGCCCTTTGATAAAGCGAAAAGTGTACCGCTTTTGGGGGTCATTTAAGCCCGAATTCGTAATTATTTGATCAATTATTGGCCTAAATCATTCCTTTTATCATTTTAAGTACTTTTGAGAGGAAATTTACAAACGGAAGCATTTTGGACGTTTTTGGAGCGAAAAAGTGAAGAAAACGACAAAGTCTCAAAATCCTTGCTGGAAACAGTACCTGACGGCCTCAAGGCAATGCAAGTGACGGCGTCAAGAGTGGCAAAAGAGGTGGATGTGGAAAATACACATGATGGCCCAGAACATTTTCAAGGCAATTTGGCCTGACGACGTCACCAAGGCCATCAGGGTCAAAACACATGTGACGGCCCAGAGTAATATTACACATGACGGCGTCAAAAGTGGATCTAGGCAATACGAATTTTATCTTGGCGGCAAGTTGACAGCATCACAAGCTAAAACGTGATGCCGTCAAGGTGTAAAATCTATATATAGTTTTCTAATTTTCATTCATTAAGTGTGGAACTTTTGGAGAGCTTCTTTGTGAAAACCCTAGACGAATTTTCTGTAATAATAAGGGTTTCAACCCTTGTTCCATCCATGTTCAATTGAAGATATGTTTTCCAATAATCATACGATATGTCTATGTGTTGTGTGATTCTATCTTATGCTTTTCTTCTTTTTAACATGCTAGGCTAGGTTTTTATTGTGTTTGCTTAGATATAATGAAACCTAGATGTTGATTATTGGTTGATGGTTTGTTTATAGTTGTTGTGGATGATTGTATTCGATTTTAGGCTTAAGAAAACTGGCAGACTTCCAATTGGTAACTTGCTTGAACGTCTTAAGAAACATGATTGGAGGTGTACTACGATTTATGGTTGTATTTAATGCATGAGCGAATTCTAGTGATCCCATGTTAGGAGCTTTTAGTCGGATCGACATAGGAGTGAAGTAGGAGCTTATAGAGTTAGGGAATTTCGTACACGGCCCTACAACTAGCATTAAGGAATATAACCCGTCATCCATGCAATTGTAACAAGCTAATCAACCGGTAAAAGATATCTAGGGAGTAGTGAAATCTAAGTAAACACATTTTCTCTTATTATTGTTTACACCACAAATTAGTTTTAGTTTATTTTATTTTATTTTGATTGCATCTTTAGTTAATTTGGTTAGTTGACTAGCAACTAATTCCGCCCACTCCTTCAAAACCCGAGATTTTACTTGCTTTTATAAAAATATAAAAATACAAAAAGAATCATCCATCACCTTTAGACCTAGTTTAGTAGACTTTTTAATCCTAGCGAACACTATTCCTGAGTTGAACGATCAATCCCCCGGTACTTGTCACTATACTATACTACAACTAACATGTACACTGCCTGGTGGAGATTGCAAGATTCTCAAGATTCCTTGAGAGGTAAAACCTTTTGCGAGGGTGCAATTCCACGCATCAAGGTTTTTCATCCAACGGTTCACTTGGTTGAAACCGTGGTTGTTGTTGAGTTTCCATTTGATCAACAGTGTCAAAAAGTGGCAATGGTGGTGGATTTGATGATCTAGGCGGTAGGTCTTCTAAAGTTTACATAAATGGATGTGGTGATGTTGGTGGTGTTTTGAAAAGTTCCATAGGTGTGAATTTTGGTGATTGAGGTGATGGAGTTTTTGATGGTTGACTTGGTGCCGAAGGTGGTGTTGGATCACTTGGTATTATAGTTGGTGGAGGAGTGGTGATTATGTTAGCATTGCAAGGTTTTGGAGATGGTCTTGGAGTAGCAAGGTTTAGAAAGTTTGTATCATTGATGGGTGATGAAATGTTGAGGGATGAATCACTTGATGATGATGAGCTTAGTTGGATGGTTTTGTTGAAGAAACATGGTTTTACGCTAATTCTAGCGGTTCTCCTAATAGGCCTAGATGATTTGGATGAGGTGTTGGATTTAGTCATTGCAAGACTTTGGTAGGCTTAGAATTATAAGGTTGATAGAAGTGATGGTGATGGTGTGAATTTGATGTGTGAATGTTGGTCAATTTATAGGAAGAACATGGTATGGAAATTGGTGTTTGGATTTGATGTTGATCCATACATTTTTGGAGGTTCCTAATCATTTGGAAGAGTTCCAAGAAGTTGTTAAATCATTGGAAGTCAATCGAATGGATTTGGATGGAGTGAAAGACTAAGTGAAGAAGTAAATGCTATGTGATCATAGAGGATACAGGTTGTCAGGTTGTTCCACGAATTTGGAGGAACCAAAGGAAAGGTTCCTTCCTTGTAACAGAAAGGTTCCTTGGGTTAGTTTAACCAAATTTGAAATTTTGGCGGGAATGATGATCCTATTGTTTAAAGTGTACTAAGAGAGCTCAAGAATTAGTGATAAATACTAATAGCATGTAGGAAGCAAGTTTGGAACCTAAGGATTACTAGAAAAATACAAAAAATTCAAAGATTAAAATTTGCTGTAGGACTGGAGGAACCAAACGATAACACGGGCGGAACCAAATTTTGGGTTCCGCCGTGTCCGCTGGGAAAAACTTGGCGAAATCAAGTTTTTGAACGGACGGAACCAAAAATTAGGTTCCGCCGATTCCGTGGAAGCTCAGAATCGAGACAGAACAGTTTTCACGGCTTCGTGTTTTTTCCGAATTCCAAAATTTTTCTTAAAACTTAAGTAATCAATTTTTTGTAGTTAGAAGATACAAAAATTGCAGGCAGTAACATGCTTACCTATAGAGTTTACGAGAGGGATCCTAGCATTCACATTTTAAGCCGAAAATTAAAAATGGCATAGTACTAAGGAGTTATCCCCTCCAAATATTGTTAGTACACACATAATCCACAGACATAGTATCATCCTACAACATCTTAAAAACATAAAATAACATTGTTTTAATCACCAAATTGTTCAAATGCACCCTTGTGCCAAACACCCTCTTAACACTCTCATTTCTTGTTCACCTTCTTGTAGATCTTCCTAAGGTATCTCCCAAAGCATTTCTACATCCCTTTGGTTTGCTTGAACTCCTCCGACTCATTCAGTATAGATGGAAGTTGTGAGAGGTATTCAAGAGGTGGGAGCCTAGAGTTGGGTAAATTATCGTCTTCACTCATGGATGATGATGATGATGATGATGAAGTAGGAGGGTGAGGACATTTTCCTTTGGCTTTATAAACTCTCTCATCTCTTAATGGCACAAAGGTGTGTGGAATGATAGGATAATCTAGGCGACGACCTCTAAAACTTGGAGGAATGGGTTCGCAAAACCTAAAGAGACGGGTGAGAAGCATCCCGTATAGAAGAGCAGTGGTACCTTGTACCGAGATGTTTGCCATCCTTTTGACAATGTAGTAAGCTAAGTTGAAGGTTTGGCAGGTGGATACACTAAAGACCATGTAGGAGAGCCAAGTGTTGATATGGTCCCTATTGCCTAAAGTACTAATGACATTGGCCCTAATGATCTCCTCCCATTTCAAGAATTATGGTCTAAACTCATTAAGCTCCATTCCAAACGGGTCTTTTGAAACTTCCTCTCCTTCTCGGGTTCTCCTAGTATGAGAAGTCCTAATAAAAAGGTGGTCACGAATAGCTTCTTTGCTCACTAGAGGGGTATCATAAGGATGAATACGGTCATGGATTGAGTCAAGAGTTGAAAGTGGCCATTTGTCAGTATAAAGACATGTGCCCCTATTTGGAACACGGAGCACTTGAGCAAATTGATCTAAGGTGATTTCAAAGTCATTTTGGTTGATTGAAAAGTTTAATGACATGAGACCTTCATCATCCATGCTAAGGGTCATGAAAGCATAGAATTCTAGGATGAAACGAGGACAAATTGGCTCATCTAAGTCTAAGAGATAATCAAAGTTGATAAAGGAGAGTTCTTCCCTAATGTTGGTTCCAGCAAGGAAAGTAGGATCAATGGTTCTACCCTCATGGACATAATGCTTCTCAAGGTTCTTAAAGATTTCTACGTGTGCCGTGGTTAGCCCTTTGGTCTTATGGTGTTTTGGTAGGTATTTGGTGGTGTCTTTGTGATCATAGAAGGTTGCGGGAGGCATGATGAACCTAGAAACATAATTTTCACATTTTAGTTTATGTAAATAACGGTTTAAGTGTCAAAATTCTAGTGTGTGCCTATATGAAAACAATATGGAGTTGTGGTTATCTCGACTCATTTTAATGCTCAAAATGGTTTTACTTACGCAAATTTTGTGTAAATTTTGAGATAATCCAAATGCTCCTAGTTCAATGTAGCTACGGTTGAATGTACCCAAAAATACATATTAGTTATGTATTCCCTTTAGCATTCAAGAGACATAATGCAAGTGATGTTTTAAACATAACGTTTTTATTTTGTATTATCAATGAAAAAATATTTTTCCTAAATGTGAGAAGGTTTTTAAAATTTTGACATGGGGTGTTTGGTATAATGTGATAATGTTTTACAAGATGCAATTCCTAACTAATGGAAAACACAATTAGTTTTGTTTATGACAAATGCACTTCATGATTTCCTAAGTTAATGCATAACCCCAAGTTTTTAGTTTTTGTGCATAAATAGAATTTCCTAGACACAGATCAGGAGAGTAATTGAGGTTAGAATACTTACAATGATGATAGGAATAAAGAGTGACTGAGTTAGAACCCTAATTTTCGTGTGAGAATGGATATGGAAGTGAATAGTAACTATTTTTGGTGAGTGGTATAGAGTATGGGACTTTATAGTTTAATATATAAAAAGGGAACCTGTGCAGGCGTCTGACGGATTGGACGGAACCAAACAGAGGGATCCGCCCTTTGTGTGTCTTGGTTCCGCCAGTCCTGCAGATGTATAAACAAGGATTGTTTGTTTTGAATTTCTACGATTTTATTTAACGTTTAAACTTTGAAGTAGGTTCCATAAGTCCTAGTCCTAGTCTAAGAAGATTAAATGGTTCACGTTTAAGGGGTTTTGTAAGAATATCGGCAATGTTGTCTTCGGAGGATACTTTCTCGATGGAGATGTTTCCTTTTTGAACATTGTCACGAAGGAAATGATGACAGATTTCTATATGTTTGGTACGAGCATGTTGGACTGGATTTTTACTCAGGTCGATAGCTCCTTTGTTGTCGCAAAGGATATATATGTCTTTAATTATAATTTTGTAGTCCACGAGCGCTTGCTTCATCCAAAGAGCTTGTTGACATGATTTTCCAGACGATACGTATTTGGCTTCAGTTGTTGAGATTGCGAGGGCCGTTTGCTTCTTGGAGAACCATGAGGTGAGACAATGTCCAACAAAAGTACAAATACCACTTGTACTTTTTCTATCAACATAGTCACCGGCATGATCCGAGTCGGCATACACTATGCTTTCTACACCCGTTCCTTTGGGATACCACAATCCTAGATGTGTAGTGCCTTTGATGTACCTAAAAATTCTTTTTACGGCTTCAAGATGGATTGTTTTGGGATCTTCTTGAAAACGAGCACATAGATAAACACTAAACATAATGTCGGGTCTACTAGCCGCGAGATAAAGTAGACTACCAATCATACCCCTATATTTAGTGTTATTTACGGATTCACTTTCCTCATCCTTTGTGAGTTTGGTTTCCGAGGACATAGGCGTTTTGATAGGTTTTGAATCTTCTAGACCAAATTTCTTAAGCATGTCTTTTATGTATTTAGATTGGTTAAAGAATATCTCATCTTCTAATTGTTTAATTTGAAGTCCTAAGAAAAAGTTGAGTTCTCCTATCATACTCATCTCAAACTTGTCATGCATGATTTTAGAGAAATCATCGCATAGCTCTTGACAAGTTGATCCGAATGTTATGTCATCAACATAAATTTGAACTATGATAATGTGTGATTCTTTCTTCTTAGTGAAGAGAGTGTTGTCAACTAGGCCCATGGTGTACTTATGGTCAACTAGGAAGGTTTTAAGTCGATCATACCATGATTTTGGAGCTTGCTTAAGTCCGTATAAAGCCTTTTTAAGTTTGTAAACGTTATTAGGTTTTTCAAAGTCGGTAAAGCCCGGTGGTTGAGTGACTCCTCCCAAACCAACCTCACAAATTGACCAAGGATGGTCAACAAGTCAAGCCTAAGTGGGAGTAGTGATCAATTTATGATCCGGTGTAAGCACAGTGTTTTCACGGGTCGTTATGTCCTGACGAGATTGAAATTATATTTTGGAAAACATTTGAGTGATTCAGTGATTGGGAAAGTAACCAGATAATGATTTGGATTGATTTATACTACTGGAAATGATTTAAATTAAGCTAAGTGAACAGTTTTAGGATCTAAACCTTGATAGATCTCGAGCCAATAGATCGTTAGCCTATTAATGTAATCACTAGTAAGACTAAATAGATAATCTCTGTGAGCTTGTAGTTATTGCGGAATATAAAAACAAACTGTATACTAAACTTTGATCCTCTATAGATCAATATTCTTTTACTAACAATGTTATGAAAACTCGTACATAATACAATGACCTAGGGTTCCTTATATACTAGTGGAAACCCTAATCTCTTCAACAAGAAACGTATATTCATAAAAGTCTAGAAGATATACTAAAGATCTTATCTATAAATAACTAATGTTTATCCACAGATTAACTACATCCGCAGTATCACTATGCGTCAGCAGGAACCAGTCGTCAGCAGAAACAACTTTAATCTTCCACAGGAACCTGTCAGCAGTATCCGTCAGTAGTATAAATCCTGACTTCAATAATTCCTTACAATCCTCCCCTAATCTTGAAGTTGACATGGTTAACTCCAAGATTCTTGATAGATCTTCAATAGCACAAATAAGAGGATTGAGGATGAACTTCAGTAGCAAAGAATCTTCATAAGTAGAATCTCTATGATCAACAAAAACTTGAAAAACTCCATTCTTTGCAGCAACACATGACCAAATGTACATCAAAACATATTAGTTTCATACTATTCTCTTCACATCCAGGTGTGAAAACTCTTGTGAGAGGTGAATCATTGAAAATAATGGATTTGATGTCTCTTTACCAATAGCCATCACTACTGGAGTAGCCAAGTGTTTTCAGTTAACTAACTATGGTACTCTGATGACCAAATAATATGATTTTTAGCAAATCATCAGCTATAAACGGATTTGAGATGTCTTTACCTGTGGCTGTTTGCTCAGGACTAGTCAATTATTTGATGAAAAATCATCTTGGTCAACTGAATACCATATATGGTTTTCCACTGCCTTTACCACAAGCCATACTCTTGTGGGCTAGCCAATTATTGGGAATCTATAAAGGAAAAATCCATGGTCAATTGACAACCATTTCAACTCTCAGCTGTGAAGCATGGGTGAGTTGAGTACCCAATAGTTTTTAGCAAACTATTACAGCTATCAACAAATTTGATGTGTCTTTACCAAAGCTGTACCCTTTGGACTAGCCAACTTTTTGATGGAATTGTCAACATCAGGTAAGTTGATAACCAGAAAAGGTGTGATAAGAATCAGCACCAAACCTGCAAACAACATACACAAAACTATACAAATCTGTTAGTTTTTTTTTTTTTTTTTTTTTTTTTTTTTTTTTTTTTTAATACTAAATAAAAGAAAAGAAAGAAAATATACAACAAAATACCATACCAATACCATATCATTGCAGATATGTGTCCATTTGAATACCATGCTTAGTTTTCAGTTCCTGCTTAACCAAGATACTTCTCCTGATAAACCTAATCAATTGTTCAGCAAGATGCATATCATTCTCAATCATATCCATAGGAATAGTGAGTTTTGCCTCCAGCATGAGATTTATCACTTCAATGGTAATTGGATATAAGACATCTGCCCAGTAATATAAGGTCTTGCCAGTGGTAGTGATAATCATATGAACATTAGGAAGAGGAAAGAATTTCCAATAATCAACCACCCATGTCTTCTATCCTTTCCACACTTGAAACTTAACACCAGTATCATCAAGATGAGAATCACAAAGAATTTGTAAATCTCCGAGCAAATACATTCCAATCCCTTCAGGTTGATGAGTTTGATAATAAGAGACAACCCAGCCATAGATAGAAAGAATATCTTGCCTATCCACCATGTGTAATATTTGACTAAGAAAAGTAAATGTTTTGGTAGAACCATCTTGTCTATGAATGACATTTACTTGTCCTTGAGCAAGTGAAGAATCAACAAGTTCCCATTTAACAACTTTTTCCCAAACAATAGGATCCAGCCCATCATCAGAATCGTAGTCAATGAATGTACTGTCCTCTAATGATGCATCCTTAGAAGCCTTCCTCTTTTTAGCAACAGTTTTCTTCTAGATCCAGAAGTAGAAGGAAGTGATGGACCATCAGCAGTTTCTTCTTTAGGAACTTGTCTTGCAGCATCAGTAGGAACTTGTTCTGAAGCTTCAATAGGAACATCTACTGAAGCATCAGCAGTTTCTTCTATAGGAGCATCTGCTGAAGCATCATGAGAGACATCTGGTTGAGCTTCAGTAGAATCAGGGTGAGAAGCTTCAGTAGGAACAGACTCTGGAACAACATCTGAATGAGCAGCATCAGTAGAATCATCCACCTGAGTTAGCACCGAAGGAGAGTGTATTTTCTCCTGAGCACCAAATGATGACTCAGTGGGTTCAGTAGGCTGATCAGCAGAATCATCAAGCCTAGTTCTCTTAGCAACAGGCCTATCCAAAAGTCTGCCACGCTTCTCTAACACATCTTGGACATTAATACCAGAGGAATGAAGATTAGAAATTATTTTGTCATATTAGTAAGTGAGCTGAGAATCCGAAAAGCCCCAAACTTTCTTTTGAGTCCATCCTGACCCAAACATAGAACACCCTTGATTCTTGACAAAATTCCTCATATATTTCTTAATTTCTGCTTTTGTCCAAGGTCTTTCCCTTAGCTCTTTAGCCTTTCTCTCCTCCTCTTCTTGTCTCTGCAACTTACCTCTTTCAACCATCATCTTAGCAAAATCAGTGGCCTGATAATTGACTCCAAGCACAGATTCAGCCAAAGTAGGCTTAGTAGCAGCTTGTTTAGCCAAATTTTCCCATTGCTCTGCAGATAGACTCTTAGCAATTTCATCTAGTTCCCTTTGTCTTTCAGCAGGTAGAGTACTAGTAATTGGAGGTCCCATTCTATCCAAATCAGCCTGTATTTTCCTAGCAAGTTCTTCTGATGCTTTCATATCCAACTGAATCTTTGTTGCTGCAGCATCCTTTTTAGCTTGCCAGTGTGCAGCAACAAGCTCACTAAGCTTCTCATTAGCAAGTTCCTCTTTTGACTTCTCTCTGGAAGGAATGTCCTGGTCAACCATAATGGACTTTCCTTTATCTTTCTGAGTTGAAGCAACCTCAGGAGGAACAGACTGCTTATTAGTAGAAACAGCAGGGCACTCAACTTATATATCTGCTGATGTATCATTAGTAACCACTTCTGGCATAGAATAAGGAAATACTTCCTTCCTAGAAGCATCAACAGAAGTCTTATCAGCAGAATGCTTTCTCCTGACATAAATTACTCTTGTATCAGTAGCATCCTTCTGAACACTATCTAGTGTGGTTGTAGCAAGAAGTTCAAGTCCTTCCAAATCAATTGTGTCAGATGCTTTTGTAGACTCATCATCTAAGGCACACACATCACCTTTTCTCTTCCTGTTCTTAAGCTTAACCTCCAACTTCTTGACTCTTGTAATGAGAGTAGAACAGCTCCTCCAAGATTCTTTTTGGTGTGATTCAGATCCTTTTCCAACTTGTCCACCTTTTTCACATACCTGTTCACTAAAAGAGACAAAGAAGTGAGAGTAACAGGACCTTCAGTTCCACCAACAGGGATATCTATGGCATTGGAAGCATCATTGGTCCTATGAGTAGAATGATCTAAGTCTACATCTACATCAACATCATCCTCAAAGTTAGGTCTCAAGGGACTAGGTGTTGGAAGTCCTGCATACTGTGGAGAATGTACAGGTTGGTCAGGGCCTAAGTCCTCAGTGAGCACATGCTCAGGAGAAGTATTAGCCATGGGTGAAGGTATAGGTGTGGGTGGCCTAGGAGAGGGTGGTGGTTGAACATCAGTAGCAACTGATGCACTGGCATCAGTAGCAACTTCAGTCCTGTCAGGGGAATCCTCTGGTGCTGGAGCATCAGTAGGATCCTGACCACCAGCAGCTGCATCAGCAGCTACTCCATCAGGAGCATTACCAATAGGCAACATAGTAGGGAGTAAAGGTTTGTGTTCTCCTGTATAGTTGGTTTTCATTTGAGCAAATAGCTTCCTTGATAAACCCTTAACATGCAAATAGGTAGGGTCAGTGGTCTGAATACCTAAAATAATTTGAAGAAACCTAGGATACATTAAATATTTAAGTTTGGTATCCTTAAAATTACCAAGCATTTCATCAAATATATACTCAGAAAAGTTAAAGGTTCTTCCCTGAGAAAGACACACAATGGCAAGTGCAATGTCTGTTGAAAATTGATCCCATCCACCAGACTTAGAACTCATACATTGAAGCAAAGTGTGTGTCAAAAATCTCCATTTAGGGCAAAACAAATTCTTGTACCACACTTTCCCATCACCACTATATCCGACAGCCTGAAGACCAGCAAGTATCTCTTCCTTAGCCAATTCGCGCACCCCACCTTCATCATCCAATTGTAGTTGAGTTCTGACCAATGACTCAGTGACAACACATTCTTCCCCATCTACCATAGCAACAATCTCTGTTGGTCCATTATCAACAGACCTCGTCTTTGCCATTCACCAAAATTGTGTAACCAGAGATTCATGAATAACATTAGGGTATTGGGTTAAGGCATAATGAATCTTAGATCTTTGGAGAAATTCCATCATTCCCACATAGTGATCATCACCCTTACCACGACCTAGAAAAGCATGCTTGTTATGATCACCTTTGAAAAGTAGTGCAACCATTGATTGATAAGAAGAAATTAGGGTTGGGAGTGCTGAATAATGTTGAAATGGTTTTTTAAATTTTATAACAAGAGGGAATCAGTTATTTAGGAGTGGGATTTGCACGTCGAGGTTAATTATGGTAAGTTACCAAACGTGGAGTGTAATTGGCATAAATTATGGAAACCAATCTTTGACCAATAATCGACTTTAAAATATCCCAATTAAACTGACTCTTCAGCAGAAACCAAGTCAAACGGCAGAAACTAGATGGTCAATCCGCAGAAATCAATCAAATTTTGACTACGATCAACCATTCATTAAACAGCAGCATCCGCATAATCAATCAGCAGAATCACAACTTCAGTGGTAACCAAATATCTTTGAAAATCTCTTTATTCAAATTTCGATTCACTCTTAATTATCTATAAACTACCTCGCATTTATGGTAATAAATACACACGGTTTGGATGGTCTTATAAATATAGGATAATGATTCCCAAATATCACTACACAACTTGAACAATACAAATCCCTAATTACAAATCCACCAAGCAATTAAGAACCATGGCATCCAATCCGAGTATCATCAACCTTGCTTCTGACTCATCTGATTCATCAGAGACACTAACATCTCCATCACCACTCAGAATGCCAACCCTCCCACGGGGTCTAACAAAAGAGCAAGCCAAAAAGAAGCGACATGATGTACCTACTCCAAGTTCATCATCATCATCAGAGGATCTTCCACCATATCCATCTGAAATTGATGATCCTGAATACCAGAGAGAGATGGAGAGACAGTGGAATGCATTGGAGAGGGCAAACAGAGTCCCCAATCCTAATGAGTCTCCCTTCATCTTCACTTCTTCTGATGAAGATGATGATGAGAGTGATGCACTCTACAACCCTACAACACCTGAGAAGCCCCAATCCTCTCGTCCAAAGCGACCATCAAGAGTAAGAAGGTCAAATCCACCATTGCCAAAGACAAGGAAAGTGGTGATTGGGTTGCCTTGTCCCCAACAACAAGGAGTCTTCAACAACAACAAAGGCAAGGAGAAGATAGCTGAAGGCAAGGGAAAGAGCAAAGTAGAATAGGAAGTGTAGGATTGATAGGCTTGTTTTGCTTGTATGAATCTTTCAATCTTATTCCTGTTTGTACTTCTGAAGATTCAATAAACATGTTGCCTTGTTTGTCTTTATTTGATTGTTATTCTTCTGAAAAATTTGCATTCCCCTGAACAAAATAATCTATTAAAAACCATCAGGAGGAACAAACTTAAGAATAAAGTTGGTGTTATCAGCAGCAATTGGTCAAACCCAAGTGACTTTCATCCATAGAATCCACATAAATGGACAACTTGCACAATTAGTAATTGCCATTGACTCAACTACCTCCCATTAACTTGCATTTACTCATATTAATCCCAAATCAAGTATATATAAAGAAGTCTTCAAGGCATAAGCTACTCACAACTCAATAGTACACTAATACCAACACACCAAAGTCTTCCTAAACACACCAATCATGAAATCAAACCCCAAAATTATTGATATTTCCTCTGATTCTTCTTCTGATTCCACCTTTGATATTCCCCAAATACAAAGAGCATACTACTATCTTAGTGAAGGACCATCAGAGTTTTGTCCATCTCCATCCTCATCAGAAGAAACAGAGGAAGCTCCAACTCCTCTTGCTGTTGTTGTCCCTTATTTTACTCCTGTCACAACATTCCTTACTAGTGAGATGGAAAGGGTTTGTGCTGATATGAGGAAAATCTCTGACCCTGAAGAGCCACAGTCCTCTCAAAGGAACAAGGGTCCACTGAAGGTTGTCCTTGGACTTGCTGCTCCCAAGCTCTAGAACAAAGACATGCAATCCAGAGGGGTCCACAAGGATGCCTGACCCCAAGGACATGGGAAAAGGGAAGAGGAAGATGGAATAGGATTTTGGGCTGTTGAAGGTGGTAGTGTTGTGGTTTTGGAATGTTGCAGGTTGTTAAGTTGTTAGTTTGTGTCTGTTGTAATCCTAATGTTTGGTGGTTATGATGATGTACTTCCAGTATCTCAATAATAAAAGAACTTTTTATTTTGTCTTTTACATCTTTTTCCACTGATATAAGTTGTGTAGATCTTTGTTCATCAGCAGGAACATAACCTGCAAACCAAACATTCAAACATAACACAAAAGGCAACCATAATGATATACAGAGTTAGTAAGAAACCTGCAAAACAAAGTTAGTAAACATAATGATATACATAATATACAACATGTATAATCCTCCCTCGAGGCATATGCCTCCCCTGAGGCTTATGCCTCCCCTCAAACATAGCATTCAAGGGTTGACCATCCTAATGTTGACAACTAAGTGATTAAACCTAGGTCCATCAAAAGCCTTTGTTAATAAATCAGCCACATTATCATCAGTATGAATTTTAAGCACTTGAATTAGATGGTTCTCATTTGCATCTCTTATAAAATGGTGCCTAATTTCAATATGTTTAGTTCTTTGATGAAAAACAGTATTTTTAACAATAGAAATAGTACTTTGATTATCAATGTACATTTTAGTGTTCATGAAGTTAAACCCATAAACCAACATTTGATTCTGAACCCAAAGTACCTGACCACAACCGTTGGCTGCAGCAACATATTCTGCTTCAGTAGTAGAAGTAGCCACAATGGTTTGTTTCTTGCACTGCCAAGAGATGAGTCTTCTACCAAGAAATTGACAACCTCCTGTTATGGATTTCCTATCCAAATTAGCTCCTGCATAATCACTATCACTATATGCTTCCAACACAAATGGTGATTCCCTTAGGTACCAAAGGCCTAACTTGGGTTGGCCTTTGATGTACTTGAAAATATTCTTCACTGCATTGAGGTGGGAAGTCAATGGAGTGACTTGATGTCTTGAGCAAGCACTGATAGCAAAGGTAATATCAGGCCTAGAAGCTATGAGATACATGAGTGATACAATCATGGATCTATAGAGGTGAACATTTACAGTCTCATCTTGTTCATTTGGATTTTTAAGCTTGGGTGGTTCATATGGAGTAGTGGCAGTCCTCAAAAGTTCAAAGTCAAACTTCTTCAGGATGTCCTTAACATATTTTTCCTGATGGATAAAAATCCCTTCAGGTTGTTGTTTGACTTGTAACCCTAAGAAAAAGGTTAATTCCCCCATTGCACTCATCTGAAATTCACCTTTCATCAAATCTTCAAATTCCCTGCACCATGCTTCCTTTGTGGAGCCAAAACTAATATCATCCACATAGACCTGTACTAGAATGATGTCCCTGGAGTTTTTCTTAATAAAGAGGGTCCTGTCAATTGCTCCTCTTCTGTAGCCATGCTCCAAAAGAAATGTAGACAATCTAGCATACCATGCTCTTGGTGCTTGGTGAAGTCCATAAAGTGCCTTGACAACTTTGTACACCTTCTTAGGATGCTGGGGGTCTTCAAAGCCTTGTGGTTGAGTGACATAGACCTCCTCTTCAATCTTGCCATAGAGGAAGGCACTCTTGACATCCATCTGATATACCTTAAACCCCATGTAGGAGGTAAATGCTAAAAATAATCTAATTGCCTCAACCCTAGCAACAGGTGCAAAGACTTCAGTGTAGTCAATCCCTTCTTCTTGTCTGAAACCTTGAGCCACCAATCTTGCTTTATTTCTGACTACAATACCTCTTGCATCCCTCTTGCATTTTAATGTCCACTTGATTCCAATAGTAATATTCCCTGCAGAAAGATCAACAAGGATCCATACATCTTGATTCTTGAAATGTTGCATCTCTTCCAGCATAGCTTCAACCCAACTAGGTTCACTCAAAGCCTGTTTTGATGCTTGTTGGTTCAACTTGGGACAAGAAACAAGCAGACAGATAATGCTCCTGATCTGTTTGATTGTCTCTCTTCTGAGTAGATACATATGTTAGAAATGCACATTGCCCAAACTTGGTATTTGTAATGGCACTCCTGGTGAGAACCATATCATTTGGATCACCAAGTATATTATCTTGTGGATGAATGGTGTTGATCCTTTTAGTAGCAACAGGATTAACTTCAATGGAGGTATCAAGATTGGTTAGTGTAGGAGCAAAGTCTTCATCATAAGAAGCTAATTGAAAAATGCCATCACTTTGTTCAACATTAGCAAGATCTGAGGGAATGGGAAACCTGCCATAAGGTTCATATAAGCTTGTGGATGTTTCAGTGGAAACAGGTACTGCAGCAGAATTACCTTCAGCAGAATTGACAGCAGCTTCATCAGCAGATTCATCAGCAGAAATAGATTGATTGCTGATATCAATAGCAGCTTGTTTCAAGAGTGCTTCAGTGTCTTGAGCAAATTCAAGACCAAGTCTTTTAGCTTCCTCAGCAGCTGCATGTTCTTGCTTTTTGAGTCTGGCAAGATCTTCTACATAGGTTGAGTTTTCCACATCATCAGCAGTTTTGGCATCAGAGGCTTCTTTGTTAGGAGGACCTGCTATATGAATAGGTAGAGAAGATACAACAATAGTGGGTGCATCACATTCTGAATCACTGTCTGAGTCATCTTTTAGGGTACCTGCACTGTTAGTAGGTGACACTTGTATACCTGTAGAGGGGTTAGTCTTATGTCTTGTATATCCCAAATAATCTGTTAAGTAATCAAGGTCAAAATACCATTCATGACCTTTTCCCTGAACATTTTCATTATCCTCTAGAAATTTCAGGTTAAGAGTCTCTTCTATCTTCTTTGCAGCCAAGTTACATACCCTGTAGGCCTTGCTATGAGCTGAGTAACCAACAATATACCCTTCAGCAGCTTTTGCTTCAAATTTGCCTAATTGATCACATGTGTTTAGAATAGTCACTTGACATCCAAAAGGTTTCAAGTATTCAATGGTAGGTTTCTTCCCTGTCAAAAGCTCATAGGGTGTCTTATTATGAGGTTTAGTAATCAACACCCTATTCAACACATAACAAGCAGTGCCAACTTCTTCAGTCCAAAACATGGTGGGAAGTTTAGAGTCAGCAAGCATAGATCTTACAGCCTCTATAAGGGTTCTATTCTTCCTTTCTGCAACTCCATTCTGTTGTGGAGTCCTAGGAGTGCTATAGTCTCTTTTAATACCCTTTAACCCACAAAGTTCAATAAGATTAGCATTTTTGAACTCTGTCCCATTGTCACACCTTATACCTTTAATCTTCTTGTTTAGTTGGTTTTCAATGAGAGCCATAAATTCTTTAAGTGCCTGAAAGGTTTGATCTTTAGTCACCAAAAAGAATGTCCAACTAAATCTACTGAAAGCATCAATGATTACCAAACAGAAGTACTTATGGTCAATACTCCTGATGGATGTTGGACCAAAAAGATCCATATGAAGTAGCTGCAATGGTTTTGAGATTGTGCTCACAGCAGTAATGGCCTTATAGGAAGCTTTGTGTTGCTTACCCTTGTTACATGCAACACAATTGTGTTCATTAGTGAATATCTTGGAAGGAAGTCCATGAACAAGTCTATCTTTAGCAAGCTTGTTGATAACTTTGAAATTAACATGTGTCATCCTTCTGTGCCATTTAGTAGATTCATCTACGGATGCTTTAGCCACCAAGCATGCTAGATCACCTTCTGGCTTGACATCATTCAAGTCGAATGTGTAAAGATTATGATTTCTTGGAACCTTTAGCAATACATGACTGGCATCAGGTATTTTGAAATCAGGTGAAAGAATGAGATAGCCCTTTTCAGTGAAAAGCACATGAAGCTTTTTGTCACAGATTTGTGAAACTGAGAACAAATTGAATCCTTGAAGTTCCTTCACATAGTAGACATTCTCAAAATCCACCTTTGGAGTTCTAATGGTTCCTTTACCAGTGATTCTTCCTACTCCACTTCTAAATCTCACTATACCTCCATTAAAAGGCACAAAATCATGTAGCTTCTCCTGATTCCCAGACATGCTTCTTGAACAACCACTATCAACAATACCTAAGTCTTTATTAAGAAGAGGATGTTCCCACAACAAAAAAAGTTAATATACAACAACATGAATATATGGAAAGACTTAAGTCATGAATGACTTGAGCCTGCCCTGTGGATCATTATTATGTAGCTAAGAAGATGAGTTAGATCCACAATTGTTCCTGGAATCCCTGTAGTTATATGGCCTTTTAAATGTCCAAGAACAATCTGCTGAGGACTTTTCAGCAAAATCCCAATTAGCCCTTCCCAAAAACATTGGGTCATTATATCCATACCAATGATTAAATCCAGAAAATGGTCTTGACACATGGGTAAGGATCCAGTGAGAAGAAACCTTAAAATGAGAAGAATGAGAAATAACTATAACTGCATATTTGAGATGCATCGACTTGAATTAGATGCATCTCTATTCATTTAGATGCATCACAATTAGTTTCGAAAGTGATTTTGAAGTGAAAACGATGCAAAGTAGTACTAGCAACAAATTTGACCCGCAGAGGACGAAAAATACATAGGATTCGTCTAACTTGACAAAATACATATAATATATGTATATGCATCTAATTTTTAGCTAGAAAATATATTATGATGCATCTAAAAGATTAGAAATGCATCTAATTAAAATTAACGCCTCTTTAATGTGTAGTTATAATTATTTCTCATCCTTCTTATTTTAAAAATTCTTCTCATTTGATCCTTAGTCCTTGACACATATCTATTTCTATTGGTATTCATATATCTATTAGCAGAAACAGACCTATCAGAAGGAACAAACCAATCAGCAGGAATAGAGTTCATTCTGCTGATGGTGTAATGTGCCTGTGGAACTAATGAGGGTTTGGAACAAGTATTTATCCACTTTTGTCTAGGTCTATTATTGACAATAGAAACACCCATCCTCTTATCATGAAAATCACAATCCTTAATCAAATGCACTTTGCTACCACAAACAAAACACTTCTTCTTCTTAGAAGATTTATTAAATCCAAAATATGTCTTATTAAACACAGAATTATTCAAAGAAACACCAGAAATAGAATTGTTTTGCAAATACTGAAAGGAATTGTTTTCAAAAGAAGTAAATAACAAGTCTTCAGAAGAGGCTGTCTTAAAAAGAACTTCATCATCAGCAACTTCAGAGTCCACAGACTTGTAAGATGACTTGTCAGAAAGCTTTATTGAGGACTTGGGTGAGTCTGACTTGGTCTTGGAATCACAGCTGGCATAACTAGAGGTCTCTGAGGCCTTGTCCCTGAAAGAACAAGAGACATATGTATTAGAATCATTACTAGATATACTTCTAGAGTCAGAGGAGTCATTGATCCTAATGCCAGTGTGTTCCTTTGATTCTGGTAAGTCCAACTTATGGGATGTAGGCTTAGGGGTTCCTATGGTGGTGGGAGAGTCAGAGTTAGATGTACAAGTAAGGTTTGGCAAGTCTTCAAACTTTTTGCCAAACAGATGGTGTGAACCATCAAAGTCAGAGGTTTTGGTGGTAGGCATAAATACACCTCTAATAGGTCCTGGTACAGCTTGCATCTCACCTTCCTTTAAATATTTTACAGGAACAGAGTAATTATTACTTTTCTTATCTAAATAGTGATTTGCTTCTGGACCAACATATTTCTTAAACCCTAGACCTATTTCAGATGTTACAGACTTACTACCATAGAGCAAACTAGATAATTTATCACCTGAAACTAGCCACTCTTTATGCCTAGCTACTTCTTTATCCAATTTCTCTTGCAAAACATCTTTCTCAGACTCAATCCTAGCTTTTTCTTTTTCAGAAAACTTTAATTCATTGCTAGTATTCTCTAAATCTCTATTTAAAACTCTTATCTTTTCCTCATAGGCCAATTGATTTTGTTGAAACCACACTTTTTGTTGTTCTAATGTTTTAAGAGCTTCTTTGTAAGTTTGAGCTTCAACAAAACAAGTATTATATTTTGGTTTCATCTCATCATAAGCTTCTTTAAGAGTTTTATATTTAGAATCACAATCACAAACACAAGTAGATACCCGAGGAGATATTCCCATGAAGGCAAAGTTAGCATCACAACTAGCCATGCAGGAGACTTGAGGAGAACTGCTTGTTGCATCTTCAGAGTCATGCTCATTTCAGTCAACACCAGCATCTATAGCAGTTACCAAGGCTTTTGATTCTCCAGCCTCCACCTCTTTCTTCTTGTATGCTGAATATCTGGTATTAGCTTCACCCTTCTTGGTCGTGCACTCTCTTGCAAAATGGCCAATTTCTCCACAAGCATAGCACTTTACTTTTCTTCTGTCAAAACGAGTTGCATCTTTACCATTAACATTGAGCTTTCTACCAACCTTTTGCTCAAATATTCTGACCTTGAGTGAGATCATTGCCATTTGCCACTTTAAGTCCAATTCTTCTAAAGCAAGTTCATCAATTTGCTCAAAATCTTCATAAGCTAATTGTTGCTGTTTATCAACTTCAGCAACAAATGAATGAAGTACATCTTCCATCACATTACTAATCTTTGGATGAGTTATTGGATTAGCATTTGAAAAAGACAATGTGGTAATGGGAAGACTTTGACTGGGAGTGGATGGACTTGAGTAAGTATGTGGCATGTAGTTTGAGTTAGAGATGATAAATGCAGGTTGTGAAGGAGATGCTGCATATGGAGAGTGTCCCTTGATGTCGCCTTCCAAAGCTCTGAGTTTGTTGTACAAGTCATCAAATGTGAGATAGTCCAGGCCTCCTTTGGTTTTCAATGATATACTAACCTGAGACCATGAGGGAGGTAAGGCTCTTAGAAACCTGGAATTCACCTCCTCATTGTCAGGTCTGGCTAAAAGCTGATTCAAGTGACTAAGTATCTTCTGAAACCTATCATAGCCTTTGTGGAGACCCTCTTCTTCAGTTATTCTGAATTCTTGGAATTCTTGTTTCAACATACTCTTTCTCATCCTTTTAGATTCTTCATTGCCCTCGAATCTAGTTTTTATGGCCCACCAGATTTCTCTAGGATCAGTCATGGAATGAAAATCTCCCATGTGGTCATCAGGGATTGCTTGAAGCAAAATAGTTCTTGCTTTGTACAGCAAGGATTTCTTCAGCAGAAACAGGTTCCATAATCTTAATGTTGCCATTAGCATCTTTTGTTTGCTTTTTAGGACGGCAACCATTGAGAATCACATTCCAGAGGTTATAGTCAACACTTGCAATCCAGTTTTGCATCTTCATAGCTCAGATCTCATACTCGTCCTTCCTGAGAAAGGGTAGCTTGGCATTGCTGTTTGAGAAAGCAACCTGTTGTAGTTACTGAGTGAGAGAGCTGGTTTCTGTGAGAGTGACATGATGCGTGGGAATCGCAACAGGCTTTACCTCTCGAGGGATCTCGAGAAGCTTACAACCCCCACCAGGCAGTGTACCTGATCGTTGTAGTATAGTATAATGACAAGTACCCGGGGATTGATCGTTCAGCTTAGGAATAGTGTCGCTAGGATTAGAAAGCCTAATTACCAGTTCTAAAGGTGAGGGATGATTATTTTTGTGTTTTTATATTTTTTAGAAAGCAATTAAAATATCGGTTTTTGGAAGAGTGGGCGGAATTAGTTGCTATTCAACTAACCCAAAACTAAGATGCAATTAAAATAAAATACTAAAAATATAAATAAACTAATTATACTAAAGTTGTGAGCAGTAATTGGAGAAAATGTGTTTACTTAGATTTCATTACTTCCTGAATATCTTTTACACGTTAATTACTTGTTATAATTGTATGGATGACGGATTGTATTCCTTAATACCATTCATGGGGTGGCATACATAACTCCCCAATTTTATGAGCTCTTATCTCCTCCTACACCATGCCCAGCACAACTATAGGGATTGTAAACAGTGGCTCATGCATTAAATACAACCAATAAAGACCTAGTACGCCCCGGTTCATGTTTCTTAAGACGTTTAAGCATGTTACCATTTGGAGATCTGCCAGTTTTCTTAAGCCTAACATATAAAATCATTCATCCAAGACAAGAATAAACAAGTAATTAACACATAATCAATATCTAGGTTTCATTAGATCTAAGCAAACACAAAGGAGATCTAGCCTAGCATAATGGAATTGAGACAAGAACAAGATATAGACAACCAACACATAGACATATTGATTGAATTAGAAGAACACTTATCTCAATTACAATGCAAGGTCTCAAGGGTTTAGAACCCTTGAAAAACCTGTAAAAGTTGCACCAAAATCGTCTTTAGGGTTTCTCCAAAACTTCTCTTTTTAATGTGAAAAACTAGAAAACTATATATAGGAAAATCGGGGTGACGGCGTCAAGAACAAGGGTGTGACGCCATCATCTCGCCGCCAAATACTTCCTCGGACGGCCTTGATCTACTTCTGACGGCCTGCGTGACGCCGTCATCAACTACGGATTTTTATTCTTAGGGTTTTGACGCCGTCATGACTTTACTCTTGACGCCTTCATGAACTACGGATTTTAATTCTTGAGGTTTGACGCCGTCATGACTTTACTCTTGACGCCTTCATGTACTGTTCCAGCATGGAAAATTGAGACTTTGCCGTTTTCTTCACTTTTATGCTCCAAAAACGTCCAAAATGGCTTCTTTTCCAGAATTCACTCTCCAAGTACCTAAAATCACAAAAGGAACGATTTAGGGCAATATTTGATCAAATAAATTCGGATTCGGGCTTAAATGACCCCCTAAAAACGGATCATTTTTCGCCTCATCATATACCCTTACACTTGAGATTTGCTTGTCCTCAAGCAAATGCGCTTTTATTCTACTCAAAAGACAAGTTAGGGGTCATTTAACACTAATATAAAAGTAATTACAACAAATAATCGTTCCACTAAAGACCAATAGACAAGCACGGAGGTCATACACTAGCACCTCACAAATAGTGTTTAGATACTCACATCTCTCGGGTGTAATAAAGTAAAATAACATTATGGAAATGGAAGATATCTCTCACTACCTGTCATAGCAAAATAGATTACCATAGGCTTGGGAAAGGATCAAACCTCCACCACATGGCGTAAGCACCTAGGATAAACTATCAAAGAGGTCTTTTAAAGGGTTGTAACGTTAGGTATAGGGATATGAATTACACGGTTTTGTTGGATAAAGGAAGTTTTACTGGTGGCGAGTTAACAATCTTGGTCAATTACATGAACAATATGGCGTTGCTAAGCCAAGACTAGACTCGACTTAAGCTAATAAATGAAAAATAACCAAAACATAAAATGAACATAGAATGAAACGGGATGGTAGTCCGTATGTTTTTTCTCTTTTCTCTCTTTTTTTTCTATTTTTATTTTATTTTATTTTTCTTTTTCTTGATTTTTTCGATTTTTTTTTTTTTTTTTTTTTTTTTTTTTTTTTTTTTGCATACACTCTTACCCTACCATCCAAAATAATACATCATAGGGGATGAGAATTCCCCTTACACTTGAATCTTTACATACTTTACAATAAACTAAACTAATGACTCGAATTAAGAAAATCAAAACACTTGGAGCACTTTTAAGATTAACGTACATATGGGGGGTAATAAATGATGTTCTTCCCCATTACTCCATAAAATAAGTACTTACCCATGAGTCCCAATCGTCCCAAAACAATATGTACAAGGATATGACTCGACTTAGCAACCATGTAATCAATTAGAAAGTTAACTTAAGGTTTAACAAATAACAATAATGCACTAAAAATGAGCGCATACACGGAAGGCTAAGGCGATTTGGGTGTACATTTAAGTGGGGTGTAACAAATTCTTCCTTTAAGTAAAATGCTTAAAGTTAGAAACGAAAGGATAGGCTCGGAGGGGTGTACTAGGGGTTTCGTGTACTAAAAATGAGTACAACGCTAAGGGTGTGGGAAAAATTAGTTGACTTAACTAGCCAAGTAATATGACTTAAATGGTCAAGTAATTATAATACGGGTTTAACACAAGGGTGATCCTAATGCCTCTTATCATGTAGTAAATCCTACCACACGAATGTAGTCTCACTAGCGGTCTCGGGATGCATCACTAACGCAAGTTCTAGAATCTAAATGCTACCGGTACACTCATAAGCACCAATAGTAAATGCTTTTCCTACCTCACAATTTTGGGTGGAAAATTTTTCTGAATATACGGTTATGTGCTAGTCATACAATCTCCTATCCATGAGACGCTTGCTATGGCTAAAGTTTCACTCCTAAATGTTGTAAAAAATTTTAAATTTGGCGCTAAAATTGCACTAACAAGTATTTCTCATAGTTTTATTACACATCTACTATTAAACAAAACAAACTCAAGCGAAAGTGCATATGTAAGGTATCATCTTTTTACCCTCCCCTTACACTTAAGATGAACATTGTCCCCAATGTTCAAGTAAAGAATGTAAAAGTGAAAAAGTAAAGAGAATGAAATCAAATACTCCCCTGATTCGCTCGGTATGGATTATAAGTGGCCAGGTTAAATCTTCCTCCAAGAAAATGAACAATCAAAGCTTCCCTTCTAGAATATAAATCATCTTCTTATCATACATAACCTGTAAATCCTGACAAAAATAGACAAGACAACCTCACGTAAAATCGGCGGCATCCTATATAAGTTACTAAATCCTAGAAAACAAAGTAAGATATAATGCTTGTGGAATGAAGTTTGCAGATCTCCTGGAGATTATAAAACTTAATAATTCACAAAAACCATAAGACACCGTTAGAAAAACAAAACCGGTAAAATTTCCAGATTTTAACTCCTGACGCCGTCAAGAGTAAACCTCTGACGCCATCAGAATGGACCTGCAGAAATTCTTATGTTAAGTTTCCGGAAAATTTCTGGAAAAACTTGGTTCCACTTCCTGGAAAATCCTGCAAAACTTCATTATGACTCAATACAAGCATTTGACTCTAACAAATACGAATATACATGCTCATTTAATATTGTGGAGAATCATGATCGGTTTGTTTCTTAAAAACATATTTGGGGTTTCCCCTTACACTTATCTTTTGCCAAAATACTTTTAGGTTGGAGTTAAGACTAGGCCAAAACAACATAGTAAAGTATTTCCACATTTTAATTGAGAAACATGATCAACCAACAATAAAAATAAAACATGCATACGGAAGCAAATAACAATCAAACAAACAAAATCACACAAAACATGGGTTGCCTCCCAAGAAGCGCTTTTCTTTATTTACGAGTCTTTTAGCTAGACTCAAGGTCATGGGTTACTACGTGATTTCATCATTGGTTCCACTTTCTAGGTCGTCTTCTAAACTAGTATCGCTTTCATAGTGCCAGTACTTCGGATCTTCAAACTCGAAAATATCTTGTCGATACTTAGAACCAAGCTTACTAACATTCTTAAAGAATCCACATGATAAATCAGAAATATTTCTACACCCTCTCCTAACTTCTTCATCACACAAGTTAAGTTGGGAGCTCATCATATCAAGCCCGTCACAATCTATTTCCTTAATGTCTTTTCTCTTGTATGGCGTTTGGTATGAAATCCTCCTAATCCCATCAGTGAAGGTCATGATTCCGTTCAAGTCATCCACTATCAAATTAGTGATTTCACAAAATGGTGCTCCAAAGACGACTTGTGATAACCTAGGGTCGACATAGTCCTCTATGCTATCCACAATCGTGAATTCCATAGAGAATGCCATATTTCCTACGAATACCTGGATTTCATGATCCTTACCAACCACTTTCTCTCCTTTGTAAATCATTCCCCATCTGCAGATATTGTTGTAATGGAACAGGGACATAACATTCTTAGGAATGAATATGTTGATGTAGACGTTATCAAAATGCTTGTGACCGATCATGCATGGAATTTTGAGATTACTCGAATCACGCCTCCTTATCTTCCCCGACTCTCCATTCCTGGACCCGAATCGATTCCCCTCAAGGGAAGGACGATATTCGTATACCTCTTCATTTCCCCCACGAAAAATTATCTTCCTAACACCATTGATGAGTACTACACTACCATCTTTCTCATCAAGGATTGCTCCCGATTCATTGATAAATGGTATCCCAAGGACAAGGTTGGTTAACGTTTGATTGGTGAGAGGGTCCACGTCATCAACCACGGTGAGGTCAGTATTGTAAACAAGCTCTCCAATCCTAATTGATAAATTTTCTACTACTCTCTCACACGCAATGTGCTCAGGGAAGGTTTTGTGGTATAGGGAAAGGGGGATTATGTTGGCTGGGAAGCTAGGATCTATATGACTATCGGTTAAGAGCTTTTCCTTAATGGTACAGGGGATCTTGAAAACTTTAGGGTTACTTTCCTTAGTCTGATTGCTACCCACACTCATAACATCCTCCATTTTTCTCTCGGCTTCTTCTATAATAGATTTACCCAAAATGGTTGGATCTCTCTCATGCTCTTCCGATTTCTCTTTCCCTTCATCCGGTTTGCCGGATTCTTGCGCGGTGTATTGCTCGGGTGAGTCGGTAGGTTTCCTTGCCGAAGCATGGTCAACCCTTGAGGTCTCATCTTTCGTTGTCTGACTGAATTTGTTAGTTTGTTGTTGGGTTGGGTTGGATGTTGAAGCAGATATTGTGGTGATGGTGTTTACGAAGTGGATTGGTCCAGGGGAGTTGACAGGTTCTTTTTCGTTAGGAGATAGATGTTTGAATAACTTGCTAGGGCTTTTTATTTTTACAGGGGAGGCTGGTGGGCTCATGACGGTAGCAGATTTAACCTCATCAACGTGAATGGGCTTATTATCAATATGCTCTTTGATAGCAGTCAACAGATTACAAATCTTGTTGTTTACATCAGCCTGCTGTTGTTTAAATTTGGCCTCGAGCGTAGCGAGCTGTAGTTCTTGAGATAGAATGAATTTTTTTAAAGTATCTTCACAGCTTTGCCTAGGAATGCCTTGTGATGGAAAATGCTCGGACCAGGTGAGTGGTGAGGAGTCATTGAAGGATACGCTTCGCGTTTGGTACCCTCTAAAATTAGGTTTATCCTTCCATGCCTCATAGGCTTCAGCAGAAGTTCGAGGACCCTAACCTACGTGTGATGATGTGAATTCGTTATAAGCACGTTTTGGAAGTTCCATGCAGTTATGGGTCTCATGAGGGCCATTGCATAGTTTGCATGTAGAAGCGATTCTGCTTACTTGGCTTGAAGGTTTATGAGCTTTGTAAGACTTCATGAGAGACTTGACTCGACCTTCAAGTTCCATGATCCTACGGTCGGGAGTGCTAGAGTTGTTCGAAGACAAAGATATTGCCTTGACCGTTTTGTTCAAGTCACAGGGATCGTTCCAACTTTCGTTGTCATAGAGAGCAAGATCTTCTATGAGTTCCCATGATTGTTCCGCACTAAGATCACGTAGCTTACCACTGGCCGATTGGTCAATGGTTCGCCTCGTGGAGATGTCGATATGGTCATAAAAGATTTGGACTTGGAGCCAAAGATCTATGCCATGATGAGGGACTTTTTGGAGTAAGTCCTTGAAACGAGTCCATGCTTCATAAAGAGATTCATTTTGACGTTGTTGGAACATCAAGATGTCATTCCTAAGCTTAGTAGTTCTCCCCGGTGGGAAAAATTGAGCAAGGAAACGAGTGGTGAGATCATCCCATGTGGTGATGGATCCCGCGGGTAAACGCTCAAGCCATTGACTAGCTTGATCCCGTAGAGAGAATTGGAATAGGCGTAAACGGGTAGTCTCTCTAGTTTCAACACCTAGGTCTATGGAATCTACGATTTTGAGAAAGTCCTTAAGATGTTGGTTTGGATCTTCGGAACGAAGTCCATGGAATGCACATCCGCTTTGCACCAACCGGATGGTGTCGGATCGCAAGGGGGTCACATTGGCTCCGGTGAGCTCAATGGTGTTTCGGTAGACTTGGTGGCTAGGTCGGGAATACTCTCCTAAGGTTCGGGGCCTAAGGGGTTCTAGTGGTGGGTTTTGTTGTGGTGGGATGACGGGTTCAAAGATGTTACCACCTTTCATGATGTCGGATGGTAAAGAGTTACGAACAAAGGCACGAAGAAATAAGATAGACTAAAGAAGACCTAAAAAATAAAAAATAAAATCTTACTAGAAAGGAATCTAGCAAGTAGACCTAATAAAAAGAAATTCTAACCTAGACAATAACTATTCCCCGGGCTGCGGCGCCAAAAACTTGATGCGTGGGAATCGCAACAGGCTTTACCTCTCGAGGGATCTCGAGAAGCTTACAACCCCCACCAGGCAGTGTACCTGATCGTTGTAGTATAGTATAGTGACAAGTACCGGGGGATTGATCGTTCAGCTTAGGAATAGTGTCGCTAGGATTAGAAAGCCTAATTACTAGTTCTAAAGGTGAGGGATGATTATTTTTGTATTTTTTTATATTTTTTAGAAAGCAATTAAAATATCGGTTTTTGGAAGAGTGGGCGGAATTAGTTGCTATTCAACTAACCCAAAACTAAGATGCAATCAAAATAAAATACTAAAAATATAAATAAACTAATTATACTAAAGTTGTGAGCAGTAATTGGAGAAAATGTGTTTACTTAGATTTCATTACTCCCTAGATATCTTTTACACGTTAATTACTTGTTATAATTATGTGGATGACGGATTGTATTCCTTAATACCATTCATGGGGTGGCATACATAACTCCCCAATTCTATGAGCTCTTATCTCCTCCTACACCATGCCCAGCACAACTATAGGGATTGTAAACAGTGGCTCATGCATTAAATACAACCAATAAAGACCTAGTACGCCTCAGTTCATGTTTCTTAAGACGTTCAAGCATGTTACCATTTGGAGATCTGCCAGTTTTCTTAAGCCTAACATATAAAATCATTCATCGAAGACAAGAATAAACAAGTAATCAACACATAATCAATATCTAGGTTTCATTAGATCTAAGCAAACACAAAGGAGATCTAGCCTAGCATAATGGAATTGAGACAAGAACAAGATATAGACAACCAACACATAGACATATTGATTGAATTAGAAGAACACTTATCTCAATTACAATGCAAGGTCTCAAGGGTTTGGAACCCTTGAAAAACCTGTAAAAGTTGCACCAAAATCGTCTTTAGGGTTTCTCCAAAACTTCTCTTTTCAATGTGAAAAACTAGAAAACTATATATAGGAAAATCGGGGTGACGGCGTCAAGAACAAGGGTGTGACGCCGTCATCTCGCCGCCAAATACTTCCTCGGACGGCGTTGATCTACTTCTGACGGCCTGCGTGACGCCGTCATCAACTACGGATTTTTATTCTTAGGGTTTTGACGCCGTCATGACTTTACTCTTGACGCCTTCATGAACTACGGATTTTAATTCTTGAGGTTTGACGCCGTCATGAATTTACTCTTGACGCCTTCATGTACTGTTCCAGCATGGAAAATTGAGACTTTGCCGTTTTCTTCACTTTTATGCTCCAAAAACGTCCAAAATGGCTTCTTTTCCAGAATTCACTCTCCAAGTACCTAAAATCACAAAAGGAACGATTTAGGGCAATATTTGATCAAATAAATTCAGATTCGAGCTTAAATGACCCCCTAAAAATGGATCATTTTTTGCCTCATCATGACATCAGTGGATGAAGATGGTTTGTCTCCCATTGGTTCTAAGTGAAAAGTTATTTGAGGGTGGTTAGGTTACAGAGAGTATCTCGTGGCTCTGATACCACTTGTAGGATCTAAACCTTGATAGATCTCGAGCCAATAGATCGTTAGCCTACTAATGTAATCACTTGTAAGACTAAATAGATAATCTCTGTGAGCTTGTAGTTATTGCGGAATATAAAAACAAACTGTATACTAAACTTTGATCCTCTATAGATCAATATTCTTTTACTAACAATTTTATGAAAACTCGTACATAATACAATGACCTATGGTTCCTTATATACTAGTGAAAACCCTAATCTCTTTTACAAGAAACGTATATTCATAAAAGTCTAGAAGATATACTAAAGATTTTATCTATAAATAACTAATATTTATCCACGGATTAACTACATCCGCAGTATCACTATGCGTCAGCAGGAACCAGTCGTCAGCAGAAACAACTTTAATCTTTCGTAGGAACCTGTCAGCAGTATAAATTCTGACTTCAATAATTCCTTACAACAGTACTAAAAATTACAGGAAACAGATACGTAATTCTAAAACGTAAACCAAATTTAAATAAACGTAGCTGCGTACAGAGAAAAAGGTGAGTTTTTAGCAAAAATAAACTAGAAGGGGTGAAAATGACTTTTTTACAAACTTAATATTAAAAGAAAATTTTATAAAAAAGAAAATTATTTTTTTGATTATTTTATTAATTAATATTAATAAGAAAAAACTATTTGATAATTAATTAAAACTAATTTAAATTATGAAAAATACTAAAATTACTTAGAAAATTTGAAAATTTTTACAAAACTAATTAACCATTACAGGAATCCTAAAAAATTATAAAAAGTTTATAAAAATTATAAATAAGCTAATTTAAATATTATTTACCTAATTATTATTTAAAACCTATTTAAACTAATTTAATTATAAAACTACTAAATGAACAGTGAAAATAATCAAAATTTTTATAAAATTACTTTATGAATTATAAAACCTAGGAAAAATATAAAAAGGTACTATTGCTTATAAATAGGCAGAAAGGAAATTTTGTTTTGGTTTTTTTTTTAATTAAAACTAATTAAATTTAAATCAATTATTATAAATACTAAATCTACTCAAAAAATTATGAAAATTTTTCTAAAACTATTTTTATATATTAGGAACATAAGAAAAATATAAAATTAAAAATTGCTTTTTGAAAAAGCAAAAAAAAAATAAGCCAAATGGCTTAAATCGAAGCTATCATTTATTTTGTATTTTTGATTTTCCGATTTTTCTTTTACACAAATATTTTAATACTGAAAATGAGTTACTTTTATGAAAAAAACTTTTTTGATGCTTAAAAATGAGCTGTGTGCAAGCTATTTAGCTTAACAGATGGTCTAATAAGCTAAAAATGGATTTTTAAGTGGATTAAGCTACAAACAAGCTACACAGGACACAATAAGCTATAACCACATGAGATACATACAAATTAAGCTAAAACTACTAAATAAGCACTCTGAATAAGGAGAAAAGGCAAAATAAGCAATACCAAAACCACACAGACCAAATAGCCCAAAATGGGCTAATTGGAGCCCTATGTGGGGCCCACATGATTAACCAGGGGTCTAAAATGAAAGTTGATCCTAAAAGCTAACTAGGAGTGCTTTCCAAAAAGCCAATATGCAGACCCTGGGGTCCACTAATAAGCCAAAGAGAGGTTTGGGAAAAGTGGTGAGTGATTCCTGCTGATGAATCAACAAAAATGGTCAGGGCAACTATAGGGAAGAAATAAGCTAAGGGCAAGGCTACTAAAGTCCTAGATAAGCACTGAACTAATGAAATGGACTAATAAGCTATCCAAAAAGCTAAGGTTTAGGGGTTGGGGTCCACAAACAAGCTCAGGGTGAGCTTATGAAAATTAGGTTAATTCCTTGAGACAGGGGAGGCACCTGCCCTGCAAGCCTAAATAAGCCAATGAATAAGCTACTAGAAAAAATTATGAAAATAATCTAAAGTGGGGATTCACTAGATTAGCTGACAAACTTAAACTTCCAAAAAGCTCAAAGCTTAATCTTGAAAACTAAAATCATGAAAAATCTTGCAAATTTGGGATTTCCTAAGAACTATGCAATTTGACTTTTTATAATAATGGGCTTGGTTTGACTTTTGTGAGGTTTGATCCTAATCTAATGACTGTTTATGTTATTTTAAGCAATAAGGAGACTAACTTAAGCTGTATTAATAACTAATGCAAAGATTTGATGAGAAATTAGACTTAAATACCTAACAGTGAACTATTATGAAGATTATAAATGAGATTTTGACTATTTTGTGAATAACACTGGTTTTAAATGATTGATGTGCAACTAATATACCTAGTGTGACATGTATTACACACAAACAACCACAGTAACAGCCTGGAACACAGGATGTCCAGCTAATCCAAACAACCTGATAAGAAAATGTTTTTGAGGTTTTTAAAACTAATGGATAATAAGGACTATGAAACTGATTTTTAATGATTTATTAAGTTCTAATAAGCTTAAGTTGGCACAAAAACACAAGCTACAACTACTAAAGCCTAAGATTCCAATCTATGCTAAAAAGGCAGTTAAACTAAGTTTATAAGTACAATGAGATCTAATAAACTAGTACTACTTATTAAGCACTATTATGACTAGATTATAATAAATAAGCACAAATACACAGAAATAAGCGATGTTAGGCCTATGAACAGTAAAAAGCTAAAAATAGGAAGAAAACCTTACAAAATCCTTCCTGCCAAATACCATGAACCAAGGACCAGTAACCAATCCTATAGTCTCCCCTAAGACACTAAACCATGGCCATCCAAAATACACCATGCTCCTTGCAATCATCCATCTTCAAACCTATTTTTTTTATTTTTCATCTATTTTTCTATACTTTTTTTGTATTTTTGAGTTTTTATGAGTAACTATGGTTTAAATACTAAACTAGGCTTGTGGAAACTTATAAGTGAGCTTATACAAGCTTATGAAACAGAAAACCATAAGTTGTAGTAGTTTTAGGCTAAAAAGAGAAACTTCAATTAAAATTGCAAAGAGCTAATGAAACTTGAAATTTTGATTAAACAAAGATTGAAGTACAATGAGGAAACTGAATACAAGCCTTGGAAAGCAAATTTAATAACTAAGAACCGAGTTTTAATTAAAACGACATACAATTACTCTAATTAAACTACACACTTCTCTCTTCGGCTTCTTCTTCATTTTATAGGCCAAATTAGGGTTCCCCTTGGTCTTATGAGTCAATCTCACCCTTAATCTCAGCCCTTGGATGATTAAAATGGATCCTAGCTCTCTACGTATTTTTGGCGGGAAAAAGGTTTTTGCAAATTGGGTCTGATAATTTGCAAGAGGGGGTGGCATTAATTGTTTTTATCTTGTTAGGTGCAAGGGGGCTTGGGCGGTGGATGTGATGGTGATGGTGGGGGGAGGTGGATGGGACTTGGTTGCAGTGCAAGTTGGGGAAGAAGGGGAAAAGGGGTCAAGTTTGACCCTGACGTTGACCCTGGCTTATTACTAGTAAAGGGAAAACGGACTTAGGGGGAGTTGGGCTTGTGGTATGGACTGGACTGGTGAGGGTGTTGTGTTTGGTGTTGGACATGGATTTGGGTTTGGTTTATAATAACACAAAGGATCCGTTTGGTTTGTAGAAATAACAAGGACCAATTTTGTAATTTTCCAAAAATTAGAGGGGTGGAATGTGGTACTGTTCCAAAGTAATTACAAGGGTGTAACTTGCCAAGCTTGAATAATATACGGACCACATTTGATATTTTCCATATTTGAAATTTCCAGGGACCAATTATGTCAAAACTTGAAAGTTTAAGGACCATTCTTGTAATTTCTTCAATCTTTTCTTCCAAGGACCAATTGTGATAACTTGTGAATTTCCAAGGATCATTTTTGACTTTTTCTTCCAAAATCTAATGCTCATGGGCCATTTTTGTCAATTTCCAAACTTGAGGGACCATTTCTGCCAATTTTGCAAATTTTTGCTCCAAGGACTATTTTTGGTATTTTGTGATTCCCTAAGGTGTGTTTTGACAATCTGAGCTCAAAAAGTGGTAATTTGCTTTCCCGGCTCTGGCTTTTGACACGTTTTCCAAACTCGTGATCGTTTTTGTCCTTTTTGGCCTGATTTATGCCAATTTATGAAATATCCATTCCTGCGCGATCACAAACACAAAAGTACAATATCTTTGGCATTTACGGTGAGTTTGTGTCTGTTTTGGTCTTAATTTGGCCAGAAAAAGGTGTGTGAATAAGCACACACCATTGAACAACATAAACTTCTTCATTAATAAAACCATTTAAGAATGCACTTTTGACGTCCATTTGAAAAAGTTTGAAGTCATGTGCGCATGCATATGCAAGTAAGATTCAAATTGACTCGAGCCTTGCAACCGGAGCAAAAGTTTCATCGTAGTCAATGCCTTCTTGTTGATTATAACCTTGTGCTACTAGTCTAGCTTTGTTTCTAGACACAACTCCGTTTTCATCCATTTTATTTCGAAAGACCCATTTTGTTTCAAATATAGTTTGATTCTTTGGTTGAGGAACTAGTGTCCAAACATCATTTCTAATAAATTGGTTCAATTCTTCTTGCATAGCTATTACACAAGATTCATCACTTATAGCTTCATTTATATTTTTAGGTTCAATGGTTGATATAAAACAAAAATAGTTACTTTCATTTTGAGCTTTTGATCTTAAGGTTCTTTTGTTAAGTTTACCGTTGACACTATTTAATAGATGACTTTTAGACTCTTTAATATTAACTATTTCTTTATTTAATAGTTCATCTTCCTTGTTGTTTTCTAAATCAATTTGATTAACAACTTGACTTTCAATTAAGTCATCATCTACCAAAGGTGATGTCTTAGAGGGAGGTGGACTTTCGTCGAATATTACGTTCAACGATTTCTCGACTCTTAATGTTTCTTTATTTAGAACAATATAAGCTTTGCTATTTTGTGAATATCCAAGAAATACACCTTCATAAGACTTTGGGTGAAATTTAGTGAGATAATTCTTGGTGTTTAGTATAAAGCATTTACTCCCAAATACTTTAAAGTATCCTAATGTTGGCTTTTTACCTCTATATAATTCATAGGGAGTTTTATCTAAAAATGGTCTAATTGGGACTCGGTTTAAGATATAAACTTTTGTGGAATATTTTGTTCGTTAAGCATTGTTCTACTCATCTCTTGAAGTGTCTGATTTTTACGTTCTACTACACCATTAGATTGAGGAGTGCGAGGAGCCGAGAAATTATGTGTTATACCATTTTTATCACAAAATTCACCAAATTGTATTTCGTTATCAAATTCCCGACCGTGATCCATTCTAATTGACACAATGCAATTTCCTAATTGATTTTGAATTTTCTTACTAAGAATTTCAAATTGTTCGAAAGCTTCATTTTTACTTTTCAAAAATCTTGTCCATGTATAACGTGAATAATCATCAACTATGACCAAAGTGTAGAAGTTGTCTCCATAACTTTGAATAGCAGATGGACCGAACAAATCCATATGCAAAAGTTCTAGACACCTAGATGTAGACACCATATTTTTAGCCTTATGGCTACTATGAACTTGTTTACCAATTTTGCAAGCATCACAAAAGTGTTGGTCGTATTTCAACTTGGGTAGGTTTCTAACTAATTCCTTAGAGGATAGGGATTGAATAAGTCTCATATTAGGGTGACATAAGCGTCTATGCCAAATGGTTGAGGACTCATCTAATGAGGTAAGACAAAGTTTATCTCTAGATGTTTTTATCAATTTTCATGACGTATACGTTGTTCTTAAGAACTCCTTTAGCTATTGTTATACCATCTTTTAGTATCTTACTTTCGTTTTCACTAAAAAGGACTTCATACTTTTTACGGCAAAGTTGGCTAATACTAAGAAGATTAAGTCCTAAGTTGTCAACATGAGCAACATCATCAATAGATAGAGAGTCATGAGAGATAGTACATTTTCCGATGATTTTACTTTTAAGCTTGCTACCAAAAGTAACGTTACCTTCGTCATAGACTTGATATGTTGAGAAAAGACTTTTGTTCCCCGTCACATGTCTTGAGCAACCTCTATCTTTGATCCATTCATTCGGTTCCAAACATACTTTTAAGCAAACCTATTTTATAATAAGCATTCAAACATATGGTCCCCAATATCTCATGGGTCCATTTTGGTTAATCATGCAATTACCTTGATTCATGTAAGGAAATGGTGGATATGGGTTCCAAGACATATAGATTGAACTAGATGTTGTCTAGGTATATTTTGACCCCAGCTATGTGAAAGTAGGGTTGTGTATTTTAGTTGCTTGATGAGGCGAAAAGTGTACCACTTTTAAGGGGTCATTTAAGCCCGAATTCGTGATTATTTGATCAATTATTGCCCTAAATCATTCCTTTTGTCATTTTAGGTACTTTTGAGGAGAAATCTGGAAAAGGAAGCATTTTGGACGTTTTTGGAGCATAAAAGTGAAGAAAATGGCAAAGTCTCAAAATCCTTGCTGGGAACAGTACCTGACGACGTCAAGGCTTCACACATGACGGCGTCAAGAGTGGCAAAAGAGGTGGAAGTGGAAAATACATGTGACGGCCCAGAGCATCTTCAAGGCTATTTGGCCGGATGGTGTCACCAAGGCCGTCAGGGTCAGATTACATGTGACGGCCCAGAGTATATTTACACATGAAGGCGTCAAGACTGGATCTAGGCAATACGAATTTTATATTGGCGGCAAGTTTACGGTGTCAAACCCTACAACGTGACGCCATCAGGATGTATTCTCTATATATATTTTTCCAATTTTTTATTGTAAAAGAGTGGAACATTAGGATGAACTTTACCACAAACCCTAGGTCGAATTTTCATCATATTGTAGGGGTTTCAAACCCTTATTTCATCCATGTTTGAATAAAGATAAGTCTTCCAATAATCATTCAATATGTCTATGTGTTGTTTGATTCTATCTTATGCTTGTCTTTTTTTAACATGCTAGGCTAGGTTTTTATTGTGTTTGCTTCTATCTAGTGAAACCTAGATGTTGATTATTGGTTGATTGTTTGTTTATAATTGTTGTGGATGATTGTATTTGATGTTAGGCTTAAGAAAATTAGCAAACTTCCATTGGTAACTTGCATGAACGTCTTAAGAAACATGATCGGAGGTGTTGATGCGTAGGGATTGCACCAGGCTTTACCTCTCAAGGGATCTTGAGAAGCTTACAACCCCCACCAGGCAGTGTACCAGATCGATGTAGTATAGTATAATGACAAGTACCGGGGGATTGATCGTTCAGCTAGGAATAGTGTCGCTAGGATTAGAAAACCTAATTACTAGTTCTAGAGATGAGAGATGATTCTTTTTGTATTTTTATATTTTTTAGAAAGCAAGTAAATATCTCGGGTTTGAAGGATTTGGGCGGAATTAGTTGCTAGTCAACTAACCCAATACTAAAGATGCAATCAAAATAAAATACTAAAAATGAAAATAAAACTAAATTAAACTAAGGTTGTGAGCAATAAGTGGAGAAATGTGTTTACTTAGATTTCACTACTCCCTAGATATCTTTTACACGTTAATTACTCGTTATAGTTGCGTGGATGGCGGATTGTATTCCTTAATACCATTCATGGGGTGGTGTACTTAACTCCCCAATCCTATTAGTGCCTACTTCACTCCTATGTCGAGCCGGCTAAGAAGCTCCTAACATGGGATCATTAGAATTTACTCATGCATTAAATACAACCAATAAAACCTAGTACACATCGGTTCATGTTTCCTAAGACGTTCAAGCATGTTACCATTTGGAGATCTTCCAGTTTTCTTAAGCCTAACATTGAAATCATTCATCCAATACAACCATAAACAAGTAATCAACACATAATCAACATCTAGGTTTCATTAGATCTAAGCAAACACAAGATAAATCTAGCCTAGCATGGTGGAATCAAGACAAGCACAAGATAAAGACAACCAACATATAAACATATTGATTGAATTAAAAGAATACTTATCTCAATAGCACATGTAAGGGTTCAAGGGTTGAAAACCCTTGAAAAAGCTATAAAATACGTATATGGTTCGGCCTTAGGGTTTCTCCAAACTTGTTCCTCCTAATGAATGAAAATTAGAAAACTATATATAGGTAATAGAGTCTGACGACGTCAAGAACAACCTTGTGACGCCGTCATCTCGCCGCCAAAATAATCCTCGGACTGCCTTGATCTACATCTGATGCCGTCATGTATTCCATTTTTCCAGGCCGTCGCACATTTAACTCTTGACGCTCTTCTTTGTGACGCCTTCATTTCTGTACTGGGTCGTCATGATCTTTACTCTTGACGCCGTCAACTTGTTCCTCTTGACGCCGTCACACACTGTTACAAGCATGGAAAATTAAGTCTTTGGCGTTTTCTTCACTTTTATGCTCTAAAAACGTCCGAATTGCTTCCTTTTCCAGATTTCACTCCCAAAGTACCTAAAATCACAAAAGGAACGATTTAGGGTAATATTTGATCAAATAAATTCAATTCTGGGCTTAAATGACCCCCTAAAAGTGGTTCATTTTTTTCCTCATCATATACCCTTACACTTGAGATTTGCTTGTCCTCAAGCAAATGCGCTTTTATTCTAATAAAAAATACAAGTTAGGGTCATTTAACACTAATATAAAAGTAATTACAACAAATAATCGTTCCACTAAAGACCAAAGACAAGCACGGAGGTCATATACTAGCACCTCACAAATAGTGTTTAGATACTCACATCTCTCGGGTGTAATAAAGTATAAATTACATTATGGCAAAATAGATTACCATAGGCTTGGGAAAGGATCAAACCTCCACCACACGGCGTAAGCACCTAGGATAAACTATTAAAGAGGTCTTTTAAAGGGTTGTATCGTTAGTTGTAGGGATATGAAATACACGGTTTTGTTGGATATAGGCAGTTTCTACTGGTGGCGAGTTAACAATCTTGGTTAATTACATGTACAATATGGCGTTGCTAAGCCAAGACTAGACTCGACTTAAGCTAATAAATGAAAAATAACAAAAATATAAAATAAACATAGAATGAAATGGGATGGTAGTCCGTATGTTTTTTCTCTTTTTCTTTTTCTACTTTTTTTTTCTTTTTCTTGCTTTTTCGATTTTTTTTGATTTTTTTTTTTTTTTTTTTTTTTTTTTTTTTTTGCATACACTCTTACCCTACCATCCAAAATAATTGATTGGGGCTAAACCGTTAGATATTATTGACCAAGGTCAAATAAGTCAAAAACAGGGTCAAACAGCCTAGAGTCACTGCTCCGCGGAATATAGTGGTTTCCCCGGGTCGTTATGTCCCGACAAGGTGTGATGGTTAATAAACGGGTTTGTGATCGGGTGAATCTGGACGGGAAAGGGGTTTGTGAGTGATTAAACTAGGGAATCTACAAAGAAATAGCTTAAACCAGCTATATGAATAAGACTTTGAGATCAGAAAAACCAGAAATGATTTAAACCTAAAAACGTGTACGTTATATTTAAATTTACGTAAACGTACAAAATAAAATGCGAAAACTGAAATTTGAAAATCCCCAGGGGGTGAAAATGACTTTTTTACAAATTTAAACTAAAAAGAAAATTTTAAATGAAAATGAAATTATTAACATGATTATTTTAATATTTAAATACTGTTTAATTAATTAAAACTATTTAAAAAGTAAATTAAACCTAATTTAAATAAACCAAAAATGATAAACACTACAAATTAAACTAAAAACTTGCAAAAATAATTTCTAAAACTTAAAATGAACTTGAAGAAAGTATAAAAATTAAAAAGAAATATTTTTTTCTTTTTATGGATTTTTTATTAATTAAAAACTACTTATATTAATTAAACTAATTAAACTATTTTAAATTACAAATAATACTAAATTAACTTAGAAAATTATAAAAAAATTCCTAAAACTATTTTATAACATATTAAAGCTAGGAAAAATATAAAAACTAGGTCTTGCTTAATAAAAACTAATTATGCTATTTAAAACTTAATTATTAATTAATTACTAATAAAACTAATATTAAATCTAATAAATATCAAATGATAAAATAAAAATCTGAAAAATTGACTAAAAATACTTTAATATAAAAGTTAATTAATAAAAATATAAAAATGCTAAGTACTTAATGAAAATCTAAAAATAAAAAATAAAATTTAAATTATATTAAATAGAAACTATTACTTAAAATTAATTTGACTTTTCTGGATTTTTTTCTTTACAAAACTATTTTATAACCAAAAACAACTAACTTTTATGAAAACAACTTTTTTATAAGTTAAAAATAAGCACTATGGAGCTTAAAAGCTTTGACAGTTGACCACAGTTGACTTTTTTAGCAAATAAGCTCAAATGAGCTTGAGTGGGACCCACAAAGGTTAAAACTGGTATAAATGAGTTAAGGGAACATGGTTAAGCAAGATTAAGCAATTAGGGCCCACTGGATAAGCTATAAGCTTAAAATAAGCACTTGGATTCTTTTGAACCTTAACTGAAAATGGGATAGGATGGAAGGACTGATTCAGGTGGGTCCCAATGGTTCTCAGGTCAACATGATGGTCAAAACATGGAGAGGGGTAGGAGGGGGGTTGAAAGAACCAAGGATAGGGATGTGGGGCCCACTGTGGTGGCTAGAAAACCACCACCAAGTGGTGGTTTTGGACTGGTAGCTGTTGATGCAGGGCAATCAAACAGCCCTGCAGCCCTCTTTGAGGGTTTGTGGGGCCCACACAAAAAATCCCAAAAATAAAAGGAGGTTAGGACATGAAAGTTGAGCTATTACACAACAAGTATAAACAAGTTTCACTGGTTAACTCCTAACACAAAAATCAAATTAAATCTTGCAACTTTTGGAAAAAACTGAGGAGTGCAAATTTGACTTTTTGATGATACTTTGAAAAGTTGACTTATATGAAATTCTGATTGATCCTACATACTAAATAGGTTATAATAAGCTAAGATTAAGATAAGTTAAGCCAAGTGACTGCTTATGTGATGTTATGGTGGTATATGGATCTCAATTCCCTCACAGTTAACTGTGAGGGGAAATCAATATGATTTTTTTGACTTTCTATGAGATAATGACCAATCTGATGGTCAACATGAGCTAGAATGGGCCTAAGTAAGATATTTGAACAATACACAACAACAAATAGCTAATGCACAGTGGTGAAAACCACTGTGCCAAACACTCCTTAATGAAGCAACTGATTTGATTTTGAGAGGGAAATGGCTTATTCAATCCATGAAACTGAACAATTAACCTACACTAACATTAATTGAACCTAAATTAACTAAATTAAGCAACAAATGAAGTGTGTAAATATTGAATGCTATAAAAATGAAAGATGCTTACAATGGCAGTCACATGAGAAATGGAACCAGGGAACCAAACCACAAACCTATACCTCCCTTGAGGTTCTAAAAACCACAATCATCAACAATCAACCAGGCTCCACTGTTCCTTCCTTTCTTACCATGATTTTTGTATTTTTATTTATTTATTTATTTGTATTTTAGAGAATTTTTTTGATAAACTGAGCTACACTAACTAAAAGGCTTGGAAAGCTTTTGAAAACTCATCAATGAGCTTAAATGAACTTGACTTAACACTGAGCAACAACTTTAAACAACATTAAAGGTAACATGGATTTTTAAATGAAAATTGCAAATTCGAATTTTTACTAACAAGATGTGAAATTTAGATTGAAAAAGGTTCATATAACATTAAAAGTACTGAATACAAGTTACTTGAACTGAAAAGAACAACTAAAAATTAAAATTACATTAAAACGTCTAATTAAACTACACTACTCTAAAATTACTCCTTCTTCTGCTCTTTTTCTTTTCTTTTATAGGTCCTGGAAGTCCACAAAGACTTTCCCACTTGCTTTTGAGCCATTGGATGGCTTTATGTTGATCCTGGCCCTTCAAATTAGTTTTGGCGGGAAAACTGAATTGGGATGGTTTTAGTGGTTTAGGTGACGCAGTTGGGGGCATTTAATGAGGAGGGGGTATGTATCAAGGGTTGAAGTGGAGTTGGTGAGGGTTTAGTGGAAAAGGAGGAGGGGGAGGTGAGACAGGTTACTGGAAATGGGGAAGGTGGGGAAGGAGGTGAACAGTAAAACGAGTGTGTTTGTTTGACCAGGTCAACGAAGGAGTTATATTTTTGGGAGTGGGCCAGATTAAGTGGTGATGGGCTGGGGTATTTGGATCAGGCTTTTGGTTTGGGGTGGATTTGTTTTGGGTAAATAACAAAAGGGTGGTTTGGTTTATTTAGTGAAAACAAGGACCAAATGTGTAATTTATGCAAACCAAAGGGACTGATTTTGTAATTTTTGAAAAGTACTCATAAGGACCACTTTTGCCAAACTTTTATAATACAAGGACCCAAGATGCCATAAATGAACATTTTCCACTTTTAAAATTCCCGGGGACCATAATGCAAATTCTCAAAACTTTTCTAATTTTTCACCAAAGGACAAAATATGACAACTTATGATTGTAAAAGGACCTTTGGTCATAATTTTCCATATTTTGAAGTTTTGTCATTTTATGAAAGTTGGGGGACAGAAACTGCCAATTTTGCAAACTTTGTACGTTTTTCATCTGTTTTTGCTCAATTTGCATCTAAAACATATAAAACACAATTTTGAAATATTTTTAGTATTTTGATGCATTTCTGAGTGTTTTTGTATGTTTTGCAGTTCAGATTAGACCAAAAATGATGAGTGTTTGAGCACTCATCAATAATACATCACATGGAATGGAAATTCCCCTTACACTTGAATTTTTACATACTTTACAATAAACTAATCTAATGACTCGAGTTAAGAAAATCAAAACACTTGGAGTACTTTTAAGATTAACGCACATACGGGGGTAATATATGATGTTCTTCCCCATTACTCCATAAAATAAGTACTTTACTCATGAGTCCCAATTGTCTCAAAACAATATGTATAAGGATATGACTCGACTTAGCAACCATGTAATCAATTAGATAGTTAACTTAGGGTTTGACAAATAACAATAATGCACTAAAAATGAGCGCATACACAGAAGGCTAAGGCGATTTGGGTGTACATTTTAGTGGGGTGTAACAAATTCTTCCTTTAAGTAAAATGCTTAAAGTTAGAAATGAAAAGATAGGCTCGGAGGGGTGTACTAGGGGTTTCGTGTACTAAAAATGAGTACAACGCTAAGGTTTGGGAAAAATTAGTTGACTTAACTAGCCAAGTAATATGACTTAAATGGTCAAGTAATTATGATACGGGTTTAACACAAGGGTGATCCTAATGCCTCTTATCATGTAGTAAATCCTACTACATGAATGTAGTCTCACTAGCGGTCTCGGGATGCATCACTAACGCAAGTTCTAGAATCTAAATGCTACCGGTACACTCATAAGCACTAATGGTAAATGCTTTTCCTATCAAATCTAAAGGCGAACCTCACATATTTGGGTGGAAAATTTTTCTGAAAGTACGGTTATGTGCTAGTCATACAATCTACTATCCATAAGACGCTTGCTATGGCTAAAGTTTCACTCCTAAATGTTGTAAAAAAATTTAAATTTGGCCCTAAAATTGCACTAACAAGTATTTCTCATGGTTTTATTACACATCTAGTATTAAACAAACAAACTCAAGCGAAAGTGTATCTGTAAGGTATCATCATTTTACCCTCCCCTTACACTTAGGATGAACATTGCCCCCAATGTTCAAGTAAAGAATGTAAAAGTGAAATAAGTAAAACAAATGAAATCAAATACTCCCCTGATTCGCTCGGTATGGATAAGGTGGCCAGGTTAAATCTTCCTCCAAGAAAATGAACAATCAAAGCTTCCCTTCCAGAATATAAATCATCTTCTTGTCATACATAACCTGTAAATCCTGAGAAAACAAACAAGACAACCTCACATAAAATCGGTGGCAATCTACATAAGTTACTAAATCCTAGAAAACAAAATAAGGTATAATGCTTGTGGAATGAAGTTTGCAGATTTCCTGGAGATTATAAAACTTAATAATTCAACAAAAACTTTAAAACTCCGTTAGAAAAACAAAACTGGTAAAATTTCCAGATTTTTACACGTGACGCCGTCAAGAGTAAGCTCATGATGCCGTCAGAAGTGACCTGCAGAAATTTTTATGTGAAGTTTCCGGAAAATTTCTGGAAAAACTTGGTCCTACTTCCTGGAAAATCCTGCAAAACTTCATTATGACTCGATACAAGCATTTGACTCTAACAAATACGAATATACATGTTCACTTAATATTGTGGAGAATCATGATCAGTTTGTTTCTTAAAAACATATTTGGGGTTTCCCCTTCCACTTATCTTTTGCAAAAATACCTTTAGGTGGAGTTAAGACTAGGCCAAAACAACAAAGTAAAGTATTTCCACTTTTTAGTTTAGAAACATGATCTACCAACAATAAAAATAAAGCATGCATACGGAAGCAAATAACAAACAAACAAAATAAAATCACACAAAGCATGGGTTGCCTCCCAAGAAGCGCTTCTTTATTTATGAGTCTTGTAGCTAGACTCAAGGTCACGGGTTACTATGTGCCCTCATCGTTGGTTTCACTCTCTAGGTCATCTTCTAAGCCAGTTTTGTATTTCGGACCTAGTTGCAAGCATTCTTTGTAGAAACCAAGCATCCTATTCTTCACATACTCAACTCCTCTACGTCTATCCTCATCATTCCTATAATAAGCCACTTGCTTGTGTTCCTTTTCTATATTAGAGAGAAGGCGGTATTGCTCAATTTTGTAGGGCATTTGGTTGGCAATCTCATCATTCTCTTCCTTGAATCTAACTATCCCTAAAGTCGGATCATAACTCATCCTAGTGGCCTCAATAAATGGTTTTCCGAATATTATTTGGCTTAGGCAATCATCTATCACCGGACGAGTGTCTTCCACTATCATAAAATCGATCTCATAAGTGAAATTACCTATAATCACATGCAATCCCTTCACTCTCCCTACAAAATTACTTATCAAATTCCTATTGGGCATCATCCTAAAATCAAGTTGTTTCTTCATCACCCAATTGTAATAAGTCCTAGTCATGATGTTTACAAGAGATCTAGGATCGATGTAAGCTTTCCATATATGCATATGCCCGATATTGCATGGTATGTTAATGTTAGAGGGTCTCCCATTTTGATAAGGGGTGTGCCAAGGATATATGGTCTCTCGGGACTATTGAATAAATCCTTATGGTATTCCCGTTCTTCCTTGGTGGGCAACTTATCAAAGTGCTTTTCTATAGTTTCTACTCCCTCTAACTCCTCTCACTTTTTAACCTCAACTTCCCTACTTTCATCCCTAGTCTCGGTTTCTACTCCAACTTCATCCTTGTCACTTTCTTCTATCTCCTTATCTATTGGCTTAATGGTGACAACATTGACAAAGTGGACATGTTTAGATGATGAGGGGTCCTTAATTTGGATTCCGTTATTGGTGTCCCTAGTGTCCTTCCTAGGTGTGGTTAACGCTTGGTTGTTGAGGGCTTTCAACAAGTTATCTATCTTGTTGGTCATCTCTGTTTGTTGTTGGTTGAATTCGGTTTCGAACCTAGCTATGCGAGCTTCTTGAGATGCCATGAACTTAGACATCAATCCTTCAAGATTGTTGGTACTACCATAGTTGTTAGAAGGACTGTTGTTGAAAGTATGGTTGGAGGGTGGACTGTTTGGTTGGTAATGATGAGGCGGATTGGAAGAAGTAGGTTGATTTTGTTTCCACCTAAGGTTTGAGTGATTTTTCCAAGAGGAGTTGTATGAATCACCGTAAGGGTTTGGATCGGGTTTGAAAGTGTACCACTTATCTCCCGCTTCGTCGGTACGCGAGGATGCGTAGTCCGCAAAAGCTGTTCCGGGGAGTTCCACACAATCACGAGTGTCATGGGGACCACTACATAATTCGCATGATTGATTTTGTTCACTTGGCTTGAAGGCTTAGGTGCTTCGTAGGATTTCATGAGAAACTTGACTTGGTCCTCAAGTTCCATGATCCTACGGTCGGGAGTGCTAGAATTGTTCGAAGGCAAAGATATTGCCTTAACCTTTTTGTTCAAGTCACGAGGATCATTCCAACTTTCGTTATCATAGAGAGCAAGATCTTCTATAAGTTCCCATGATTGTTCCGCACTTAGATCATGTAGCTTACCACCGGCCGATTGGTCAATGGCTCGCCTCGTGGAGAGATCGATATGGTCATAAAAGATTTGGACTTGGAGCCAAATATCTATGCCATGATGAGGGAATTTTTGGAGTAAGTCCTTGAAACGAGTCCATGCTTCATAAAGAGATTCATTTTGACATTGTTGGAACATCAAGATGTCATTTCTAAGCTTAGTAGTTCTCCCCGGTGGGAAAAATTGAGCAAGGAAACGAGTGGTGAGATCATCCCATGTGGTGATGGATCCCGTAGGTAAACGCTCAAGCCATTGACTAGCTTGATCCCATAGAGAGAATTGGAATAGGCGTAATCGGGTTGTCTCTCTAGTTGCAACATCTAGGTCTATGGAATCTACGATTTTAAGGAAGTCCTTAAGATGTTGATTTGGATCTTCGGAACGAAGTCCATGGAATGCACATCCGCTTTGCACCAACCGGATGGTGTCGGATCGCAAGGGGGTCACATTGGCTCCGGTGAGCTCAATGGTGTTTTGGTAGCCTTGGTGGCTAGGTCGGGAATACTCTCCTAAGGTTCGGGGCCTAAGAGGTTCTAGCGGTGGGTTTTGTTGTGGTGGGATGACGGGTTCAAAGATGTTCCCATCGTCCATGATGTCGGGTGGTGAAGAGTTACGAACAAAAACACAAAGAAATAAGATAGACTAAAGAGGACCTAAAAATAAAAATAAAAACCTACTAGAAAGGAAACTAGCAAGTAGACCTAATAAAAAGAGATTCTAACCAAGACAATAATTATTCCCCAGGCTGCGGCGCCAAAAACTTGATGCGTAGGGATTGCACCAGGCTTTACCTCTCAAGGGATCTTGAGAAGCTTACAACCCCCACCAGGCAGTGTACCTGATCGATGTAGTATAGTATAATGACAAGTACTGGGGGATTGATCGTTCAGCTAGGAATAGTGTCGCTGGGATTAGAAAACCTAATTACTAGTTCTAGAGATGAGAGATGATTCTTTTTGTATTTTTATATTTTTTAGAAAGCAAGTAAATATCTCGGGTTTGAAGGATTTAGGCGGAATTAGTTGCTAGTCAACTAACCCAATACTAAAGACGCAATCAAAATAAAATACTAAAAATAAAAATAAAACTAAATTAAACTAAGGTTGTGAGCAATAAGTGGAGAAATGTGTTTACTTAGATTTCACTACTCCCTAGATATCTTTTACACGTTAATTACTTGTTATAGTTGCGTGGATGACGGATTGTATTCCTTAATACCATTCATGGGGTGGCGTACTTAACTCCCCAATCCTATAAGTGCCTACTTCACTCCTATGTCGAGCCGGCTAAGAAGCTCCTAACATGGGATCATTAGAATTTACTCATGCATTAAATACAACCAATAAAACCTAGTACACATCAGTTCATGTTTCCTAAGACGTTCAAGCATGTTACCATTTGGAGATCTGCCAATTTTCTTAAGCCTAACATTGAAATCATTCATCCAATACAACCATAAACAAGTAATCAACACATAATCAACACCTAATCAACATCTAGGTTTCATTAGATCTAAGCAAACACAAGATAAATCTAGCCTAGCATGGTGGAATCAAGACAAGGTATATGGTTCGGCCCTAAATCGTTCCTTTTGTGATTTTATCTCAATAGCACATGTAAGGGTTCAAGGGTTGAAAACCCTTGAAAAAGCTGTAAAATACGTATATGGTTCGGCCTTAGGGTTTCTCCAAACTTGTTCCTCCTAATGAATGAAAATTAGAAAACTATATATAAGATAATAGAGTCTGACGGCGTCAAGAACAACCTTGTGACGCCTTCATCTCGCCGCCAAAATAATCCTCGGACTGCCTTGATCTACATCTGACGCCGTCATGTATTCCATTTTTCCAGGCCGTCACACATTTAACTCTTGACGCTCTTCTTTGTGATGCCTTCATTTCTGTACTGGGTCGTCATGATCTTTACTCTTGACGCCATCAACTTGTTCCTCTTGACGCCGTCACACACTGTTACAAGCATGAAAAATTAAGTCTTTGGTGTTTTCTTCACTTTTATGCTCTAAAAACGTCCGAATTGCTTCCTTTTCCAGATTTCACTCCCAAAGTACCTAAAATCACAAAAGGAACGATTTATGGCAATATTTGATCAAATAAATTCAATTCCGGGCTTAAATGACACCCTAAAAGTGGTTCATTTTTCGCCTCATCAGGTGTACTACGATTTTTGGTTGTATTTAATGCATAAGTGAATTCTAATGATCCCATGTTAGGAGCTTTTAGTCGGTTTGACATAGGATTGAAGTAGGAGCTTATAGAGTTAGGGAATATTGTACACGGCCCTACGACTAGTACTAAGGAATATAACTCGTCATCCATGCAATTGTAACAAGCTAATCAACCGGTAAAAGATGTCTAGAGAGTAATTAAATCTAAGTAAACACATCTTTTCTCATTATTGTTTCCACCACATTAGTTTAATTTTGTTTATTTTTATTTTAGTTTGATCGCATCTTTAAGTTAATTGGGTTAGTTGACTAGCAACTTGATGTGTGCTTTTTCACACATCCTTTTTAGCCTTAAATCAGACCAAATACATCAAATACTAAACAAATATGCCAAGAGAATGTGTGTTTTTCTATTTGTGTATGTGCAGGTACAAATATGTGAAAAATGAACAAAAACAAAGCCAAAACCGACAAGAACGAGCACGAGATTGGAAAAAGGTCAAAAACTGGAGCTGGGGAAGCAAAATGACAAAAGATAGCTTAAAATGTCAATGGAAGTCCTCAGAGATTCATCAAAGTGCAAAATTAGTCCCTGGGAAAAGTTTTGAAGTAATGGCAAATTTAGTCCCTTGAAGAGTTTTTAAGAGAAAAGTCAACATGCATCCTTCATGAATCAGAAAATGACAACAAATACCCTTGGGAGAAATATTTGAGATTTACAGAATTGGTTCTCATGGATTGCATAATTTCAACAAAGGTCCTTAACTAATAATATTACTCCTAAACTAATATACAACCGGATCCAATAATAAACTAACCCAATCCTACCAAAGCCCATAATACACAAAGCCCACAAACCCTAGCCTTATACCCAGTCCATACCAAGACCCGGCCTGCTCCCATTACCCTGGTCAACAATAAATACCCGGTCAACCCATGTTTTTAATACCATTTGAAATTCACCCGCGACCATTTTCCCCAATTTACCAGGGATAAACCCTAAATTACTGTTCACACATAATTAATCTTATTTACTACAATTAAGGGTAAATTGGTACTTGTTACACACTTCTAGAAGGACTGAGCACATGTCAGGAGATTTATGTTGACATATACGTGTACACGCTGGCAATCCGTGTGTGATTGAGGGATTATAATTGGTGGATGATATGTGGCACTAAATCCAAGGGCTACAAATGATTGGAATGTTGTCATAATTGATCAGAGGGCTGATATCAAGGATCCAGGACCTTCCACAGCTAAGACACGCTTCTCCTTCAAGCTTATTTAAACCCCCTCCTCACCAACAATGAAGGCTGTTAGATTAGGGTTAGTTCTAGGAGTAGGAGTAGTGTAAGGATTTAGATTTCAATTTCTGTTAATGTATTAAGTTTTTTTTAATGTAATTTGTTTTTCAATTCAATGAAAGATCAGTAGTTTATTCAATTTTGTTATTTATTCAGTTTATAAGCATTTACTTACAACCTCTTTTAAAATCTCATAAGCTTTTGATTTCTGTTACCTTTAAACTTATTTACGTTTACTGTAGCTTTCTGTTACTTAAAAAAAAAATTTATATATAGTTAGTGTTCTGGTGGTATAAGCTCTTCCAAATCCACCCTCATAAGCTCATAAAAGTTCCTCAATAACTTTTATGAGCTTATATTAGCTGCCGTAGTTTCATTCCTTCTATAGCCTGAGTCCAAGTGAGTTCTCATTTCCTTTCCTGCATATCTCTTATTTTGGTATTAAATATTATAGTTATAGTTTAATTGTATCTTGTACTACTTTTGAATAGCTTTTGTGTACCTCAACTTAAGTTTTCAATTCTATTAGTCATCCTTAGTATAAATTGCATCTGTGTGATTTTATTGTTCTTTGTTATTTCTTCCTGTTCATTTAAGTTTTATAACAGTTTAGTAATAGGTTTTGATTATTGGATTGGTAGTTTTAGGTTTAGGATTGCAGAGGTTATTGAAACAGATCACTACAGGGGTGTTTGGATCAGGGTAATTCAATGTGAGTTTAGATGGTTTATGTTGTTCTTTTGGCACAGATAGATTGCTTAAGGCTTAGTCAAGATAGGATAAGCATAAAATCAGGTAGCTTATAGCAAAAAGTCAAAAAAATCAACTTCATATCTCATTTCTAAATCCATGTAGGTTTACTATTTTGATGATCCTTTGATTTTGATAGAGTATAGGTGCAGTAAGCTTATTCAACAATTTAAATTAGCTTAATATTACATTTATAATCCGCTTAGATCATTTGAATCTCAATTAAGTCAAACTCAGTGTGCCATTCAAAAGTCAAATTTGCAGCTCACTTGTTCAACAGCACCTGATCTAGGATAAATTTAGGTCATCAATTGGGGTTTAGATTTAGGGTTTTTAAGTTTTCTAGTTAGCTAGTAGTATAAGCTTGTAGAATCTGCCCTTAAGTTTCACTAGTTAGCTTATTGAGGTGCTTAAAATTAAGCTGCAAGTTGGGGTGTTCAGGTTTATTTTCTGTCTCAAATATTAAGCCTGCTTATGTAATTCATTGTTTGAAAGTTTGAATTTGTGGCTCATATGTAACACCCCGAAAATTTTAGAACACAACGAAAGACTTAATCGGGGTAATTACGAAACTGAATCACAGTCAAACTCATAGGAACATAATTCAAAAGATAGAGTTTATATAATTCAATGAAAACTCAATTATTCAGAGTACAAAACATTTTCATAAAGAGAATGCCTTCAAAAGAGGTAGTGAGTTTGAAAGGAATGATAAGTTATTTAACATAAAAAGGGAGGTCCTGTGCCCTTTTGCCAGCTCCGTGCCATCATACTGCTAGTTCTCTGATATAAACATGCTAAAAATGTCAACACAAAGGTTGAGTGAATGCATAGTAGTTTAAGTTATTAAGTAGTTTGAACACAAGATAACAATTGAAAAACCCTGTACTCGCAGGATCGCACAGTAATGGATATGCATACAAATTAATCTATACATACTGATATTGCTCATAAGGTTTCACGAAACGCAAGCCTTGATAGTTATGTAAGCAATCACCTACACCACGGCGGATGTAGTTGACGAAAGGTGCCCTCGGGAAAACTATGCCGGATTTCCCAAAGATACGAATATAGCTCACCTCCTGACAAAAATTTTGAATTGCCTTAGGTGGGTTGCCGGTCCCAATAGATCTATCAACTATATTTCGCGCTCACTCGCAGGTAATTAAGGTCCGTGAAAGAGGGACTTGTAGCATAAGGTAACTTTGGCAATATCAGGAAAATAATCGCATACTAAAAATTCTTGTGTTCGGTTTATCGCATGTATCTCCCCACGGGGTTTAGAAAACAATATAAAAATGTGGGACTATGAACTCACCTCGGTAATGTAAAAATCAACTAGTGCTCAAATGAGAACTAATAACGGTTATGAAAAGCAATGAATAGCTCCTGACTCGCGACCTAAATAAACGTGATATTTATATATTATTATCGGTGTAATCATATCGATGCGCAACGACGAATGCAGTATCTTCAAATGAAATGACGCCGGATTACTCGTTTTAATATGTCTCAAGTTCAAAAGTAATTTATAAGGTTAAGTAGTATTTTACGTATAATATTATCGTATTATATAAAAATATTTAATTTAAATATTTTAGTTAGTATAATATAAGTTTGTATTAAAACGTATATTGTAAAAGAAATGTATTAAGTAAAAATGTTTTTGGAAAATAAATGTTATTAAATTTTGTGACAAGTAAACCTTTAAGTATGTCAAAAGTTACACTTTAACCCTTAGGCCAAAATAATTACATTTTTAGTCCAAAATGGTATTTTTACACTTTTTCACTTATCTTTCTCAAAATAGCAGTTTATACCCTTGTCTTTTCATCAAAATTCACTATTTATTATTTAGTCCGAAAGTTTCCAAGTTTTGACACTTTTAGTCCTTTAACAAAATCTTTTGCAAAAATAGTCCAAAGTTAAGTTTTGAAAAAGTGGACTTTTATATTTATAAAAGTTATCATTTTTAACTTGTAAAAATGTTACAAAATATAGTTTTTGGATACAAAATGTTTCGAGTTTCATGTTTTCTGCTTCTCGATCTACTAGTTTTATAAAAACAGCATTGGGCTTGTTAGCCTAAGTCCAAGCCCAAACAAAGTTTTAGTTTTTGGAAAACATTAGAAGGGTGGTTCGACTAGGCTTAGCTTTGGTGCATTTTAGGCTAGTGTTTCACGATCTAAACTTTGCATGTTGGTTGATCTAGCTTCTGTTTGGTTCAAAGATTCGAGTGGTCGAAAAATATACACACGTTACACGTGAAAATAACGAAATAAATGACCCTTCCTAAGGTGTGTCGCGTGGTAAATTTTATAAGTAAGGTTTTATGTGTTAAGCTTTCAAATGTAATGAGACGCGTGTGGTGTGCATGATAATGAACCATGAAAGTAAAGAGTATTGAAATTGGTTTAAATTACTTACAACACCTCAAGGGTGGTGAAGAGATTCTAGTGAGAAAAGGTACGAGAGACATGAGAACAAAGTGTGAACTTGTAACCCGATTCCTTCTTGAATATAACCCACGATCCAAACAATAACCCAAAGTCTCGAAAACGATCCAAAGGCCTTGTATTGTTCCCTTGTGTTTCGACAGTAACCAAAAGAAAAGAGTGATGATTTGTTTTGAGATTTTAAGAGTATGGTGAGTTGTGGAGTATGTAGTAATGGCTTTTATAGTAGGAAGCAAAGGTGGTTAGGTAGTAAACATGTGATCTTTGTTGGGTGAGTTCTTGTAGTGTCATTCGAATGGGACAAAGTTGTCAAGAGGATTTCATGTTTAGTCTTGTCGAAGATGGCAAGGTCCTTGTGACTATAATGAGGCTTCAAGTCTAAGTCATGGAGGGTTTTGATGGCTTGTGTACTTGGTTTGAGTAGAAAAAGGAAACATGTGATACTTGTTGGGGTTAATGGGACATAAGATCCTTTGGTTAATAGCTTTGGGAAAAGGTTTAAGAATCTTGCATTTGTTTAAGGATTTAGGTGTAGGTAATTAGGGTGGCTTGGTGGTCTTTGGGTGGTCTTTACACGCGAAGGAAAGAAAGAAAAATATGGGTAGTGTCGAGTTTCATGAGACATAGGGGACAAGAGTGTTTCAATGTTTATATGTTGCAACATAATGGAGCAAGATTGTGTTTGTTTGGTCTCGACATGGTACCAACGAAAAAGAAAGAAAGAAAATACAAGCTCAGCCCCTCGTAGGCTTGTGGTTGTGACTCGGCCCAAAGAGAAAAGAAGAAAAAGAAAAAAAAGATAGTTGGGCTAGTAATCGGCCCAAGAAAGAAAAGAAAAGAAAAATAGACATTGGGCTTGCGTACGGTATCGGCCCAGTCCAAAAGAGAAATAAACAACTCGAGTGGTTAAGTGTTCCGGGAAAAATAATAATATGTTGGGGAAATCTCGGAAATGCTTGTACGTATATATATAGTTTATAATAGTTTCGTTCGTATAATATATATATATATATATATATATATATATATATATATATATATATATATATATATATATATATATATATCACTAGGTCGGTATTAGGTTCTGTTTCGCGAGTGGAAGCTATTCAGGTCACATCAAGTTTCTCGGTATTCAGTAGTGACCAAACACACGTTTTGGAAATAAAGTAATAGTTCATAGTCCATGAAAATTTAAATTGGCCAGCAAAATTGGCCTAGTGATCAGTTATGTAAAAACGTTCAGCGATAAGCATTGCTGAATGACATGGGATAATACGGGGTATTACAGTACCTACCTGTTAGACTAGATTCGTCCCGAATCCAAAGTTGAATCTGGGTTTAGGGTTGACTTATCGAACAAATGAGGGTATTTGGCATGAATTTGGTCCTCGCGTTCCCAAGTGAACTCAGGTCCTCTACGAGAGTTCCATCTCACTTTCACAATGTGAATGTGGCTCTTTTTAAGTCGCTTGACTTCTCTATCCATAATCTCGATGGGTTCCTCAATAAAGTTTAACTTATCATCGACTCGGATTTCCTTTAATGGGATGACTAGGATTTCATCCGACAAACATTTCTTCAAATTTGATACGTGAAAAGTGTCGTGTACTCTACTAAGCTCTTCGGGCAACTCAAGTTTATACGCAACCAGACCAATCCTCTCAAGGATCCTAAATGGTCCAACATAACGTGGGTTTAACTTTCCTCGTTTTCCAAACCTAATCATTCATTTCCAGGGTGATACCTTAAGCATTACTCTATCTCCGACTTGGAATTCCATTGGTTTTCTCCTTACATCGGCATAACTCTTTTGCCGGTCTCGGGCGGCTTGCAAACGTTTCCTAATTTGCACAATTTTCTCGGTGGTTTCAAGAATTAACTCGGGACCTGAGATTTGTACATCTCCAACCTTAGCCCAACAAACTGGTGAACGACACTTTCTTCCATAAAGTGCTTCAAACGGTGCGACCTTGATACTGGCGTGGTAACTGTTGACATAAATTAATGCCTAAAAACATTATTAACATGTTATCAATATCTCTATGTTTTGATTATCACAAAATATAAACTCATAGAACTAAAACTTGTGACATAAACAAGTATTTAGTGATTAATATTTCTCTTTACATCCAAATCACTTAAGGTATGAATAAACAAAGTGTTTAGTGCAATTTATGATCAAAGGGGTATTTAATTAACTAATGCAAAGTTTATTTAATTATATAAACATATTATATATTTTTGAAAAACACTTTTGGTAATAAAGAAAAATGTTTTATTCATACTAAATATATGAATTCAAATTTTTAACCAAAAACAGTTAGTTTTTCACCAAATAAACTTTCCCCACTAAAAGACAAAGAATCTGGCCGTTTCAGCTGGGCGGCCCCCTTAATTATAAAGGGCGGTCCCCTTAATTTTAAGGGGGCCGGCCATGAATTAAGGGGACCGGCCACGCTCCTCTGTCAGATTCTTTTGCCTATAAATACCACCTTAAACCTGGATTTTTTTCTCACCTTTTGCACCCCAAAACTTTCTGTTCTAGATCTCATTTCTATTCTCCAAATCCTTTGATCATAAATACATAATCCTTTGTTTCAAAGTGATTCTTACATCATCCTCTCAAGTGCAAGAGAAGAATACTTCTATCCTCCAAGACAAGAAGCATTACAACTTGTTGTGACCTCCACATCCAAGTTGTTGGTGCATCATCAAGAATATCTACATATATCTTTGTGTAGTGTGTTGTGAATATTTGATTGTAGATAGTTGTGATTAGGAATATAGATAGTGTGATTGGCTAGTAGATTGTAGTGAAGATTATTGGTGTGTAGAAGATAGGCGTGAACTAGATTGTAGTGAAGACTATTGGTGTGTTGAAGATAGGTGTGTAGTTAGTTGGTGTGAAGTAGTTGTGAAGAAGGTGTGATTTCGTTGTGACGAAGCTTTGGTGTGTAAGTGGTGTGTATATTGGTGTGTAAGGTTTCTCCGCCATAAGGAGCTTGTTGACATAGTGAAGAAAACTCTCGAGTAGGTGACTCGAGGAGTGGAGTAGGGCAAGGAAGGTGTCCTTGTAGCCGAACCACTATAAATCCTTTGTCTCGCGGTTAGATCTTTCCATATCTTACTTATTATCTTGCTTATATCGTTATTACATTTGTAGACGTAGACGTATATATATAGTTGCTCATATAGTGCTAGTATTGATTTTACTTAAAGATCAAACGAAAGTTTCATTCACAAAACAAAGTTTTTAAAATCAAACTAAAAAGGTTACATACATATAATTGATCATTTCGATCAAGTATAGTTTTCATACAAAATATAACTAAGGATTATAAGATAAACGATTACGTACTTATCTCTTGTATATAGCTAGAATTGTTTATATTATGCATGTGTTGATTTCACATACTTAGCTTACATTATTATTATTGTTCATACTTAGATATACTTGTTCATATTGTTCAAGATTTGAGTTCACATAAGATTGAATCAAAGTTTTAAAAGCAAACAAGGTTTTAAAACTAAACCAAGTTTTCATAATAAAATTAAAAAGACGTAAAACTATTCAACCCCCCCTTCTAGTTTTCCACAATTGGTACCAGAGCCACGTCTAGCAAGATTTTTAAAATATATTGTATTTTAAAACTTGTAACGATCTATGGAATCTGAAAAATATTTAGAAGGGCAATCTATGCAAAGACCACCACTATTTGAAAGTGATGGATTTTTATATTGGAAAAATAGATTCGAAACTTATGTGAAATCAAAAGATCTTGATCTTTGGCATGTCATTACCTTTGGTGATTTTCCCCCTATTCAATATAATTTTGAAACTAAAATGGACGAAATTGTATCTTTTGAAAAACAAAATGATGATTTGAAAAAGAAACTAGCAAAAAATAATGAGGCTAAAATGGTTATTTATAATGCCTTACCACGCAAAGAATATGAAAGAATTTTTATGTGTAAAACCGCAAAAGAAATTTGGGATTCTTTACTAATCACTCACCAAGGTAATAGCCAAGTTAAAGAGAACAAAATAGATCTTCTTGTTCAACAATATGAACAATTTACAATTCCGGAGGAGGAATCAATAGATAATGCTTTTGCTAGGTTTAACACCATCATCACAAGTTTAAAAGCACTTGATGAGAATCTTTCTAGTAAGAATTTTGTTAGGAAATTTCTTAGGGCTCTTCATCCAAAATGGCGAGCTAAAGTCACGGCGATTGAAGAATCGAAGAACTTGTCAACTCTTCAACTTGATGAGTTGATCGGCAACCTGAAAGTCTACGAAGCAATAATAAAGAAAGACTCCGAGATGGTCAATGGAAAAAGAGAGCAAAGCAAGTCAATTGCGTTGAAAGCTAGGAAGGAATCTAGTAACGAGGATAGCTCAACCTCTGAAAGTGATGACGAAGAATATGCGATGGCCGTAAGAGACTTCAAGAAATTCTTCAAAAGGCGAGGAAGATTCGTTAGACAACCGCATGATGAAAGGAAAGCAAACCAAAGAAATAAAGATGACAAAAATGGCAAAAGTGATAGGAAGTGTTTCAAATGTGGTGATCCAAATCATCTCATCGGAAAATGTCCAATGATGTCAAGAAATCAAAAGGCGTTTGTTGGAGGAGCTTGGAGTGATAGTGATGACGATGAGAAAGAAATCACAAATGAGGAGAAATGTCTTATGGCTAAGACATCAAGCGAGGTACGTTCCGAAACCAAATACTTTAGTGACGAAAATTTATCATTAGACAAAAAAGAACTAGATAGTGAATATAATAGGTTATGCAAATTAGGTCAAAAGGTTATAGCTAAAAATAAGTCACTAAAACATATTAATAATCTATTAGAAAATGAAGTACTCGAATTAAAAATTAGACTACAACATATGGAAAAAGGAAAAGAAGTTTTTATAGAATGTAAAACATGCATAGAGGTTAATAATGAAAATGAAAAACTTAAAGATGAAATTTTCAAACTTGACAAGTTTAAAAATAGTAGTAACCCACTTAAGAAAATAATAAGTGTTCAAGAAACTTCGAGAGATAAAACCGGTCTAGGATTAACCTCAACTAATGTTTCAACTAGTGAAAATAAAAGTATAAAGTTTGAATGTGAATCTAGTAACCAAAAATCATTAGAATCAAATCCTAAGTATATACTTACAAAAGATAGAAAAATACCCATTGCGAAAGATGAAAAAGTAAAAACTTCTTATAAACCATCCTTAAAAACCGAAGTAGGATTCTCTAAACCAAAATTAAGATCTAAAACTCCACCACCAAGAAAACCAAATAATTTTCATACTCGATCTAAAACACCTCAACCTAGAAGAAACCAAAATAGACAATACTACAATAATACTAGTCATCAAATGTGGAATTATCAACCAAGTTACAATCCTTGGGGAATATTACCACTATACATGCATCCTAGCCAAATGTTGAATATGTTTGGACCAAACAACTTTGGACCAATGAGACAATGGGGACCAAGTGGCTAAGTTGTCAATCTTGGAAGAAGTTGGAATATCATCTACAAATGACTTCTATAAGTCAACATGGTCACTTGAAGTGCTTGAAGATATTTCATTGAAGACTAAAAGGTACGCGTTTCTTTTAAGTTCATCACTATAATTTGCATGCTTAGATAAATGATTAGTTAGATTAATTCTTAGTACATAATTGCTTATATTCTTATAACCTAGAAACATCATTGGTTGACTTTCCTAGGAATAAGATAAAATTGTTCATTGCCGAACAAAATAGAAAATGGAAATCTTCTATATCCACTATTAGCAAACTCATGGTGATGAAGTGAAATGAGTTAAGTGGATCAATCGTTAATATAGAAGTAGGATTAGATCCCTCGCGTAAGAAAACTATGGATGAAACAAGCTCTCGTAGACTATGGCATTAAGTCAGATAAGCGTGCGAAAACAAAGGAACTATAGATGTTAGGTTATACCCCATTCAACACTCTCGCATCTAACATATAAATTTTCGTCATCACTTCCTTTAGGATCATAGGATATGTAGAAACGGTAGCATGAGATAATAGTAGGCTTAACCAATCCTCTTGAGCATGAGATCTATAATAAACATCTTTTAAAATATATGATTAATGATATTTGTTGTCAAAAATCTAATATCTTTAAAAATATGCAAAAACCTCACATTTTGGAAAATAGTTTTTCAAATAACTATCCCACTTTTTAATAAGATGTTTTCACAATAAATATCCACAATTTTGTTTTGATCAAAACCAAAGATTGAGATAATTTTATTTACCTTTCATTAACACATTTTGAAGTAAAACCGAATCTATTTTATTCTATTAACTCTCATATCTACATGAAAACCTACTTTCAAACATTGTTGAATAATGCTAAAAACGTCTCTTTAAATCATGCATGGTGATCTCATATTTGTCATCTATATTTATATAAATGACACTTATAAGTGAACTAAATCAAATCAAGAGGACCATGGTTTGTCTATTAAGACTTCGTTTGTAACAAGTCTAGAAACCCATGCTATCATAATACACATTAGGATTAATCCTCCTAGTTATGTAGTTATGAAATACTTGATGTTGCTTATTGTTTCCTAGCACTTATATTTTGCTTGCTAGATGAGTATGTTTGCATGCTAGATGAAATTGCTTGATTACTTAATCTCTTTGGTTAACATGCTTTAGCTACATAATTGCCTACATAATTAGTCTATGTTTAATTGCCTCAAAGAGTTGGACTTGTTTGAAACCAAAAACACAACCTTTCTGCAATTCACTACCTAAAACCCTTTTCTGGCAATCTGGGAATCACCAGATGGGCAGCCCCCTTAAATCATAAGGCGGCCCCCTTAATTATTAAGGGGACCGGCCTCCAATTAAGGGGACCGGCCATCTGATGATCAAAGGTGCTGTTTCCCTTTTCTACTTTTTAGCCCACTTCATCCTACACTTCCCAAAATTCACAAACTTATTCTATCCTCAACCTTCCATAAAAGTTTATCCATCCTTGATCCCACCAATCCTACATTATAAAACACTCTCATTCCTCTCAATCTCCACTCATCTCATCATTTCCTCTCCCATTAAACCAAAACCACCAAGAAACTTGTTTGGAGAAGAAAGCCTAACTTCCTTTAAAATTCCGTCAAACCAAATGAGGTTGTCAAACATCCAACACCAAATTCCTCCTATGTTTTCAAACATTACTTACCTAACACCTCACTCTCCTTCTCACCAACATTACATATCAAAAACCTTTACTACCCATATCCTTCTACATTACACTTAAACCTCATAATCTTTTCACAACTCAAGCGATGTTGTTCATATTTAACCAACACCTAAACCTCACTCTCACACAAATGATCCATTTAACAACAAATCATCCATTCGTGCTTCGACTAATGATCCTTCTTATGATGAGGATGCACAATCCCAAAACCATAATCCCAACCTCATTACCAACACTTTACATGTTGCTCATTCAACAAAAACACCATCCACTCATGAAGCATCTTTTCCACCCATATCATGTTTTCATGATTACCCAAGCGCAAACATGTCTCCACCACCAAGAGTATCACCACCACATCCTACAACTTCACATGCCATTCCTATGTTGCATGTTCAAACCCTCACCCAAGACAACTATCATGCTCCACCACCATCACCTTCCTCCGAACACTTGAAGTTCGTTGAGGCGCTAAAAGAAGCCCATGAGCTTAGTGCTCTTTTAGCCTTACATCTTGCTCAACGCAATTTGGATCCACCTTCATCTAGATCACCCTCATCACCACACAACATAAATCAACTTGAGAAGCATGTCAACAATTAACCTTGTTGCATCTTTCTCCTAAAAATGATTGCATTCAATGAACACTTCACTTGGATTGAATATCTTCTCACTAGATCACATCCAATACCCTCACTTGAACAACATCCAAAACCTCAATCAACCTCTTCCGCTACAAACTCTCCACCACCAAGTTATCCAACATTCATGACCCGAACATATACCTCCATTAATCCAACAACCTCCATTAATCCAACAACCTTACCCTAACTCAACCATCCTCATTCCAAACACTCCATCATCAACCATCTAAGCATACCATATGCTTATGATTTTCACTTTCAAATACGAATCAACCAACCTTTGGTTGCAAGCAAGTCCAAGTGCTCTTTTAGGCAATATAGGACTATGTCTTTTCTTTTGTGTTATTTTTTCAAGCATATTGAATGTTGTAATGCTTTTCATTTCTATAATGCTTGAATGAATCTTTGTTTAGTTGCATAATTGTTGCCTTGCATATATGTGTATCTTGCTCTCTTAAAATATTTTTGTAGCAAAGATCTCCATAGCTCGTTCCCTTGGTGCTCTCAAATGAGGGGGAGCATACATCAAGGGGGAGCATTCTACCCGTTAAAACTTCCCTCGCGAAGCTTACTCGGCTTAACCTTTTTGATTTTACAAAAAGGGGGAGAAGAGAAATGTAAACTCTATAATACTTGTCTAAAAACAAGTTTTAGATATATTGAGTTTAAGGTTTTGTAATAATCAAAAAGGGGGAGATTGTTGACATAAATTAATGCCTAAAAACATTATTAACATGTTATCAATATCTCTATGTTTTGATTATCACAAAATATAAACTCATAGAACTAAAACTTGTGACATAAACAAGTATTTAGTGATTAATATTTCTCTTTACATCCAAATCACTTAAGGTATGAATAAACAAAGTGTTTAGTGCAATTTATGATCAAAGGGGTATTTAATTAACTAATGCAAAGTTTATTTAATTATATAAACATATTATATATTTTTGAAAAACACTTTTGGTAATAAAGAAAAATGTTTTATTCATACTAAATATATGAATTCAAATTTTTAACCAAAAACAGTTAGTTTTTCACCAAATAAACTTTCCCCACTAAAAGACAAAGAATCTGGCCGTTTCAGCTGGGCGGCCCCCTTAATTATAAAGGGCGGTCCCCTTAATTTTAAGGGGGCCGGCCATGAATTAAGGGGACCGGCCACGCTCCTCTGTCAGATTCTTTTGCCTATAAATACCACCTTAAACCTGGATTTTTTTCTCACCTTTTGCACCCCAAAACTTTCTGTTCTAGATCTCATTTCTATTCTCCAAATCCTTTGATCATAAATACATAATCCTTTGTTTCAAAGTGATTCTTACATCATCCTCTCAAGTGCAAGAGAAGAATACTTCTATCCTCCAAGACAAGAAGTATTACAACATGTTGTGACCTCCACATCCAAGTTGTTGGTGCATCATCAAGAATATCTACATATATCTTTGTGTAGTGTGTTGTGAATATTTGATTGTAGATAGTTGTGATTAGGAATATAGATAGTGTGATTGGCTAGTAGATTGTAGTGAAGATTATTGGTGTGTAGAAGATAGGCGTGAACTAGATTGTAGTGAAGACTATTGGTGTGTTGAAGATAGGTGTGTAGTTAGTTGGTGTGAAGTAGTTGTGAAGAAGGTGTGATTTCGTTGTGACGAAGCTTTGGTGTGTAAGTGGTGTGTATATTGGTGTGTAAGGTTTCTCCGCCATAAGGAGCTTGTTGACATAGTGAAGAAAACTCTCGAGTAGGTGACTCGAGGAGTGGAGTAGGGCAAGGAAGGTGTCCTTGTAGCCGAACCACTATAAATCCTTTGTCTCGCGGTTAGATCTTTCCATATCTTACTTATTATCTTGCTTATATCGTTATTACATTTGTAGACGTAGACGTATATATATAGTTGCTCATATAGTGCTAGTATTGATTTTACTTAAAGATCAAACGAAAGTTTCATTCACAAAACAAAGTTTTTAAAATCAAACTAAAAAGGTTACATACATATAATTGATCATTTCGATCAAGTATAGTTTTCATACAAAATATAACTAAGGATTATAAGATAAACGATTACGTACTTATCTCTTGTATATAGCTAGAATTGTTTATATTATGCATGTGTTGATTTCACATACTTAGCTTACATTATTATTATTGTTCATACTTAGATATACTTGTTCATATTGTTCAAGATTTGAGTTCACATAAGATTGAATCAAAGTTTTAAAAGCAAACAAGGTTTTAAAACTAAACCAAGTTTTCATAATAAAATTAAAAAGACGTAAAACTATTCAACCCCCCCTTCTAGTTTTCCACAATTGGTACCAGAGCCACGTCTAGCAAGATTTTTAAAATATATTGTATTTTAAAACTTGTAACGATCTATGGAATCTGAAAAATATTTAGAAGGGCAATCTATGCAAAGACCACCACTATTTGAAAGTGATGGATTTTTATATTGGAAAAATAGATTCGAAACTTATGTGAAATCAAAAGATCTTGATCTTTGGCATGTCATTACCTTTGGTGATTTTCCCCCTATTCAATATAATTTTGAAACTAAAATGGACGAAATTGTATCTTTTGAAAAACAAAATGATGATTTGAAAAAGAAACTAGCAAAAAATAATGAGGCTAAAATGGTTATTTATAATGCCTTACCACGCAAAGAATATGAAAGAATTTTTATGTGTAAAACCGCAAAAGAAATTTGGGATTCTTTACTAATCACTCACCAAGGTAATAGCCAAGTTAAAGAGAACAAAATAGATCTTCTTGTTCAACAATATGAACAATTTACAATTCCGGAGGAGGAATCAATAGATAATGCTTTTGCTAGGTTTAACACCATCATCACAAGTTTAAAATCAATTACACATGCCCGAAGCATGTCCTCAAGGGTTTGAATAGTCCTTTCACTTTGACCATCAATCTATGGATGGTAAGCTGTACTCATATCTAACTTAGTTCCCAAGGCTTTCTGTAAAGATTGCCAAAAGTTAGACGTGAAACGGCTGTCTCGGTCAGAGATAATAGAAATCGGTACTCCATGCCGTGAAACTATCTCCTTCAGGTATAGACGAGCAAGAGTGCTCATCTCATCATTTTCCTTGATCGGTAAGAAGTGCGCTGATTTCGTGAGACGGTCAACGATGACCCATTTGGTGTCAAACCCATTCGATGTCATAGGTAGTTTTGTAATGAAGTCCATAGTGATCCTTTCCCATTTCCACATTGGTAGCTCTAGTTGAATCAATAAACCGGATGGCTTTTGATGTTCAGCCTTTACTCTTGAGCAGGTCAAACATTTACCGACATACTCTACAATGTCCGCTTTCATGTTTGGCCACCAATACAAATTCTTAAGGTCCTGGTACATCTTGTCTGAACTGGGATGAATGGAATATTTAGACTTATGGGATTCATGCATGATGATGTCTCATAATCCTCCATGCAGTGGAATTCAATTCCTTTCCTTGAAACACAGCCTCCCATTTGGTTTCCTTACAAATCCATTCTTGCTCTCAGGCATACCGTAAATCATTTTGTTTGGTCTGTTCTCTTCCTTAAGTGCCTCAGCTTGCACTTCAAGGATTTGAGTCGGTAGTGGCGATCTGATTGTCATTCCCAAAGATCTCACTCTAAGGGGTCTAATTCATTCCTTTCGACTTAAGGCATCTGCTACAACATTTGCCTTTCCAGGATGATAACGAATTTCACAATCATACTTACTCAGCAACTCTAACCAACGACGCTGTATCATGTTTAATTCCTTTTGATCTAAAATGTGTTGAAGACTCTTGTGATCGGTGAAAACCGTATACTTGGTTCCATAAAGGTAATGTCTCCATATCTTAAGAGCGAATACTACCGCTCCCAATTCTAGATCATGGGTAGTGTAGTTCTCCTCATGAGGTTTAAGTTGTCTAGAAGTGTAAGCAATTACTTTAAATCTTTGCATCAATACGGCACCTAAACCTTGGTTTTATGCGTCGCAATATACCACGAAATCCTCACTTCCTTCGGGTAATGCCAAAATCGGGGCTTCGCAAAGCTTCTACTTCAGAAACTGAAATGTTAATTCCTGTTCTTCTCCCCAATCAAACTTCTTCTTCTTCTGGGTTAACTCGGTTAACGGTTTAGTAATTTTCGAGTATCCTACAATAAATCTACGGTAGTATCCGGCAAGACCTAAAAATTGACGTATCTCGGTCGGAGTGGTAGGGGACGTCCAATTTTTAACAGCTTCGATCTTGGCGGGGTCAACATGAATACCTTTACTGTCAATCACATGCCCAAGAAATTGTACCTTCTTGATCCAAAAATCACACTTAGAGAATTTTGCGTACAATTTCTCTCCTCTGAGCAGTTCCAGTATAGTCCTTAGGTGTTGAGCATGTTCTTCTTTGTTACGGGAGTAGATAAGTATATCATCGATGAACACAATCATGAACTTATCCAAGTAGGGTTTGCACACTCGGTTCATTAAGTCCATAAATACAACGGGTGCATTTGTTAGACCGAATGGCATTACTAGAAATTCGTAGTGACCATATCTCGTTCTGAAAGCTGTCTTAGGGATATCCTCCTCCCTAACCCTCAGTTGATGATATCCTGATCTTAGATCAATCTTCGAGTAGACACTCGACCCTTGCAATTGGTCAAATAGGTCGTCGATTCTCGGCAATGGATATCGATTCTTCACAGTGAGCTTGTTCAACTCACGGTAATCAATACACATCCTGAAGGTTCCATCCTTCTTCTTCACAAACAATACCGGCACTCCCCATGGTGACGAACTCGGGCGAATAAATCCTTTATCTGAGAATTCCTGTAATTGCACAGATAACTCCTTCATCTCAGATGGTGCTAATCAATAAGGTGCTCGTGCTACCAGCGCTGCTTCCGGTATCAAGTCGATCTGAAATTCCACTTGACGTGCTGGTGGTAAACCAGGAAAATCCTCAGGGAATATGATGAGTGCTCAAACACTCATCATTCTTGGTCTAATCTGAACTGCAAAACATACAAAAACACTCAGAAATGCATCAAAATACCAAAAATATTTCAAAATCGTGTTTTATATGTTTTAGATGCAAAATGAGCAAAAACAAATGAAAAACGCACAAAGTTTGCAAAATTGGCAGTTTCAGTCCCTCAACATTCATAAAATTACAAATCTAGTCCCTGGATATTCAAAATATGGAAAATTATCACCAAAGGTCCTTTTACAATCATAAGTTGTCATATTTTGTCCTTTGGTGAAAAATTGGAAAAGTTTTGGAAAGTTACAAAATAAGTCCCTGGAGTTTCAGAAAATGACAGAGTTGGTCCCTGGTGGGATATTTTTGAAAGGAAAATCATTTTTTGCCCTTGGAGAATCAAAATGTATCACAAATAGTCCTTTGGTGAAGTTTACAGAAAATTGCAAGTTTAGTCCCCGAGGTTTGGAAATTTACAAATTTGGTCCCCGGGAAATTTTGAAAAATGAAAATGAAAAAAAATGGTTTTTGATATATTGGTGATTGGCAATTTTGGTACTTATGAGCACTTTGGGAAAGTTTCATTTTCAGTCAACAAGTTTATGAAAATTACAAAAGTGGTACTTGTGGTTTTTGCAAAATAAACAAAACAAACAAACCAAACCACCCTTAACCCATTACACTCTTTTTATTATCGTAATCCTAATCCAATCCCCAAGCCCAATTACAAACCAGCCCAACACCCAAAATATATTACCCCGTCCCCCCCCCCCCCCCAAGTCAAATGGTCAACGACCAGGGTCAAATAAAGCAGTCAACAAACACCCCAACCATTTCCACTGTTCATCACCTCCATTTCCCCCCATAACCAGGTACCATGTCTCCTCCATGCCCTCTCCTCTCCATAATTTTCTCACCAACATCACCCCCTCCATTAATAATCTCACCCTCCTCATTAATTACCCTCACCTGTAACACCAAACCTCACCCAATTGCAAAATTGTTTTCCCGCCAAAAAGGGATTCAATGGCCAAGATCAAAAGAAGATATCCAAGGGTCAAGAGAGAAGTGGGATGCACTCAGAGAAAACCCTAGACACTATAAATACTCTTTTGTATGCCAATTTATAAGGCACGTAGGTAGTAGATAGTTTTTAGGTTTAGTTTTAATTTAATGTTAGCTGTTTAGTTTAAATTAGTTTAAGTTAATCCTTGTATGCTAGTCTCAATCTCATTCAGTGTATTATTTTCAGTTATCAATACAAGTTTCAGTTTATTTCATCCTCCTTGTTACTTTTCAATCAGAGTCAATATTTTTTCATTTTGCTTAATTCATGTCTGTTATTGCTTATTATAGTTATTTATGGCTTATTGATGTTAGTTTGCTCATATTCTCATTGCTTGTCAAATTTTCATAAAAATATCTCAAAAATACATAAACATTAGCACTGGCTGTTTAGCTGAATGTAGTGCCTGATCTTTGTCCATTTTGCTTCACTAATGTTGTTATATCTTGTCTAGATAAGTGCCTGAGCTTGGATCTGAGCTGATTAGCTTTATTCTAGCTTACATTCCAATTTCACTGCCTTAGCCTAGCCTATATTGCATTTCTGTTTATCTGTTGTTAGTTATAGTATTTTAGCATTCTAATAGTTTTAAATATGAGTTAGTAATAGCATGTGATCACTAGTTTAGGATTTTAAAGCTTGGAAGTTCAAATCATAGCATAACTTGTTCCTTTAAGGGGTGTTTGGTTAATACTGTTTGGGTTTGTTTCTGTTGTTACTTGTGACATTTGCTGGCTCACTCAAGTTCCTTAGGTCCATTCTAGTTCATATTGACCATTAGATTGGTCATTATCCCATTAAAAGTCAAATTCACCATTATCTCACCACCACAGTTAACTGTGGTGGTATTTAAGATCCATCAACCCCTAATTTAGCTTGTATCTTGCATCTTTAGGCTATTTTAACTTTATCTCAGCTTCTTTTAACATGATCAGTTGATTAGGACTCTTAGAATCTCACATAAGTCAAACCTTGTTCAAGAATTAAAAAGTCAAATTGCTCTCTCTCAGTTTTTCTCCAAAATTGCAAGAATTATTGAGAATTATGTGTTTTGTTTGAGGATGTGAAACTTGTTCCTAGTTAGAGTCCACCAGCTCAACTTTGAGTTCCATTCTTCAATATATTTTTGTGATTTTCTAGCTGGGCCCCACATCACCTCAAACTCACTTGCAAGGCAAGGTCTGCCCTGCTGCAGCAGAACCATCACCCACCACCACCACTTGGTGGTGGTTTTCTGACCACCTCAGTGGGTCCCAAGCTACCATCTTTGTTCCTAACAACCCCCCTCCTGGTGGGGATCAACTTTTGACCATAGCTTTGACCTTGGACCCCATGGGTCCCACCTGAATCTTGCCCTCAAAGTTGTCCCAGATTCTGAGTTCCACTTGGTTTTTGGATTAGCTTAATCACTCCCTTAGCTTATTCAGTGCTACTTTTTGGCTTTTTCTAGCTTATTTTAGTTCACTTAGCTTATTTGCATCAGCTTTTACCTTTGTGGCCCCCCCCCCCTAGCTGCCTACACACCTTTCTTCCCTTGACAGTTGACCAAAGTCAACTGTCAAACAAGCAAGTTTATATTTTGCTTATTTTTAAGCTCAACCAAATTTGTTTTTGTAAAAGTTATCTATTTTTAAGTATAAATTAAGTTTCCAAAAAGAAAATCCAGAAAATCCAAGTTTTAATTTAAGTGATAGTTTCTATTTAATGTAAATTAAATTTTAATTTTCATTTTTATATTTTTATTAAGAACTTAGCTATTTTATATTTTTCTTAAATTCCTAGTATATTAAAGTATTTATAATAATTTTCTCAGATTTTTATTTTGTCATTTAGTATTTATTAGAATTAATCTTAGTTTTATTAATAATTAATTAATATTAAGTTTAAAATAGCATAATTAGTTTTTATTAAGTAAAACCTAGTTTTTATATTTTTTATAGCTTTTATATGTTGTAAAATAATTTTAGAAATTTTCTTAGAATTTTTACTGTTCATTTGCTATTTTTCTTAATTTAAAATAATTTAATTAGATAATTAGTAATTAATTAGTAATTAATTAATAGAAAAATCACAAAAAGACAAAAATACTTATTTTTATTTTTAAAACTTGTTTTTAGTTATTTTATAGTTTTAGAAATTTTATTTTCACCTTTTTAGTATTTAAATAATATTGTATTGTATTTTTTAAGTATTAATAATAAGTATTAAATAGTTTTTATTTAATATTAAATAATTGAATAGTGTAAAAAGTAATTTTAATTTTCTAAAAAGTTTCTTTTATTATTAGGATTGTAAAAATGTGATTTTCACTTTTGTAAGTATTTTATTTTGTTAAAACTCGCGTTTTATTTTGTACGTTCACGTTACTTAAAACTGAACGTACGCGTTTTTAAGTTTTAAACGTTTCTGGGTTTTCAAACTTTCCAATCTTGTTTATATAGCTTGTTTAAGCTATTTCATTGTAGATTCCTTAGTTCAATCACTCACAAACCCCTTTTCATCCAAATTCACCCGATCACGAAACCGTTTCATAACCATCACACCTCGTCGGGACATAACGACCCGGGGAAACCTTATACTTCCGCGGAGCATTGATCTAGGCTATTTGACTTTGTTGACCATTCTTAGGTCAATTTAAGTTAGGTGGTTTAGCGTCAATCAATTTTTGGCGCCGCTGCCGGGGAGGTTGTGTGCGTTTTCTAAACGGTTTTTCTGATTAGTGTCTTTGGAATTCGTTCCATTGTACATTTATCCACCATTGTTCATATCTTTTCATAAAAACCCAAAAATATTTTTCCTAACCCTCTATCCGTTTGATTCCACCTTCTTATACCCCTCTCATAAATAACCTGTAAATCCTGACAAAAGTAGACAAGGCAACCTCGCGTAAAATCGGCGGCATCCTATATAAGTTACTAAATCCTAGAAAACAAAGTAAGATATAATGCTTGTGGAATGAAGTTTGCAGATTTCCTGGAGATTATAAAACTTAATAATTCACAAAAACCATAAGACTCCGTTAGAAAAACAAAACCGGTAAAATTTCCAGATTTTAACTCCTGACGCCGTCAAGAGCAATACCCTGACGCCGTCAGAATGGACCTGCAGAAATTCTTATGTTAAGTTTCCGGAAAATTTCTGGAAAAACTTTGTCCTACTTCCTGGAAAATCCTGCAAAACTTCATTATGACTCAATACAAGCATTTGACTCTAACAAATACGAATATACATGTTCATTTAATATTGTGGAGAATCATGATCGGTTTGTTTCTTAAAAACATATTTGGGGTTTCCCCTTACACTTATCTTTTGCAAAAATACCTTTAGGTTGAAGTTAAGACTAGGCTAAACAACACAATAAATTATTTCCACATTTTAGTAGAGAAACATGATCAACCAACAATAAAAACAAAGCATGCATACGGAAGCAAATAACAATCAAACAAATAAAAATCACACAAAACATGGGTTGCCTCCCAAGAAGCGCTTTTCTTTATTTACGAGTCTTGTAGCTAGACTCAAAGTCGTGGGTTACTACGTGATTCGGGTGAGTTCCTCATTGAGGACATCTTTGGGATCGAACTTAGGTTTCAACTTTCTATCGGTTCCCTTAGTGTGGTATGACCTTTCAAACTTTTCTCCATCCCGATCATACAAGGTCATTCTAATATGCCATGACCCGTCACCTTCTTTAGGTGGCTTGTCCCACCTCCATTTATACTTATCTCCATCTCTTTTCCATTTATTCAACTCTATATTAATAGGCATTACGCTCAAGAACTCAATCATCTTTCTAAAGACTAAGGGGTCCTCAAAGGGATCTAGCTCCTCATCCCTAGCTATGAGTTGTTCTACCGAATGTGTCTTCTCAACGAAATCCTTTTCTAGATAAAATGGGCATTGAGGTCCTATGAAGTTCCTTTCTATCCAAGGTCCATATCTAGATGGTCTCCTATTCATCTCTACCCAATGCGGTGTTGGTTCATCATCACAATCATAGCTATGCTTCTTAACATCATACACCGACCAAGTATCGCCTTCTCCTACCGCTATCTTGGATTCCTTGCAATCTATCATGGCACTAGCGGTTGCTAAAAATCCTCTTCCTACCAATAATGGGCATGTCGTGTCACTAACCATGTCTAGGACGTGAAAATCCGCTAATATAGTTAACCTTCCTACGTGAACAACTACATCCTTAATCATTCCAACCGGGTGGGCAATACTTCCATCCGCTAGCCCTATCAATACCTCCGTTTCCTCTAAATTTCCTAGCTTAAGAGCGGTGAATAAGGATAAGGGAATCAAGTTGAGGCTTGACCCTAAATCGGCTAGTGTGTCGAAAGCTTCGGATCTTCCTATCTTACAAGGCAAAACAAATATACCCGGATCATCAAGCTTTTTAGGCAACTTGTTTTGAACGAAGGCGGTCCCATATTTACCTAGCTTATACTTCTCATATTTTTCTAGGAGGGCACTATAGTAAGGAGCACGCGCTAAGACATCAATGACGGGGCGTTCAAGGTGAAGTTCTTTGAATTCATCGTCATGGTCTTGCATAAGAGGTGTTTCAACTATGCTTTTGACCGGCTCTATAGTGGGTGTTTTAGTTGATTGGTCCTTTTGGGGAACTTGGTGTTGTTTGAAACACGTGCTCGTTGATTTAACCGAGTAGTATTGTGGACACGAAGTGGGTGACGAAACTGAAGATATGGCATTAACGTTTAGTTTCGGATTCTTGATGGTGTCGCTTGGGAGTGCTCCCATTTCTCGGTCATTGAGAACTTTCAACAATGCATCAATTCTATTGGTCATCTCGCTTTGATTTTGTTTGAAATCGGCTTCAAACTTAGCTATGCGGGCTTCTTGAGATGCCATGAACTTTGACATCAATCCTTCAAGATTGTTGGTACTACCATAGTTGTTAGAAGGATTGTTATTGAAGGTACGGTTGGATGGTGGACCGTTTGATTGGTAACGATTAGGCGGATTGGAAGAATTGGGTTGATTTTGTTTCCACCTAAGGTTTGGGTGATTTTTCCATGAGGGGTTGTATGAATCACCGTATGTGTTTGGCTCGGGCTTGAAAGTGTACCACTTATCTCCCGCTTCGTTGGTACGCGTGGATGCGTAGTCCGCAAAAGCTGTTCCGGGGAGTTCCACACAATCACGAGTGTCATGGGGACCACTACATAATTCGCATGAAGAAGTGATTTTGTTCACTTGGCTTGAATGCTTCGGAGCTTCGTAAGATTTCATGCGAAACTTGACTTGGTCCTCAAGTTCCATGATCCTACGGTCGGGAGTGCTTGAATTATTCGAAGGCAAAGATATTGCCTTGACCGTTTTGTTCAAATCACGGGGATCATTCCAACTTTCGTTGTCATAGAGAGCAAGATCTTCTATGAGTCCCCATGATTGTTCCGCACTAAGATTACGTAGCTTACCACCGGCCGATTGGTCAATGGTTCGCCTCGTGGAGATGTCGATATGGTCATAGAAGATTTGGACTTGGAGCCAAAGATCTATGCCATGATGAGGGACTTTTTGGAGTAAGTCCTTGAAACGAGTCCATGCTTCATAAAGAGATTCATTTTGACGTTGTTGGAACATCAAGATGTCATTCCTAAGTTTAGTAGTTCTCCCCGGTGGGAAAAATTGAGCAAGGAAACGAGTGGTGAGATCATCCCATGTGGTGATGGATCCCGCGGGTAAACGCTCAAGCCATTGACTAGCTTGATCCCGTAGAAAGAATTGGAATAGGCGTAAACGGGTTGTCTCTCTAGTTTCAACACCTAGGTCTATGGAATCTATGATTTTGAGGAAGTCCTTAAGGTGTTGGTTTGGATCTTCGGAACGAAGTCCATGGAATGCACATCCGCTTTGCACCAACCGGATGGTGTCGGATCGCAAGGGGGTCACATTGGCTCCGGTGAGCTCAATGGTGTTGCGGTAGCCTTGGTGGCTAGGTCGGGAATACTCTCCTAAGGTTCGGGGCCTAAGGGGTTCTAATGGTGGGTTTTGTTGTGGTGGGATGATGGGTTCAAAGATGTTACCACCTTCCATGATGTCGGATGGTAAAGAGTTACGAACAAAGGCACGAAGAAATAAGATAGACTAAAGAAGACCTAAAAATAAAAATAAAAATCTTACTAGAAAGGAATCTAGCAAGTAGACCTAATAAAAAGAAATCCTAACCTAGACAATAACTATTCCCCGGGCTGCGGCACCAAAAACTTGATGCGTGGGAATCGCACCTTGCTTTACCTCTCGAGGGATCTCGAGAAGCTTACAACCCCCACCAGGCAGTGTACCTGATCGTTGTAGTATAGTATAGTGACAAGTACCGGGGGATTGATCGTTCAGCTTAGGAATAGTGTCGCTAGGATTAGAAAACCTAATTAATAGTTCTAGAGGTGAGAGATGATTATTTTTGTATTTTTATATTTTTATGAAAGCAAGTAAAATCTCGGGTTTTGAAGGAGTGGGCGGAATTAGTTGCTATTCAACTAACCCAAAGCTAAGATGCAATCAAAATAAAATAATAAAAATGAAATTAAACTAATTAAACTAAGGTTGTGAGCAGTGGTTGGAGAAATTGTGTTTACTTAGACTTCATTACTCCCTAGATATCTTTTACATGTTAATTACTTGTTACACTTGTATGAATGACGGATTGTATTCCTTAATACCATTCGTGGGGTGGCATACATAACTCCCCAACTCTATGAGCTCTTATCTCCTCCTACACCATGACCCAACACAACTATAGGGATTGTAAACAGTGGCTCATGCATTAAATACAACCAATAAAGACCTAGTACGCCTCGGTTCATGTTTCTTAAGACATTCAAGCATGTTACCATTTGGAGATCTGCCAGTTTTCTTAAGCCTAACATATAAATCATTCATTCAAAAACAAGAATAGACAAGTAATCAACACATAATCAACATCTAGGTTTCATTAGATCTAAGCAAACACAAGAGAGATCTAGCCTAGCATAGTAGAATTGAGACAAGAACAAGAGATAAACAACCAACACATAGACATATTGATTGAATTGAAAGTACACTTATCTCAATTACAATGCAAGGTCTCAAGGGTTTGGAACCCTTGAAAAACCTGTAAAAGAGGCACCAAAATCGTCTTTAGGGTTTCACCAAAACTTCTCTTTTTTAATGAAAAAACTAGAAAACTATATATAGGAAAAACAGCCTGACGGCGTCAAGAGTAACTTCTGACGCCGTCACCTCGCCGCCATATACTTCCTCGGACGGCCTTGATCCACTTATGACGGCCTATGTGACGCCGTCACCACCCACGGTATATTAATTTTGCCACTTTGACGCCGTCACGAGTCCGTCTGACGCCGTCACCACCTTCGATATTTAATTCTTCATGTCTGACGCCGTCAAGCTGATGGTCTTGACACCGTCACCTTGTATTTTCAGCATGAAAATTTGGTACTTAGCCGTTTTCTTCACTTTTATGCTCCAAAAACGTCCAAAATAGCTTCTTTTCCAGAATTCACTCTCCAAACACCTAAAATCACAAAAGGAACGATTTAGGGCAATATTTGATCAAATAAAGTCGGATTCGGGCTTAAATGACCCCCTAAAAACGGATCATTTTTCGCCTCATCATATACCCTTACACTTGAGATTTGCTTGTCCTCAAGCAAATGAGCTTTTATTCTACTCAAAAGACAAGTTAGGGGTCATTTAACACTAATATAAAAGTAATTACAACAAATAATCGTTCCACTAAAGACCAATAGACAAGCACGGAGGTCATACACAAGCACCTCACAAATAGTGTTTAGATACTCGCATCTCTCGGGTGTAATAAAGTAATATAACATTATGGAAATGGAAGATATCTCTCACTACCTGTCATAGCAAAATAGATTACCATAGGCTTGGGAAAGGATCAAACCTCCACCGCATGGCGTAAGCACCTAGGATAACTATCAAAGAGGTCTTTTAAAGGGTTTTAACGTTAGGTGTAGGGATATGAATTACACGGTTTTGTTGGATAAAGGAAGTTTTACTGGTGGCGAGTTAACAATCTTGGTCAATTACATGTACAAGATGGCGTTGCTAAGCCAAGACTAGACTCGACTTAAGCTAATAAATGAAAAATAACAAAAACATAAAATAAACATAGAACAAAAACGGGATGGTAGTCCGTATGTTTTTTTTTCTCTTTTTCTTTTCTATTTTTTTTTTCTTTTTCTTAATTTTTTCGATTTTTTTTTTTTTTTTTTTTTTTTTTTTTTTTTTTGCATACACTCTTACCCTACCATCCAAAATAATACATCATAGGGGTTTGAGCATTCCCCTTACACTTGAATCTTTATATACTTTACAATAAACTATTCTAATGACTCGAATTAAGAAAATCAAAACACTTGGAGCACTTTTAAGATTAACGTACATATGGGGGTAATAAATGATGTTCTTCCCCATTACTCCATAAAATAAGTACTTACCCATGAGTCCCAATCGTCCCAAAACAATATGTATAAGGATATGACTCGACTTAGCAACCATGTAATCAATTAGAAAGTTAACTTAGGGTTTAACAAATAACAATAATGCACTAAAAATGAGCGCATACACGGAAGGCTAAGGCGATTTGGTTGTACATTTAAGTGGGGTGTAGCAAATTCTTCCTTTAAGTAAGATGCTTAAAGTTAGAAACGAAAAGATAGGCTCGGAGGGGTGTACTAGGGGTATCGTGTACTAACAATGAGTACAACGCTAAGGGTGTGGGAAAAATTAGTTGACTTAACTAGCCAAGTAATATGACTTAAATGGTCAAGTAATTATGATACAGGTTTAACACAAGGGTGATCCTAATGCCTCTTATCATGTAGTAAATCCTACCACACGAATGTAGTCTCACTAGCGGTCTCGGGATGCATCACTAACGCAAGTTCCAGAATCTAAATGCTACCGGTACACTCATAAGCACCAATAATAAATGCTTTTCCTATCAAATCTAAAGGCGAACCTCACATTTTTGGGTGGAAAATTTTTCTGAATATACGGTTATGTGCTAGTCATACAACCTCCTATCCATGAGACGCTTGCTATGGCTAAAGTTTCACTCCTAAATGTTGTAAAAAATTTTAAATTTGGCGCTAAAATTACACTAACAAGTATTTCTCATAGTTTTATTACACATCTACTATCAAACAAAACAAACTCAAGCGAAAGTGCATATGTAAGGTATCATCTTTTTACCCTCCCCTTACACTTAAGATGAACATTGTCCCCAATGTTCAAGTAAAGAATGTAAAAGTTAAAAAAAAGGTAAAGAGAATGAAATCAAATACTCCCCTGATTCGCTCGGTATGGATTTTAGGTTGGCCAGGTTAAATCTTCTTCCAAGAAAACGAACAATCAAACCTTCCCTTCCAGAATATAAATCATCTTCTTGTCATAAATAACCTGTAAATCCTGACAAAAGTAGACAAGGCAACCTCGCGTAAAATCGGCGGCATCCTATATAAGTTACTAAATCCTAGAAAACAAAGTAAGATATAATGCTTGTGGAATGAAGTTTGCAGATTTCCTGGAGATTATAAAACTTAATAATTCACAAAAACCATAAGACTCCGTTAGAAAAACAAAACCGGTAAAATTTCCAGATTTTAACTCCTGACGCCGTCAAGAGCAATACCCTGACGCCGTCAGAATGGACCTGCAGAAATTCTTATGTTAAGTTTCCGGAAAATTTCTGGAAAAACTTTGTCCTACTTCCTGGAAAATCCTGCAAAACTTCATTATGACTCAATACAAGCATTTGACTCTAACAAATACGAATATACATGTTCATTTAATATTGTGGAGAATCATGATCGGTTTGTTTCTTAAAAACATATTTGGGGTTTCCCCTTACACTTATCTTTTGCAAAAATACCTTTAGGTTGAAGTTAAGACTAGGCTAAACAACACAATAAATTATTTCCACATTTTAGTAGAGAAACATGATCAACCAACAATAAAAACAAAGCATGCATACGGAAGCAAATAACAATCAAACAAATAAAAATCACACAAAACATGGGTTGCCTCCCAAGAAGCGCTTTTCTTTATTTACCAGTCTTGTAGCTAGACTCAAAGTCGTGGGTTACTACGTGATTCGGGTGAGTTCCTCATTGAGGACATCTTTGGGATCGAACTTAGGTTTCAACTTTCTATCGGTTCCCTTAGTGTGGTATGACCTTTCAAACTTTTCTCCATCCCGATCATACAAGGTCATTCTAATATGCCATGACCCGTCACCTTCTTTAGGTGGCTTGTCCCACCTCCATTTATACTTATCTCCATCTCTTTTCCATTTATTCAACTCTATATTAATAGGCATTACGCTCAAGAACTCAATCATCTTTCTAAAGACTAAGGGGTCCTCAAAGGGATCTAGCTCCTCATCCCTAGCTATGAGTTGTTCTACCGAATGTGTCTTCTCAACGAAATCCTTTTCTAGATAAAATGGGCATTGAGGTCCTATGAAGTTCCTTTCTATCCAAGGTCCATATCTAGATGGTCTCCTATTCATCTCTACCCAATGCGGTGTTGGTTCATCATCACAATCATAGCTATGCTTCTTAACATCATACACCGACCAAGTATCGCCTTCTCCTACCGCTATCTTGGATTCCTTGCAATCTATCATGGCACTAGCGGTTGCTAAAAACCCTCTTCCTACCAATAATGGGCATGTAGTGTCACTAACCATGTCTAGGACGTGAAATCCGCTAATATAGTTAACCTTCCTACGTGAACAACTACATCCTTAATCATTCCAACCGGGTGGGCAATACTTCCATCCGCTAGCCCTATCAATACCTCCGTTTCCTCTAAATTTCCTAGCTTAAGAGCGGTGAATAAGGATAAGGGAATCAAGTTGAAGCTTGACCCTAAATCGGCTAGTGTGTCGAAAGCTTCGGATCTTCCTATCTTACAAGGCAAAACAAATATACCCGGATCATCAAGCTTTTTAGGCAACTTGTTTTGAACGAAGGCGGTCCCATTTTTACCTAGCTTATACTTCTCATATTTTTCTAGGAGGGCACTATAGTAAGGAGCACGCGCTAAGACATCAATGACGGGGCGTTCAAGGTGAAGTTCTTTGAATTCATCGTCATGGTCTTGCGTAAGACGTGTTTCAACTATGCTTTTGACCGGCTCTATAGTGGGTGTTTTAGTTGATTGGTCCTTTTGGGGAACTTGGTGTTGTTTGAAACACGTGCTCGTTGATTTAACCGAGTAGTATTGTGGACACGAAGTGGGTGACGAAACTGAAGATATGGCATTAACGTTTAGTTTCGGATTCTTGATGGTGTCGCTTGGGAGTGCTCCCATTTCTCGATCATTGAGAACTTTCAACAATGCATCAATTCTATTGGTCATCTCGCTTTGATTTTGTTTGAAATCGGCTTCAAACTTAGCTATGCGGGCTTCTTGAGATGCCATGAACTTTGACATCAATCCTTCAAGATTGTTGGTACTACCATAGTTGTTAGAAGGATTGTTATTGAAGGTACGGTTGGATGGTGGACCGTTTGATTGGTAACGATTAGGCGGATTGGAAGAATTGGGTTGATTTTGTTTCCACCTAAGGTTTGGGTGATTTTTCCATGAGGGGTTGTATGAATCACCGTATGTGTTTGGCTCGGGCTTGAAAGTGTACCACTTATCTCCCGCTTCGTTGGTACGCGTGGATGCGTAGTCCGCAAAAGCTGTTCCGGGGAGTTCCACACAATCACGAGTGTCATGGGGACCACTACATAATTCGCATGAAGAAGTGATTTTGTTCACTTGGCTTGAATGCTTCGGAGCTTCGTAAGATTTCATGAGAAACTTGACTTGGTCCTCAAGTTCCATGATCCTACGGTCGGGAGTGCTTGAATTATTCGAAGGCAAAGATATTGCCTTGACCGTTTTGTTCAAATCACGGGGATCATTCCAACTTTCGTTGTCATAGAGAGCAAGATCTTCTATGAGTCCCCATGATTGTTCCGCACTAAGATTACGTAGCTTACCACCGGCCGATTGGTCAATGGTTCGCCTCGTGGAGATGTCGATATGGTCATAGAAGATTTGGACTTGGAGCCAAAGATCTATGCCATGATGAGGGACTTTTTGGAGTAAGTCCTTGAAACGAGTCCATGCTTCATAAAGAGATTCATTTTGACGTTGTTGGAACATCAAGATGTCATTCCTAAGTTTAGTAGTTCTCCCCGGTGGGAAAAATTGAGCAAGGAAACGAGTGGTGAGATCATCCCATGTGGTGATGGATCCCGCGGGTAAACGCTCAAGCCATTGACTAGCTTGATCCCGTAGAAAGAATTGGAATAGGCGTAAACGGGTTGTCTCTCTAGTTTCAACACCTAGGTCTATGGAATCTACGATTTTGAGGAAGTCCTTAAGGTGTTGGTTTGGATCTTCGGAACGAAGTCCATGGAATGCACATCCGCTTTGCACCAACCGGATGGTGTCGGATCGCAAGGGGGTCACATTGGCTCCGGTGAGCTCAATGGTGTTGCGGTAGCCTTGGTGGCTAGGTCGGGAATACTCTCCTAAGGTTCGGGGCCTAAGGGGTTCTAATGGTGGGTTTTGTTGTGGTGGGATGATGGGTTCAAAGATGTTACCACCTTCCATGATGTCGGATGGTAAAGAGTTACGAACAAAGGCACGAAGAAATAAGATAGACTAAAGAAGACCTAAAAATAAAAATAAAAATCTTACTAGAAAGGAATCTAGCAAGTAGACCTAATAAAAAGAAATCCTAACCTAGACAATAACTATTCCCCGGGCTGCGGCGCCAAAAACTTGATGCGTGGGAATCGCACCTTGCTTTACCTCTCGAGGGATCTCGAGAAGCTTACAACCCCCACCAGGCAGTGTACCTGATCGTTGTAGTATAGTATAGTGACAAGTACCGGGGGATTGATCGTTCAGCTTAGGAATAGTGTCGCTAGGATTAGAAAACCTAATTAATAGTTCTAGAGGTGAGAGATGATTATTTTTGTATTTTTATATTTTTATGAAAGCAAGTAAAATCTCGGGTTTTGAAGGAGTGGGCGGAATTAGTTGCTATTCAACTAACCCAAAGCTAAGATGCAATCAAAATAAAATAATAAAAATGAAATTAAACTAATTAAACTAAGGTTGTGAGCAGTGGTTGGAGAAATTGTGTTTACTTAGACTTCATTACTCCCTAGATATCTTTTACATGTTAATTACTTGTTACACTTGTATGAATGACGGATTGTATTCCTTAATACCATTCGTGGGGTGGCATACATAACTCCCCAACTCTATGAGCTCTTATCTCCTCCTACACCATGACCCAGCACAACTATAGGGATTGTAAACAGTGGCTCATGCATTAAATACAACCAATAAAGACCTAGTACGCCTCGGTTCATGTTTCTTAAGACGTTCAAGCATGTTACCATTTGGAGATCTGCCAGTTTTCTTAAGCCTAACATATAAATCATTCATTCAAAAACAAGAATAGACAAGTAATCAACACATAATCAACATCTAGGTTTCATTAGATCTAAGCAAACACAAGAGAGATCTAGCCTAGCATAGTAGAATTGAGACAAGAACAAGAGATAAACAACCAACACATAGACATATTGATTGAATTGAAAGTACACTTATCTCAATTACAATGCAAGGTCTCAAGGGTTTGGAACCCTTGAAAAACCTGTAAAAGAGGCACCAAAATCGTCTTTAGGGTTTCACCAAAACTTCTCTTTTTTAATGAAAAAACTAGAAAACTATATATAGGAAAAACAGCCTGACGACGTCAAGAGTAACTTCTGACGCCGTCACCTCGCCGCCATATACTTCCTCGGACGGCCTTGATCCACTTATGACGGCCTATGTGACGCCGTCACCACCCACGGTATATTAATTTTGCCACTTTGACGCCGTCACGAGTCCGTCTGACGCCGTCACCACCTTCGATATTTAATTCTTCATGTCTGACGCCGTCAAGCTGATGGTCTTGACGCTGTCACCTTGTATTTTCAGCATGGAAATTTGGTACTTAGCTGTTTTCTTCACTTTTATGCTCCAAAAACGTCCAAAATAGCTTCTTTTCCAGAATTCACTCTCCAAACACCTAAAATCACAAAAGGAACGATTTAGGGCAATATTTGATCAAATAAAGTCGGATTCGGGCTTAAATGACCCCCTAAAAACGGATCATTTTTCGCCTCATCATATACCCTTACACTTGAGATTTGCTTGTCCTCAAGCAAATGAGCTTTTATTCTACTCAAAAGACAAGTTAGGGGTCATTTAACACTAATATAAAAGTAATTACAACAAATAATCGTTCCACTAAAGACCAATAGACAAGCACGGAGGTCATACACAAGCACCTCACAAATAGTGTTTAGATACTCGCATCTCTCGGGTGTAATAAAGTAATATAACATTATGGAAATGGAAGATATCTCTCACTACCTGTCATAGCAAAATAGATTACCATAGGCTTGGGAAAGGATCAAACCTCCACCGCATGGCGTAAGCACCTAGGATAACTATCAAAGAGGTCTTTTAAAGGGTTTTAACGTTAGGTGTAGGGATATGAATTACACGGTTTTGTTGGATAAAGGAAGTTTTACTGGTGGCGAGTTAACAATCTTGGTCAATTACATGTACAAGATGGCGTTGCTAAGCCAAGACTAGACTCGACTTAAGCTAATAAATGAAAAATAACAAAAACATAAAATAAACATAGAACAAAAACGGGATGGTAGTCCGTATGTTTTTTTTTCTCTTTTTCTTTTCTATTTTTTTTTTCTTTTTCTTAATTTTTTCGATTTTTTTTTTTTTTTTTTTTTTTTTTTTTTTTTTTTTGCATACACTCTTACCCTACCATCCAAAATAATACATCATAGGGGTTTGAGCATTCCCCTTACACTTGAATCTTTATATACTTTACAATAAACTATTCTAATGACTCGAATTAAGAAAATCAAAACACTTAGAGCACTTTTAAGATTAACGTACATATGGGGGTAATAAATGATGTTCTTCCCCATTACTCCATAAAATAAGTACTTACCCATGAGTCCCAATCGTCCCAAAACAATATGTATAAGGATATGACTCGACTTAGCAACCATGTAATCAATTAGAAAGTTAACTTAGGGTTTAACAAATAACAATAATGCACTAAAAATGAGCGCATACACGGAAGGCTAAGGCGATTTGGTTGTACATTTAAGTGGGGTGTAGCAAATTCTTCCTTTAAGTAAGATGCTTAAAGTTAGAAACGAAAAGATAGGCTCGGAGGGGTGTACTAGGGGTATCGTGTACTAACAATGAGTACAACGCTAAGGGTGTGGGAAAAATTAGTTGACTTAACTAGCCAAGTAATATGACTTAAATGGTCAAGTAATTATGATACAGGTTTAACACAAGGGTGATCCTAATGCCTCTTATCATGTAGTAAATCCTACCACACGAATGTAGTCTCACTAGCGGTCTCGGGATGCATCACTAACGCAAGTTCCAGAATCTAAATGCTACCGGTACACTCATAAGCACCAATAATAAATGCTTTTCCTATCAAATCTAAAGGCGAACCTCACATTTTTGGGTGGAAAATTTTTCTGAATATACGGTTATGTGCTAGTCATACAACCTCCTATCCATGAGACGCTTGCTATGGCTAAAGTTTCACTCCTAAATGTTGTAAAAAATTTTAAATTTGGCGCTAAAATTACACTAACAAGTATTTCTCATAGTTTTATTACACATCTACTATCAAACAAAACAAACTCAAGCGAAAGTGCATATGTAAGGTATCATCTTTTTACCCTCCCCTTACACTTAAGATGAACATTGTCCCCAATGTTCAAGTAAAGAATGTAAAAGTTAAAAAAAAGGTAAAGAGAATGAAATCAAATACTCCCCTGATTCGCTCGGTATGGATTTTAGGTTGGCCAGGTTAAATCTTCTTCCAAGAAAACGAACAATCAAACCTTCCCTTCCAGAATATAAATCATCTTCTTGTCATAAATAACCTGTAAATCCTGACAAAAGTAGACAAGGCAACCTCGCGTAAAATCGGCGGCATCCTATATAAGTTACTAAATCCTAGAAAACAAAGTAAGATATAATGCTTGTGGAATGAAGTTTGCAGATTTCCTGGAGATTATAAAACTTAATAATTCACAAAAACCATAAGACTCCGTTAGAAAAACAAAACCGGTAAAATTTCCAGATTTTAACTCCTGACGCCGTCAAGAGCAATACCCTGACGCCGTCAGAATGGACCTGCAGAAATTCTTATGTTAAGTTTCCGGAAAATTTCTGGAAAAACTTTGTCCTACTTCCTGGAAAATCCTGCAAAACTTCATTATGACTCAATACAAGCATTTGACTCTAACAAATACGAATATACATGTTCATTTAATATTGTGGAGAATCATGATCGGTTTGTTTCTTAAAAACATATTTGGGGTTTCCCCTTACACTTATCTTTTGCAAAAATACCTTTAGGTTGAAGTTAAGACTAGGCTAAACAACACAATAAATTATTTCCACATTTTAGTAGAGAAACATGATCAACCAACAATAAAAACAAAGCATGCATACGGAAGCAAATAACAATCAAACAAATAAAAATCACACAAAACATGGGTTGCCTCCCAAGAAGCGCTTTTCTTTATTTACCAGTCTTGTAGCTAGACTCAAAGTCGTGGGTTACTACGTGATTCGGGTGAGTTCCTCATTGAGGACATCTTTGGGATCGAACTTAGGTTTCAACTTTCTATCGGTTCCCTTAGTGTGGTATGACCTTTCAAACTTTTCTCCATCCCGATCATACAAGGTCATTCTAATATGCCATGACCCGTCACCTTCTTTAGGTGGCTTGTCCCACCTCCATTTATACTTATCTCCATCTCTTTTCCATTTATTCAACTCTATATTAATAGGCATTACGCTCAAGAACTCAATCATCTTTCTAAAGACTAAGGGGTCCTCAAAGGGATCTAGCTCCTCATCCCTAGCTATGAGTTGTTCTACCGAATGTGTCTTCTCAACGAAATCCTTTTCTAGATAAAATGGGCATTGAGGTCCTATGAAGTTCCTTTCTATCCAAGGTCCATATCTAGATGGTCTCCTATTCATCTCTACCCAATGCGGTGTTGGTTCATCATCACAATCATAGCTATGCTTCTTAACATCATACACCGACCAAGTATCGCCTTCTCCTACCGCTATCTTGGATTCCTTGCAATCTATCATGGCACTAGCGGTTGCTAAAAATCCTCTTCCTACCAATAATGGGCATGTAGTGTCACTAACCATGTCTAGGACGTGAAAATCCGCTAATATAGTTAACCTTCCTACGTGAACAACTACATCCTTAATCATTCCAACCGGGTGGGCAATACTTCCATCCGCTAGCCCTATCAATACCTCCGTTTCCTCTAAATTTCCTAGCTTAAGAGCGGTGAATAAGGATAAGGGAATCAAGTTGAGGCTTGACCCTAAATCGGCTAGTGTGTCGAAAGCTTCGGATCTTCCTATCTTACAAGGCAAAACAAATATACCCGGATCATCAAGCTTTTTAGGCAACTTGTTTTGAACGAAGGCGGTCCCATATTTACCTAGCTTATACTTCTCATATTTTTCTAGGAGGGCACTATAGTAAGGAGCACGCGCTAAGACATCAATGACGGGGCGTTCAAGGTGAAGTTCTTTGAATTCATCGTCATGGTCTTGCGTAAGAGGTGTTTCAACTATGCTTTTGACCGGCTCTATAGTGGGTGTTTTAGTTGATTGGTCCTTTTGGGGAACTTGGTGTTGTTTGAAACACGTGCTCGTTGATTTAACCGAGTAGTATTGTGGACACGAAGTGGGTGACGAAACTGAAGATATGGCATTAACGTTTAGTTTCGGATTCTTGATGGTGTCGCTTGGGAGTGCTCCCATTTCTCGATCATTGAGAACTTTCAACAATGCATCAATTCTATTGGTCATCTCGCTTTGATTTTGTTTGAAATCGGCTTCAAACTTAGCTATGCGGGCTTCTTAAGATGCCATGAACTTTGACATCAATCCTTCAAGATTGTTGGTACTACCATAGTTGTTAGAAGGATTGTTATTGAAGGTACGGTTGGATGGTGGACCGTTTGATTGGTAACGATTAGGCGGATTGGAAGAATTGGGTTGATTTTGTTTCCACCTAAGGTTTGGGTGATTTTTCCATGAGGGGTTGTATGAATCACCGTATGTGTTTGGCTCGGGCTTGAAAGTGTACCACTTATCTCCCGCTTCGTTGGTACGCGTGGATGCGTAGTCCGCAAAAGCTGTTCCGGGGAGTTCCACACAATCACGAGTGTCATGGGGACCACTACATAATTCGCATGAAGAAGTGATTTTGTTCACTTGGCTTGAATGCTTCGGAGCTTCGTAAGATTTCATGAGAAACTTGACTTGGTCCTCAAGTTCCATGATCCTACGGTCGGGAGTGCTTGAATTATTCGAAGGCAAAGATATTGCCTTGACCGTTTTGTTCAAATCACGGGGATCATTCCAACTTTCGTTGTCATAGAGAGCAAGATCTTCTATGAGTCCCCATGATTGTTCCGTACTAAGATTACGTAGCTTACCACCGGCCGATTGGTCAATGGTTTGCCTCGTGGAGATGTCGATATGGTCATAGAAGATTTGGACTTGGAGCCAAAGATCTATGCCATGATGAGGGACTTTTTGGAGTAAGTCCTTGAAACGAGTCCATGCTTCATAAAGAGATTCATTTTGACGTTGTTGGAACATCAAGATGTCATTCCTAAGTTTAGTAGTTCTCCCCGGTGGGAAAAATTGAGCAAGGAAACGAGTGGTGAGATCATCCCATGTGGTGATGGATCCCGCGGGTAAACGCTCAAGCCATTGACTAGCTTGATCCCGTAGAAAGAATTGGAATAGGCGTAAACGGGTTGTCTCTCTAGTTTCAACACCTAGGTCTATGGAATCTACGATTTTGAGGAAGTCCTTAAGGTGTTGGTTTGGATCTTCGGAACGAAGTCCATGGAATGCACATCCGCTTTGCACCAACCGGATGGTGTCGGATCGCAAGGGGGTCACATTGGCTCCGGTGAGCTCAATGGTGTTGCGGTAGCCTTGGTGGCTAGGTCGGGAATACTCTCCTAAGGTTCGGGGCCTAAGGGGTTCTAATGGTGGGTTTTGTTGTGGTGGGATGATGGGTTCAAAGATGTTACCACCTTCCATGATGTCGGATGGTAAAGAGTTACGAACAAAGGCACGAAGAAATAAGATAGACTAAAGAAGACCTAAAAATAAAAATAAAAATCTTACTAGAAAGGAATCTAGCAAGTAGACCTAATAAAAAGAAATCCTAACCTAGACAATAACTATTCCCCGGGCTGCGGCGCCAAAAACTTGATGCGTGGGAATCGCACCTTGCTTTACCTCTCGAGGGATCTCGAGAAGCTTACAACCCCCACCAGGCAGTGTACCTGATCGTTGTAGTATAGTATAGTGACAAGTACCGGGGGATTGATCGTTCAGCTTAGGAATAGTGTCGCTAGGATTAGAAAACCTAATTAATAGTTCTAGAGGTGAGAGATGATTATTTTTGTATTTTTATATTTTTATGAAAGCAAGTAAAATCTCGGGTTTTGAAGGAGTGGGCGGAATTAGTTGCTATTCAACTAACCCAAAGCTAAGATGCAATCAAAATAAAATAATAAAAATGAAATTAAACTAATTAAACTAAGGTTGTGAGCAGTGGTTGGAGAAATTGTGTTTACTTAGACTTCATTACTCCTTAGATATCTTTTACATGTTAATTACTTGTTACACTTGTATGAATGACGGATTGTATTCCTTAATACCATTCGTGGGGTGGCATACATAACTCCCCAACTCTATGAGCTCTTATCTCCTCCTACACCATGACCCAGCACAGCTATAGGGATTGTAAACAGTGGCTCATGCATTAAATACAACCAATAAAGACCTAGTACGCCTCGGTTCATGTTTCTTAAGACATTCAAGCATGTTACCATTTGGAGATCTGCCAGTTTTCTTAAGCCTAACATATAAATCATTCATTCAAAAACAAGAATAGACAAGTAATCAACACATAATCAACATCTAGGTTTCATTAGATCTAAGCAAACACAAGAGAGATCTAGCCTAGCATAGTAGAATTGAGACAAGAACAAGAGATGAACAACCAACACATAGACATATTGATTGAATTGAAAGTACACTTATCTCAATTACAATGCAAGGTCTCAAGGGTTTGGAACCCTTGAAAAACCTGTAAAAGAGGCACCAAAATCGTCTTTAGGGTTTCACCAAAACTTCTCTTTTTTAATGAAAAAACTAGAAAACTATATATAGGAAAAACAGCCTGACGGCGTCAAGAGTAACTTCTGACGCCGTCACCTCGCCGCCATATACTTCCTCGGACGGCCTTGATCCACTTATGACGGCCTATGTGACGCCGTCACCACCCACGGTATATTAATTTTGCCACTTTGACGCCGTCACGAGTCCGTCTGACGCCGTCACCACCTTCGATATTTAATTCTTCATGTCTGACGCCGTCAAGCTGATGGTCTTGACACCGTCACCTTGTATTTTCAGCATGAAAATTTGGTACTTAGCCGTTTTCTTCACTTTTATGCTCCAAAAACGTCCAAAATAGCTTCTTTTCCAGAATTCACTCTCCAAACACCTAAAATCACAAAAGGAACGATTTAGGGCAATATTTGATCAAATAAAGTCGGATTCGGGCTTAAATGACCCCCTAAAAACGGATCATTTTTCGCCTCATCAGGTATTCGCTGTTCTAGCGAAATTTTATCGCATTTTACCATATAATACCCCTGTTTTTAGCCAAAATTTCAAAAATTTTTAAAAAATTTTCACTGGTGCTTTAAAATTTTTGTGGTAATCAGTCCGCCTTGTCTAACCGACAAAAGAGATTGGCTAGTCCAGGAGAAAACGGCTCTTGGTAAAGACATCTCAAATCCTTTTATGGCTTGCAATTTGCCCAAAATTGTATGGTTCCTCAACTCCCCAAAAACAAATGAGTTTGCTAGCCCGCAAGATTATGGCTTGTGGTAATGGCCGTGGAAAATCCATAATTGGTAATCAGCTCACCAAGATGTTGACTATTCCATCAAGAGCTGGCTAGTCCAGAAGCAAACGGCTTCTGGTAAAGACTACTCAAATCCGTTGACAGCTGGTGATTTGCTCAAAATCACACGGTTATCAGGTGTGCCACAGTTCTTACACCTGGCTACTCCAGAAGTGATGGCCTTTGGTAAAGAGTTTTTCAAATCCATCAAGTTTTCAAAACAGTATTGCTAGGGACTAGCAATAGTTTAATGTGGGGGATTGATGAGTGCTCAAACACTCATCATTTTTGGTCTAATCTGAGCTGCAAAACATACAAAAACACTCAGAAATGCATCAAAATACCAAAAATATTTCAAAATCGTGTTTTATATGTTTTAGATGCAAAATGAGCAAAAACAAATGAAAAACGCACAAAGTTTGCAAAATTGGCAGTTTCAGTCCCTCAACTTTCATAAAATTACAAATCTAGTCCCTGGATATTCAAAATATGGAAAATTATCACCAAAGGTCCTTTTACAATCATAAGTTGTCATATTTTGTCCTTTGGTGAAAAATTGGAAAAGTTTTAGAAATTTACAAAATAAGTCCCTGGAGTTTCAGAAAATGACAGAATTGGTCCCTGGTGGGATATTTTTGAAAGGAAAATCATTTTTTGCCCTTGGAGAATCAAAATGTATCACAAATAGTCCTTGGGTGAAATTTTCAGAAAATTGCAAGTTTAGTCCCCGAGGTTTGGAAATTTACAAATTTGGTCCCCGGGAAATTTTGAAAAATGAAAATGAAAAAAAATGGTTTTTGATATATTGGTGATTGGCAATTTTGGTACTTATGAGCACTTTGGGAAAGTTTCATTTTCAGTACACAAGTTTATGAAAATTACAAAAGTGGTACTTGTGGTTTTTGCAAAATAAACAAAACAAACAAACCAAACCACTCTTAACCCATTACACTCTTTTTATTATCCTAATCCTAATCCAATCCCCAAGCCCAATTACAAACCAGCCCAACACCCAAAATATATTACCCCGTCCCCCCCCCCCCCCAAGTCAAATGGTCAACGACCAGGGTCAAATAAAGCAGTCAACAAACACCCCAACCATTTCCACTGTTCATCACCTCCATTTCCCCCCATAACCAGGTACCATGTCTCCTCCATGCCCTCTCCTCTCCATAATTTTCTCACCAACATCACCCCCTCCATTAATAATCTCACCCTCCCCATTAATTACCCTCACCTGTAACACCAAACCCCACCCAATTGCAAAATTGTTTTCCCGCCAAAAAGGGATTCAATGGCCAAGATCAAAAGAAGATATCCAAGGGTCAAGAGAGAAGTGGGATGCACTCAGAGAAAACCCTAGACACTATAAATACTCTTTTGTATGCCAATTTATAAGGCACGTAGGTAGTAGATAGTTTTTAGGTTTAGTTTTAATTTAATGTTAGCTGTTTAGTTTAAATTAGTTTAAGTTAATCCTTGTATGCTAGTCTCAATCTCATTCAGTGTATTATTTTCAGTTATCAATACAACTTTCAGTTTATTTCATCCTCCTTGTTACTTTTCAATCAGAGTCAATATTTTTTCATTTTGCTTAATTCATGTCTGTTATTGCTTATTATAGTTATTTATGGCTTATTGATGTTAGTTTGCTCATATTCTCATTGCTTGTCAAATTTTCATAAAAATATCTCAAAAATACATAAACATTAGCACTGGCTGTTTAGCTGAATGTAGTGCCTGATCTTTGTCCATTTTGCTTCACTAATGTTGTTATATCTTGTCTAGATAAGTGCCTGAGCTTGGATCTGAGCTGATTAGCTTTATTCTAGCTTACATTCCAATTTCACTACCTTAGCCTAGCTTATATTGCATTTCTGTTTATCTGTTGTTAGTTATAAAGGGCGGCCCCCTTAATTATAAAGGGCGGTCCCCTTAATTTTAAGGGGGCCGGCCATGAATTAAGGGGACCGGCCACGCTCCTCTGTCAGATTCTTTTGCCTATAAATACCACCTTAAACCTGGATTTTTTTCTCACCTTTTGCACCCCAAAACTTTCTGTTCTAGATCTCATTTCTATTCTCCAAATCCTTTGATCATAAATACATAATCCTTTGTTTCAAAGTGATTCTTACATCATCCTCTCAAGTGCAAGAGAAGAATACTTCTATCCTCCAAGACAAGAAGTATTACAACTTGTTGTGACCTCCACATCCAAGTTGTTGGTGCATCATCAAGAATATCTACATATATCTTTGTGTAGTGTGTTGTGAATATTTGATTGTAGATAGTTGTGATTAGGAATATAGATAGTGTGATTGGCTAGTAGATTGTAGTGAAGATTATTGGTGTGTAGAAGATAGGCGTGAACTAGATTGTAGTGAAGACTATTGGTGTGTTGAAGATAGGTGTGTAGTTAGTTGGTGTGAAGTAGTTGTGAAGAAGGTGTGATTTCGTTGTGACGAAGCTTTGGTGTGTAAGTGGTGTGTATATTGGTGTGTAAGGTTTCTCCGCCATAAGGAGCTTGTTGACATAGTGAAGAAAACTCTCGAGTAGGTGACTCGAGGAGTGGAGTAGGGCAAGGAAGGTGTCCTTGTAGCCGAACCACTATAAATCCTTTGTCTCGCGGTTAGATCTTTCCATATCTTACTTATTATCTTGCTTATATCGTTATTACATTTGTAGACGTAGACGTATATATATATAGTTGCTCATATAGTGCTAGTATTGATTTTACTTAAAGATCAAACGAAAGTTTCATTCACAAAACAAAGTTTTTAAAATCAAACTAAAAAGGTTACATACATATAATTGATCATTTCGATCAAGTATAGTTTTCATACAAAATATAACTAAGGATTATAAGATAAACGATTACGTACTTATCTCTTGTATATAGCTAGAATTGTTTATATTATGCATGTGTTGATTTCACATACTTAGCTTACATTATTATTATTGTTCATACTTAGATATACTTGTTCATATTGTTCAAGATTTGAGTTCACATAAGATTGAATCAAAGTTTTAAAAGCAAACAAGGTTTTAAAACTAAACCAAGTTTTCATAATAAAATTAAAAAGACGTAAAACTATTCAACCCCCCCTTCTAGTTTTCCACAGTAACTATTGTTAAAAGAGAATTCTGCTAACGGTTAGTGTTTATCCCAGCCTTTTCCAAAATCAATTACACATGCCCGAAGCATGTCCTCAAGGGTTTGAATAGTCCTTTCACTTTGACCATCAATCTATGGATGGTAAGCTGTACTCATATCTAACTTAGTTCCCAAGGCTTTCTGTAAAGATTGCCAAAAGTTAGACGTGAAACGGCTGTCTCGGTCAGAGATAATAGAAATCGGTACTCCATGCCGTGAAACTATCTCCTTCAGGTATAGACGAGCAAGAGTGCTCATCTCATCATTTTCCTTGATCGGTAAGAAGTGCGCTGATTTCGTGAGACGGTCAACGATGACCCATTTGGTGTCAAACCCATTCGATGTCATAGGTAGTTTTGTAATGAAGTCCATAGTGATCCTTTCCCATTTCCACATTGGTAGCTCTGGTTGAATCAATAAACCGGATGGCTTTTGATGTTCAGCCTTTACTCTTGAGCAGGTCAAACATTTACCGACATACTCTACAATGTCCGCTTTCATGTTTGGCCACCAATACAAATTCTTAAGGTCCTGGTACATCTTGTCTGAACTGGGATGAATGGAATATTTAGACTTATGGGATTCATGCATGATGATGTCTCATAATCCTCCATGCAGTGGAATTCAATTCCTTTCCTTGAAACACAGCCTCCCATCTGGTTTCCTTACAAATCCATTCTTGCTCTCAGGCATACCGTAAATCATTTTGTTTGGTCTGTTCTCTTCCTTAAGTGCCTCAGCTTGCACTTCAAGGATTTGAGTCGGTAGTGGCGATCTGATTGTCATTCCCAAAGATCTCACTCTAAGGGGTCTAATTCATTCCTTTCGACTTAAGGCATCTGCTACAACATTTGCCTTTCCAGGATGATAACGAATTTCACAATCATACTTACTCAGCAACTCTAACCAACGACGCTGTCTCATGTTTAATTCCTTTTGATCTAAAATGTGTTGAAGACTCTTGTGATCGGTGAAAACCGTACACTTGGTTCCATAAAGGTAATGTCTCCATATCTTAAGAGCGAATACTACCGCTCCCAATTCTAGATCATGGGTAGTGTAGTTCTCCTCATGAGGTTTAAGTTGTCTAGAAGTGTAAGCAATTACTTTAAATCTTTGCATCAATACGGCACCTAAACCTTGGTTTTATGCGTCGCAATATACCACGAAATCCTCACTTCCTTCGGGTAATGCCAAAATCGGGGCTTCGCAAAGCTTCTACTTCAGAAACTGAAATGTTAATTCCTGTTCTTCTCCCCAATCAAACTTCTTCTTCTTCTGGGTTAACTCGGTTAACGGTTTAGTAATTTTCGAGTATCCTACAATAAATCTACGGTAGTATCCGGCAAGACCTAAAAATTGACGTATCTCGGTCGGAGTGGTAGGGGACGTCCAATTTTTAACAGCTTCGATCTTGGCGGGGTCAACATGAATACCTTTACTGTCAATCACATGCCCAAGAAATTGTACCTTCTTGATCCAAAAATCACACTTAGAGAATTTTGCGTACAATTTCTCTCCTCTGAGCAGTTCCAGTATAGTCCTTAGGTGTTGAGCATGTTCTTCTTTGTTACGGGAGTAGATAAGTATATCATCGATGAACACAATCATGAACTTATCCAAGTAGGGTTTGCACACTCGGTTCATTAAGTCCATAAATACAACGGGTGCATTTGTTAGACCGAATGGCATTACTAGAAATTCGTAGTGACCATATCTCGTTCTGAAAGCTGTCTTAGGGATATCCTCCTCCCTAACCCTCAGTTGATGATATCCTGATCTTAGATCAATCTTCGAGTAGACACTCGACCCTTGCAATTGGTCAAATAGGTCGTTGATTCTCGGCAATGGATATCGATTCTTCACAGTGAGCTTGTTCAACTCACGGTAATCAATACACATCCTGAAGGTTCCATCCTTCTTCTTCACAAATAATACCGGCACTCCCCATGGTGACGAACTCGGGCGAATAAATCCTTTATCTGAGAATTCCTGTAATTGCACAGATAACTCCTTCAACTCAGACGGTGCTAATCAATAAGGTGCTCGTGCTACCAGCGCTGCTTCCGGTATCAAGTCGATCTGAAATTCCACTTGACGTGCTGGTGGTAAACCAGGAAAATCCTCAGGGAATATGATGAGTGCTCAAACACTCATCATTTTTGGTCTAATCTGAACTGCAAAACATACAAAAACACTCAGAAATGCATCAAAATACCAAAAATATTTCAAAATCGTGTTTTATATGTTTTAGATACAAAATGAGCAAAAACAAATGAAAAACGCACAAAGTTTGCAAAATTGGCAGTTTCAGTCCCTCAACTTTCATAAAATTACAAATCTAGTCCCTGGATATTCAAAATATGGAAAATTATCACCAAAGGTCCTTTTACAATCATAAGTTGTCATATTTTGTCCTTTGGTGAAAAATTGGAAAAGTTTTGGAAAGTTACAAAATAAGTCCCTGGAGTTTCAGAAAATGACAGAGTTGGTCCCTGGTGGGATATTTTTGAAAGGAAAATCATTTTTTGCCCTTGGAGAATCAAAATGTATCACAAATAGTCCTTTGGTGAAATTTATAGAAAATTGCAAGTTTAGTCCCCGAGGTTTGGAAATTTACAAATTTGGTCCCCGGGAAATTTTGAAAAATGAAAATGAAAAAAAAATGGTTTTTGATATATTGGTGATTGGCAATTTTGGTACTTATGAGCACTTTGGGAAAGTTTCATTTTCAGTCAACAAGTTTATGAAAATTACAAAAGTGGTACTTGTGGTTTTTGCAAAATAAACAAAACAAACAAACCAAACCACCCTTAACCCATTACACTCTTTTTATTATCGTAATCCTAATCCAATCCCCAAGCCCAATTACAAACCAGCCCAACACCCAAAATATATTACCCCGTCCCCCCCCCCCCCCCCAAGTCAAATGGTCAACGACCAGGGTCAAATAAAGCAGTCAACAAACACCCCAACCATTTCCACTGTTCATCACCTCCATTTCCCCCCATAACCAGGTACCATGTCTCCTCCATGCCCTCTCCTCTCCATAATTTTCTCACCAACATCACCCCCTCCATTAATAATCTCACCCTCCTCATTAATTACCCTCACCTGTAACACCAAACCTCACCCAATTGCAAAATTGTTTTCCCGCCAAAAAGGGATTCAATGGCCAAGATCAAAAGAAGATATCCAAGGGTCAAGAGAGAAGTGGGATGCACTCAGAGAAAACCCTAGACACTATAAATACTCTTTTGTATGCCAATTTATAAGGCACGTAGGTAGTAGATAGTTTTTAGGTTTAGTTTTAATTTAATGTTAGCTGTTTAGTTTAAATTAGTTTAAGTTAATCCTTGTATGCTAGTCTCAATCTCATTCAGTGTATTATTTTCAGTTATCAATACAAGTTTCAGTTTATTTCATCCTCCTTGTTACTTTTCAATCAGAGTCAATATTTTTTCATTTTGCTTAATTCATGTCTGTTATTGCTTATTATAGTTATTTATGGCTTATTGATGTTAGTTTGCTCATATTCTCATTGCTTGTCAAATTTTCATAAAAATATCTCAAAAATACATAAACATTAGCACTGGCTGTTTAGCTGAATGTAGTGCCTGATCTTTGTCCATTTTGCTTCACTAATGTTGTTATATCTTGTCTAGATAAGTGCCTGAGCTTGGATCTGAGCTGATTAGCTTTATTCTAGCTTACATTCCAATTTCACTGCCTTAGCCTAGCTTATATTGCATTTCTGTTTATCTGTTGTTAGTTATAGTATTTTAGCATTCTAATAGTTTTAAATATGAGTTAGTAATAGCATGTGATCACTAGTTTAGGATTTTAAAGCTTGGAAGTTCAAATCATAGCATAACTTGTTCCTTTAAGGGGTGTTTGGTTAATACTGTTTGGGTTTGTTTCTGTTGTTACTTGTGACATTTGCTGGCTCACTCAAGTTCCTTAGGTCCATTCTAGTTCATCTTGACCATTAGATTGGTCATTATCCCATTAAAAGTCAAATTCACCATTATCTCACCACCACAGTTAACTGTGGTGGTATTTAAGATCCATCAACCCCTAATTTAGCTTGTATCTTGCATCTTTAGGCTATTTTAACTTTATCTCAGCTTCTTTTAACATGATCAGTTGATTAGGACTCTTAGAATCTCACATAAGTCAAACCTTGTTCAAGAATTAAAAAGTCAAATTGCTCTCTCTCAGTTTTTCTCCAAAATTGCAAGAATTATTGAGAATTATGTGTTTTGTTTGAGGATGTGAAACTTGTTCCTAGTTAGAGTCCACCAGCTCAACTTTGAGTTCCATTCTTCAATATATTTTTGTGATTTTCTAGCTGGGCCCCACATCACCTCAAACTCACTTGCAAGGCAAGGTCTGCCCTGCTGCAGCAGAACCATCACCCACCACCACCACTTGGTGGTGGTTTTCTGACCACCTCAGTGGGTCCCAAGCTACCATCTTTGTTCCTAACAACCCCCCTCCTGGTGGGGATCAACTTTTGACCATAGCTTTGACCTTGGACCCCATGGGTCCCACCTGAATCTTGCCCTCAAAGTTGTCCCAGATTCTGAGTTCCACTTGGTTTTTGGATTAGCTTAATCACTCCCTTAGCTTATTCAGTGCTACTTTTTGGCTTTTTCTAGCTTATTTTAGTTCACTTAGCTTATTTGCATCAGCTTTTACCTTTGTGGCCCCCCCCCCCCTAGCTGCCTACACACCTTTCTTCCCTTGACAGTTGACCAAAGTCAACTGTCAAACAAGCAAGTTTATATTTTGCTTATTTTTAAGCTCAACCAAATTTGTTTTTGTAAAAGTTATCTATTTTTAAGTATAAATTAAGTTTCCAAAAAGAAAATCCAGAAAATCCAAGTTTTAATTTAAGTGATAGTTTCTATTTAATGTAAATTAAATTTTAATTTTCATTTTTATATTTTTATTAAGAACTTAGCTATTTTATATTTTTCTTAAATTCCTAGTATATTAAAGTATTTATAATAATTTTCTCAGATTTTTATTTTGTCATTTAGTATTTATTAGAATTAATCTTAGTTTTATTAATAATTAATTAATATTAAGTTTAAAATAGCATAATTAGTTTTTATTAAGTAAAACCTAGTTTTTATATTTTTTATAGCTTTTATATGTTGTAAAATAATTTTAGAAATTTTCTTAGAATTTTTACTGTTCATTTGCTATTTTTCTTAATTTAAAATAATTTAATTAGATAATTAGTAATTAATTAGTAATTAATTAATAGAAAAATCACAAAAAGACAAAAATACTTATTTTTATTTTTAAAACTTGTTTTTAGTTATTTTATAGTTTTAGAAATTTTATTTTCACCTTTTTAGTATTTAAATAATATTGTATTGTATTTTTTAAGTATTAATAATAAGTATTAAATAGTTTTTATTTAATATTAAATAATTGAATAGTGTAAAAAGTAATTTTAATTTTCTAAAAAGTTTCTTTTATTATTAGGATTGTAAAAATGTGATTTTCACTTTTGTAAGTATTTTATTTTGTTAAAACTCGCGTTTTATTTTGTACGTTCACGTTACTTAAAACTGAACGTACGCGTTTTTAAGTTTTAAACGTTTCTGGGTTTTGAAACTTTCCAATCTTGTTTATATAGCTTGTTTAAGCTATTTCATTGTAGATTCCTTAGTTCAATCACTCACAAACCCCTTTTCATCCAAATTCACCCGATCACGAAACCGTTTCATAACCATCACACCTCGTCAGGACATAACGACCCGGGGAAACCTTATACTTCCGCGGAGCATTGATCTAGGCTATTTGACTTTGTTGACCATTCTTTGGTCAATTTAAGTTAGGTGGTTTAGCGTCAATCAGAATACTTCAGGAAAGTACTTGACTACTGGCATGTCTTCGAGTCGTTTCTCTTCCGGTTTCTTTTCCATGATTTGAGCCAAGAAGGCTTGGCATCCTTTCTCGATGTACTTCAAGACTTTGATGCACGAAACGATGCTTAGACTGGTTCTACTCCGCTCTCCGTGAACGATAAGGGTTTCATCTCCGAGTGGGATATGGCGACCTTTTAGTCACATATGATTCTAGCGTGGTTCTTGGATAACCAATCCATTCCTATGACGACGTCGAAACTACCAAGTCTAATTGGCATAAGGTCTATGGCAAAAGGTTCGCTAAGTAGGTGTAAAGTACAACCTCGGATAATAGTGTTAGTGCTTACTAGTTCTCCATCGGCTAGTTCTATATCGTAAGTGGTGTCTAATTGGGTAGGGGGAGTATCAAACAGGGGTGCAAAAGAAGTAGATACGAAACTTTGGTCGGCTCCAGAATCGAATAGAACTCTAACAAGACAGTTATTAAGTAGGAACAGACCCGTGACTACGTTCGGATCCTGATGAGCATTTCCATCTCCTAACACATATGCTCGAGCGCGTACAGTGTTGTTTTTGTCGGGGCATTGATTCCTGTAATGTCCCTTCTTTCCACAAGCATGGCATGTCATTGCCACCGGTTGTAAGTTAGCTCCTGTAGCCTTACAATCTATAGCCCTATGGCCATTCTGTTGGCATATCTTACACTTAATAAAGCATTGGCCATGGTGGTGTAGTCTGCACTGGTTGCAGTAAGGGGCGTTTCCAGCATACCCGGGTTGTTAGCTGGTGCAGCGACATAAGCCTTAGTTGCTTCTTGTCGGCAATTTTTCTGATTATGGTGGTTGTTCCTTCCCTGGTGGTAGTTACGGTTGAGGTTACGGTTGTTGTTGTTTGTCTTACGATCATCAAACTTCCTTTTGTTATCATTGATTCCCTGAGCAGAGTTTCGCTTAATCTCCCTGTCTAGCAGTCTTTGGGCAATAGTCATTGCTTCTTCCAAAGATTCGGGCTTTGACGAGGTGACGTTTCCCTCAATGCTCCTCGGTAAACCCTCAATGTACTTCTCCATCAACTTTTCCAAATCAGGAACCTTTGAAGGGCAAAGTGTGGCAAGCTCCTGAAATCTCCTATCATAAGCCCTGAGATCATTCCCTTTCACAACCAATAGATGAAATCTATCTTCTAGTTTCTTGATCTCTCCTCTTGGGCAAAACTTCTTTAACATCTTCTCCTTAAAGGCAGCCCAGGTGATTTGATAGGCTTCCTCCACACCTATCTTCTTAGCAGTTGCGTTCCACCAAGACAATGCGTCTTCCAGTAAAGTTCCAGTAGCAAACGAAACTCTTTTTTCAGTGGCACAACCGCTCCTCACAAACACAGTTTCAGTTCGCTCAAACCATCGAGCAAGCTCTGTTACTCCTTCAGTTCCTTTGAAGTGAGATGGTTTGCAAGCTATGAAGTCCTTATAAGTACATGATGCGTGGGGATCGCACCAGGCTTTACCTCTCAAGGGATCTTGAGAAGCTTACAACCCCCACCAGGCAGTGTACCTGATCGTTGTAGTATAGTATAGTGACAAGTATCGGGGGATTGATCGTTCAACTAGGAATAGTGTCGCTAGGATTAGAAAACCTAATTACTAGTGCTAAAGATGAAAGATGATTATTTTTGTGTTTTTATATTTTTTAGAAAGCAAGTAAAAATCTCGGGTTTTAAGGATTTGGGCGGAATTAGTTGCTAGTCAACTAACCCGATACTAAAGATGCAATCAAAATAAAATACTAGAAATGAAAATAAACTAAATTAACTAAGGTTGTGAGCAATAAATGGAGAAAATGTGTTTACTTAGATTTCACTACTCCCTAGACATCTTTTACACGTTAATTACTTGTTATAGTTGCGTGGATGACGGATTGTATTCCTTAATACCATTCATGGGGTGGCGCACTTAATTCCCCAATCCTATGAGTGCCTACTTCACTCCTATGTCGAGCCGGCTAAGAAGCTCCTAACATGGGATCATTATAATTTACTCATGCATTAAATAAAACCAATAAAACCTAGTGCTCGTCAGTTCAAGTTTCCTAAGACGTTCAAGCATGTTACCATTTGGAGATCTGCCAGTTTTCTTAAGCCTAACATCGAAATCATTCATCCAATACAACCATGAACAAGTAATCAACACATAATTAACATCTAGGTTTCATTAGATCCAGGCAAACACAAGAGAAATCTAGCCTAGCATGGTGGAATCAAGACAAGAACAAGATATAGACAACCAACACATAGACATATTGATTGAATTAAAAGAATACTTATCTCAATTACACTTGTAAGGTTTCAAGGGCTGAGAACCCTTGAAAAACCTGTAAAATTCGTACCAAGTTCGGCCTTAGGGTTTCTCAAAAACTTCCTCTTAATAATGTGTAAAATTTAGAAAACTGTATATAGGAAATAAGGGCAAACGGCGTCAAGACCAAATTGGTGATGCCGTCATCTCGCCGCCAAAATACTTCTCGGACTGCCTTGATCTACTTCTGACGCCGTCAAGTGTTATGTGTTTCCAGGCCGTCATGCATTTTACTCTTGACGCTCTTCCTTGTGACGCCGTCAATTCTGTACTGGGTCGTCATTGAAATTACTCTTGACGCCGTCAAGATTTTCTTCTTGACGCCGTCACCTACTCTTCCCAGCTTGGAAAATTGAGACTTTGCCGTTTTCTTCACTTTTATGCTCCAAAAACGTCCAAAATGCCTTCTTTTCCAGATTTACTCCCGAAGTACCTAAAATCACAAAAGGAACGATTTAGGGCAATATTTGATCAAATAAATTCAATTCTGGGCTTAAATGACCCCCTAAAAGTGGTTCATTTTTTGCCTCATCATATACCCTTACACTTGAGATTTGCTTGTCCTCAAGCAAATGCGCTTTTATTCTACTCAAAATACAAGTTAGGGGTCATTTAACACTAATATAAAAGTATTTACAACAAATAATCGTTCCACTAAAGACCAATAGATAAGCACGGAGGTCATACACTAGCACCTCACAAATAGTGTTTAGATACTCACATCTCACGAGTGTAATAAAGTATAAATTACAATATGGAAACGGAAGATATCTCTCACTACCTGTCATAGCAAAATAGATTACCATAGGCTTGGGAAAGGATCAAACCTCCACCACATGGCGTAAGCACCTAGGATAAACTATCAAAGAGGTCTTTTAAAGGGTTGTAACGTTAGGTGTAGGGATATGAAATACACGGTTTTGTTGGATAAAGGAAGTTTTTACTGGTGGCGAGTTAACAATCTTGGTTAATTACATGTACAATATGGCGTTGCTAAGCCAAGACTAGACTCGACTTAAGCTAATAAATGAAAGATAACAATAACATAAAAATGAACATAGAATAAAAAAGGATGGTAGTCCGTATGTTTTTTCTCTTTTCTTTTTCTATTTTTTTTTCTTTTTCTTGATTTTACGATTTTTTTTTTCATACACTCTTACCCTACCATCCAAAATAATACATCATAGGGGATGAAAATTCCCCTTACACTTGAATTTTTACATACTTTACAATAAACTATTCTAATGACTCGAATTAGGAAAATCAAAACACTTGGAGTACTTTTAAGATTAACGTACATACAGGGGTAATAAATGATGTTCTTCCCCATTACTCCATAAAATAAGTACTTTACCCATGAGTCCCAATCGTCCTAAAACAATATGTACAAGGATATGACTCGACTTAGCAACTATGTAATCAATTAGATAGTTTACTTAGGGTTTAACAAATAACAATAATGCACTAAAAATGAGCGCATACACGGAAGGTTAAGGCAATTTGGGTGTACATTTAATTGGGGTGTAACAAATTCTTCCTTTAAGTAAAATGCTTAAAGTTAGAAACGAAAAGATAGGCTCGGAGGGGTGTACTAGGGGTTTCGTGTACTAAAAATGAGTACAACGCTAAGGGTGTGGGAAAAATTAATTTAATTAAGTAGTCAAGTAATTTAACTTAAATAGTCAAGAATTTATAATACGGGTTTAACACAAGGGTGATCCTAATGCCTCTTATCATGTAGTAAATCCTACTACACGAATGTAGTCTCACTAGCAATCTCAGGATGCATCACTAACGCAAGTTCTAGAATCTAAATGCTACCGGTACACTCATAAGCACTAATAGTAAATGCTTTTCCTATCAAATCTAAAGGCGAACCTCACATATTTGGGTGGAAAATTTTTCTGAAAGTACGGTTATGTGCTAGTCATACAATCTCCTATCCATGAGACGCTTGCTATGGCTAAAGTTTCACTCCTAAATGTTGTAAAAAAAATTAAATTTGGCGCTAAAATTGCACTAACAAGTGTTTCTCATAGTTTTATTACACACCTACCATTAAATAAAGCAAACTCAAGCGAAAGTGTATTTGTAAGGTATCATCATTTTACCCTCCTCAAATACTCCCCTGATTCGCTCGGTATGGATAATAAGGTGGCCAGGTTAGATCTTCCTCCAAGAAAATGAACAATCAAAGCTTCCCTTCCAGAATATAAATCATCTTCTTGTCATACATAACCTGTAAATCCTGAGAAAATAGATAAGACAACCTCGCATAAAATTGGCGGCATCCTATATAAGTTACTAAATCCTAGAAAACAAAGTAAGATATAATGCTTGTGGAATGAAGTTTGCAGATTTCCTGGAGATTATAAAATTTAATAATTCACAAAAACTCTGAGACTCCGTTGGAAAAACAAAACCGGTAAAATTTCCAGATTTTTTTTTACCCGTGACGCCGTTAAGAGAAAACTCATGGCGCCGTCAGGATTGACCTGCAAAAACTCATGGGGATCGCACCAGGCTTTACCTCTCAAGGGATCTTGAGAAGCTTACAACCCCCACCAGGCAGTGTACTTGATCGTTTTAGTATAGTATAGTGACAAGTACCGGGGGATTGATCGTTCAGCTAGGAATAGTGTCGCTAGGATTAGAAAACCTAATTACTAGTGCTAAAGATGAAAGATGATTATTTTTGTGTTTTTATATTTTTTAGAAAGCAAGTAAAAATCTTGGGTTTTAAGGATTTGGGCGGAATTAGTTGCTAGTCAACTAACCCGATACTAAAGATGCAATCAAAATAAAATACTAGAAATGAAAATAAACTAAATTAACTAAGGTTGTGAGCAATAAATGGAGAAAATGTGTTTACTTAGATTTCACTACTCCCTAGACATCTTTTACACGTTAATTACTTGTTATAGTTGCGTGGATGACGGATTGTATTCCTTAATACCATTCATGGGGTGGCGCACTTAATTCCCCAATCCTATGAGTGCCTACTTCACTCCTATGTCGAGCCGGCTAAGAAGCTCTTAACATGGGATCATTAGAATTTACTCATGCATTAAATACAACCAATAAAACCTAGTGCACGTCAGTTCATGTTTCCTAAGACGTTCAAGCATGTTACCATTTGGAGATCTGCCAGTTTTCTTAAGCCTAACATCGAAATCATTCATCCAATACAACCATAAACAAGTAATCAACACATAATTAACATCTAGGTTTCATTAGATCCAAGCAAACACAAGAGAAATCTAGCCTAGCATGGTGGAATCAAGACAAGAACAAGATATAGACAACCAACACATAGACATATTGATTGAATTAAAAGAATACTTATCTCAATTACACTTGTAAGGTTTCAAGGGCTGAGAACCCTTGAAAAACCTGTAAAATTCGTACCAAGTTCGGCCTTAGGGTTTCTCAAAAACTTCCTCTTAATAATGTGTAAAAATTAGAAAACTATATATAGGAAATAAGGGCTGACGGCGTCAAGACCAAATTGGTGACGCCGTCATCTCGCCGCCAAAATACTTCTCGGACTGCCTTGATCTACTTCTGACGCCGTCAAGTGTTATGTGTTTCCAGGCTGTCATGCATTTTACTCTTGACGCTCTTCCTTGTGACGCAGTCAATTCTGTACTGGGTCGTCATGGAAATTACTCTTGACGCCGTCAAGATTTTCTTCTTGACACCGTCACCTACTGTTCCCAGCTGGGAAAATTGAGACTTTTCCGTTTTCTTCACTTTTATGCTCCAAAAACGTCCAAAATGCCTTCTTTTCCAGATTTCACTCCCAAAGTACCTAAAATCACAAAAGGAACAATTTAGGGCAATATTTGATCAAATAAATTCAATTCCGGGCTTAAATGACCCCCTAAAAGTGGTTCAATTTTTGCCTCATCAGTACACTTCCGAGTTGCAGAAGACTCACTTTCAGTAGTAGGTCGGTTGTTGCTACTTGATCGCGCCATTGCAGCAGCTTGCTCTTCTAAAGCTGCAGCAACGCTATCGGTAACCAATTTCTTGATAGCAACATGAGTCATAGCAGGTGATGCGGTGGTAGTCGTGGTTTTCCTAAGGGCCATATCTCTATAAAATCGCAAGTGTATAAGTAATAATTCCAACCATCGATCAATAATAAGAGAAATAATGCAACCAAACTCATAATAGTCGAGATCATTACAAAATACATCACAATCACACCATGAATACATCAACATAAACCATATCATTCATAAATAATCATCACGACATGTAACAACACACATGGAAATTATAATGAATCTCAATATGGGAGCATAATAAAAGATCAGACAACCAGAATATCATAAGTCAATATCAATACAGTACAATCATAACCAACATAAAGTTTTAATAATTTGAATTCATTGTTACAAAACAATAAGATACAACATTATTAATGCCATAGGCGGCAAGTTAAGATATCTCTGAATGTAATGATACGTCATAGATCTATGAAGGTCCGGGTGCACCTCCTGATCTCCCCTCTAGCTCTCTGATGATCCTGATCATCTCCAACATCTCTAAGTCTCTGGATCTCTCTCGAGCCTGAATCTCCTCAATCGTGGCTGACAGAGTGTGGATGGTGGCACTAGATGTGACCAGCTCCTGGGTCTGGTGCTCCAGCATCTGCTGCGTGATGATCGCTATCTCTCTCAAATCCTCCATCTCATGCCTCTGAACATCTAGTCGATGACCGAACTCAGTGATAGTATCCTGGGCCTCCTCGATCTCTGTCCCCATCATCTCAAATACAGTCTCTAAGGCTATCCTATGAACAACGAGGTTCTCGACCTCCTCCTGCATAATCTCAATCCTCTCCAAGGATATCTCCTTAATAACACTCAACAGCTCATCAAGATGATCCTCATGTCTAACCAACCTAGCAGCCAGTAAAGGGATAGTATGGTGTATCGCCCCAATGACCGGTAACACTGCTGAAGAGCCCTCTCCAAGCTCAGTAGCCCTAGGCGATCCCTCAATAAATCTCCATCGACGAATGCACTCCAACAAGAACGACCATCAGCGGGCATCAACCATCCTATGAATGTCGGGTGAGGTAGTGGTCTCAGAAGGGATGGGTGTAGGTGACGGGATAGGTGATGAAGCTGTTGATGGAATCGGTACAGTGGTAGTCTGAGAGTAGAAAACAATAGGTGGTGGTATAGGTGGTAAAACCTCAGAAGAGTGGGGTGCGGTATAGGTAGGTAGCATATAAGGATGTGGCTCAGGTAGTGGTGATAAAGGTGATGATGATGGAGATGGTGAAGGTGCTGGTGAAGCGACATGTGTCAGCTCAGGTGCAGACACAGGTGGAAGTACAGATGCAGGTGGTGGCACAGATGTAGGTACACATGGTGTAACAGTAGAAGCAGGCAAAATACAGACTCGTTTTCGAGCCGTGTATTTGCGGGTAAAGTCACCCTCATGGTATCGAAACGACTCTCCGAAAGGCTCAAGATCAAAGGGCTCAAGAATCCTCACTCGCTTGCGTCGACGAATCGGTGCAGGCGGGAATGGTGGTGGAATAGAAGCAACAGTATCAGAAGTATCAGAGTCAGAAGACTCGTCATCAGCATCTGAACTGGTATGGTGACTAACAGGTGGGGTAGGACGGTCATCAGCCGTAAGAAACTGCTGAGACGTAAGATACTGATCATATAGGTACTGCTCCTGTGTCATAGGTCCACAGACATGACGAAAAAGAGGCTGTATAGCAAAAGAATCAATAGGTGTAGAAGCAACCTCACCCTCCTCGAAGGGCTCAGCCTCGGCAGATGGATCTCCAGATAGAACATGGGATGGAATGACAGGTGATACAGGTAGGGTGTCATGGGTAGAGTCAGATAAGTCAATGGTAGGTAGGTAAGATAATGACGGCCTGACGTCATCACTGTCGGACAAAATAATGACGGGGGGTGACATGGTACTGTAATAATCCCAATAATAATAGTATGAGTCATTTAGTCTATGTAATGCTACACATGCAGTAGTTATGATGCTAAAACAAGACTTAGCATGATGCATCTAAAATCAAACCTTAAAGCATGATGTCGACAAGCGCTAGCACGAAGGGCACGAAGTAGTATGCTGTAAAATAGTTCGTTTTGAAAATCGTATGGTTATAGTCCAAATTTTTCAAAATCATTTGGTTTGCTATAACCTTGGCTCTGATGCCAATCTGTAACACCCCGAAAATTTTAGAACACAGTGGAAGACTTAATCGGGGTAATTACGAAACTGAATCACAATCAAACTCATAGTAACATAATTCAAAAGATAGAGTTTATATCATTCAATGAAAACTCAATTATTCAGAGTACAAAACATTTTCATAAAGAGAATGCCTTCAAAAGAGGTAGTGAGTTTGAAAGGAATGATAAGTTATTTAACATAAAAAGGGAGGTCCTGTGCCACCAGCTCTGTGACATCATACTGATAGTTCCCTGAGATAAACATGCTAAAAATGTCAAAACAAAGGTTGAGTGAATCCATAGTAGTTTAAGTTATGAAGTAGTTTGAACACAAGATAACAGTTGAAAAACCCTGTACTCGCAGGATAGCACAGTAATGGATATGCATAAAAATTAATCTATACATATTGATATTGCTCCTAAGGTTTCACGAAACACAAGCCTTGACAGTTATGTAAGCAATCACCTACACCACGGCGGATGTAGTTGACGAAAGGTGCCCTCGGGGAAACTATGCCGGATTTCCCAAAGATACAAATATAGCTCACCTCCTGACAAAAATTCTGAATTGCCTTAGGTGGGTTGCCGGTCCCAATAGATCTATCAACTATATTTCGTGCTCACTCGCAAGGGATTAAGGTCCGTGAAAGAGGGACTTGTAGCATAAGGTAACTTAGGCAATATCAGGAAAATAATCGCATACTAAAAATACTTGTGTTCGGTTTATCACATGTATCTCCCCACGGGGTTTAGAAAACAATATAAAAATGTGGGACTATGAACTCTCCTCGGTAATGTAGAAATCAACTAGTGCTCAAATGAGAACTAATAACGGTTATGAAAAGCAGTGAATAGCTCCTGACTCGCGACCTAAATAAACGTGATATTTATATATTATTATCGGTGTAATCATCTCGATTCGCAACAACGAATGCGGTATCTTCAAATGAAATGACGCCGGATTACTCGTTTTAATATGTCTCAAGTTCAAAAGTAATTTATAAGGTTAAGTAGTATTTTACGTATAATATTATCGTATTATATAAAAATATTTAATTTAAATATTTTTAGTTAGTATAATATAAGTTTGTATTAATACATATATTGTAAAAGAAACGTATTAAGTAAAAATGTTTTTGGAAAATAAATGTTATCAAATTTTGTGACAAGTAAACCTTTAAGTATGTCAAAAGTTACACTTTAACCCTTAGGTCAAAATAATTACATTTTTAGTCCAAAATGGTACTTTTACACTTTTTCACTTATCTTTCTCAAAATGGCAGTTTATACCCTTGTCTTTTCATCAAAATTCACTATTTATTATTTAGTCCGAAAGTTTCCAAGTTTTGACACTTTTAGTCCTTTAACAAAATCTTTTGCAAAAATAGTCCAAAGTTAAGTTTTGAAAAAGTGGACTTTTATATTTATAAAAGTTATCATTTTTAACTTGTAAAAATGTTACAAAATATAGTTTTTGGATACAAAATGTTTCGAGTTTCATGTTTTCTGCTTCTCGATCTACTAGTTTTATAAAAACAACATTGGGCTTGTTAGCCCAAGTCTAAGCCCAAACAAAGTTTTAGTTTTTGGAAAACATTAGAAGGGTGGTTCGACTAGGCTTAGCTTTGGTGCGTTTTAGGCTAGTGTTTCACGATCTAAACTTTGCATGTTGGTCGATCTAGCTTCTGTTTGGTTCAAAGATTCGAGTGGTCGAAAAATATACACACGTTACACGTGAAAATAACGAAATAAATGACCCTTCCTAAGGTGTGTCGTGTGGTAAATTTTATAAGTAAGGTTTTATGTTTTAAGCTTTCAAATGTAATGAGACGCGTGTGGTATGCATGATAATGAACCATGAAAGTAAAGAGTATTGAAATCGGTTTATGTTACTTACAACACCTCAAGGGTGGTGAAGAGATTCTAGTGAGAAAAGGTACGAGAGACATAAGAACAAAGTGTGAACTTGTAACCCGATTCCTTCTTGAATATAACCCACGATCCAAACAATAACCCAAAGTCTCGAAAACGATCCAAAGGCCTTGTATTGTTCCCTTGTGTCTCGACAGTAAGATCCTTTGATTAATAGCTTTGGGAAAGGGTTTAAGAATCTTGCATTTGTTTAAGGATTTAGGTGTAGGTAATTAGGGTGGCTTGGTGGTCTTTGGGTGGTCTTTACACGCGAAGGAAAGAAAGAAAAATATGGGTAGTGTCGAGTTTCATGAGACATAGGGGACAAGAGTGTTTCAATGTTTATATGTTGCAACATAATGGAGCAAGATTGTGTTTGTTTGGTCTCGACATGGTACCAACGAAAAAGAAAGAAAGAAAATACAAGCTCAGCCCCTCGTGGGCTTGTGGTTGTGACTCGGCCCAAAGAGAAAAGAAGTAAAAGAAAAAAAAAGATAGTTGGGCTAGTAATCGGCCCAAGAAAGAAAAGAAAAGAAAAATAGACATTGGGCTTGCGTACGGTATCGGCCTAGTCCAAAAGAAAAATAAACAACTCTAGTGGTTAAGTGTTCCAGGAAAAATAATAATATGTCGGGGAAATCTCGGAAATGCTTGTACGTATATGTATAGTTTATAATAGTTTCGTTCGTATAATATATATATATATATATATATCACTAGGTCGGTATTAGGTTCTGTTTCGCGAGTGGAAGCTATTCAGGTCACATCAAGTTTGTCGGTATTCAGTAATGACCAAACACACGTTTTGGAAATGAGGTAATAGTTCATAGTCTATGAAAAATTAAATTGGCCCGCAAAATTGGCCTAGTGATCAGTTATGTAAAAACGTTCAGTGATAAGCATTACTAAATGACATGGGATAATACGGGGTATTACATCATATTAGTACCTTTGTGCCTTAAGTTACTGTTTCCACTGAGCTTTTGCCTATTGCTTATCTTATTTGCCAACTACTTATTTCACTTTGTGCTTATTTGGGCTGTTTTGGTTACTATCTGAGTTTCTGAGTTCCATTTGACTTTAATTCTGTTCATTTAAGCTTAATTAAGTCTAAAACACTTCTAGTCAAAGTTTGGTTTAAATTGGTCAAGTATTGCTTATTAATAAGCATTCCAAATAAGCTGTTTTAAGCCCATAAGCACTTATATTGCTTAATTTTCAAATTTAAAATTTTTCCTAGGACTTTTATAATATTTTAGAATTTTCCTAATTTTTTCAAATTTTTCTAGCTTAATTTAGTATTTTTCTCATTAAATTTGTGTTTTTATTCAATTTTTATTACTTTTTAATTACCAAAAATACCAAAAAAATCAGAAAAAGCCTAGAAAATCAAAAAATATTTTAGAAATTTATTTTCATTTATTTTAGAATTTTAGAAATTTATTTTGCATTTTTCCCATTTATTTTGAATTTAATTTGAATTTTTAATTAGATTTAATAGTTTTTAATTCCCAAAAATTACATAAAAAGCCAAAAAAATTAGTTTTTTGTTTTAAAATTACTTTTTAGTTATTTTATAATTTTCAAAATTTATTTTTCATTTTCTCACCTTATTTGCATTTTATTTTAATTTTTAATTAGTTAATTAGTTTTTAATTCATAAAAAATAAATAAAAAGTCAAAAAAATATTTTTCTTTTTCTCAAAATTTTCTTTTATCATTTTTAACTTTTCAAAATCATTTTCAAGTCCGTAGGAATAGTGTAGCTCAAAATTTTTGTTTTATTTTGTACGTTTACGTTTATTTTATGTTTTAGCGTACGATTTCGATTTTACGTTACGCTTTTTAGTTTGTTTACTTGAAATACGTGTTTGAGTGATTATTTGTGCTTCATTTGTTATTTCATTAGTATAATCTCATCAAAATCACTTTTTACCACTTTGACGACACGTTTCATGAATCGGGAATTCGAAATTCCATTCACCCTTCACACGGACTACGACCTCGAGTTATCCGTATTTCTTTGCGGATTTCTTGAGTAAATACTTCAAAACTAGTTCCGTTCACTCCTTCAAAACCCGAGATTTTGCTTGCTTTTATAAAATATAAAAAATACAAAAAGAATCGTCCCTCACCTCTAGACCTAGGTTAGTAGGCTTTCTAATCCTAGCGACACTATTCTTTTGTTGAACGATCAATCCCCCGGTACTTGTCACTATACTATACTACAACGATCAGGTACACTGCCTGGCGGGGATTGCAAGCTTCTCAAGATCCCTTGAGAGGTAAAACCTGTTGCGAGGGTGCAATCCCGCTTATCAAGTTTTTGGCGCCGCAACCCAGGGAATAGTTATTGTCTAGGTTAGAATTTCTTTTTATTAGGTCTACTTGCTAGATTCCTTTCTAGTAAGATTTTTATTTTTATTTTTAGGTTTTCTTTAGTCTATCTCATTTCTTTGTTCCTTTGTTCGTAACCATTACCATCCGACATTATGGAATGTGGTAATATCTTTGAACCCATCAACCCACCACAACAAAGCCACCCACAAAACCCACCACTTGCAAACCAACCTCCTAGACCCCGAACTTTAGGAGAGTATTCCCGTCCTAGCCACCAAGGCTATCGAAACACCATTGAGCTCACTAAAGGAGCCAACGTGTCTCCCTTGCGATCTGACACCATCCGGTTGGTGCAAAGCGGATGTGCATTCCACGGACTTTGTTCCGAAGATCCTAATCAACATCTCAAGGATTTCCTAAAAATCGTAGATTCCATCGACCTTGATGTTCCAACTAGAGAGACGACCCGATTACGTTTATTCCAATTCTCTCTTCGTGACCAAGCTAGTCAATGGCTTGAACGTTTACCCGCGGGTTCCATCACCTCTTGGGATGATCTAACTTCTCATTTCCTTGCTCAATTTTTCCTACTGGGGAGAACTACTAAGCTTAGAAACGATATCTTGATGTTCCAACAACGTCAAGGTGAAACTCTCTATGAAGCATGGACTCATTTCAAGGACTTACTCCAAAAAGTCCCTCATCATGGCATAGATCTTTGGCTCCAAGTCCAAATCTTCTATGACCATATCGATCTCTCCACAAGGCGAACCATTGACCAATCGGCCGGTGGCAAGCTACGTGATCTAAGTGTGGAATAATCATGGGAACTCATAGAAGATCTTGCTCTCTATGACAACGAAAGTTGGAATGATCCTCGTGATTTGAACAAAACGGTCAAGGCAATATCTTTGCCTTTGAACAATTCTAGCACTCCCGACCGTAAGATCATGGAACTTGAGGACCAAGTCAAGTTTCTCATGAAATCCTACGAAGCTCCTAAGTCTTCAAGCCAAGTGAACAAAATCACTTCTTCATCGAATTATGTAGTGGTCCCCATGACACTCGTGATTGCGTGGAACTCCCCGGACAAGCTTTTGCGGATTACGCATCCTCGCGTACCAACGAAGCGGGAGACAAGTGGAACACTTTCAAACCCGAGCCAAACCCTTACGGTAATGCCTACAATCCTTCTTGGAAAAATCACCCGAACCGTAGGTGGAAACAAAAACAAAACATGCCCCAAAACAATTCTTCCAATCCAGCTAATCGTTACCAACCAAACGGTCCACCCTATAACCGTACTTTCAACAACAATCCTTCCAATAAATATGGTAGTACCAATAATATTGAAGGATTGATGTTTAAGTTTATGGCATCTCAAGAAGCTCGCATAGCTAAGTTTGAAGCCGAATTCAATCAACAACAAACGGAGATGACCAATAAAATTGACAACTTGTTGAAAGCCCTCAACAACCAAGTGCTAACTACACCTAGGAAGGACACTAGGGACAATAGTAGCGGTATCCAAATTAAGGACCCCTCATCATCCAAACACGTCCACTTTGTCAATGTTGTCACCATTAAGCCGATAGATAAGAATATAGAAGAAAGTGCCAAGGATGAAGTTGGAATAGAAACTGGACCTAAGGATTAGACTAAGGAAATTGTGGATAAAAAGGAAGAAAAGTTAGAGGAAGTAGAAAATCTGGAGGAATACTTTGATAATTTACCTACCAAGGAAGAACGGGAATACCATAAGGATCTATTCGATGACTCCAATACACCATACATCCTTGGTTCACCACTCATTAAAGCGGTTGATCCTTCTAACATCAACATACCATGCAACATCGGGCATATGTGTTAGGAACCAAGTTTTACTATTTTATCAAGTCTCGGTCATTTGTAATAAATGTTAGGTTGCTTAGTTATTAGTTACTTACATTTGGTTATATTCTATGTGTTTAAGGCTTATGAAAAGCCCACAAGGCCTTCAAGGCCCACGAATCAAGGAAGATGGGAGCTAGGAGTGTTGCCCTAGCTTCCCTCCTATAAATAGAACCTTTAGGTCTCATTTGTATTTGGTTGGTTATTTGAAATCTTAAGGAAACTCTTGCACTCATATTTCTCTCATTCTCATAATCACCCAAATCCTTATATCTATCTCATTCTTGCTTGTGTGTTACGAATATAGGTACCGAACAAGTGGTATCAAGAGCCTAACTATGATCTAGGAGTGTTTGGAGTTTGTGTTGTTTCGAATTTTATAGCTTTTATCACGTTTTTTTGGAAAAAAGTTCATTACTTTTCTTGTTTTTATTGGTCTTTAACACTCTTTTTTATTACAAATTAGTGTTATAAACCTTTTCTAGCAAGAAAGTTTCAATCTTTTTGAAGTTTCAAAGCTTAAAAATTAGAATTTGGTTTTTGTACTTGTTTTCTAGAACACAAAAAAAATTTCATAAAAATCATCAAGTTTGCAACTTTCTTCAAGTTTTGGTGTTTTTATAACTAGAAGTACAAGAATCTTGGAATACAAACTTCATTTGGGTGTGCTTTTAGCAAATTCAAAATTCTAGCAAACTTTCTAGAACACAAAAAATTTTCATAAAAATCATCAAGTTCGCAATTTTCTTCAAGTTTTGGTGTTTTTATAACTAGAAGTACAAGAATCTTGGAATACAAACTTCATTTGGGTGTGCTTTTAGCAAATTCAAAATTCTAGCAAACTTTCGAGAACACAAAAAATTTTCATAAAAATCATCAAGTTTGCAACTTTCTTCAAGTTTTGGTGTTTTTAAGCCTAGAAGTACAAGAATCTTGGAATACAAACTTCATTTGGGTGAGCTTTTAGCAAATTCAAAATTCTGGCAAACTTTCTAGAACACACTTTGTACCAACTTCCGAGATCACTCCTCGTTGCTCCAGAAGTGTTAGCGTTGCTTACTCGGTGTTTCCCTTGCTTGTATAAGTGAGAAAACACTTCGACTCATGGTATACTCTATAAATTCTATAATTTAGAAAGTTTTGGTGCAAACTTTCTAAAACACTGAAAAGTTTCTAGAACACTGAAAAGTTTCTAAAACACTGAAAAGTTTCTAGAACACTGAAAAGTTTCTAAAACACTGAAAAGTTTCTAGAACACTTAAAAGTTTCTAAAATTCTGAAAAGTTTCTAAAACACTGAAAAGTTTCTAGAACACTTAAAAATTTCTAAACACACCTCCTATTTCATTGGAACGATCCAAGAATCAACTTTATCACACATCGTTACACAAGTTTCTTTCTAAAATCTTCTTACTATCTTCTTATTCATTATCTTCAAAAAAAAAAAAAAAAAAAAAAAAAAAAAAAAAAAAAATTGGCGGAAAATTTTGAGTAAAATTTAATTTTTACAGGAGACTAAACGTTTAATTTTTACGCGAAATTCAAATTTTGGTACAACGGTGAAAATTTTGGCCCAAAATTCAAATTTTTAGGGCAAAATTCAAATTTCTCGGTAAAATTTGGCGGCAAAATTTTTTAAACTCAAAATTTTCTTGTGATCTTAGAATTGCATTTTTTTGTGAGTTTCAAAATTTTGGAAGTGAAAATTTTTCAAATTAATTTTGGAGGGTAAATCTGAAATCACTATTTTGACCTTGAGTGTGACATTTTGTTTGATTACTTCGATTACATCGCAACAATCAAGGGGGAGAGAAATGTCATTTACAATGTCTCAAGTACCTTCTTCCAACTACCTTCCTCACCAATATTCTAATCAGCAACACTATCAACAACAAAGTCACTACTCCCTCATTCGTCATGTGCTGCTATTTGGTAATGAATCAAGGCCTCCAATGTTGCTACCAGGAACATATACTGATTGGAAACGGAGATTCCTACAATGGCTCACAGATTGTCCTGCTGCAGATCTCATGCTTAAATCCATTCGAGAAGGACCATACAAAATGATATTTCCTGTTGACTCAACAGGGTTTATGAGGCTACAAACTACTGCAGATTTGAATGCTACTGAACTCGTTCAATATGTTGACATAAATAATGCCTAAAAGCATTATTAACATATTATCAATATCTCTATATTTTGATTATTACAAAATATAAACTCATAGAACTAAAACTTGTGATTAAACAAGTATTTAGTGATTAACATTCTCTTTACATCCAAATCACTTAAGGTATGAATAAACAAAGTGTTTACTGCAATTTATGATCAAAGAAAAATTTAATTAAGTATTAAAAAGTTTAATTAATTATATAAACATATTATATATTTTTGAAAAACACTTTTGGTAATAAAGAAAAATGTTTTATTCATACTAAATATATGAATTCAAATTTTTAACAAAAATCAGTTAGTTTTTCACCAAATAAACTTTCCCCACAAAAAAACAAAAAATCTGGCCGTTACAGCTGGGCGGCCCTCTTAATTATAAGGGGCGGTCCCCTTAATTTTAAGGGACCGGCCATGATTTAAGGGGACCGGCACGCTCCTGTTGTCAGATTTTGTTGCCTATAAATACCACCTTAAATCTGGAATTTTTCTCACCTTTTGCACTCTCAAACTTTCTGTTCTAGATCTCCATTTCTAATCTCTTAATCCTTTGATCATACATTCTTAAATCTTTGTTTCAAAGTGATCCAAACATCATCCTATCAAGTGCAAGAGAAGAATACTTCTATCCCTCAAGACAAGAAGTATTACAACTTGTTATGATCTCCACATCCAAGTTGTTAGAGCATCATCATTGTATTTATCTCATTGTGTGATTAGTTGTGAATATTTGTTAGAAGATAGTTTAGTTAGTTGTATATATAGTGTGATTGGTTAGTAGTTAGTTGTGAAGAAGAAGAGTTAGGAAGTAGATTTGTGTGAAGAAAATTGATGTGAAGAAGATTAGTGTGTAGAAGATAGGTGTGAAGAAGATTGGTGTGAAGGAGATAGGTGTGAAGTAGTGTTGTGATTAAGTAGTGAATAGGTGTGAAGTAGTTGTGTAGAAGGTGTGAATAAGTTGTGACGAAGTTGTGGTGTGTACATAGGTGTGTAAGGTTTTCTCCGCCAAAAGGGAGCTTGTTGACATAGTGAAGAAAACTCTCGAGTTAGGTGCTCGGGGAGTGGAGTAGGGCAAGGAAGGTGACCTTGTAGCCGAACCACAATAAATCTCTTGTCTCGCGGTTCGATCTTTCCAACTCTCATCTATTTCCTTACTTACATTATTACGCTTTATCGTACATATTTAGTGTTGTTCATATTGTGCATAACTTGATTTCATATAGCATCGAATCTAAATTTTTGAAAACAAAGAAAACTTTCAAACAATCTTTTAAAACAAATTAAATAGACGTAAAACTATTCAACCCCCCTTCTAGTTTTCCACAATTGGTATCAGAGTCAGGTTTAGCAAGATTTTTAAAATATATTGTATTTTAAAACTTGTAACGATCTATGAAATCTTTAAAATATTTGGAAGGGAAATCCATGCAAAGACCACCACTATTTGAAAGTGATGGATTTTTATATTGGAAAAATAGATTCGAGACTTATGTGAAATCAAAAGATCTTGATCTTTGGCATATTATTACCTTTAGTGATTTTCCCCTATTCAATGTAATGTTGAAACTAAAATGGATGAAATTGTATCTTTTGAAAAACAAAATGATGATTTGAAAAAGAAACTAACAAAAAATAATGAGGCTAAAATGGTTATTTATAATGCGTTAACACGCAAAGAATATGAAAGAATTTTTATGTGTAAAACAACAAAAGAAATTTGGGATTCTTTACTAATTACTCACCAAGGTAATAGTCAAGTTAAAGATAACAAAATAGATCTTCTTGTACGACAATATGAACAATTTACGATTCCGGAAGAGGAATCAATTGATAATGCTTTTGCTAAATTTAACACCATTATCACAACTTTAAAAGCACTTGATGAGACATTTTCTAGTAAAAATTATGTTAGGAAATTTCTTAGGGCATTGCATCCGAAATGACGAGCTAAGGTCACGGCTATTGAAGAATCAAAGAATTTGATGATGTTGTCACTAAATGAACTAATTGGCAACTTGAAGGTCCATGAAGAAATTATAGGAAGAGATTCGGAAACGGTCAAAGTCAAGAAAGAACAAACCAAATCCATTGCTCTAAAAGCCAAAAAGGAACCTAGTGACGATGATGACTCAAGTGACGAAAGTGAAGACGAAGAATATGCAATGGCCGTAAGAGAATTCAAGAAATTCTTCAAGAGACGAGGAAGATTCACTAGATCACCAAGAGACGAAAAGTGTTTTATGGCAAAAGGAACTGACGAAATATGTTTAGGAATTGACTTGGAGCCTGACGAATGGATCAAGGATAGCGGATGTTCGAGACACATGATGGGGAACCGCAAGCTATTCTTTACATACAAGGCATACAATGGAGGTAACGTTATTTTCGGTAGTGACTTACGTGGAAAAATCATTGGCAAAGGTACGATTTCTCAAGACTCACTTACTATTGAAAATGTAGAGCATGTAGATAATTTAACATATAACTTGCTTAATATAGGACAAATATGTGATAATAAATGTAGAGTCACCTTTACCGAAGAGGATAGCGAAATAGTTAAGAATGGAAAAATTATAGGTAGAGGAATTAGGAAATGAGGCATATATGTTATGAAACTAGGAAACAAACCTGAGGATAGGATATGCCTAACGACCCTAGACGAAAGCTCCACATTGTAGCATAGGAGATTAGGACACGCTAACATGCAACAAATACAATCTTTGGCCTCTAAAGAAATAGTTAGAAACTTGTCTAATCTAAAATATGACAAACATTTTTGTGATGCATGTAAAATTGGAAAACAAGTTCATGCTAGTCACAAAGCTAAGAATATAGTATCCACTACTAGGTGCCTAGAACTATTACATATGGATCTTTTTGGTCCATCCGCTGTGCGGAGCTATGGAGGAAACAAATATACCTTAGTAATAGTAGATGACTACTCACGATACACGTAGACTAGGTTTTTAAGTGACAAGACCCAAGCCTTTGGAAAATTCAAAATATTTAGTAAAATGATTCAAAATAAATTAGGATGCACAATAGTAGCCATTAGGACGGACCATGGTAGGGAATTTGACAACAAAGTACAATTCGGAAAATATTGTGATTTAAATGGAATATCTCACAATTTCTCCGCTCCTCGTACTCCTCAATCAAATGGCGTAGTAGAAAGAAAAAATAGGACACTACAAGAAATGAGTAGAACAATGCTAAATGAACAATCCATCCCACAAAAATTTTGGTGTCACGCTGTAGATACATCAACATATATTATTAATAGGGTATCGATTAGGAGAATTATAGAAAAAACTCCTTGTGAGTTACTAAGAGGTAGAAAACCAAACTTAAGCTACTTTAGGGTATTTGGAAGTAAATGTTACATTCTAAACACTAAGGATTACCTCACTAAGTTTGATCCAAAATCATATGAAGGAATATTTTTAGGATACTCACAAAATAGTAAAGCATATATAATACTTAACAAACACTCCATGAAAGTAGAAGAATCACTAAATGTAACATTTGATGAAACACCACCACCTCCTAAAACTTTACCTTTAGAAGATGATGACTTAGTCGAAGATGAAGCTATTGAGGTTAGTAAAACAAAACCCATAGGAAATGATAATGAAGACATTAACTTAGGAAATAACAAAATTGCAAATGTTAAAGAATCTATATCACATCCATTAGATAATATAATAGGACATCTTAACCAAAGAACCCTTAGGTCACAAGCCCAAGATAAAAATAATTTCTTTTGTTTCCTATCAGCAATAGAACCTAAGAATATTAATGAGGCCTTAAAAGATGAAAGTTGGGTTATAGCTATGAAAGAAGAATTAAATCAATTTAAGGCAAATGATGTTTGGGAATTAGTCCCAAATCCAATGAATATGACTATCATAGGAACTAAATGGGTATATAGGAATAAGTTAGATGAAAATGGAATAGTTACTAGGAATAAAGCTAGGTTAGTTACCCAAGGTTATAATCAACAAGAAGGAATTGATTATGACGAAACTTATGCCCCCGTAGCTAGATTAGAATCTATTAGGATATTACTTGCCTATGCATGCGCCCTAGATTTTAAGTTATTCCAAATGGACGTGAAAAGTGCATTCCTTAACGATTTTATCAATGAGGAGGTATATGTGGCACAACCTCCAGGATTCATTGACTTCACAAAACCTGATTATGTTTATAAGTTAAAGAAAGCTTTGTATGGACTCAAACAAGCTCCTAAAGCTTGGTATTATCGATTAAAAGCTTTCCTTATTAAACATGATTATTCCATAGGAATGGTAGATAACACTCTTTTCACTAAAAGGAAATACCCAAATCTCATCATTGTTCAAATATATGTTGATGACATTATATTTGGATCAACTTATCAAGACATGTGTGATAAATTTGCCAAAATCATGCATGATGAGTTTGAGATGAGTATGATGGGTGAACTTAACTTCTTCCTAGGATTACAAATAAAACAATTAGAAGATGGAATATTCTTTAACCAATCTAAGTACATTAAGGAAATGCGTAAGAAATTTGGCCTAGAAGACTCAAAACCCATGAAAACTCCCATGTCTACGAAAGTAAAACTCACAAAGGATGATGAAGGTGAGTCCGTAGATAACACCAAGTATAGAGGAATGATAGGTAGTTTACTATACTTGACGGCAAGTAGACCCGATATCATGTTTAGTGTTTGCCTTTGTGCCCGTTTTCAAGAGGATCCCAAAACCTCTCACCTAGAAGCGGTTAAGCGTATCTTCTGATACATTAAAGGTACTATACACTTAGGATTATGGTATCCTAAGGGATCCGGCATAGAAACCATCATCTATGCGGATTCGGATCATGCGAGAGACTACGTAGATAGAAAAAGCACTAGCGGTAGTTGCACGTTTATGGGATGTTGTCTAACATCTTGGTTTTCGAAGAAGCAAACCGCTCTTGCTATTTCTTCCACCGAAGCCGAATATGTAAGCACTGGAAAGGCATGTCAACAAGCACTATGGATGAAACAATCTCTTATAGACTATGGAATTAGGTTAGAAAACGTTCCCATTGTGTGCGATAACAAAGGTGCATTAGATTTAAGTAAAAATCCGGTGCAACACTCTAGGACTAAACATATAGAAATACGCCACCACTTTCTTAGGGATAATGTACAAAAAGGGAACAATCTATAGAAAAAGTTGCATCCGAAGATAACATTGCGGATATATTCACTAAACCCCTTAAGCGTGAATTATTCAATCACTTGCGTTTAGGATTAGGAATGATGGAACAAGTTGACTAAATTCTATTGCATTTAGAAAATTTTTCTATTAAGTTTTGCATAAGATTTACTATTCTTCCACTTCTCCATTTTTGAGTCTAGAAATCTATTTCGCACAAAATTAAAAGATTGAGAAATATTATTTTCTTTGCATATACTCTTTTGTAAAACCCAATAAAATTTTCTTTTAAAGAAATTATTCTCACATCTAGGAAAATACATGAACATCATTTTCCTTGCATTGCTGACTTATGCTAAAAACATTTTTTTTTAAATCATGCATAAACTCTCACATAAATTGTCAAGGTATATAATCTAATATATATCTTTGACATTCATGATCGAGCAAAAATCAAATCAAGGAGATTTTGGATTGTTTCTTAAGAATTTTTTTATTTATTTAGAAGTCGAAACAATCACAACTCCACATTTGTTGCATATAGGCACACACTATGACAAAATCACTCATAACATTGTCATCTTGTTTCATCATTAGATTTTTGACTCACTAGTTGCCTTTGCCTTTGATCTAAGATAGTTGCCTTAGGAAGTTTAAGTACTCTTGCCTTTATTTGTCTCCTTTAGCTTATTATGTGTTGCTTATTTGCTCTTTTGCTTAAGTGTTTTTGCATGCATGCTATATCTTGATTAGATTAGATGCTATATTGCCTAAAGGAATTGAACTTGCTTGAATCCAAATCCAAAAACACAACCTTTCTGCAAATTTTCTGCCAAAAACCCATTTCTGGCAATCTGGGAACCATCAGATGGGCGGCCCCCTTAATTATGCAAGGCGGCCCCCTTAATTTTAAGGGCACCGCCCCCTAATTAAGGGGACCGGCCATCTGCTGGACGGATTTACATAATCTTTTCTGCTTTTTAGCCCATTTCAACCTACATTTCCCATTTTTCACCAACATATTTTGTCCTAATCTCCCAAACAAACTTTATCCATCCATAAACACACAAATCTTACACTATAAATATCCCCAATCTTCAACACTCTCCATTCATCCCTTCATGACTTCTCCAAACAAACCAAAACCAAAAGCCTCAAGGCTTGCAAAGATGACGGAAAAACCCGTTTGGCGAAGAAAAAGCCCTCGAAACAAATCCATCATAACCAATGAAGTTAGAAATCACCAAACACCTCCAACCACTTACTTCCCAAACTTTACACCAAATTCACAAGGACATTCATTTGATCCTCTTTACGAACCATACAACATTGGCCAAACATCTTCCTTCATGCCAAACCACTCATCTCATCCTCCCACCACTTATAATGATCCATACAAGTTTGATCAACCATCAAACTGCAATTCCAACTATACAAACCAAATTCATCCATATCAACACAATGACTCTCTCCGCATTGCCACGGAAAAGCAAAAGTTCCATGATGAAATAACCCAAATCCATGATCTTAGTGATCTCAATGCCATGCACCTTGCACAACGCAACAAAGTGCAACCTCCATCATTACCCTACAACAATTGCCTACCCCACTCTCTCAACTTGCAAGGTGCAACCTCCATGCACCTTGCACAACGCAACAAAGTGCAACCTCCATCATTACCCTACAACAATTGCCTACCCCACTCTCTCAACTTGGATCAAGTTACAAACCACACTCACTATTGCCCTTGTTGCATCTGCCTTCAAAAACAAATTCTATACTTGAGTGAAGATATTTCTTGGATTGAATATCTCCTCACTCGTCCTCATCCTATACCACCCTTAACACGATACAACATCGTAAGATCCACCTCTTCCGCTCCATACCCCACTCCATATCCCTCTCCATCTAACAACTAAGCTTTATGCTTATGTTCCCCTTCAAGCAAATAAAACAATCAACCATGGGTTGCAAGCAAGTCCAAGTGCTCTCTTAGGCAATATAGGACTATGTCTCTTCTTTTGTTTTATTGTAATCAATATGCTTCAAGCATATTGAATGTTGTAATGCTAATCATTTCTATGATTCTTGAATTAATCTATTTTTATTTGCATAATTGTTGCTTTGCATGTATATGTGTCTTGTTCTCTTCAAATATTTTTTTTTTTTGTAGCCAAGATTTCCATAGCTCGTTCCCTTGGTGCTCTCAAATGAGGGGGAGCATACATCAAGGGAGAGCATTCTACCCGTTTAAACTTCTTTCACGAAGCTTACTCGGCTTAACCTTTTTGATTTTACAAAAAGGAGGAGAAGAGAAATGTAAACTCTATAATACTTGTCTAAAAACAAATTTTAGATCTATTGAGTTTAAGGTTTTGTAATAATCAAAAAGGGGGAGATTGTTTCAAATTGATCCACCTTAAATCTGGAATTTTTCTCACCTTTTGCACTCCAAAACTTTCTGTTCTAGATCTCCATTTCTAATCTCTTAATCCTTTGATCTTTGTTTCAAATTGATCCAAACATCATCCTATCAAGTGCAAGAGAAGAATACTTCTATCCCTCAAGACAAGAAGTATTACAACTTGTTGTGATCTCCACATCAAAGTTGTTAGAGCATCATCATTGTATTTATCTCATTGTATGATTAGTTGTGAATATTTGTTAGAAGATAGTTTATATATATATATATATATATATATATATATATATATATATATATATATATATATATATATATAGTGTGATTGGTTAGTAGTTAGTTGTGAAGAAGAAGAGTTAGGAAGTAGATTGGTGTGAAGAAAATTGATGTGAAGAAGATTGGTGTGCAGAAGATAGGTGTGAAGAAGATTGGTGTGAAGGAGATAGGTGTGAAGTAGTGTTGTGATTAAGTAGTGAATAGGTGTGAAGTAGTTGTGTAGAGGGTGTGAATAAGTTGTGACGAAGTTGTGGTGTGTACATTGGTGTGTAATGTTTTCTCCGCCATAAGGGAGCTTGTTGACATAGTGAAGAAAACTCTCGAGTTAGGTTCTCGGGGAGTGGAGTAGGGCAAGGAAGGTGACCTTGTTGCCGAACCACTATAAGTCTCTTGTTTCGCGGTTCGATCTTTCCAACTCTCATCTATTTCCTTACTTACATTATTATCGCTTTATCGTGCATATTTAGTATTGTTCATATTGTGCATAACTTGATTTCATATAGCATCGAATCTAAATTCTTGAAAACAAAGAAAACTTTCAAACAATCTTTCAAAACAAATTAAAAAGACGTAAAACTATCCAAGCCCCCCCCCCTGTAGTTTTCCACACAATACTATGCTGACCATCAGGCTGCATGGTTCATAACATTAGTCCTTCTGAATTCAATTTACATGAATATTGACTTTCAAGCCAGTGCTTATGAAATGTGGAAATATCTTGAAGCTATGCGTCGTACAGAATAACTTCATCACATCATAATGAAGCAAATTCTTGAATCTTGTTTAAGCATGAATCCACTGAAGACCATTCTCCCTTCTCCACCATCTCCAGCTGTTGACCATGGATCCTTAATTTACACTCCAAATGGTCTCTTCTTCATTCCTCCAAATGCACCAGAGCCTATCTTCATTCCACAGTACCATTCTGCAACACTAAATGATCACATGCAATCTCTTCTGCAAAATCTAGTGAAGCTTTGACAAATATCTTCTGAGAAAGGCAAAGGCGCAATGACTTCAACTTATGATCATTTAGAAGATATTTGTCCAAACCTGAAGCTTGGACAAATCTAGTGAAGCTTGGACAAATACATAGCAGAAACTCGTTCCGAGAGGGGATTCAAATGGGAATTTCCAAACCTGTTTGGAGAAGAAGTTAATATTTTCACTACTTCGATGTTCGAAAACGTGAATCAACTTGAAAAGCAACTTGCAACTGAAGAATTCCACGAGAGTGAATCCAATGCCGCCTTCAGAGTGCTCAAGAAATAGTTTCAACATTTTATCAGTTATGGCTGTGAAGTGGTAAGTGAGCATTTTTTAGAATACACTCGAATTGAGGCTCAAACCTTCAAAGATATATTGCTCCAACACCTGGATGCCATTGAAAAGTCAATTATTGAAAGAGTACTTCACAGACTAGAGCATGACAAAAGGGTTAATAAAAGGAAGTCGCAGATTCAAGAAGAGCAAGTTCATAAAGTTGATGTGTTGGAAGCTAATTTGGTATTCATGGATAGCAATGGGATAGAATCAGAAGTGCAGGATGACAACAGCAGATTGGGGAATGATACAAATGCAGATTGTGCAGAGATCAGACCATTCTATGACTCAGAGCCCAACTTTGACAAAGGACAGATGGATGAGGAAGATGTCATACCCATCTATGACACAGAACCTAACTTTGACAAAGAGCAAATGGCTGAGGTACAATCTACTGTTTATCATATTATGCCTGCAAATGAGAAACAACAATCTGAGCAACCTTACTTCAGTAATGAAGGAGAGGTTGACCAGAATGTTGTACAATGTCTTGACAAACGTTCTAAGTCTAAGTCCTTACCTGATAATTTAATAAGTGAAACATTATACCAAACTCTTGAGTCTGATAAAATTCTTCTCAAAAAGACCATTGCCCAGTTTCATAAAGATTTTTCAAAACTGGAGGCACATTGCATCTCGCTTGAACTTAAATTGCAAAACAAATCTCAAAAAGACAATGGTCAATTTTTTAATGAACAAAGTAAACGTGTGGATACATTAGTTAAAGAAAATGAGCTTTTGAAAGGTCAAATTCAAGCAAAAGTGTTTGCACATGCTACATTACAAAACAAATTAAGAAGACTGGCTTGCCAGAGTGTGGATACTAAGTTTGCAAAACCATCAATCTTGGGGAAACCGCCTTCTCAAACAAACAGAAAACAATCAGTGGTTAGACAACCAACTGCATTTAAATCTGAATGACCTAAATTTTCAAAACCTCGGTTTGCCTCCCAAGTTGTTGAGAAAAACAATTTGACAAAAACCAGTCGCTCCACATTCTTGGCCTAAGGAAAATGCATCTGTGTTCTGGCAAATCTCAACACGTGATTATACTTGGCTCATCTAGGATTAGTTCGTAAACAGTGTCTAAAACGAGCATTAAAAGTAAAAAGTCGTATGGCACATATGGCATGTGCAAGAACTATGATCTAGAAAAGGCTAGGAAAAAGGCGCTACTTCAAAAGGATGGAATTTTAGGTTCAAAACCTCGTGTGATGCCTTCCACTGTAGTACAGAACACTGCTTGTAGTAGCATACCAAAACCTAAGAGTAATCAACAAACTAATAGGAATTTTCTAGCTTCTAAGAGTAGTTGCGTAAATAATCATGTTGTTTGTGCTTTAAAATATCTTCAAAAGGGAAATTCACTTGAAAAGTCTCAATCGACTAAGACATACAAACCTGTTGAACCAAAAGTCATAAGTCAGAAACCTAAGAAGTAGATCAATATAGGATGTAGGTTTTCTCAACCAAGTGATGCTCCCACTGCATCTAAAAGGAAAACATCTCCGAGATCTAACATTAGGTGGGTACCCACGGGTAGAATCTTCAAATCGATTGGTCTTAGGTGGATTCCTACAGGAAAGATTTTAGACATTTGAACCAAAACTAATGTGAAATCCACAACATCTATCCCTGATGAGGCGAAAAATGATCCGTTTTTAGGGGGTCATTTAAGCCCGAATCCGAATTTATTTGATCAAATATTGCCCTAAATCGTTCCTTTTGTGATTTTAGGTACTTTGGGAGAGAAATCTGGAAAAGGAAGCAATTCGGACGTTTTTGCAGCATAAAAGTGAAGAAAATGCCAAAGTCTTAATTTTCCATGCTGGGAACAGTAGGTGACGGCGTCAAGAGTATTTCTCTGACGGCGTTAAGAGCAGAAGTCCATGACGACCCAGTACAGATTTGACGGCGTCACGAAGGAAGGGCGTCAAGATTAATAAGTCATGACGGCCTGGAAATGATTTGGTCTTGACGGCGTCAAATGTAGATCAAGGCAGTCCGAGAAGAGTTTTGGCGGCGAGGTGACGGCGTCACAATGTTTGTCTTGACGCCGTCAGACCTATTTTTCTATATATAGTTTTCTAATTTTCACACATTAGGAGAGAAGTTTTGGGGAGAAACCCTAAGTACGATTTTGGTGTAACTTTACAGGTTTTTCAAGGGTTTCAAACCCTTGATACCTTGCATGTTTAATCAAGATAAGTGTTCCTTTAATTCAATCAATATGTCTATGTGTTGGTTGTCTATATCTTGTTCTTGTCTTAATTCTATCATGCTAGGCTAGATCTATCTTGTGTTTGCTTAGATCTAATGAAACCTAGATGTTAATTATGTGTTGATTACTTGTTTATTCTTGTCTTGGATGAATGATTTATATGTTAGGCTTAAGAAAACTGGCAGATCTCCACATTGTAACATGCTTGAACGTCTTAAGAAACATGAACCGAGGCGCACTAGGTCTTTATTGGTTGTATTTAATGCATGAGCCACTGTTTACAATCCCTATAGTTGTGCTGGGCATGGTGTAGGAGGAGATAAGAGCTCATAGAATTGGGGAGTTATGTGTGCCACCCCATGAATGGTATTAAGGAATACGATCCATCATCCATGCAATTATAATAAGTAATTAACGTGTAAAATATGTCTAGGGAGTAGTGAAATCTAAGTAAACACATTTTCTCCAATTACTGCTCACAACTTTAGTATAAATTAGCTTATTTTCATTTCTAGTATTTTATTTTGATTGCATCTTAGTATTGGGTTAGTTGATTAGCGACTAATTCCGCCCAAATCCTTCAAACCCCGAGATTTTAATTGCTTTCATAAAAATATAAAAGTACAAAAATAATCATTCCTCACCTTTAGAACTAGTATTTAGGCTTTCTAATGCTAGCGACACTATTCCTAAGCTGAACGATCAATCCCCCGGTACTTGTCACTATACTATACTACAACGATCAGGTACACTGCCTGGTGGGGGTTGTAAGCTTCTCGAGATCCCTCGAGAGGTAAAGCCTGTTGCAATTCCCACGCACCAAGTTTTTGGCGCCGCAGTCTGGGGAATAGTTATTGTCTAGGTTAGAATCTCTTTTTATTAGGTCTACTTGCTAGATTCCTTTCTAGTAAGATTTAATTTTTTATTTTTAGGTTTTCTTTAGTCTATCTTTTTCTTTGTGCCTTTGTTAGTAAATTAAGTTCATTGACTATTCCGTTTGCCATTATGGAGAACGCGAATCCACCAAGTCCGACACTAGAGTTTTACCAGAAAAAATATAATTACACTAGTTTGGATATTACAAGATGGAGGAACGAAATGAAGAGGACAAGATCTTATATTGATTTTATTGAGTACCTTGAGAAAAGAGGCCAAGTGCATAACGGTTTTAAAGAATTCACCTTAGGAGCTCCATCAACCCCTCAAAATTCCTCACTTAGTGAAACCTATGCACCATATGAGCCTTCACCTAGGATAGTTTCGTATGAGCCACCTAGCTGCATGTCATGGTTAGGCACTACCATAATACATGATGAACCCATAGGTGACCTTGATGTGATGGAGGATGTAGCCGAACATGATCACATTGATAAAAAAGACCTAGGTTTTATGATCGATGATGATGAATCTCAAGAAACAGATGATGAATCTTTTGGGCAATTTGTATATAGCAGTCAGAATATTGAAGATGATCCATATGATTCGGACATAGAAGTTGAGATGCCTAAAGAAGTACGTGAGATACTTGGGAAAATGTTAGGGTTAGATTATGATAAAGCACATGTTGAGGATATAGGTGGTCTTGACACAAGGAATGATGAAGTAAGTAACATAAGCCCGCTAAATACCCCACAAGTCCTACCATCATTTGAGGAATACACACCGCCCGTGACTTATTCGGATGAAGCAGAAAAGACTTTAGGAATCCCAATTGAGGTAGAACCTTTGAACCAAACACAACTAGAGGATAGAGGTTTGAATACTTATAATGATAACCTTACTCTTAGTTCTAGGGAAGTTCCTAGTTTTGATGAACCGGAGCCTCAACCAAAACCGTTACCTAATCTTCCATCCTTGGATGCGAATTTAGGAATTGAGATAGGTTCCGATCTACCCATCAAACCATATAGTCCGGGTAGTCTTAGGATAAAGGTAGTGGACTCTAAGCCTTGTAGAGGGGAAACCAATATAGGAGTGGAAAATGACCTTACATGCTTACATCACCCATTTATGAGTGATCATAAAAAACATTATGGGTTTAAACCGGGTTTATTAGGTCAAGATGGATCCCCAACTAGTAATCTCTTGAAGTTGATTGAAAATGAGCCCTTTCTTAGAGAAAATATTAATCCACCCATTAACCCGATTAAATTAGGTAAGGTTATGATGATAGGAGCACACCCCTTTGAGCATATAATTCATCCACCACTATTTTCTCACGTGGCATAATTCCACCCTAAGGGTGTGTATCGCTACTTCCACCCGCACTTAATCCTAAGTGTAGGGAAAACTTCCCTTTTATCCGTTAAATAAGGGTAGAGTCAGGCTCGTGACTCGAACAAAAACAAGTGCTTCTTGGGAGGCAACCCAAGCCCGTTTTATTTGTTTTATTTGTTTGATTGTTTGTTTTATTTTATTTGCTTCCGTATGCATGCGTTATTTTTATTGTTGGTAGATCATGTTTCTAAACTAAATAGTGGAAATACTTTACTTTGTTGTTTTGGTCTAGTCTTAACTCCACCTAAAAGTATTTTTTGCAAAAGATAAGTGTAAGGGGAAACCCCAAATATGTTTTTAAGAAACAAACCGATCATGATTCTCCACAATATTAAATGAACATGTATATTCGTATTTGTTAGAGTCAAATGCTTGTATTGAGTCATAATGAAGTTTTGCTGGAATTTCCAGGAAGTAGGACCAAGTTTTTCCAGAAATTTTCCGGAAACTTAACATAAGAATTTCTGCAGGTCACTTTTGACGGCGTCAAGAGTTAACTCTTGGCGGCGTCAAGTGTAAAAATCTGGAAATTTTACCGGTTTTGTTTTTCTAACGGAGTCTTATGGTTTTTGTGAATTATTAAGTTTTATAATCTCCAGGAGATCTGCAAACTTCATTCCACAAGCATTATATCTTATCTTGTTTTCTAGGATTTAGTAACTTATATGGGATGTCGTCGATTTTACGCGAGGTTGTCTTGTCTATTTTATCAGGTTTTACAGGTTATGTATGATAAGAAGATGATTTATATTCTGGAAGGGAAGCTTTGATTGTTCATTTTCTTGGAGGAAGATTTAACCTGGCCACCTTATTATCCATACCGAGCGAATCAAGGGAATATTTGATTTCATTCTCTTTACTTTTTCACTTTTACATTCTTTACTTGAACATTGGGGACAATGTTCATCTTAAGTGTAAGGGGAGGGTAAAAAGATGATACCTTACATATGCACTTTCGCTTGAGTTTGTTTTGTTTAATCGTAGATGTGTAATAAAACTATGAGAAATACTTGTTAGTGCAATTTTAGCGCCAAATTTAAAATTTTTTACAACATTTAGGAGTGAAACTTTAGCCATAGCAAGCGTCTCATGGATAGGAGATTCTATGACTAGCACATAACCGTATATTCAGAAAAATTTTCCACCCAAATATGTGAGGTTCGCCTTTAGATTTGATAGGAAAAGCATTTACTATTAGTGCTTATGAGTGTACCGGTAGCATTTAGATTCTAGAACTTGCGTTAGTGATGCATCTCGAGACCGCTAGTGAGACTACATTCGTGTGGTAGGATTTACTACATGATAAGAGGCATTAGGATCACCCTTGTGTTAAACCCGTATTATAATTACTTGACCATTTAAGTCATATGATTTGGCTAGTTAAGTCAACTAATTTTTCCCACACCCTTAGCGTTGTACTCATTTTTAGTACACGAAACCCCTAGTACACCCTTCCGAGCCTATCTTTTCATTTCTAACTTTAAGCATTTTACTTAAAGGAAGAATTTGTTACACCCCACTTAAATGTACACCCAAATCGCCTTAGCCTTCCGTGTATGCGCTCATTTTTAGTGCATTTTTGTTATTTGTTAAACCCTAAGTTAACTATCTAATTGATTACATGGTTGCTAAGTCGAGTCATATCCTTGTACATATTGTTTTGAGACGATTGGGACTCATGGGTAATTACTTATTTTATGGAGTAATGGGGAAGAACATCATTTATTACCCCCATATGTACGTTAATCTTAAAAGTGATCCAAGTGTTTTGATTTTCTTAATTCGAGTCATTAGATTAGTTTAATGTAAAGTATGTAAAGATTCAAGTGTAAGGGAAATGTTCATTCCCTATGATGTATTATTTTGGATGGTAGGGTAAGAGTGTATGCAATTAAAAAAAAAAAAAAAAAAAAAAAAAAAAAAAAAAAAAAAAAAAAATCGAAAAATATCAAGAAAAGGAAAAAAAATAGAAAAAGGAAAAGAGAAAAAACATACGGACTACCATCCCTTTTTATTCTATGTTCATTTTATGTTTTTGTTATTTTTCATTTATTAGCTTAAGTCGAGTCTAGTCTTGGCTTAGCAACGCCATATTGTACATGTAATTAACTAAGATTGTTAACTCGCCACCAGTAAAACTTCATTTATCCAACAAAACCGTGTATTTCATATCCCTATACCTAATGTTACAACCCTTTAAAAGACCTCTTTGATAGTTTATCCTAGGTGCTTACGCCATGTGGTGGAGGTTTGATCCTTTCCCAAGCCTATGGTAATCTATTTTGCTATGACAGGTAGTGAGAGATATCTTCCGTTTCCATATTGTAATTTACACTTTATTACACCCGAGAGATGTGAGTATCTAAACACTATTTGTGAGGTGCTAGTATATGACCTCCATGCTTGTCTATTGGTCTTTAGTGGAACGATTATTTGTTGTAATTACTTTTATATTAGTGTTAAATGACCCCTAACTTGTATTTTGACTAGAATAAAAGTGCATTTGCTTGAGGACAAGCAAATCTTAAGTGTAAGGGTATATGATGAGGCGAAAAATGATCCGTTTTTAGGGGGTCATTTAAGCCCGAATCCGAATTTATTTGATCAAATATTGCCCTAAATCGTTCCTTTTGTGATTTTAGGTACTTTGGGAGAGAAATCTGGAAAAGGAAGCAATTCGGACGTTTTTGGAGCATAAAAGTGAAGAAAACGCCAAAGTCTTAATTTTCCATGCTGGGAACAGTAGGTGACGGCGTCAAGAGTATTTCTCTGACGGCGTCAAGAGCAGAAGTCCATGACGACCCAGTACAGATTTGACGGCGTCACGAAGGAAGGGCGTCAAGAGTAATAAGTCATGACGGCCTGGAAATGATTTGGTCTTGATGGCGTCAAATGTAGATCAAGGCAGTCCGAGAAGAGTTTTGGCGGCGAGGTGACGGCGTCACAATGTTTGTCTTGACGCCGTCAGACCTATTTTTCTATATATAGTTTTCTAATTTTCACACATTAGGAGAGAAGTTTTAGGGAGAAACCCTAAGTACGATTTTGGTGTAACTTTACAGGTTTTTCAAGGGTTCCAAACCCTTGATACCTTGCATGTTTAATCAAGATAAGTGTTCCTTTAATTCAATCAATATGTCTATGTGTTGGTTGTCTATATCTTGTTCTTGTCTTAATTCGATCATGCTAGGCTAGATCTATCTTGTGTTTGCTTAGATCTAATGAAACCTAGATGTTAATTATGTGTTGATTACTTGTTTATTCTTGTCTTGGATGAATGATTTATATGTTAGGCTTAAGAAAACTGGTAGATCTCCACTTGGTAACATGCTTGAACGTCTTAAGAAACATGAACCGAGGTGCACTAGGTCTTTATTGGTTGTATTTAATGCATGAGCCACTGTTTACAATCCCTATAGTTGTGCTGGGCATGGTGTAGGAGGAGATAAGAGCTCATAGAATTGGGGAGTTATGTGTGCCACCCCATGAATGGTATTAAGGAATACGATCCGTCATCCATGCAATTATAACAAGTAATTAACGTGTAAAAAATGTCTTGGGAGTAGTGAAATCTAAGTAAACACATTTTCTCCAATTACTGCTCACAACTTTAGTATAAATTAGCTTATTTTCATTTCTAGTATTTTATTTTGATTGCATCTTAGTATTGGGTTAGTTGATTAGCAACTAATTCCGCCCAAATCCTTCAAACCCCGAGATTTTAATTGCTTTCATAAAAATATAAAAATACAAAAATAATCATTCCTCACCTTTAGAACTAGTATTTAGGCTTTCTAATCCTAGCGACACTATTCCTAAGCTGAACGATCAATCCCCCGGTACTTGTCACTCTACTATACTACAACGATCAGGTAAACTGCCTGGTGGGGGTTGTAAGCTTCTCGAGATCCCTCGAGAGGTAAAGCCTGTTGCGATTCTCACACATCAATCCCTGAGGCGAGAAAGGAAATCAGTGATATAGTATGTCCGAGTGTCAAGAAGATAATTAACACTACATCTTTATGCATCTAACCTCCGGAACCCAATTACACTTGGGGATCCATGTTCTCTGTTTTTGTCAATTCTTTCTTCTTTTCAGATATAACAGGAATGGCTTCGGAACAAATCAATTTCTGTCACAACCCACAATTTCAGGTCATTTTTCCAAACTTCGACATTCTACTATTCACAAATTACTATTCATCGATCACTATTCATCGTTTTTGAGGTCAATTTGACATTCCGAGAAACATTCAGAAATTTTACTATTCACTTGACACTATTCATTTCCGAGAGAAAACCACTATTCACGTGCATTACTCATGTCATCGTAAATTTAGTTTACGAGTATTCAAATTCGCGTAACCGTATTGGTTCGGGAGCGAATTCATGCATTATTATCAGGGACATTTCATACGGACTAGAAATAGTCTGCATATCATCATTAGAGCACTTGCATACTATTCCACTCGTAGGATAATTAAATTAGTACTTTTGGTATAATTAACTTTTACGTATAATTATTTCTATATAAACGTTAACAAATGATCAATAATGTGACTAACACGTCCAACACTCCCGACTATGATCCCAATATATTTTTATACTCATTTTTATAACTAAAAATTATAATATTAATTTACCCGGTATTTTGGAATTTTATTTATTTCGTATCGTACGTCTAATTTAATTTCGACGATTTTTATAGAAATTAAACTATAATTATCTAAACACCCAATAATTTTACCCAACCTATTTTTATAATTTTTATAACTTTATTTTATCCCGGTTAACTCCGTTAAAATTTATTTTTAGTTAACCCGGTACCCGGTACACCTTAAAACTACAAATAATACATAATACTACCTAATATACACAAAGTCTTACACATTCATTCCCCCCCTCCTTCCCCCCCCCCCCCCCCCTCTCCAATCTCTTACAAAACTCACTTACTCACTCTTTCTCATTAATACCTATTACTAACTACATATAATAATAATACTAATAATAATATACATATCAAATGCTAGATATTTTACCTCATAATTCACAAGTGCAAGAAAACTTTTTATCTCTTTTCTCTCTATAAGGGTGCTCGGCCTAGGGTAATCAAGAAGCAAGAAAACATTATTTTTCAAAGATCTAAGTATAATCTTGTTCTTATAGTTGTCCTTGTTAGAGTTTTGAGATAAAAACTCAAGGATTGTTAGGTTTTCACCATCCAAACTTCATTAATCTTCCAAGTAAGTTTACAAAACTCATTTCATAATTTTTACAATTTATTACTATGTTTATATATTTTTCTTACAAGAACTCATGCATATATTGGCTTATACCACTCCATTTTGTATATATTTAACTTTCAAGCCCTAGAAATGATTTTTTTGGTTAGATCCTTGTTAGATCTACTTGGTTATGATGATTAGGAACCCATGACACCCTAAGAAGGTGTATGGTAGGATTAGACTAGTTTTGTGGTGATTGAAAGTGGTTTGATTGAAGATGGAACTAGATTAGAACCCTAGAAACGATTTTTGAAACATTAGAAATACCTACTGTCCCTATTTTTATTTCATGGGAAAATCAGTGGTTGAGGGCTAATTTTTGACCAAGGATTTAGAAAATACTTTCAAAAACGAAACTTTAGGCGAAAGAACGGATTAAAACGAGCTTATAACGAAGGAGATATGATTTTTGCAAATTTAACGACGAAAACTATTTTTATAAAAACTGCATGCTGTTTGGCAGATTTCGACGGGTAAATAGAGGCATTAAACGTAACCTAGAGGAGCCGAGTTATCAAAAATATACTAGTATATACAAAAACGAATCCGTGGATATAAAGAACGAGGAAAATGAACCTCAAACGACCAAGTTATACCCGTTTTAACATCGTCAAAACTATATATATATATTTGGTCACAAATAAAAATAATGACTTACGCACTAAATGGCATATTTTCTAGAAACGTTACTAAGGACTATATTCTTAACAAATGAATACGTATGACCCAAGAGAATACTTATACGACTTAACGACGTTATTTTAAGGTTTTCGATACGAGGAATATAACTCTAACATTTTCATACGAGATAATACGACAAGTTATATACTTCAATATTTGGACTTATTTTTCCTAAGTATGGAAACTATTTTACTATGACCATTAACTAGTATTTCCAAATTACGAGTGGTATAGATATCATGTGCATGTGCATTCATTACATTACGGCTTGATCTAAATTAGATCGCGATTATTCATTTAGGTTGCGGCTAGTGTTCGCGCCTCATTGTCCCGACTACTTTTACGTCATTGTACCATCTTTGTACCATCATTTCGAGGTGAGTTCTCATAGCCCCGTTTTTAGTACTTATTTGATTTTAAATCCCACGGGGGAGAATACATTGCACAATTATTTTTGTACATGCCCAAGTATTAAATTCCGTACATTGCTTAAGTTGCTAGTACTACCACTTCAAGTCCCCTTTATTATCATGGACCGTTAATTATATTGCCAAGCGAGAGTGAGTGGATAGATCTATCGAGGGTGACGCCTCCATTCGTGTTTGGGTTGCTCCATAAGGAAAACGAATGCATTTCATGTCTAATATAGTACGAGTGTCTGGTAAACACTCATTTGGGGCATATTTTAGTACGTCTAGCTTCGGGGTCATGAGCTTAAGAGACAATGTAGCTTTTTGAAAATTTGTCACTTTACTTTATACTTGTGGCTTATGTACTTACGAATTACTTATAAACCTATGATTATTCACCAACTTTATGTTGATCGTTTTCGCAATGTATTTCTCAGGTAACTAAGGCATATTCTCATGGCATGCATGGAGTCACTTTGTGTATCAAGGATGACGCCTCTCTTTTGGATTTCATGCACTTATGAACTATCGTTTGATTGTACTAAACTATTTCCTTAAACCTTTTCCAACTTTTGGAACCTATGTTTTATAACTCTGAATATTTTGAATGAATCAAACGATGTATTTTCCAAACGACACTTTAGGTCATTCAATATATCCTTGTTTGTGTGCTATGACCGTTACACCCTCAGGTATTCCATTCCGCTGCCATTCAGGTATTTTGGAGGTGTGACAGATTGGTATCAGAGCTAAGGTTATAGCGAACTAGGATGCATCATGGACCCTAGACTATAACCACACCATTATAGCATATCATCATTTCATCATAAGTGCATATTTACTTATTTTTAGGTGATGCCATTACACGAGTTATTTATTTTTATTTCACCTTGATTATCACAGAGACATGTCTTCGAATCCAAACACTGTCGTACTTTACTCTATATCAGACTCTGATGATGAGGGCTCTATGTCCTCTACTGCTGTTTCACCACTTGTTTCTCCTGCACCTGAGTTGCCACTTTTGGCATCAGGTGATGATACCGAGCCCTTTGAGGAAGAGGAGACGGCTCCTACTCCTCATGTCCATCCCACTGTACCACTTGATGTTACTTGTGTACACACTGACCTACCATCTCCTACTACTACTATTCATTCAGAGCCGAGACTTATGTTTCCTAGGAGTAAGACCATTCAGGTTGCTAGGAAGAGTGTTCGTTATGCTACATCTACTTATAGGACTCTCCCTAGTCCTACTGTGCCTACACCACCACCACCAGCCATACCCACTACTACTACTATATCTACCTCACTCTTGCCGCTCAGGAAGCGTGCAAGGTTTACCACTCCAGATTCACCTACTACTGAGACTGCTGACCTTCCACCACCACCAGTATACCACATAGGTGAGAGTTCTAGAGCGGCTGCGGCTAGGGGGCCTACAGCTGCTACACTAGAGGATCAGTTGGGTGCTCAGTAGGAGCAAGTTGATAGTTTGGGGTATAGAGTTGATGAGATTATCACTACTCGACTTGAGGCTGTCGAGGAGCAGGCTGAGGATTTGATTCAGGGCAGGGTTGGTATTGATGTGTCGTACCATGGACTCGAGGCACGACAGTTGAGGCACCAGGAGCAGATTGAGCTACTTAGGGATGAGCTACCTGAGATTCGAGATAGAGCTCAGGCGACACAGGAGACTCAGTGGGAGCAGGTAGACCAGTTGACATTGATTCGAGAGAGGTTAGTCATTTTGGAGCGCATAGATGCTTCTTTCCAGTTACGAGTTCAGCATCTTAAGGAGATCGTTGTTGCGATGGATCGTGAGATTCGCCGCTTGAGGGGAGAGCCTGGACCATCTAGAGCACCGAGAGGAGCTTAGACATAGACTGGTATTATATTAGCTTTTATTATTTTCCTAGTCCCGAGGTGTGGGACATAGTTCAAGAACTTGTAGTCTTTTGGTTGTTGTACAAACAAATATATCAAGTGCGACTCTACTATGTTGGAAATGTTGTGCTATATATTATATCGGTCCATGTAGGCCAAAATTTTCATGTATTATATTCATGTGTTGTGATTATATTTATGATGTTTCGTGGTTGCTCTTTATTATTATTGTATTTATACAGGTTGTGGTTGTATATATACATGTCGTGGTTGTATCTAGACAGATTGTGGTTGTACTCGTATATGTCGTGGTTGTATTTATACTTGTTGTGGTTGTATATATATACATGTTGTGGGTGTATATCTTTGGTTCGATGACTATTTCTATTATGATTTTTCTCATGGTTATTTCCATTGTGATTTATCAGAAGTATGGCACCAAGGAAGAGTAAGGCTGCACCAGAAACACCCGCTATGACTCAAGCCGCTATCCGTAAGTTGGTCAGGGATAGTATTGCAGAAGCTCTGGAGATTGAGAGAGCTGAGGTTGCTGCTAGGGCTGCTGAGACTGCTTCTAATACAGGGGCAGTTGAACCAACCGCTATTAGGCGTGAATGTACATGGAAAGATTTCAAGATTAGTGATCCTATCAAGTTTAAGGGCACTGAAGGAATGGTTGCTTTGATCCACTGGTTTGAAAAGACTGAGAATGTATTCCTCATGTGCGGATGCCCGGACGTCAGCAAGGTAAAATTTGCTACAGGTATGCTTCTTGATGAAGCTATGTCTTGGTGGAATTCGTATGCTCAGCCGATTGGTATGGAGAATGCTTACAAGCTCACTTGGGAGGAATTTAAGAAACTGATGTCTAAGAAGTTTTGCCCTCGTACTGAGATACAGAAATTGGAAGCAGAATTCTATGGGCTTGTGACTAAAGGTGATGACATCGAGACCTACTTCAGGAGGTTTCAGGAGTTGGTTGCACTATGTCCAACTATGGTTCCTGACGATGAGAAAAAGATGGAAAACTTTGTTGGTGGATTACCTGAAAGTGTTCGAGGGGATGTGATTTCTTTTGATCCTCAATCAATGGAAGAGGCTATTCGTATAACTCAGAAACTCATGGTCCAAGTAGTAAAAGGAAAATCTGCTGTCAACAACAATAACCGTTCAAACAACACCAACTACAACAACACTCGAAACAACAACAACTATAACAACAATCGAAACCGCAACTATCCCAATAACCGAAACAACAATCCAAACAATAACAACAACAACAAGAGAAGGTTTGACTACAACCAAGGTGGAAACGCTGTTCAGCCGCCACCTAAGAGGCAAGAAGTGGCAAGGGCCTATGCTGCAGGACCGACTGAAAGGAAAGGATATGAGGGTATTTTACCCAAGTGTGAAAGGTGTCAGAAACATCATAATCCAGGACGTTGCCCAAATACATGTGGTAACTGCAAGAAGATTGGTCACCACATCAAAGATTGCAATTTTCCAACCTTGGGTGACAATCAAAAGCCACCTGTAACATGTTTTGGCTGTGGAGAAATTGGACACTTTAGGGGTGAGTGCCCACAGAAGAAGAATCAAGGAACTGGAAATCAAGATGGAAAGGCTCGAGGAAGAGCTTATGTTATGGGAGGAGACGATGTCAAAGAAGACCCGAATGTTGTTGCGGGTACGTTCCTCGTTAATAATCGTTATGCATCCATTTTATTTGATTCAGGAGCGGATAGAAGTTTTGTTTCTATTGCATTTGCACCTTTACTTAACATAGAACCAACCCCATTAGACATTTCCTATATCGTTGAACTAGCCGATGGGTCTTTAGTTAACACCAACACCATTGTCCGTGGTTGCACTATAAATTTCCTAAACCATCCATTCAATATAGACCTTATGCCTGTAGAACTTGGAAGTTTCGACGTTGTTATCGGCATGGATTGGTTATCTCGGCATCGAGCGAGAATTATTTGTGATGAGAAAGTTGTTCACCTTCCTTATAACGGTGAAACTTTGGTTGTTCGTGGAGAGCGAAGTGGAACTAGACTCAGTATTATATCATGCATTAAAACCGAGAAGTACATAAAGAAGGGTTGTTATGCATTCTTGGCTCACATCACGGAGAAGAAGTCAGATGAGAAACGACTTGAAGATGTGCCAATTGTTAAGGAATTTCAAGAGGTTTTTCCGGAAGAATTGCCAGGACTTCCGCCTACACGCCAAGTTGAGTTTCAAATTGAATTAGTGCCAGGAGCTGCACCAATTGCACGAGCACCGTATAGACTTGCACCTTCGGAAATGCAAGAATTGTCGAACCAATTACAAGAACTTTTGGACAAAGGATTCATTAGACCGAGTTCCTCGCCTTGGGGAGCGCCGGTTTTGTTTGTGAAAAAGAAGGATGGAACTTTCAGAATGTGCATCGACTATCGTGAGCTGAACAAGTTAACGGTTAAGAACCGTTATCCACTCCCTAGAATTGACGACTTATTCAACCAATTACAAGGTTCTAGTTTTTATTCCAAGATTGATTTAAGATCCGGTTATCATCAACTTAGAGTTCTGGAAGAGGATATCCCGAAGACGGCATTTAGAACACGCTATGGTCATTATGAATTTCAAGTAATGCCTTTCGGATTAACAAACGCACCTGCGGTATTTATGGATCTCATGAATAGGGTGTGCAAACCGTATCTTGATAAGTTTGTGATCGTATTCATTGACGATATCTTGATTTATTCCAAGAGTAAGGAAGATCACGAAGAACACCTCAGAACAATCCTGGAACTACTCAGGAGGGAGCAATTGTATGCCAAATTTTCTAAGTGTGATTTTTGGATACGAAGAGTTCAATTTCTTGGCCATGTTATTGATAGCCAAGGTCTACAAGTCGACCCGGCAAAGATCGAGGCAGTTAAGGATTGGGCTACGCCCAAGTCTCCTACGGAAATTCGTCAATTCCTAGGACTTGCCGGATATTACAGAAGGTTTATCGAAGGGTTTTCTAAGATAGCGAAGTCGTTGACGAAGCTGACACAAAAGAATCAAAAGTACGAGTGGGGAGAAAAACAAGAGTCCGCATTTCAGTTATTGAAACAAAAGCTTTGTAGCGCACCGATTTTGTCACTACCAGAAGGTATTGAGAATTTTGTGGTATATTGCGATGCTTTGCATAAAGGACTTGGAGCTGTGCTAATGCAAAATGAGAAGGTGATAGCTTATGCATCTAGACAGCTTAAGACACACGAGAAGAATTACACTACGCACGACTTGGAGTTGGGTGCGGTAGTTTTTGCACTCAAGATTTGGAGACACTACCTTTATGGTACCAAATGTGTAATTTTTACTGACCACAAGAGCTTACAGCATATACTCGATCAGAAGGAACTTAATATGAGACAACGTCGTTGGCTAGAATTGTTGAGTGATTACGATTGTGAAATCCGATATCACCCAGGAAAAGCAAATGTTGTAGCAGATGCACTTAGCCGAAAAGAACGACTCAAACCTTTGAGAATTAGGTCATTAGGAATGACTATCATTTCGCCATTACCATCAAAACTTCTAGAAGCTCAGATTGAGGCTCTCAAAGAAGAAAATCGACCACATGAGAAACTTTATGGTATGCCAGAAAGCGAAAATGGCTTTGTAAAGAGATCAGATGGAGTGTTATGCTTCAAGGACCGAAGTTGGATACCACTCTATGGTGGAGTGCGAGAATTGATTATGCATGAATCACACAAGTCGAAGTACTCTATTCATCCAGGTTCTGATAAGATGTATCAGGATCTCAAAAAGCTTTATTGGTGGCCGAACATGAAAGCGGAAATAGCTACTTACGTCAGCAAATGTCTTACTTGTGCTAAAGTGAAAGCCGAATACCAGAAACCGTCAGGGCTACTTCAACAACCAGAGATTCCACAATGGAAGTGGGAACGTATTACTATGGACTTTGTCACTAAACTTCCTAAGACGTCAGGAGGTTACGATGCTATTTGGGTAATCGTTGATCGACTTACTAAATCAGCTCATTTCATACCCATTAGAGAGACTTATTCTATGGAACAACTTGCTAGACTTTATGTTAAGGAAATCGTCTCAAGACACGGAGCACCAGTTTCCATCATTTCCGACAGAGATAGTCGTTTTACTTCAAACTTTTGGCGGTCATTACAAGATTCTTTTGGATCCAAGTTAGACATGAGCACTGCTTACCATCCTCAGACCGATGGTCAGAGCGAGAGAACTATTCAGACACTTGAAGACATGCTTAGAGCATGTGTGATTGATTTTGGAAATGGTTGGGCTAACCATTTGCCGTTGATCGAATTTTCCTATAACAACAATTACCATTCGAGCATTAAAGCAGCACCATTCGAGGCACTTTATGGTCGTAAGTGTCGATCTCCAGTTTGTCGGGCCGAAGTCGGTGAAGTACAATGTACTGGCCCAGAAATGGTACAAGAAACAACAGAAAAGATAATTCAGATTCGAGAGAGACTCGAAACTGCTAGAAGTCGACAGAAAAGCTACGCAGATGTTCGACGCAAACCATTGGAATTTCAGGTCGGAGACAAAGTCATGTTGAAAGTCTCGCCTTGGAAGGGTGTAATACGATTTGGAAAACGCGGGAAATTGAACCCGAGATACATTGGTCCGTTTAAGATACTGGAAAGGATTGGTCCAGTAGCTTACAAACTTGAACTTCCGTTAGAACTTAGCAACGTACAAAACACGTTTCATGTTTCGAACCTCAAGAAATGTCTTTCGGACGAGTCTGCCATTATACCATTAGAAGAAATACAACTCGATGACAAGCTTAACTTTGTGGAAGAACCAGTTGAAATAATGGACCGCGAGATCAAACAGTTGAAACAAAGTTGAATTCCGATCGTGAAGGTTCGCTGGAATTCTCGAAGAGGACCCGAGTTTACTTGGGAACGAGAAGACCAAATGCGACGCAAGTATCCACAACTTTTCACCAAGCCAATTTCCGAGACCAACACTAACTGAATTCAGGGACTGAATTCCTTTTTGGATGGGCGACTGTCACAACCCACAATTTCAGGTCATTTTTCCAAACTTCGACATTCTACTATTCACAAATTACTATTCATCGATTACTATTCATCGTTTTTTAGGTCAATTTGACATTCCGAGAAACATTCAGAAATTTTACTATTCACTTGACACTATTCATTTCCGAGAGAAAACCACTATTCACGTGCATTACTCATGTCATCGTAAATTTAGTTTACGAGTATTCAAATTCGTGTAACCGTATTGGTTCGGGAGCGAATTCATGCATTATTATCAGGGACATTTCATACGGACTAGAAATAGTCTGCATATCATCATTAGGGCACTTGCATACTATTTCACTCGTAGGATAATTAAATTAGTACTTTTGGTATAATTAACTTTTACGTATAATTATTTCTATATAAACGTTAACAAATGATCAATAATGTGACTAACACGTCCAACACTCCCGACTATGATCCCAATATATTTTTATACTCATTTTTATAACTAAAAATTATAATATTAATTTACCCGGTATTTTGGAATTTTATTTATTTCGTATCGTACGTCTAATTTAATTTCGACGATTTTTATAGAAATTAAACTATAATTATCTAAACACCCAATAATTTTACCCAACCTATTTTTATAATTTTTATAACTTTATTTTATCCCGGTTAACTCCGTTAAAATTTATTTTTAGTTAACCCGGTACCCAGTACACCTTAAAACTACAAATAATACATAATACTACCTAATATACACAAAGTCTTACACATTCATTCCCCCCCTCCTTTCCCCCCCCCCCCTCCAATCTCTTACAAAACTCACTTACTCACTCTTTCTCATTAATACCTATTACTAACTACATATAATAATAATACTAATAATAATATACATATCAAATGCTAGATATTTTACCTCATAATTCACAAGTGCAAGAAAACTTTTTATCTCTTTTCTCTCTATAAGGGTGCTCGGCCTAGGGTAATCAAGAAGCAAGAAAACATTATTTTTCAAAGATCTAAGTATAATCTTGTTCTTATAGTTGTCCTTGTTAGAGTTTTGAGATAAAAACTCAAGGATTGTTAGGTTTTCACCATCCAAACTTCAGTAATCTTCCAAGTAAGTTTACAAAACTCATTTCATAATTTTTACAAGTTATTACTATGTTTATATATTTTTCTTACAAGAACTCATGCATATATTGGCTTATACCACTCCATTTTGTATATATTTAACTTTCAAGCCCTAGAAATGATTTTTTTGGTTAGATCCTTGTTAGATCTACTTGGTTATGATGATTAGGAACCCATGACACCCTAAGAAGGTGTATGGTAGGATTAGACTAGTTTTGTGGTGATTGAAAGTGGTTTGATTGAAGATGGAACTAGATTAGAACCTTAGAAACGATTTTTGAAACATTAGAAATACCTGCTGTCCCTATTTTTATTTCGTGGGAAAATCAGTGGTTGAGGGCTAATTTTTGACCAAGGATTTAGAAAATACTTTCAAAAACGAAACTTTAGGCGAAAGAACGGATTAAAACGAGCTTATAACGAAGGAGATATGATTTTTGCAAATTTAACGACGAAAACTATTTTTATAAAAACTGCATGCTGTTTGGCAGATTTTGACGGGTAAATAGAGGCATTAAACATAACCTAGAGGAGCCGAGTTATCAAAAATATACTAGTATATACAAAAACGAATCCGTGGATATAAAGAACGAGGAAAATGAACCTCAAACGACCAAGTTATACCCGTTTTAACATCGTCAAAACTATATATATATATTTGGTCACAAATAAAAATAATGACTTACGCACTAAATGGCATATTTTCTAGAAACGTTACTAAGGACTATATTCTTAACAAATGAATACGTATGACCCAAGAGAATACTTATACGACTTAACGATGTTATTTTAAGGTTTTCGATACGAGGAATATAACGCTAACATTTTCATACGAGATAATACGACAAGTTATATACTTCCATATTTGGACTTATTTTTCCTAAGTATGGAAACTATTTTACTATGACGATAACTAGTATTTCCAAATTACGAGTGGTATAGGTATCATGTGCATGTGCATTCATTACATTACGGCTTGATCTAAATTAGATCGCGATTATTCATTTAGGTTGCGGCTAGTGTTCGCGCCTCATTGTCCCGACTACTTTTACGTCATTGTACCATCTTTGTACCATCATTTCGAGGTGAGTTCTCATAGCCCCGTTTTTAGTACTTATTTGATTTTAAATCCCACGGGGGAGAATACATTGCACAATTATTTTTGTACATGCCCAAGTATTAAATTCCGTACATTGCTTAAGTTGCTAGTACTACCACTTCAAGTCCCCTTTATTATCATGGACCGTTAATTATATTGCCAAGCGAGAGTGAGTGGATAGATCTATCGAGGGTGACGCCTCCATTCGTGTTTGGGTTGCTCCATAAGGAAAACGAATGCATTTCATGTCTAATATAGTACGAGTGTCTGGTAAACACTCATTTGGGGCATATTTTAGTACGTCTAGCTTCGGGGTCATGAGCTTAAGAGACAATGTAGCTTTTTGACAATTTGTCACTTTACTTTATACTTGTGGCTTATGTACTTACGAATTACTTATAAACCTATGATTATTCACCAACTTTATGTTGACCGTTTTCGCAATGTATTTCTCAGGTAACTAAGGCATATTCTCATGGCATGCATGGAGTCACTTTGTGTATCAAGGATGACGCGTCTCTTTTGGATTTCATGCACTTATGAACTATCGTTTGATTGTACTAAACTATTTCCTTAAACCTTTTCCAACTTTTGGGACCTATGTTTTATAACTCTGAATATTTTGAATGAATCAAACGATGTATTTTCCAAACGACACTTTAGGTCGTTCAATATATCCTTGTTTGTGTGCTATGACCGTTACACCCTCAGGTATTCCATTCCGCTGCCATTCAGGTATTTTGGGGGTGTGACAATTTCGGACCCGAGCTTAATGTTATTGGCTTCTGAGCACAACAGCTTAGGACCTGCAGCCAACCATTTTAAAAGCACTTCAGCAATGGCTTCTGAGCACAACAGCTTAGAACCCGCAACCAACCGTTTAAAAGCACATCAACAATGGCTTCTAAGCACAATAGCTTAGGACCCGCATCCAACCGTCTAAACATTCTGGAAACTTTGGCTGAACCATTGTCACTCTCCCGCAAAGAAGTGGAAACCCTGTTTGCTCAACTGTTTGATAATTCAGTTGAAAACCGTCCTCAAGAGGTCTCACCAATTTCCGCTGCACACACTGAGAATATTCAACAACCACCGTTGAGAAAGACGGTCCTCCAAGTGAATCTCCAAAAACAACAGGACAAACCGCTTCCAACTCCAGACAATCAGCTGAACATCCATAACAACAACCAGTACCACAACCTGCAGATTATGATGGAAATACGTTCTTCAATCCATTTGCACCGACTCCATCCATTCCTGATATAATGGAGTCGTCTTCTCGCAATTTGGATCCGTCTAATATGCATACGTTCTACCAACATCACCCTTCGACAAATCATTGAACTTAAATGGATTTGAAAAACAAGCTGGATGCAGAAGGCACAGTGATTCGCAACAAATCTTGTTTAGTTACAAAGGGATACAGTCAATGAAGCAGGATTGTACATCACTGTCATCAACAAAAGCTTAGTATGTAGCCATGTCTGCTTTCTGTACTCAAGTCATTTGGATGACAACTTAGCTCATGGACTACGGCTACGTATTTGACTAGATCTCAATGTACAGCAACTCAAACTGTGCTATTGCTATCTCGTGTGTGGAAAACTAGAAGGGGGGTTGAATAGTTTTCCCTCTTCTTCGTTTATAAAAGGTTTGTTTCAAAATCTTCTATTAAATTTTTCCTTCTTAAAATCTTAAAATGTTTTGTATCAAATTATCTATTAAGTTAAACTCAATATAAGAAGGGTGAATAATAATCTATTAGACTATATCATATAGTTATATACCCAATTACAATATTAACTTGTAACTATAACACAATCAATCATCATGACAATATAAGCAACAATCAACACATATTTGCAAGCATAGATATAAAGCGATAAATGCAAGAATAATTGTAAAGAGATAAAAGAAAGAAAATGCAAACCGGACACGATGATTTATAGTGGTTCGGCTACAAGGACACCTTCCTTGCCCTACTCCACTCCCCGAGTCACCTACTCGAGAGTTCACAACACTACTCAATAAGCTCCCTTTTGGCGGAGAAAACCGTACACAACTTTTGCTTATACCAATTTACGACACTAAGCTAAATGTCGAGTTCTAATAGTAGCTAGAACCAATCTCACAACACGACTTCGATCACTACACAACTTCTACACACGACTTCTTCACGACTTCACGACTTCATGACTTCATGACTTCTTCACCTTCACGACTATACATACCACTACTTATCTACACAATCATCTGATGCGTAGGGATTTCACCAGGCTTTACCTCTCAAGGGATCTTGAGAAGCTTACAACCCCCACCAGGCAGTGTACCTGATCGATGTAGTATAGTATAATGACAAGTACCGGAGGATTGATCGTTCAGCTAGGAATAGTGTCGCTAGGATTAGAAAACCTAAATACTAGTTCTAGGGATGAGAGATGATTCTTTTTGTATTTTTTATATTTTTTAGAAAGCAAGTAAATATCTCGGGTTTGAAGGATTTGGGCGGAATTAGTTGCTAGTCAACTAACCCAATACTAAAGATGCAATCAAAATAAAATACTAAAAATAAAAATAAAACTAAATTAAACTAAGGTTGTGCGCAATAAGTGGAGAAATGTGTTTACTTAGATTTCACTACTCCCTAGATATCTTTTACATGTTAATTACTTGTTATAGTTGCGTGGATGACGGATTGTATTCCTTAATACCATTCATAGGGTGGCGTACTTAACTCCCCAATCCTATGAGTGCCTACTTCACTCCTATGTCGAGCCGGCTAAGAAGCTCCTAACATGGGATCATTAGAATTTACTCATGCATTAAATACAACCAATAAAACCTAGTACACATCGGTTCATGTTTCCTAAAACGTTCAAGCATGTTACCATTTGGAGATCTGTCAGTTTTCTTAAGCCTAACATTGAAATCATTCATCCAATACAACCATCAACAAGTAATCAACACATAATCAACATCCAGGTTTCATTAGATCTAAGCAAACACAAGATAAATCTAGCCTAGCATGGTGGAATCAAGACAAGCACAAGATATAGACAACCAACACATAGACATATTGATTGAATTAAAAGAATACTTATCTCAATTACACATGTAAGGGTTCAAGGGCTGAAAACCCTTGAAAAAGCTGTAAAATATGTATATGGTTCGGCCTTAGGGTTTCTCCAAACTTGTTCCTCTTAATGAATGAAAATTAGAAAACTATATATAGATAATAGAGGCTGACGACGTCAAGAACAACCATGTGACGCCGTCATCTCGCCACCAAAATAATTCTCGGACTGCCTTGATCTACATCTGACGCCGTCATGTATTCCATTTTTCCAGGCCGTCACATATTTAACTCTTGACGCTCTTCTTTGTGACGCCTTCATTTCTGCACTGGGTCGTCATGATCTTTACTCTTGACGCCGTCAACTTGTTCCTCTTGACGCCGTCACACACTGTTCCCAGCATGGAAAATTAAGTCTTTGGCGTTTTCTTCACTTTTATGCTCCAAAAACGTCCGAATTGCTTCCTTTTCCAGATTTCACTCCCAAAGTACCTAAAATCACAAAGGGAACGATTTAGGGCAATATTTGATCAAATAAATTCAATTACGGGCTTAAATGACCCCCTAAAAGTGGTTCATTTTTTGCCTCATCATCATCCATGGACTTACACATTGTCCGGATCTTCCCTAGTACAATTGAGATTCTAGACTTACATTGTCCTAGACTAATTACATGATGAAATAATCTATGTGTGTGGTTTTGATGCTTGCAAAATTGCGCCCAAGAAGTGGAGAAGTGCCATCTATTTATAGACTCATGAGATCTTGGAATATGCCAAAGAATATTCCAAAGCATAAAGAATATGCCAAAGAATATTCCAAAGCATAAGGAATATGCCAAAGAATATTCTTAAAGAATATTCTAGAGCATAAGGAATATGCCAAAGAATATTCCAAAGCATAAGGAATATGCCAAAGAATATTCCAAAGCATAAGGAATATGCTAAAGAATATTCCATCAATTCCCTCCTAAATTCAAATTTTGAATTTTGAATTTTGAATTTTCCAATTTCCCTCCATGTTCTAGAGGCTTCTAGAAGCATTGTTGGGTCTTGATGAGCCTTGTTGGGCTGGTTACTATTGGGCCCCGAATGGGCTTGTTTGTTTGCTTGGCCCGTTCCATTTAGCTAAGTTCATATGTATGCTTGGCCCGATCCAATTAACTAAATCCATATGTAGAAGTCTTGTATGCTTGGCCCATCCAATTATCCAAGTCCATAAGAGCCTTGAGATGATGATTCGTAGTTACGAGTGACTTGTGCATTTTACATTTTGTACTTAAGTGATTGTTGAAGCATACTTGAGACGTTGAGATGTCGAGAGATGTTGATGTATGAATGAATAGATGATTTGTGATCACAAGTAACTTAAGCACTTTACGTTATGTGTTGTAGCTTACATCTTTGTCATCATAAAAACATGAAGAGGATGTTTAGATTAAATATCATAATATTTATGCCAACAATCTCCCCCTTTTTGATGATGACAAACTATGTAAACTATAACTCATAGTAAAATGTATAAGTTACTTGTTTACACTTCTTCTCCCCCTTTTGTCGAAGCAAAAAGGTGGACTCCAAGACTAGACTTCCACTACACTTGAACCTTTGAGAAAGAATGTATAAGGCGAGCTTGCATCATCGTAAATGAAGCCTTGATCCTATCAACCTCAATGCTCCCCCTTGGTGTATGCTCAAAACTTGTTTTGGCTACCAAAGAATTGAGCGATGAAGTAATCCTTCAAAACAAAGTTAGTAGACAAGTGCACATATATATAATGATGATGATAGTATATGCATGACTCTAATAGGGGAGCAATATATGGACGTATTAGGTATATGCACTAAAAGTATGACACATGCAATTACTGTTTTAAAAACAACAACCTAAATCCCAAAAAAAATTACCATGACCAATGCTTAAGACATGACAATGATTAGAACCTAATGCAAAGATCCGACCTACATATTTTGGCGAAAGATCCAAATATATATATATATATATATATATATATATATATATATATATATATATATATATATATATACTCTAAAAGAGTTAAAGAAAAATGAAGATGAGAATGATATGTTCTTTAAAAAACGTAGGAAAATGAGGAGGGATGAGTGTGAATGTAAAGGGAAGGTGATGACAAAGGGTTGACAATTATGGTTTAGATTAATATATCGTTTGACAAGGGTAGATGATAGGGAATCATGGGATTTTTAGGTGTTTTGTTGGTTGACGACCGAAGGTGGATATGTGAAATGAGGTGGTGATGACTCGACAACACTTGAAGCTTGGATTTCTTCATTGTGTTCTTCACTTGCTAGAAAGTGGAAATGATGCATTTCATAATGAAATTCACTTGGATGAGGTGGTGATAACTTGACAACACTTGAAGCTTGGATTTCTTCATTGTGTTCTTCACTTAATAGAAAGTGGAAATGACGCATTTCGTAATGAAATTCACTTGGATGAGGTGGTGATAACTTGACAACACTTGAAGCTTGGATATCTTCTTTGTGTTCTTCACTTGCTAGAAAGTGGAAAGGACACATTTCATAAAGAAATTCACTTGACTTTCAGAGATTTAAGTTTTGGTGGTGATGACGCACTTAGTAGAATGTAGGGAATGGTGACATGGTTGAATCTTCTTGTGAAGATGGGAAATGAGGATAAAGTGGAGATGATTAGGTGGAAGCGAAAGAGTGATGTTCAAGGAAGGAATTTCTTAGGTAAGAGGTGGTGGTGATACTTTTGGTGGTGGAGACAATTGTGAGTTGATATATCCATTGATGGATGGAGTGGTGTCATCTTCATTAGTAAGGTCAATGAAGAGTTGTGTTGGTGGTATGATGACAAGTTTTTGTTGGAGATGGTGGTTCTTGGTGGAGGTGACAAACACGTAACAATAAATAGTTTTTCACATAAAGGGTGTTGATATAGTCATTGATTGATGATGATGATGGTATGGAAATGGTGGATGACTCGAGATTGGTAGTACAAAGGGTGACTCGGTTTTGGGTGTGAGGTAGAAGGATATATGTGAGTGATTGTGATTTTCCTTCCCATTAAATTCATGCTCATCCGGACATAAAGTGTGACACAAATAAAGACAAACCAATATGAAAACGATAACTTTGACAACGACACGAAGGATGAAGAATAGCATACAAGAAGGTGTTCCTAAAGGTGGACAGAAGGTGTTTGACATCTATATAATAATAGAGTCATGACTCAAGAAATAGACATGCACAATGAGTGACATTTTAATTTGTATTTTGCTAATTAAAAATACTTAAACATTTCGGAAGAAATATTTAAGTTGTCACATCAACTTAGAGAGGTATTAGATTACAATCTAACTGTCTCTTGACAAAGGAGTGGATTATTTGGAAGGAAACAAGATGATGAATAAGGAAGTAAGTATGCATGGAGACTCTAGGACACTTAAGACAGTTTTGAGACTAATATGACCTATCGGATTGTGACGCTAAGTTTCTCATGAAATAAGGGTGTAGGATCTAAAGGCAAGAAATATAAACCTAGATGAATGAGACATATAGAGTTAAGCATGTAAAGGCATGCAATCAAATCACATAGGAGCAAATAAACATCTAGAAACAACATATATGCGATATGCCATAAATCGAGGAATAAAAGCATCTAATGAGAAGCAAATTTCATAAAAGTAAGCTTAGCATTAGGTATATTTAGGAATAGCAATTTAATCAAGTTGGAGAATGAGTATGAGACTATTACTAGTGGTGCTCAATTAAGGCTGAACACAACCATTTTTACGGGTTACATACACCCAACTTCTCACATAGAAGCAATTCAACCGTTAGGTTAAATTGAGTTTCTAGACAATAGGTTCTCCAGTAGTCCTTCTCTTTTTAGAAGAAATTAAATTCCTAAATTTACCTATCAAAGAGTACCAAATATGAACTTTGCTTGGTTCACTAATGCTTAGCTTAATGTGACTCAAACGTCATGTTTTTATGAAGGTAAATCTAGATGATATATTTTATTCACGATCCCAATAGAGACGTGTTGAATGTTTAGATAAGAGTAAACAAAAAGTTTTAATCTTTTGTTCATGATTTACCGGTTGTTTGGTTTTGATGGCATATTACTTGATTTAATAACTATGCTAGACTTAAGAGTGCACCATAGCATCTCTTGTGAAATGAATCTCATTTAGATTATTTATCTTAAATGAGTTTGTGATTTTCAAATGATATCAAAACTAGACCTTAATATATTTTTTTAACAAATATTATTTTCTATGATTTTTGCCAATGTTATATATCATACTTTAACAAGTATTTGAAAAAATAAATTTTACTTGTTTATGGATTGTGACAAGTTATTTTTCAATTCTAATAACTTATATTATTTCAAAAAGGAAAGTGTAGTGCATTATCTTGTAACACAACCATTCATGCTACAAAGAAAATGAAATACATAGAATATATAGTGTGTATTATTCTTAAATATGTATTTTATCTTGAAGTGATGATTTTAAGTAGTGTGAGCAAAGTTTACATATGTTGTTAGTTTGCTCATGTTTAGTTTTTCAGATATGACACATTTATCCATTGCATTGCAATGTAAAATGCTTGAATATTTCGGACGAAACATCCAAGTCGTCAATCCTACTTCATTGTATATTTTATGAATGTGTTTAAAATGTTATTCTAATATTTGGAACACAATTATTGGACAAGTAGATTCAATATGACATTATCAACACAAGTGTGAGTTATGATCCAATGCATACTCTTTTCATCTACAAAGGATGTAACTATTTTCATATCAATCTAGTGTGATTGAGTATGTAGATTCAAGACTATATCTTTTGTTGTAATTTGATATAATCTTGAAGCTAAACAAATAGCAATCCAATTTCTTGTCCACACTCAAAAATGTGTCAATTAGATTTGATAAATATATCAACCATAATTTGAATAACGAATTGATATAATATCAAGATCTTTCTTGACCCTCACGGACACTCATTTGAAATAAATAAATATTTTGATAGTGTGTTCCATTAATCCTAAGATTATTTATTAGTGAATGATTGAAAGTTGACTTATTATTTCATGATTGTTATATGTTTTGTTTATGTGAAAAACTCTTCATTTTTACTTATTATGAACACACTTAGATTTTGAAAATACTTTTTCTTTTATATAACTACTAATGTTTTACAATGATTCAATTTCTCTTATTAAACAACTTAAGGTAAAACAAGGTAATTTGTTGAAAATATTTAAGCGTTTGTTGAAAATATATTAGATTGTTTGAAATATTTAGGTAACTAGATTTAACTTCATTTACAAGATTTTTAAGTAACATTAAGCCATCTATACCTATATGCAATGCAAGACTAATTATGCAAACTTAACGCAAGAAATTTAGAATAAGATCTAGTTAAGCAAAAACGGACAACTAGCTACGAACTAACAGAGTACATGACACATATGCTAAGATATTCAAATAGCTAAATTACAAATAGCAACGATTATCTAGTATACTCTATTAACAAAATAAAATCACAAATGAGTTCACATAGCACATAAAACACTTGTCATCATTTTGTGTATTATATATATCAATGTTTACTTAGCTCGATTTTATTTGAAAATAAAATAGTTTCTTACCCATTTTAAAATTTAATTAAGATCAATATTTTGAAAGCATAAATACTTAATTTTTCAAAGATATACCGACTAGGAATGCCCGACTCGAATGAAAAGGTAAAATACAAGTTTTACGTTAAAACAAGACTCAAATTTTTGACCTCCGTGTAGTATTTTAACTTTCTGACATATTTAAGTTTGTAATTATTACTTGTAAATATTTTTAAATGAAAGTAGACTCAATTACCTTTAAAATGTCAGGTGGCACGACTTCTACGGAGTTGGAGTTACGGTTATTTTTATATGATTTTTCAAAGTTTCTGAAAAAACTGCGAACAGACAGGCGGACCCCTTAAATATTTAAGGGGGGCGCCCAGTATTTAAGGGGGCCGCCCAAACAATTAAGGGGGCCGCCCATCTAGTACTCAAAATTACATTTTTTGCAAAAAATTGTTTTCTGACTTTGTGAAAAGGTGTGTAACTTCTGATTTTAATAACGAACATATTACACATGTTTTAAGCATATTCTTATCTCGAGCTAGTATAATTAGTGTATATAATATCTGTAACACCCCCAAAATACCGCAGCGGAAGACTGTGTCATAGGGGTGCTACTTCATAATACAAAGTACAAGTTATAGAAAACGAACTCTAAATGAGACGTTTTGAAAAGTTACCATTCAATTAAATGAATTCAAAGTTACAAACATGAGATTCCAAAGTATGATACATAAATGTATACAAAGTTTTGAATGGTAAATGATAAAAGCGTAAGTCTTCAGAATATGCAGCTTGACTCTAAGTTCCACGCACTAGCTATCGCCTTACTAACCTGAGATAAACATGCTAAAGTGTCAACACAATGGTTGGTGAGTTCATAGAGTTTGTCTTAAAACAGTTAAAAAGCCTTAAAAGAATGTTCACACAGCAAAGGCATTGTGAATCCACTCAATTACAAGTCCCGCCATAAGAGACTTGTAACCTGTGTGTTCACAACCCACTGCTAACATATAGTATAATAAAGACATGTATAAGTTCATCAAAACAATTAAGCAATTAGTAGTGAGTCTCTACTTCATCTCCGAAGACCTCACTTGGGAGCCAATTCCCAAAGACAACTGGGAGCCACTTCCCAAAGAAAACTGGGAGCCACTTCCCAAAGATAAAAGTTTGCTGGGAGCCACTTCCCAAAGATAAAAGATTACTGGGAGCGACTTCCCAAAGTATAAAACAGTCATGTATGTATGAAATCAAGTATAATGCAATCAAGTATAACACAATCAAGTATAAAGCAATCAAGTATAAATGTTTTGAGTATTTGTACAAGTAAGCAAGTAGTTGAGCATGTATCCCCCCCCCCCAAGAGTTAAAACAAGTATGAAAAGAGTAGGGGCTATGACTCACCTTAAGTCTATGTAATGAGAAATGAAAGTGGTAGTCGAATCGCGAAAGTCTCTAAGAGCAGCCTATAATAGAACGTTGCGACTTAGGTTTGGAGTAACGTCTAAGAATACGAAGAATTGCCAATATATGTCTTGCATAAAGTTCATGATGTAGTACTTAGTATATAGTGTAAGTCTTTAATTATAAATGGTTTATGAAACATTTATAGTTTGTATATCTCTTACTACCGTTCAGGCCGACATAATTCAGAAGTCATGGAGTAAACGTTCGAGGAGCCAGGACACTTTAATTCGTAAATCCACAACTCATCTCGACGGCTTACTTAATGAACTCCTCACATGAGGCTCCCTGCTATTGTAGTATTTGATAACATATATATATATATATATATATATATATATATATATATATATATATATATATATATATATAAGTTTTGATCTTTAAAAGTTATATGGTCTTTAGCCGTGGCTTTGCCGTGACCTTGGTCATTGTTACCATGGTCTTGATACTCAACCTTAGCTTTAGCCATGGTTGTGGTCTTGGCTTTAGGTCATTAGACCTCTTGGTCTTAGTAAAACATAACTATTATATAGTGACTTTGGTCTAAAAATGGGCTGTTAAGAATTTGAAGAAATTCTCACTCGGAAAGCGTTTTCAGGGCTCGAGCTTCTTTGTTCCTGAACGAAAACGGCGTTCCGGACAACTTTTGTGTTTTAACTTTTTGATGAATCGGACCAGAAGTGGGACTTTCAAAATGGCAGAATGCCAACAGTAGGGTATTGGCAGTTTCGGCATTTTGGTGTCGCTAACTTCTTATGGTCATAACTTTTGACTCGTGTTCTCGTTTTGGGTGATTCAAATTGTTATGTTTTCCTTTTGAAGCCCTCTTTAACAGTAAGTAAATGTCAAATATCATAGTTGTACTATTTTGGTCGTGGTTCTCCATAAAAATCACTAGTTTGCTTGTTTACTTGTCATAAGTTAACATATGTATACCAATACTTGTTTTATCCATTTTTAAACATCATGAACACAATACAAAGACCATATATAGCATGAATGAAACATAATAAGCATGAAAATGATAATGAGCAAGAAAGTGTATAAGGGTTTCTTACAACTTTTGGCTTTCACTTAAGAAAGGAAGTCAAGTATAGAACTAGGACACTAAACCTAATCTTGCAAACCCTTCACCATAACTCTTGTAACCCTTGCTAGCCTTGATTTAACCCTTGTGAAAATCATTTAACTTCAGCCCTAATAACCTTGTGTAGCTCCTAATTCAACCATGGAATCACCAAACAAACTTAAGAACTAGGTAGAGAATACTAAGACCTTGAACTTTGTAGTGTAACTTATAGTTTGAAGATCAAAGGATCATGGTGCTAGGGATTTGTTGTGTGGCGTTTTTGGTGATGAAGAAAGGAAGGGATTAGCTTGCTATTTATACTATGAATGAGGAGATTAGGAAGGTGGCTAGGAAAGTGCTTAAACTTGGAGACAAAGTTGTAAATAAGTATTGATCTAATGGCTAAAGTCATGAGATGATGCCACAAGTGTGAATGCCTCCCCCTAGTGGCGGTTCATGAACTTGGAGAACAAGGTGTGGACTTTTGATGATATTATCCTAAGTATGTAGCTAGTTTTGACTCCGTAAGTTGCTAACCGTAAATTTTTAAGTCACGAAACGTAAAACTGGGTATCCTAAAAATATGAAACTTATAAATATGCTAGAACTTATCAATATACTCCATAATAAAATATAAAATGAGTGGTAGGATCTATCGGGTGCTAAAACCCTGCTAAAAACTGGAAACACGGGTCTAAAACGCGTAATTCACGTAAAACGCTGAACTGAAAAACGTAAAATTCCAAAAGTTTTGGAATTGTCCTAAAATGAGAGAAAATCATATTTCTATTGTTTATAATGTTTTATGGACATATCGGGATGCTAGAATGACGTTTAAACCTAAAAGTAAATCTCGGACACGGCTTTGTGATTTTTGCAGAAATGATCCGACGAGCGTCAAACTCTCGGATTATCGTTAAAATAGTTTAACTTACGAGAATATGAAATAAAAATTTCTGAGATGAATAGTGAAAAGTGAATAGTAAAAGTGAATAGTGAAAAGTAAATAGTGAAATTTTCAGGAATAAAAGTTAACCTGAAATTGCGAATTGTTACAGTCTCTACCCCTTAAGGAGAACTTCGCCCCGAAGTTCTGTTGATGTTAACTACTTACGGTGTGTCTAAGAGAATTTGGGATTTCAAGATCTCTAAAATAGTGGTGTTCACTCTGATTCGTCTAAGGTTGTGGTTAAGGAGTCGTATCGGCTATAATTAAGCCCACTTATTTATAACACATTACTTACATAAAGAAGCGTCCAAATTTATGTAAGTAAGGTTTCATAAACTTATGGTTCGGTGATTTACAATTTCTTTATTTAAATGAAGAGGCGTCCCAATCCATTTAAATAAGGAGATTCCAAATCATCCTACTTAAGAATTTCCGACACAAAATCCGCCTTCTGAGGCCGATAGTAAGATAATCAAGTCATCAAATCCCTAAAGCTAAGCAATAATATTATTTAACTCAAATCTTGTGTCTCATCAAACAAGAACTGTCACAAGATCAAGTTAAATAATTAGTTATTACTGAGCTCCATGTTTTTAATGACTCAACTAATCTTTGGGGCTCCTTATAATGCTAAAGTCACATCATCTAATAGCGTGGAACTAAGCAAACCTCTAACCAAAAAGCATATGTGTATGTATTGTGTGTAAGGCAAATAAAGAGGAAGGTCCCAACGTATATAGCAGTTATAGTATAGGCACTAAATGCAACCTAGTTCTCTATAACCAAGGCTCTGGTACCAATCTGTAACACCCCCAAAATACCGCAGCGGAAGACTGTGTCATAGGGGTGCTACTTCATAATACAAAGTACAAGTTATAGAAAACGAACTCTAAATGAGACGTTTTGAAAAGTTACCATTCGATTAAATGAATTCAAAGTTACAAACATGAGATTCCAAAGTATGATACATAAATGTATACAAAGTTTTGAATGGTAAATGATAAAAGCGTAAGTCTTCAGAATATGCAGCTTGACTCTAAGTTCCACGCACTAGCTATCGCCTTACTAACCTGAGATAAACATGCTAAAGTGTCAACACAATGGTTGGTGAGTTCATAGAGTTTGTCTTAAAACAGTTGAAAAGCCTTAAAAGAATGTTCACACAGCAAAGGCATTGTGAATCCACTCAGTTACAAGTCCCGCCATAAGAGACGTGTAACCTGTGTGTTCACAACCCACTGCTAACATATAGTATAATGAAGACATGTATAAGTTCATCAAAACAATTAAGCAATTAGTAGTGAGTCTCTACTTCATCTCCGAAGACCTCACTTGGGAGCCAATTCCCAAAGACAACTGGGAGCCACTTCCCAAAGAAAACTGGGAGCCACTTCCCAAAGATAAAAGTTTGCTGGGAGCCACTTCCCAAGGATAAAAGATTACTGGGAGCCACTTCCCAAAGTATAAAACAGTCATGTATGTATGAAATCAAGTATAATGCAATCAAGTATAACACAATCAAGTATAAAGCAATCAAGTATAAATGTTTTGAGTATTTGTACAAGTAAGCAAGTAGTTGAGCATGTATCCCCCCCAAGAGTTAAAACAAGTATGAAAAGAGTAGGGGCTATGACTCACCTTAAGTCTATGTAATGAGAAATGAAAGTGGTAGTCGAATCGCGAAAGTCTCTAAGAGCAGCCTATAATAGAACGTTGTGACTTAGGTTTGGAGTAACGTCTAAGAATATGAAGAATTGCCAATATATGTCTTGCATAAAGTTCATGATGTAGTACTTAGTATATAGTGTAAGTCTTTAATTATAAATGGTTTATGAAACATGTATAGTTTGTATATCTCTTACTACCGTTCAGGCCGACATAATTCAGAAGTCATGGAGTAAACGTTCGAGGAGCCAGGACACTTTAATTCGTAAATCTACAACTCATCTCGACGGCTTACTTAATGAACTCCTCACATGAGGCTCCCTACTATTGTAGTATTTGATAACATATATATATATATATATATATATATATATATATATATATATATATATATATATATATATATATATATATATATATATATATATAAGTTTTGATCTTTAAAAGTTATATGGTCTTTAGCCGTGGCTTTGCCGTGACCTTGGTCATTGTTACCATGGTCTTGAGACTCAACCTTGGCTTTAGCCATGGTTGTGGTCTTGGCTTTAGGTCATTAGACCTCTTGGTCTTAGTAAAACATAACTATTATATAGTGACTTTGGTCTAAAAATGGGCTGTTAAGAATTTGAAGAAATTATCACTCGGAAAGCGTTTTCAGGGCTCGAGCTTCTTTATTCCTAAACGAAAACGGCGTTCCGGACAACTTTCATGTTTTAACTTTTTGATGAATCTGACCAGAAGTAGGACTTTTAAAATGGCAGAATGCAAACAGTAGGGTATTGGCAGTTTCGGCGTTTTGGTGTCGCTAACTTCTTATGGTCATAACTTTTGACTCGTGTACTCGTTTTGGGTGATTCAAATTGCTATGTTTTCCTTTTGAAGCCCTCTTTAACAGTAAGTAAATGTCAAATATCATAGTTGTACTATTTTGGTCGTGGTTCTCCATAAAAATCACTAGTTTTCTTGTTTACTTGTCACAAGTTAACATATGTATACCAATACTTGTTTTATCCATTTTTAAACATCATGAACACAATACAAAGACCATACATAGCATGATTGAAACATAATAAGCATGAAAATGATAATGAGCAAGAAAGTGTATAAGGGTTTCTTACAACTTTAGGCTTTCACTTAAGAAAGGAAGTCAAGTATAGAACTAGGACACTAAACCTAATCTTGCAAACCCTTCTCCATAACTCTTGTAACCCTTGCTAGCCTTGATCTAACCCTTGTGAAAATCATTTAACTTCAGCCCTAGTAACCTTGTGTAGCTCCTAATTCAACCATGGAATCACCAAACAAACTTAAGAACTAGGTAGAGAATACTAAGACCTTGAACTTTGTAGTGTAACTTATAGTTTGAAGATCAAAGGATCATGGTGCTAGGGATTTGTTGTGTGGCATTTTTGGTGATGAAGAAAGGAAGGGATTAGCTTGCTATTTATACTATGAATGAGGAGGTTAGGAAGGTGGCTAGGAAAGTGCTTAAACTTGGAGACAAAGTTGTAAATAAGTATTGATCTAATGGCTAAAGTCATGAGATGATGCCACAAGTGTGAATGCCTCCCCCTAGTGGCGGTTCATGAACTTGGAGAACAAGGTGTGGACTTTTGATGATATTATCCTAAGTATGTAGCTAGTTTTGACTCCGTAAGTCGCTAACCGTAAGTTTTTAAGTCATGAAACGTAAAACCGGGTATCCTAAAAATATGAAACTTATAAATATGCTAGAACTTATCAATATATTCCATAATAAAATATAAAATGAGTGGTAGGATCTATCGGGTGTAAAAACCCTACTAAAAACTGGAAACACGGGTCTAAAACGCGTAATTCGCGTAAAACGCTGAACTGAAAAACGTAAAATTCCAAAAGTTTTGGAATTGTCCTAAAATGAGATAAAATCATATTTCTATTGTTTATAATATTTTATGGACATATCGGGATGCTGGAATGACGTTTAAACCTAAAAGTAAATCTCGGACATGGCTTTGTAATTTTTGCAGAAATGATCCGACGAGCGTCAAACTCTCGGATTATCATTAAAATAGTTTAACTTACGAGAATATGAAATAAAAATTTCTGAGATGAATAGTGAAAAGTGAATAGTAAAAAGTGAATAGTGAAATTTTCGGGAATAAAAGTTAACCTGAAATTGCGAATTGTTATAATATCAAAACTAATACAAGTTAATCAACAAAACACTTTTCATATTTAATCCTCTTTAATGGGTAATTTGATACATGGATCGTACTCAATTTTTAAAACCATTTGTTTTGAAAATTATAGCGACGTGGCTCTGGTACCAATTGTGGAAAACTAGAAGGGGGGGTTGAATAGTTTTCCCTCTTCTTCATTTATAAAAGGTTTGTTTCAAAATCTTCAATTAAAGTTTTCCTTCTTAAAATCTTAAAATGTTTTGTATCAAATTATCTATTAAGTTAAACTCAATATGAGAAGGGTGAATAATAATCTATTAGACTATATCATATAGTTATATACCCAATTACAATATTAACTTGTAACTATAACACAATCAATCATCATGACAATATAAGCAACAATCAACACATATTTGCAAGCATAGATATAAAGCGATAAATGCAAGAATAATTGTAAAGAGATAAGAGAAAGAAAATGCAAACCGGACACGATGATTTATAGTAGTTCGGCAACAAGGACACCTTCCTTGCCCTACTCCACTCCCCGAGTCACCTACTCGAGAGTTCACAACACTACTCAACAAGCTCCCTTTTGGCGGAGAAAACCGTACACAACTTTTTCTTATACCAATTTACGACACTAAGCTTAATGTCGAGTTCTAATAGTAGCTAGAACCAATCTCACAACACGACTTCTATCACTACACAACTTCTACACACGACTTCTTCACGACTTCACGACTTCATGACTTCTTCACGACTTCTTCACCTTCACGACTATACATACCACTACTAATTTACACAATCATCCATGAACTTACACATCGTTCGGATCTTCCCTAGTACAATTGAGATTCTAGACTTACATTGTCCTAGACTAATTACATGATGCAATAATCTATGTGTGTGTTTTTTATGCTTGAAAAATTGCGGCCAAGAAGTGGAGAAGTGCCATCTATTTATAGACTCATGAGATCTTGGAATATGCCAAAGAATATTCCAAAGCATAAAGAATATGCCAAAGAATATTCCAAAGCATAAGGAATATGCCAAAGAATATTCTAAAAGAATATTCTATAGCATAAGGAATATGCCAAAGAATATTCCAAAGCATAAAGAATATGCCAAAGAATAATCCAAAGCATAAGGAATATGCTAAAGAATATTCCATCCATTCCCTCCTAAATTCAAAATTTGAATTTTGAATTTTCCAATTTCCCTCCATGTTCTAGAGGCTTCTAGAAGCATTGTTGGGTCTTGATGGGCCTTGTTGGGCTGGTTACTATTGGGCCCCGAATGGGCTTGTTTGTTTGCTTGGCCCGTTCCATTTAGCTAAGTTCATATGTATGCTTGGCCCGATCTAATTAACTAAATCCATATGTAGAAGTCTTGTATGCTTGGCCCATCCAATTATCCAAGTCCATAAGAGCCTTGAGATGATGATTCGTAGTTACGAGTGACTTGTGCATTTTACGTTTTGTACTTAAGTGATTGTTGAAGCATACTTGAGACGTTGAGATGTCGAGAGATGTTGATGTATGAATGAATAGATGATTTGTGATCACAAGTAACTTAAGCACTTTACGTTATGTGTTGTAGCTTACATCTCTGTCATCATCAAAACATGAAGAGGGTGTTTAGATTAAATATCGTAATATTTATGCCAACATCGTGCAACACCATTCATCATTCCAAGGCCATAAAAATTGCTCTCCGCTACCATTTCATAAAGGATCATGTTGAGAAGGGTACAATTGAATTAGATTTTGTGCGTACTGAATACCAAATTGGCGGACTTGTTTACAAAGGCTTTACATCCATCAAGGTTTGTTGATTCAGTTCACCAAATTGGTATGTGGTGTTTGACTCCAGATGATTTGCAAAATTTTCTTAAAACCTAAGAGAGTCAAACATCAAACTCTTGTACAAACTTCTAATCTTCAAAAATATGTTCCTCCATTAAAACAAATTTTGCTTCACATTGTCTAAATGGAATATGTTTTGAGGGGGAGAAATTTTTTCACAATATCATGAAGTATGCACAATTTATAATAAGTCTTCAATAAAAACTATTTCTTCATCATTCGGATTAAAAAACTCGTTTTCAAAAGGTTCTATGATCTCTCGAATTAAAATATGCAAAAAATGTTTCACAAATTTAATGCTAATTCGAGGGGGAGAAAAGAAATGTTTTCAGCAAGGATTACAAGTTAACCATGTTTAGACTTCAAATGGAAAAGTAATTAACCTTTAATGAGTAAAGTTCACAAAAGTCTTAAACTTAGGTAAAAGGACCTTGCATGGAAAATAAAACAGGCTCTAATCAATGTTTTCACAAATGTTCTCAAAAGTTTCACACATAATTAAAAACGTCAATGAATCAGACGAACGATTTTTTATCTTCGATCTTTTTCCACAATTGTAAGTTTCAAATTTCTTTATGGTTGTTGTCTAATCGTTCCCTAAATGTTTCAAATGTTTTCAACGGTCAAAAAGGCATAATCAGAAACTAGGGTTCATGTAATTATCGATCGAGGCGTTTCTTTTTTATGTGTTTAGTCTAATTAATTATTTCATATAACTTTAGAGAACACTAAAGAATGCTCGATTGGTGTGTTTGCTCGATTAGAAACAACATAGGTTTGAAATCATGTGATTTAGGATTAAAGATATCGATGTCTTTGCTGCTACCACTAGGGCGTTTGTTTGTACAATATTCTTGCATTATGATGCTAACATGTGTGCAAAGTCTCAATTCATAACCCCAAACCATGACAATAATTGGAAATTTTTGAGTGAAAGAATGAATTAATCTGTGATCGTGTGTGTTAATTTGAGAATTCTGAGCACTGAGGAAGATTTTGAATGAGTTTTTGATACATCTGTAAACCTGTTTGTGCCTTATGCATTTTCTCTATGTGCAAGTACATGTCATCCCATTAAAAGTCAAAATGTCAACATTCGACAAAATGTTTCTTATGAAACATATTTTTGAAGTTAAAGGGAAAAATGCGTTTAAAGGCTAAACTGGTAAAAGGATTCAAAATGGTGAGAAACAAAAATTTTCAAACTCTACACTCTCGTTTTACACCAGTAAAGCAAGTGTGGAGACCAAAGCAAAGTCATTCAAAACCTTTCAAATTTTCAAAATCTGGAATGCTTTGGCTTCAATAAAAGAATGTCTCTGATCTGAACATCCCAAATACCGGAAGTTCTACATTCATCACAAAAACATATCTTCAAAAAGAACCCATGAGGTTCAACTTTAGATGGAAATCTTTTTCAGATTTTAAAACTCAAAAGAGAGACTCCAGGTCTCAAACAACTTTCAACAGTAAAAGAGTTTTGAATTTCAAGCATTCTTTGTTGTATAATACTTGATTATGTTTTCTAAAACCCTGAGCAGAATCATCTCATGAATTTTCAAAAAGTATTTTAAAATACAATTCAAAATTCTGCTCAAGAAGACTATCTCTTGAATAAACTTCATTATTTGAGGGGGAGTATTTTGTTTAAAGAAAACTAATTTTGTATAAAAACAATGACTTGTGCACTCATTTCAGTGTACAACTCGGGTTTCAGAGAAAGGAGAGTGCCTTGCTAAACCATTCTTTAAAACCAATTGAGCACTTTTCCTTGAAAACCAGAAGAAGTTCTCATGCTACGCTTATCTAAAACTTCTTAATCTTGAGCAAAATTGATTCAAAAATTTTCAAAAGGTTTTTGTAAAATTTTCAAAATTTTGCTCAAGATTTTTTAAATCTTTACTCCCCAATTCGCTCCAAAGTTTAAAATTCTCAAAACATATGCGAGTTTTGAGGGGGAGTATTTCCTAAACAAAATGTTCTGTCAAAATCATGCTTAATGGCTTGTTCACACATAACAGTGTACAACCCGTTCTTGTAAAGAAAGGACCCTGAGGTACGCATCAGTGCCTCAATCCTGATATAAGGAGCGAAGGCTTCTTACTTTTGAGTAGAATTAATCAAACATTTTCTGATTTTCATAATTCTGCTCAAAAGACAAGTATTTAACCTCAATAAGTATTCACTTGTTGAGGTGGAGCACTTAAAAAACTCATCGTTTGCAGCACAAAAGTTCTTGTTGATATCTCCCCATAAGACTCAAAAAGCATATTTTAATCAAAAGTTTAACAAAAACAACATCTCATATGCTATTTTTGAGGGGGAGAAAAAGTGAATGTGATTAAAATATGAAAGTTCAAAGTTGCCTTAAAGTCAAATCTCATGCGAGCTAGACACAGATTCACCCAAGAATTGACGAAACATAAGTTAGTAATCTCGAAAAGACTTATCCTCGACGGGTAATAACATCAAGTTAGTTACTAGAGCTAGTTGTCACCTAAAAACTGACAATGGAACTCTTTAACTAGCCACGTAAGCGTGTCTCGAAAAGGATTTGTCTTAGTAGAAATGTACCATTTCGAGAAACTCTCTGTGGACTTGACCAGGCCGGGTAATAATTTCAAGCTATTCTAACTAGTGATGTAAGCGTGTCTCGAATCGGTCTTGTTCACTGAAAGCGGATCAATTCAAAAAGTGCTTGCTCCTCCCGCATGTGCAAATTTATTAAATACTTATGAGCACATGTGAAGGGGAGCCCTTCAAAAGTTAACACAAAACTCTCAAAGTGTTAAGCAAAATGTTTGATAATCACAAACACTTTGAGAGATTTTCAAAATAGGTTTCAATGGCAATTATAGGATAGTCAAGGAGTTATAAGGTGACTAAGGTTAGGAAAAACCATCCTATGATCCGCCTAAGCCGGAGGGATCTACCCAAGGACATCACCAATAGTTAGAACTAGAAGTCCTTAGGTATTATACGAAAAAAGGAGTAAAGAATGAAAGGATAAAGAAGGGGTTGAAGAATTAAAAAGAAAAGTAAAGAAAAGGGTGAAAAGAAATAGCCCTCCATATGTTCAACCTTAGGGCAGACACCGGATTCAATTCGTATGCTACTGGTTGTTGCTAAGGCAACACCGGTATTGAAGATAAAGTCGTCATGGACCCAGTGACGCAATGCACTAAACCTTCTTAACCACTCAAGTTCTCTTAAAAGAGCTTGTTTCATTCTCACGGAGAACCGGTGTAATCTATCGACTAATCTCTTAGAGATGGTTGATATTGAAGCAAGAGACCCCTCCCTAGTCTCCGCATAGGAAACCTGAGTGTGCACTTTTCGAGTCTAGAGCCATGAGATACATCAAAGATCTCTTAGGAACACTTAATATTTCTACAACTGGTGTTCTACATCAATGGACACCAGCTGTAAATTATCGAGTCCTTCGCAGATCTTAGCAATCTGCCGAGAACGTTTATGAGAGAATTTACATAAGTATTTCTCAATGATTGAACGGAAATCCTGCCAGGGTCAACATCAAACAGCCCTGACAATAGGTCACTTCGGTAACTCCTTGTGGGTTACGCTTAGTGTTTGCGGTGGTTTTTTAGCGGTCTACAGTCGTTGAGTGATCCCCAGCGACTCACCCAGTCATTGAGCTATTTAGTAGGTCTCGTAAGCTCCTTCGGGAGTATCTGACATGGGAATGGCCATGATAAGGGTTATAAGGAGTCCTCACACTATGCTGTTGACGATCTCTAAATTCCTTATCTGTAAGTACCGGATGTTTTATTGCTAACTGTCTACCTGCAGGGACATTTCATTTCCATGGCAACGGATTCCACATGCTCATACATGCATCTTGAAGTCATCAAAAGCTCCCTCAAAGATCAACGCAACACAAAGTTCAAAGAAAGATTCTACGCCAAAAAGAAGAATCTACAAAGTATAAAGACTAAAGATCAAAAGTGAAAGAAAGGGAACTACGTGCATGTATAAGTCAGAATTCAAAGATGTATGAGCATGTTGGAATGGCTGACTACCACCACAGACGCAGAAGTGATGAAAAGCAGACAACTTCATAACCTGATCACTATCACAACAACAACGAACAAAGAACAAAGAATGATGAATGATTTTTGAAGGACGTCTAAAGCTATGAAAGTCAAAGATAAAAAAATGACAAAGACGTCAAGCAACCGTGATGACCGACCCTTAGGGGGAGATTGTTGGGAACCAAGTTTTACTATTTTATCAAGTCTCGGTCATTTGTAATAAATGTTAGGTTGCTTAGTTATTAGTTACTTACATTTGGTTATATTCTATGTGTTTAAGGCTTATGAAAAGCCCACAAGGCCTTCAAGGCCCACGAATCAAGGAAGATGGGGGCTAGGAGTGTTGCCCTAGCTTCCTTCCTATAAATAGAACCTTTAGGTCTCATTTGTATTTGGTTGGTTATTTGAAATCTTAAGGAAACTCTTGCACTCATATTTCTCTCATTCTCATAATCACCCAAATCCTTGTATCTATCTCATTCTTGCTTGTGTGTTACCAATATGGGTACCTAACAACATGCATGTGTGGAAAGCTTACATCGATCTTAGATCTCCCATAAAAATTATGCTAGGACCTATTATAATTGGGTAATGAAGAAGCAACTTGGGTATAGGATGATGCCTAACACGAGTTAGATGAGTAACTTTGTGGGAAGAGTGAAAGGATTACATGTATTTGTAGGGAACTTCACTTATGTTACCGATTTTGTGATTGTAGAGGATATTTGTCCGGTAATAGATGGTTGCCTAAGTAAAGTAGTGTTCAGAAAACCGTTTGTTGAGGCCTCTAAGATGAATTATGACCCGTCCCTAGGGATAGTTAGATTCAAGGATGAGAGAGATGAAATAGCCTACCAAATGCCCTATAAGATTGAACAATTCCGTCTTCTATTAAACCTTGAAAAGGAACACAAGCAAGCGGTCTACTATAGGAATGATGAGGATAAACGTAGAGGAGTAAACTATGTCATGAATAGAATATTCATTTTCTACAAGGAACGTCTGCAATTAGGTCCGGAGTACAAAACTAAGATTCAGGATGACCTAGAGAAAGTGACCAATGACGAGGTCACGTAATAGCCCATGACCTTGAGTCTAGCTACAAGACTCGTTAATAAAGAAAAGCGCTTCTTAGGAGGCAACCCATGTTTTGTGTGTTTTTATTTGTTTGATTTTTATTTGTTTCCGTATGCATGTTTTATTTTTATTGTTGGTAGATCATGTTTCAAAGTAAATTGTGAAAATGATTTATTTTGTTTTTAACTTCGTCTTAATTACATATAAAGGTATTTTGCAAAAGCTAAGTGTAAGGGGAGATCCAAATTTGTTTATAAGAACGAAAATGAGCGTGATTCACTACCATATTAAATGAGCAAGTATATTAGTATTTGTTTGAGTCAAATGCTTGTATCGAGTCATAATGATGTTTTCCAGGATTTTTCAGGAAATAAGGCATAAGTTTTTCCAGAAATTTTCCCGAAACTTAACATAAGATTATTCCTGGAACATTCTGACGGCGTCAGAAGTTACAACCTAACGGCATCAGGTACTAAAATTCTGAAAAATTTTGCGAATTTTGTTTAAACCGGTTCTTAAAGTTTTTGTTAATTCTTTAGTTTTATAAACTCCAGAAAATCTGCAAACATTCATTCCACAAGCATTATATCCCTTTAATTCCTAGAAAGCAACATTAAGATATATATGCTATTTTTTCTAGGATTTTTAGTATATATAGATGGCCGCCGATTTTACGCGAGGTTTGCCTTGATTGTTTTCTCAGGTTTAACAGGTTATATATGACAAGAAGATGATTTATATTTCTAGAGAGAAGCTTTCAAAGTTCATTTTCTTGGAGGAAGATCTAACCTTGTTGACACACTATCCACACCGAACGAATCAAGAGAGTATTTGTTTTCATTCTTTTACCTGCTTTACTTTTACATCATTTAATTGAACATTGGGGATAATGTCCATCCTAAGTGTAAGGGGAGGGTAAATGATGATACCTTATAGGATACAATTGCACTTGAGTTTGTTTGTTCGATAGTAGGTGTGTAATAAAACTAAGAGAAATACTTGATAGGGAAATTTTAGCGCAAAATTTAAAATTTTTTTACAACATTTAGGAGTGAAACTTTAGCCTTAACAAGCGTCTCATGGATAAGAGTTGTATGACTAACACAAAACCGTACCACTCAAAAAAAGTCCCACCCAAATATGTGAGGTTCGTCTTTAGATTTGATAGGAAAAGCATTCATTATTAGTGCTTATGAGTGTACTGGTAGTATTTAGATTCTAGAACTTGCGTTAGTGATGCATCCCGAGACTGCTAGTGAGACAACATTCGTGTAGTAGAATTTACTACATGATAAGAGGCATTAGGATCACCCTTGTGTTTAAACTCGTATCATAATTACTTGACCATTTAATTCATATTACTTGACTAGCGAAGTCAATTAATTTTCCCACACCTTAGCGTTGTACTCATTTTTAGTACACGAAACCCCTAGTACACCCCTCCGAGCCTATCTTTTTGTTTCTAACTTTAAGCATCTTACTTAAAGGAAGAATTTGTTTACAATCCACCCAAATGTGCAACCAAATCGCCTTAGCCTTCCTTGTATGCACTCATCTTTAGTGCATTAATGTTATATGTTTAAACCCTTAGTTAATTATCTAATTGATTACATGGTTGCTAAGTCGAGTCATATCTTATACATATTGTTTTGGGACGATTGGGACTCATGGGTAAAGTACTAATGTTATGGAGTAATGGGGATGAACATCATATATTAACCCCATATGTGCGTTAATCTTAAAAAGTACTCCAAGTGTTTTGATTATCTTGATTCGAGTCATTAGAATAGTTTATTGTAAAGTATGTAAAAGTTCAAGTGTAAGGGGAATGCAAATTCCCTATGATGTATTAGTTTGGATGGTAGGGTAAAAGTGTATAAAAAAAAATACGGACTACCATCCCGTTTCATTCGATGTTTGTTTTAAGTTTTTGTTATTCTTGATTTATTAGCTTAAGTCGAGTCGAGTCTTGGCTTAGCAACGCCATATTATACATGTAATTAACCAAGATTATTAACTCGCCACCAGTAAATATTGCCTTTATCCAACAAAACCGTGTTTTCCCCCTACACCTAACGTTATAACCCTTTAAAAGACTTCTTTGATAGTTTATGCTAGGTGCTTATGCCAAGTGGTGGAGGTTTGATCCTTTCCCAAGCCTATGGTAATCTATTTGCTATGACAGGTAGTGAGAGATGTTTTCCATTTCCTTATTGTGATATATACTTTATTACACCTGAGAGATGTGAGTATCTAAACACTATTTGTGAGGTGCTAGTGTATAACCTCCGTGCTTGTTTTTGGTTTTTAGTGGAACGATTATTTGTTATAATTACTTTTATATTAGTGTTAAATGACCCCATAACTTGTATTTTGGTTAGAATAAAAGCGCATTTGCTTCAGGACAAGCAAATCTCAAGTGTAAGGGTATTTGATGAGGCGAAAAGTGTACCGCTTTTAAGGGGTCATTTAAGCCCGAATTCGTGATTATTTGATCAATTATTGCCCTAAATTGTTCCTTTTGTCATTTTAGGTACTTATAAGGAGAAATCTGGAAAAGAAAGCATTTTGGACATTTTTGGAGCATAAAAGTGAAGAAAACGACAAAGTCTCAAAATCCTTGCTGGGAACAGTACCTGACGACGTCAAGGCTTCACACATGACAGCGTCAAGTGTGGCAAAAGAGGTGGAAGTGGAAAATACAAGTGACGGCCCAGAGCATCTTCAAGGCTATTTGGCCTGACGGCGTCACCAAGGCCGTCAGGGTCAGATTACATGTGACGGCCCAGAGTAAATTTACACATGAAGGCGTCAAGACTTGATCTAGATAATATGAATTTTATATTGGCGGCGAGTAGACGGCGTCAGACCCTAAAACGTGATGCCGTCAGGATGTATTCTCTTTATATATTTTTCCAATTTTTCATTGTAAAAGAGTGGAACATTAGGAGGAACTTTACCACAAACCCTAGGTCGAATTTTCATCATATTGTAGGGGTTTCAAACCCTTCTTTTATCCATGTTTGAATAAAGATAAGTCTTCCAATAATCATTCAATATGTCTATGTGTTGTTTGATTCTATCTTATGCTTGTCTTTCTTTTAACATGCTAGGCTAGGTTTTTATTGTGTTTGCTTAGATGTAGTGAAACCTAGATGTTGATTATTGGTTGATTGTTTGTTTATAATTGTTGTGGATGATTGTATTCGATGTTAGGCTTAAGAAAACTGGCAGACTTCCATTGGTAAATTGCTTGAACGTCTTAAGAAACATGATCGGAGGTGTACTACGATTTTTGGTTGTATTTAATGCATAAGTGAATTCTAATGATCCCATGTTAGGAGCTTTTAGTCGGCTCGACATAGGAGTAAAGGAGGAGCTTATAGAGTTAGGGAATATTGTACACGGCCCTACGACTAGTATTAAGGAATATAACCCGTCATCCATGCAATTGTAACAAGCTAATCAACCTGTAAAAGATATCTAGGGAGTAATGAAATCTAAGTAAACACATCTTTTCTCATTATTGTTTCCATCACATTAGTTTAATTTCGTTCATTTTTATTTTATTTTGATTGCATCTTTAAGTTAATTGGGTTAGTTGACTAGCAACTAATTCCGCCCACTCCTTCAAAACCCGAGATTTTACTTGCTTTTATAAAATATAAAAAATACAAAAAGAATAATCCCTCACCTCTAGACCTAGTTTAGTAGGCTTTCTAATTCTAGCGACACTATTCCTGAGTTGAACGATCAATCCCCCGGTACTTATCACTATACTATACTACAACGATCAGGTACACTGCCTGGCGGGGATTGCAAGCTTCTCAAGATCCCTTAAGAGGTAAAACCTGTTGCGAGGGCGCATTTCAGTGGGTTACTGCTACAGTTTTGTTGTTTTCTTGTCCTTTTTCCGTCTTGTTTCTTTAAACTTCTTATTGACCCTGATTACATAAATCCTAGCCCCGTTCTATCAAAATATGAAGTTTGGAGTTTATTTTATCCGTACAAATAAATGCTTTTATCAATCTTCTCTTCTAGGCTTAACAAACTCGACTTGTTTTGTTTTACTTGTTGATGGTGTATTTGAGTTAAATCCTAATCCGGTTTTGTCTCTAAATGACTTTTGACTTTTCAACAAGTTGAAATTTCTTTAAATTTAACTAACAATTCTCCTTTTTCATTTTGTCTTCTAATTTCATATTTGTACTCTTGACATATTTTGCATTCTAGATCAATTTTAACATTATTCTCAAGTCTAGACATTTTATCTTCCAACATGATTTCCATTTCAAAGGTGTCCTTGAGAGATTTTGAAGATTCATTGTTAAAGATTTCTTTTAGGTCCATGTTACACAAATGTTTAGACTCATTATTTAGTTTAGAGAATTCTAAGATGAATATGTCAAAGCAAAAGTGTTTGGTTTCAAGTTTTACCTTGTTTGTAGTTCTATCCAATATACAATTGCGAACCAAATAGTTATCTTCATCTTTATCCGTGTTGCTTCATGATTCGTAAGTAAGTTCTCTTGGAGCTTGACTCAAGTTTTCATCTTTACTAATACTTACATTCAAAATGTTTAAACTCGTAGCACTTGTATTTGTTTCAATTAAATGTCTATCTATTTGTTTTACTAAGACTTCTAACTCATACGTAAGATCAAATTGATCATCTTTAACTTGACATATTTCTTGATGAAAGTTTAATATATCTTTCCAAATGTCATTAGCCGTTTGACAAAAATACACTCTTTCATATTCAATTCTTGGTAAAGCTTTATAGATCATGATCTTAGCTTTACTGTTTTTGTCAATTTTGAGATAATCATCTTGATTTTCTAAACTTGTTTTTGTTTGTCTAAAATAACCAACGGAAATAATATGCCAAAGATCTTGATCAATTGTTCTTACATAGTTTTCAAATTTATTTTTCCATTCAAGGAAACTTTCTTTTTCAAATAGCGGTGGTCTTTGAGTAGATTGCCCTTCTTTGAGATTTTCAAAATCCATGGATCGTTCCAAGTTTTAAGATACAATATATTTTAAAATCTTGAGTAACGTAGCTCTGATACCAATTGTGAAAAACTAGAAGGGGGGTTGAATAATTTACCAGTTTTAACTTGATTTTCTTTTGAAAACTTTTATGTGTAATCAACAACTAAAACTTACCAAACAATAAATAATATGCAAGAATAAAAGTAAGAAACGATCAAACCATAACACGGATGTTTATCGTGGCTCGGCTACAAGGACTCTTTTTCCTTGCCCTACTCCATACCCCGAGTATCCAACTCGAGAGTTTCTTGCACTAGTCAACAAGCTCCTTTATCCAGCGAAAAAACCTTACACGTCGCTTACACACTATTTCCGACACTAAGCTAGATGTCGAGTTCTTTCACAAGGGTACAACCACTCCCGATAGTTCTTTTACAAGGGTACAACAACTCCCGATACACTAAGTATTTTGAGGACTAAAATACTAACCTATCACTACAAGTGGATACAATACAATGATGTATAAACTTTACTAGTTTACACTATGCTATGCTTAACAAGTCTTGCAACGTTGTGTTGAAGCTTGTGAAGTCATGATCTTCTTGCTACAAAGAAATACTCACAAATATGAAATGGTACTGAGTTAAAAATGAAATTATATGCAGTATGTTATGATAGTAAGTGATGAGAAAAACTCAAAGAGTGGGTTGCTATTTATAGGCAAACTTCCCGACCAACCCATGGATACGGCGGAACCATTACTTTGGTTCCGTCCGTTATGACTGAGGGTTCCGCTAGCATGTCTGACAGAATCCTGCACAAGATATCACATAATCTAACTCAATATTCTCAAGATCTCACAAAGTCAACATTGAGATCTTGAGTATGAATCTATACAAAATAAAATATGTTTCTTACACAAATGTTTCTTTGAAGGGACATGTTTGATGCAAGTGATGATGTAAGTGTACATATGATTTCTAATTTTAGATATTCTTGAAAAGGAAAGTATTCTTGTAAAAGAGTTTATGTATAGACTTAAAAATGTTTGTTTGAGATGTTTGGCAAGTGAATGATTTACCAAAAAGAGTTTGCTTTTTTATATCCTAATAAGACATACTATTTAGAAAACTTGCTAAATATACTTATAAGACATTTTTAACACATGTACTTAAACTAAAGTATACTTGATTAGAAATCACTTTATGAAAACATGTAAATGTAGTTTGAGTGATGTTAAGTAAAAGACTTTTAAACTATATTTATGATTTGCAAAAAAATAAACTTTACCTTTTATAGTTAACAAAACTAAGAAAGATCGTAAAATATAAATAACGTTTTTAGGCGATATTTGTATTAACAATGTCTTCTAACTATTTAAGTTTTAAGCATGCAGCGGAATTTGTAGATAACACAGTAAACCACACCAAGCAAATCTGACTAGTCACTTAATCACAATTATGCTCAATGCGGAAATTCCTTTCAGGGGTAACATGCAAGAAATCAATAAGATCTTTAATCTAAAAAGTTTTAAGAGCATTGGGTACGCTCGTGCCGTGGGGAAAAAGTGCTGCCACGTCAGTAAAAATCTCCATGCCACCAGAAATCTCACGACACCACATTCTGGCTGTAACCCTTGCCACCAGAAAATGTGGTGCCCTCGTCCATTTTTTGTTTTTTTTTATTATTTTTTTTACATAAAATAAAACATACACAATATTACCTAAAACATACACAATATTAACTAAAACACATTAGATTAACTAATAAAAATAAATAAATAAAAAGAAAAAAAAATAATAACTGAGGAACTAACATTGCAAACATATTAAGAACTAGCGATGTAAAAAAAATGTCAAATGAACTTAAAACGTAAATACTTAAAATAAAAGGCTATAAAATGAAAAAGTAAAAAAAATATATATATAAAAAAAACCAACTTCTTCATACTCCTTATGCTTTCAGCCGCGCAAAACACAAAAAAGTAAAAGAAAAAACCCAAACACAAACACAAACACAACATAAAAACACAAACACAAACAAACCCATCAAAAAGGAAGAAAAAAAATGCCACCGCGTCGGCTGGCCACCACGGTGCAAGCGACCATGACGATAGCCACGGTATGGTACGCCGTCATCAAAATTGGGTTGGTGGCCATGGCGCCACCCATGGCTAATGCGTACCTCCCACTCTAAGGAAAATGAAAGACGGACCTATTGATACCGATGGGCCTGATGGGTCGAGCCTAGTGGACCAACGAGCTATTGACGAGAATGAGGCTGGTGGACTAAATGGCTGAAGAAACAAATTATGATAACAAGATCCCATCCAACCAAATTCAAAGGAGAAGTTGAAGTCAATTACAATTCTATTTTTGGTTCTAGATTATTATGCCTTTTATTACGTTTCTTGATTCTCAAGTTTAGGGATTTAGAATTATCTTGTGTTTTTGTTTCCTATTTATATCGTATAAAACTCCTTGGTTGGTTGGTTAATAATTATTGAAGTTTCATATTAAACACGTCTTTTGTGTTCTCTTACTTGGTTGGCCGAAAAGAATTTTCCGACGACCAGCAACTTGGTTAGCCAAGTGCTCGCCGCCGCTAGGTTTCAGTCCTAGGGTTCTATTTTCCTCCCAACATTCTTATCAAGTGGTATCAGGAAACCAGGGATCTCAAGATGTCGACGCGGGGAAGAGATCATCGTCGCCAACAACCTAGAAACACCGCCACAGGGACAGGCGGTCATGCTGCTCGCGATCCCCGTGATGTTGAGATTGAACGACTCCATGAAAGGATTAGGGAGCTCGAAATCAATCCTTTTAATCATCATGAAAGGCAGTTTGAAAACACCCCGATCCAATCCGATGTAGACAAAATGGAAGAGGATGACTTCGAAAATTATTTTCATGATTCGTCACCACAAACACCTTAACGACACCACCGCCAGCCACCAGCACCGCACCACCCTACGGATCCATTGCGATCTTTAGGCATTCGCACTGAAATTCCAGAATTCGATGGCAAGCTCCACCCTGATGATTTCCTTGACTGGTTACAAACAGTCGAGAGAATCTTCGACCTTCGCGACATCCCTGACAACGTGAAGGTCAAATTGGTTGCTATCAAGCTAAAAAAATATATGCATCTTTATGGTGGGAAAACATACAACAACAACGGTATCGAAATGGTAAACACAAAATCTCCTCCTGGGATAAGATGCAGCGCCTTTGTCTATAGAAGATCTTATTACTAAGTTTGAAAGGATGCGTTTACGTTGCGGGGCTGAAGAAGATGAAGAGCAAGTGATCGCCCATTTTTTGGGTGTACTTCGACCTGACATCGCCGACGCGGTTTCACTTACACAATATTATTCTTTTTTAGATGTATGCAGATTGGCTTTGCAAGTTGAACAACAAAACACACGCAAGAACAAATCAGTTGGCCGATTCCAACCCTCTACCCGTACCCCAACTCAACCACAATTCGCCCAAAAACCTGGACCGAGCAAAACTGAAACGCCACCCGTTACCACCACCCCACTTGATACTTCAGGCCCTCTACGTTGTTTCAAGTGCCAAGGTTTGGGTCACCTCAAACGTGACTGCCCGAACAAACAACTTGTGGCATTTGTTGATGATGTTGAACCTAAGTATGACACCGAGAATGAAGATGCATCTGTGACACTTTCCCAGATCAAGGCAAAGCTCTTATTGTTCGAACGTTATTAACTTCTATTGTCACACCTCCGGATAATGACACTACGTGGCTGCGACACAACATCTTTCATACTCAATGCACTTCCAAGGGTCGTGTTTGTACCGTCATTATCGACGGTGGAAGCTGTGAAAACATGGTCGCTAAAACCATGGTCGACAAACTTGGGTTACCTACCACGGATCACCCCGACCCGTACCAACTTACGTGGTTCCGGAAAGGTAATCTTGTTAAAGTAACACAACGATGTTTGGTTGCTTTTTCCATCGGCAATAAATACAAAGATGAATTATGGTGTGAAGTTGTTCCAATGGACGCGTGCCACTTATTACTTGGATGCCCGTGGCTCTACGACCATAAAGTTAAGCATGACGGTTTTCGTAACACCTACTCCTTCCACAAGGATGGTCTTTACGTCACATTGGCCCCTCTAAATCCTAAGGACGCGACACCCGAGGTAGCACCCATGATGAAGGATAAAATTGTTGGTCTTGCTCGCCAATCGCCTCCGGGTCCAATACTTGGTTTGGTTGTACTTGAAGAAAACACACCAATTACTGACGTTTCACATGAGGTACTTCCATTACTTACTAAATTCTCCGATATTTTCCCCGATGATATTCCTGCAGGATTACCGCTCATACGGGACATCCAACATTGCATCGATTTCATTCCTGGTGCAACAATTCCAAACGAACCTGCATACCGCATGAACCCAAAGGAATTTGTAGAGTTACATCATCAAGTTCAAGAACTATTAAACAAGGGTTTGATCTGTGAAAGCATGAGCCCATGTGCCGTTCCTGCCTTACTTGTTCCAAAACCAAATGGCACATTTCGTATGTGCATTGACAGCCGCACGGTTAACAAAATTACAATCAAATACCGTTTTCCAATTCCCCGCTTTGATGACCTGTTGGATCATCTCCATGGAGCTTCCGTCTTTTCCAAGATTGACCTATGGAGTGGCTACCATCAAATACGGTTACGTGCAGGGGAAAAATGGAAAACTGCGTTTAAAACGCGTGATGGTCTTTATGAATGGATGGTCATGCAATTCGGTTTGTCCAAAGCTCCTAGCATGTTCATGCGATTGATGAATCATGTTTTCTGAAATCTTATTGGCAAATGTGTCGTCATTTACTTCGATGATATTTTGGTTTTTAGCAAGAATTTGGAATCCCATTTGCAACATTTGCGTGACATCTTTCTTATATTGCGGGAACAGAAGTTGTTTGCTAATCACAAAAAGTGCCACTTTGTGACTACGGAGGTTATATTTTTGGGTTACTTGGTGTCAGGAAACGGAATTCGTATGGACTCTACCAAAGTCGAAGCTATTACCACCTGGCCTACTCCAAAGTCCATGCATGATGTTCGTAGTTTTCACGGCTTGGCATCATTTTATCGACATTTTATTCGTAATTTTAGCTCCATGGTTGCTCCTATCACCGATTGTTTGAAACAGCCCAAATTTGTATGGACATTGGAATCTCATAAAGCTTTTGATGCCTAAAAGAAAGCGGTCACAACAGCCCCGGTATTAGCTTTACCCAATTTTGAACATGTTTTTCAAGTCGAATGTGATGCCTCTGGCCTCGGGATTGGGGGCGTGCTGAGCCAACAAAATCGACCTATTGCTTTTTTTAGTGAAAATTTTAATGAAGCACGCAAACGTTATAGCACGTGTGATAAGGAATTTTATGCAATTGTTCGAAGTTTAGAGTATTAGCGCCACTACTTACTACCTAATGAATTCATCCTATATTCGAATCATCAAGCATTGCGCTTCATCCAAGGGCAGGCCAAATTAAACCCGCGCCATGCTAAGTGGGTTGAGATGCTACAGGATTTTTCATTTGTCATTCGTCATAAAGCTGGGAGTGCGAATACGGTGGTTGATGCCCTTAGTAGGCGTCCCATCTTGACCACCACGTCTACTATTCATGTGGAGGGATTTGAGAATCTCAAACTGTTATACGTGAATGCCCGAATTTTAAAGATTTATGGAATAAATGCAACACTACCCCATTTCATGATTATGTTCGCCGTGACGGTTTCCTATTCAAAGATCGTCGTCTATGTGTCCCACTTTCTTCGGTCCGGGAAGCAATCATTCTTGAAGCTCATCAGGGAGGTTTAGCGGGTCATTTCGGGCGAGACAAAACTGTTGCAATGGTTTCTGAACTTGTTTTTTGGCCCAAGCTTGTTAACGATGTCGTGAAAGTGTTAAGTTGTTGTCGCATTTTTCGTCTTGCAAAGACTCATCACACTAATCAAGGCCTCTACACTCCCCTGCCTACACCAAATGGTCCTTGGGAGGACGTTTCCATTGATTTTGTTCTTGGTTTACCTTTGACACAACGCAAAAAGGATTCCATCATGGTGGTGGTCGACCGTTTTTCGAAGATGGCGCATTTTCTTCCTTGTTCAAAAACATATGATGCATCTCAGGTGGCTCGTTTATATTTTGCTGAGATCGTGAGATTGCATGGTGTTTCCAAGACTATTACTTCGGATAGAGATGTCAAATTTGTTAGCCATTTCTGGCGCACCTTATGGAAGCACTTGGGCGCCAACTTGCAATTTAGCTCCTCTCATCACCCGCAAACGGATGGACAAACGGAGGTCACAAACCGGAGTTTAGGGAATTTGCTTCGTTCTTTAGTTGGCGATAATAAGAAACAGTGGGATCTCGTCCTTCCTCAAGCTGAATTCGCATATAACCGTTCCTCCTATAGCTCGACAGGCCGCAGCCCGTTTTTGGTGGTTTATGGACGCAATCCTTTTACACCTTTGGACCTAGCACCTTTACCCGCTGTTGATTCTTATAGTGTTGAAGGAGAAGCTCAAGCCACTCAAATCAAAGCTTTACATGAAAAAGTTCGTGACCAAATCACGAAACATAACTTGCAATATCAGGCGCGTGCTAACAAACATCGAAAGAATGTTGTTTTCAATGAGGGTGATTTAGTTTGGATTTACTTACGTAAAGACCGTTTTCCGCCGGGTCGTTATGGAAAGTTACAGGATCGTGCCGATGGTCCATTTCGTGTGTTAAAGCGTATCAATGATAATGCATATAAGATCGATTTGCCTGGGTCGTATGGAGTTTCAGCCACTTTTAATGTTGCTGACTTGGCACCTTATGTTGACGCAGATGATTTTCATGGAGACTCGGGGACGAGTCGTCTTTTAGAGGGGGAGGATGATACCGATGGGCCTGATGGGTCGAGCCCAGTGGACCAACGAGCTATTAACGAGAATGAGGCTGGTGGGCTAAGTGGCTGAAGAAACAAATTATGGTAACAAGATTTCATCCAACCAAATTCAAAGGAGAAGTTGAAGTCAATTACAATTCTATTTTTGGTTCTAGATTATTATGCATTTTATTACGTTTCTTGATTCTAAAGTTTAGGGATTTAGAATTATCTTGTGTTTTTGTTTCCTATTTATATCGTGTAAAACTCCTTGGTTGGTTGGTTAATAATTATTGAAGTTTCATATTAAACACGTCTTTTGTGTTCTCTTACTTGGTTGACCGAGAAGAATTTTCCGACGACCAGCAACTTGGTTGGCCAAGTGCTTGCCGCCGCTAGGTTTCAGTCCTAGGGTTCTATTTTCCTCCCAACATCCTTATCACCTATTTTCATTTTGACTCTTGAAAATGTCCGATATGAAAAGATTGTAAGAAAAAGCTACTCTCTTATTCTAATAGGAAAATGAAAGACGGACCTATTTTCATTTTGACTCTTGAAAATGTCCGATATGAAAAGATTGTAAGAAAAAGCTACTCTCTTATTCTAATAAAAAGTTTCCGGATATTCTGGAACCCATCCCAATATAAAGAAAGGTTGTATGTTTAAAGTTACTTTTAAACACATAGCACTATAGCAGTATAACACATTCACTGATTTTAGTGATTTACACAATGAAAACATGCATACAAGCCACACACACATTCATACACGCTAAAAATCTGTATGTGTTCATATGAATATCGTTAAGTGACAACATTTTTAAACACGAAAATATTTTTTTTCACGTTATACCTAAGAAACTAAAGAAATAACTAAGATCATCGTTGGAGTAATATACAAAATCATCCATCTCATATGTTCAAAGGTGTAATTATTCTTCAAACATATTAAAATTATCGTTCATCTATTTTTCTTAGTTTCTTTACAATATTTGTTTCTGATGTCGTTAACATGTTTGATGGCCTTACATGTTGCTTAAAACTTCGAATAATAAATATCATCAAATTGATGTGTATTTAAGAAATAAAAGGTTTGACCAATCCAAATACATCTAACATGGAATATCATCTATTTTGTCTTAAATCATGGAAAGGTGAAACTTTTGGACTATGACCATTTTCATGAAATTCTTGTGCTTTTTCTGAAAGTGACGCTTCTCCTATTAATTCAAGTTAAATACTTGTTAGATAAATGCGAGTAGTGTTACAAATATATATATATATATTTAGACAAATAATTGATTCAATTATTTGTGAGATCAACTTACAAAATGACAGGTAAGCTATAAGGACTGAAGTTATGTACACATTTTAGGATTAGATTCAGGGGCGGACCTATGTACAATGTAGGTGGTGCCCGGGAACCACCTTGGAATTTTTTTTCTATTACAAGCAATGTAGCATTTTTGTAAGGAACTACCTTATTAATATATAAGGAACCACCTTAAAAGCTTGGATCTGATAAAACAGAAGAAGAATTAAGTGAGAAAAAAGGAAAAAAAGATATGGCCGGATCAGAGATGTATTACTCTAAATCTGAAACCAGATGAAGAAGAAGACTACATGGGAGCTTGGTCCATTTTTTTTATTAGACAAAGTACAAAAAATATAAAATGCAAAAGTATGGTACTATCGTGGATATAGCAATATCTTATTCTGGATATAGCAATATTAAAAATAATGTTACCATTAGTTTGAATAAAATTTAAAAGTATCCTGTCAATAGCAATTTTTACTTTTTTCATTTTTTCCCCCTCAAGCATCATCTAGTGCATCTATGTGTTCTTTGAGTTGTGTTTGCAATTTTGCTTTTGTTTACAAGTAAATGTTAGGACACTGGCAGTCATGATTCCGAAAACATTTATACTTTCGAAATCCACCAATAATATCATTCCACCTCATTTCACCTCATTCATACTTTTTACATACCTCCCAACCCCATTTTAGTGGCAATCATGCCTTTTTCATACCTCCCAATTTTTTTTTTTTAATAATAAATTAAATTAAACAATTTAAATAAAACATAAATATTTCATTAATAATTAAAATAACATTACATAATACTTGGAAAAAAAAATACATTATTAAATCTAAAAATCCACAAAAACATGTTTTATTGGTAGCATATAGTACTTTTTGTAGGAGCCTAAAATTTTATTTCCACAAAAACATGTTTTAACTTTTAAGAATACATGTCTAATATCCAGAAAATTGATTTATTTGGATGATGGCAAAAATATGAGAGCCTAGCTTCGACTGCTTATCCTCCAGTTTTAAAAGAAACACCTTGTTCCTCCAGCGCCAAATCGCAAGAGCACTATGAAACGGCTAAATCAATTAATGCAACGGTCCAATTTGTCACATGAAACGAGAATGCCTCGGAGGCAATTTTGCCGTTCAAGTGATGCCGCTAGCCATGCCGGTGGGATGGCGGCGGTGTTCACCGCCGGCATGCCCTTGCCGGTGGGTGATGCCGCCCCCACTGCCACCCTTCTTAGAATACTAGTTTTCATACGTTGATCAATAAAATATGTTCTCAGACCTTAGTAAATAGTATAAGAAATATTACAATTGAAGATTTGCTTGATTTATCTCAATTTTATCACTATGATAAAAAATAAATAAATAAAATATTTTTTAGACACACGTATACACATTGCATTGTCAATGAGTTATAGGAAAAAAAATCAACTTAAATCACTGAACCATATGGCACATCTTAACCATACTTATTGATCATTTGACTTGTTGACCCGCTAATTTATCGCATTGACTTAATAAAAGAACCATCTTAGATTTTCTTCTGGGTCCGCCACTGAGTAGATTGTTGTGTGCATAAATATCTAGAAGACTAGAACCTTATGTATAGAAGCTAAACATAAGCACACAATTGTTAAAACAAATTTTAGTTCTAGAGACAAGAACTTATCTGAATGAAAGTCGTTTTTATTCAGTTTAAAGCCAAAGTCTTAATCATATTGTTTTTACTCTAAACTTTTTTTTTTTTTTTTTTTTTTTTTTGGCGGGGGGAGGGGGGGGGGGGGGGGTAGGCATGTGCGTATAGAGAGTAGAAGAACATGTCTGTGCTGACCCTATCGATCACTTGTTAGAACTCTTGTCACATACAACTACGTCCAAGAGGAACAGGAGTGATCCAATATTGACCTACTTCTATAACTAAAGAAACAAAGGGTATGTTTGGCGAAAGTAACTGTTGCTGAAACTGGAGATGGTGCTGGAGATGGTGTTGGTGCTGGAGATTATAAAAAGACATTTTTATAAGCTACATGAAGTAACCTTTGATTTTAAGAGATTATGGAAGATTATTTTTTTTTAGAATCTCTTATAAGTTATGTCTGCCAAACAAAAATTATTTTTTAAATAGTTTATTTTTTGAAAAAATAAGCATAATCTCTTAACAATCTTGTGTGCCAAACATATCCAAAGAGTAGCAAAAACTACATATAGGGTATGTTTGGCGAAAGTAACTGTTGCTGGAACTGGTGCTGGTGCTGGAGATATTGCTGATGCTGGAGATTATAAAAATAGATTATTTTTATAAGCTACATGAAGTAACCTTTGGTTTTAAGAGATTATGAAAGATTATTTTTTTTTTTAGAATATCTTATAAGTTATGTCTGCCAAACAAATATTATTTTTTAAATAGCTTATTTTTTAAAAAAATAAGCACAATCTTCCAACAATCTTGTGTGCCAAACATAGCAATAAAATGTTGATGGAGTTAGATTTTAATTCTCCCCACATCCATTTGAAATCATTCTTGTCTTGAACTTTTTTGACAACTCATAAGCCCACATTAAGAAAAAGAAAACATGAAAAAGAGAAGTATGTTCATTTGCTAGATCCATCTACAAATTCTCTTTAATCATCATACACCCACAAACAAACAACTAAAAACACAATTTAGTGCACACAAACAAATATATAATCTAATCTAATTTAACTCTCATAAATCATTAAAAAGTACAGATTTATTCTCTTTAATCATTTCCTCATTGTCCAATTTTGATATATAGTATTCCTCAATCTTTAATTGCTAACATGAGTACATGACTATCTTATTATAAGTATATTTTTATAGTAGCGGCCGATACTGTCAGTCTCCATTTAAGCTACTTCACAAAGTGCTTATTGGTTACATAAACTCACACATTGTAATACATATACTCGTATGTTACATCAATTTTAAGCTACTACATACTTCACAAAGTGCTTATTGGTTACAAAAGCTCACACATTGTAATACATATTTTACATCATCAACTAGCATGTGGTCTAGTGGGTAACTCTTAAAGAGTTAAGTGAGCCACTCTGAGAGTAGTACCGGTTGGGTGACCTACCGGGAAGTCCTCAAGTGGGGCAGCACCACATGCTCTGTTGATACCATCCCCCCACCGCAAATGCTCAGATTGACTGGTCAGCGAGGGGTCTTTTGAGAAAATAGCCAGGGTTCATAGCCCACCTCCTGATAAGTACAGTCACTGGGACAGGTGCTCATTGCCTGGGGCCGGGTCCTTGGGAGAGGGTCCGGTTGGCATCCTTAGGATGCATGGGACCAGGGTGATCCCACCGATCTTCACCTTTTGAGAGACATATTTTACATCAATTTGAAATAACTATGTTGATGCCAAATGTTGCTTAAACTTATCATGTTCATTTAGTATGATGTGCAACTGCAACCACTGTTGAAGTACAAATTATATTCAATGGATAAGAGTTGAACTCTGAAACATTTAAAAGAAGACAAAAAGTGAAAAAGACATAAGAGGCCCCTCACATTCAATAGCATTTGTCAATCAAACTATTCTGTATTTCTCTCAATTAATTACTCAAACCGACATAAAAAAGACACAAGCCGTCGGGTACTCTTTATACTCACTCAGGCCGGCCACACCACTTATTATACAATTTTAAACAACTTTTCATTCTTAAAGGGTGTAAACTGTAATTAACATAAATCCAATGGACCAAATACAAACAACCCCTATAGTAATTTACTGTTATTTTCAACTTCAGAATCTGGCATCTTCAAAGCCGTGTAAGTCGCTGACTCTATTTACCGACTTTCTCATCATAGCCACTTTAGCCAGCTTATCAGCCACACTCCAAGCCGATGTCGGCGTTAACGGCTCACCTTTCTCATCCGTATAAACCGGCGCCACTTGAGCTTGAGCGGAAGCCTGAACTTTACGCTTTCTTTTCATTTCACTCAGCTCAGCTTCCAAGCCGAACATAAACTCATCCGGAGCCGAACTCCCCTGCTGAATCAATGCACGAGCCGAAACAAGCATATGATACGCACCAAGTACATCATTACGCTCGCTTAGCCGTCGTGACTCGGCTAAAGCTCGAGTCGTAATGAATAAATTTCTCAACCGTTGGATCGTAGGTGAAGACGATCTAATGGTTGATGGTTTTGGCACCAGCAAGGATTGTTGGTTACCGTAAATAATCTCCTGAGAAAATGATTCCCTGAAACTGCATCGCACGGATAGTACTGTGTGGGCCCTCACTGAAGGAACTTCTAATTCAATTAGTAATTCTTTTTCTTCATCCGTAGACAAGTTTCCTATATGTACGGTGCTTGATCCAAGAATGATCGGGTGCGGCGTACGTGAATAAACCGCCGCGATAACTGCCGGTTCAAGAACTCCGAGGTTTAACCGGAAATCCTGAACCGGCACGTGCAGTAAATTGTTGATGAATTTCACTAACACTTGATCTTCAGTCACGGTTAGTGTTAGTGAGTGGACTGGTATGTCTACTCGCGCGTGAGATACACGCGCAGATGATAGTGATGATGATTCGTTTAACATCACTTCAGATAAGAGGATGATTGTACCGAATGTGTTTTTCTCACGGCGATCTTCTAACACTTTAACTGCTTTCTTAACCGCGTCTTTCGCATTTGACGAACCTTCTAGAACAGCCATTGCTTCGACGATCCGACGCGCGGATCTTCGACCAGTGATTGTCATTCTTCGTAACGGTAATAACCGTTTCGAATACGACGAAAATGCGACAATAGATAACCGATCTGATGATGTAAGCGATGAAACAATTGATCTCATTGCTTTTTTAATAACATGAAGCTTTTCAGCGCTCATTTTACCGCTAACGTCAACGACGGTGACGAGATCAACCGGAGGCCGATGATGTGAGTTCTCACGCGCCGGTGGAGCTTTAACTTTCATTACAACTGCATATGTTTCGTTTCTACGTGAAGCAGCGATCATTGCTGCTTCAGGTAGCAAACGAACTTCAACAGTTTTAAAATTATCATCATTCACACAAAATCCTTTAAATTCACTTATTACATCATCTTCGCAATTCTCATCAGATTCAGGTATCGGATTAAACCGAGCTTTTGGAGTTAGGCACGCTAACGGCTCATCGTCATTGTAAACTTTGAACTGCTTCGTAACATCCTCCGTATATCTCGTAGCCAATTTCTCTCTAACTTGCTCAATATCAACAATTTGATTGTTACTAGATTGATCTTCAACGGATAATAACGGCATTTCTTTCCATAAACAGCTGCAAACAGGACATGATAAGCTCCCGTGCTTATTCACGTGATCGGAAATACAAACAAAGTGAAACGCGTGAGAACACTCCGCTGTGAAACACGCGCTTCCGTGGCCTTTAGTCACGCGCTGTATGCATAATCCGCACCTACGCTGCATATTCATATTCATAAAACAATATTCGTAAAAAAAAAGATTAACAAAATATTCAAAATAGGTTTGAATGAGTGTAAATATATTATTATTATTACCGTGTGAAGACGTAGGCTGGATTTGAGAAAATAAAAAGGTGACCGTGGACTGTTGGTATGGCATTGAAGCTTCGGAGTGCTGGGGAGTGATGATGGCGATGGTGTGGCAGTAGTGGTTGTTCGACAACTGAGTTTAGGTGTGGAGGGATTTGATAACGACGTAAAAAAATTGAATCTGGAATTGGATTTAGGAGTATTGCAATTGCTGTTTGAATTAATATCAAGGCTTTCTTCGATATTTGTTGAATCTGCTTCTTCTCGAGGGATTGATGTACAAAAAGCTCTTCTCCATCCAAACACCATCCTGCAGGTATTTGTTTCTTCTTGATATTCAAATAAAGTGTTGTTGTATGAAATATTGAAATGAATATCTGTTCTTGTAATTGTTGTTGGTTTTTTAGGTAGAGTTTTGGAGGTCAATGTCACGTATCAAAGACAGTAGAGTTTATTATATATAGTGGTGCAACTACTTGTCTATATCATCAAGGTAAATTCCTTTTCTTTTTTTTATAACATCATTCTAGCCCGGCTCTCCATATTATGTATTTTAATACAGTATAATTGTTTTGATGTCTAGTAAATTTTTGAAATAAATGTCTATTAATAAAGGTGTAGCATTTATGGTTTGGTGACTATTAATTCCAATAATACCATCGCGTTACGTACTTGGAATTTATTTTTTATTTATTTTTTTTTTTTTGAAAATTGACTTTCTATTAACATGAAATCTTATTACATGAAATCCTATTACAATGAAATCCTAATATTATTACAAAGAAATCCTGTTGCCAAGGTTCGAACCTTGGTCTTTACCCTGAAAGGCCGAAGCCTTACCAACTCTGCTAGGCAGAAGTTGGCGGAATTTATTTTTAATGTCATGGCTTAATTTTTTTTAAGGTCACCATACTATGCCTTAACGTTAATTTCAGTTACTGTGTGTGTATATATATATACTAGACGAATACCCGTGCATAGCAACGGGATTTTATAACAACAGATCATTTAGTGATAAAAGAAAGTTTATGAGTTATAAATGAAAAATAATAAAAGTTAGGGGTGGCAAATCTTGCCCAATTTATAATTTTTGGGCGATTTTTGACACTTTTTTAAAAGTTTGGGGCGTTTTTTGCCCCCTTGCATTTATTTGATGGGCTCTCACAGGCAAAAGATAAAAACAGATATTATTAGATGGGCTTTCGAATCACACAATTCAACTTTCAAGCAATTACTCTCATTTTTTTAATTAGTTGCATTTTTATTCATTTGTCCCAGCAGATTTTCTCAAATTTGCAGTCAGATTATTTTATTTTTATTTTATTTTATTTTTTTCTAAGAAAAAATAATTAAATATAGTTAAGACTTAGATGCTTGAAATTTTTTTACAAGATGAATTATAGGGGTTTTTAGGACTGTTCTGAATGTTTTTTAATAGTTGAATTATAATTTGCTCGTTTTAGCCCGTGCCCGTTTGGCCCGATTTATAATTTGTCCGTTTAGCCCGTGCCCGTTTTAACCCGTGCCCGTGCCCGCCCGTTTTGCCACCTCTGATAAAAGTTTGAAGATTTAGGGATTAAACATATGACATGAGCTTAAGTATCAAAGTCAATAACTCAACACATTTAGTAACTGATTTTCCCGCCCAAATTGATATGAAAATCAGTTACTAAATGTGTTGACTTATTGACTTTGTTGACTTATTGACTTTGATACTTAAGCTCATGTTAACATAATGTTTTGAAACCCGGTTGAACCGTTTCGGTCGAAAAACGGGTCGATTTAAACCGAGTCATGCTTTTAATAACTGAACCCATCGTGTCCAGTTTTCAAAACTATATGTTTTTCCCAGTTGAACCCGTTGGTCCGGTCCTGTTTTCAAAACTATATGCAACATCAACTTGTTAGCTTGTATAAAGTTTTGTGTGTTTTATTAATTTGTATAATGTGTATAATAACATATACTTTTCATTTTAGGGTGTTTTAAAAATAACATTAATTAGTGTGTTTAATTATTTTATATTTTATATTATGTTGTAGCTTGTTTAAATTGTATATTGTGAAAATTTTATTGTACTTTTTTAGTAAGGGGTGTTTTAATTTATTGTTTTTAATTTAATATAGATGTTTTTAATTGGTTGTACCATATGAATAAATTATTGTAATTTTAAGTTATGAGGTGTTTTAATAAAAGCATTAATTACACAATTCATTTTCTCTCACCCTTGACTTTCAAGATTTCACTTTCAAGAGCATTAATTAGAAGGGCAAAATGAGGATTGACTGAAAATTCAGTTTTCCACTTTTCTCCTTTGACTAAATCTACAATATAAGTAGTTAAGATATATATATATATATATATATATATATATATATATATATATATATATATATATATATATATATATATACATATACTAGCTTCATGACCCGGCCGATGGCCGGGTACGCTTCATAAAATAGTTTTACAAAAAATATTTAATGTGAGAAATAAACTAATGTAGAATGAAATAAAAGTTTAACAACATAACCGTGGGATCCTTAATATATTGATCTTGTATTATATGTACAAAATAATAGTTGTAAGTATTATAACAAATAAAAGTATTGTGCCTATTCAAATACTAAACAAAACTTCTTTATAAACCATGTTTGTTGTCGTGTTTGAGTTGTTGTCGTCTTTGTCGCAACAGAGAACCTTCAATCCTTAGGATTTTGTCCAAGTGCTATGTTTCTATATGCTTTTTTGTTACTTGGTGCAGAAGAATCTGATTCAGTTCCCCTGTTAAGTTCAAAAGATAAGAATTTCAATCCTTATAATTTTAAAAGATAAGTAAAAAGTAAGAACTTACTTAACAATGGCTTTTATTGTCTTCCAAAATTGCTTCTGGCCAGTAACTCCAACTACGTCAATAGATGTATGAGCTTCAAATATGGAATCAACCATTAAAGTCTCCGAGACAACATCGTCTTTAGTAGGATTAGTTACATAAAAATTGCATTCTCAGGGCCTTAATAGTTACATTTAGGAAACAATCAACCACATGATATTAGGTAAATGGATCATAATCAGGGTCTCTCAATCAAAAGTTGTACCTTTACAGTATTGCAACTTCCATCAGCAGTTGTGTAAGGGTACTTGTCCTCATAAGTTAGACCTTCGTTTTTCAAAATGAAATCGAAAGTGAGGTCCATTAGCCCACCTTTGAATCGATGGTAAATCTTGGACACGGAATATATAATAAAGAAAAGAGAAAAAAACTGTAATAAAGTGCATTACCTGCGCATATCGTGTTAGCCCTGATTCTATATTTTCAGAGGTGCGACTGTTTTCCATCTGCTGCGCATTTACCTGCAAACAACAAAACCAACATTACAACAGATATTTCCACTGCCTCATCATTACCCACTAACGCATCAGTTTTCACCACCTCATACCAACAAAAAAATGAAAATCAGAACAATTTACCACCACAAATGCCTAAATTTTAAAACCCGCAAAATTAAACATAATTAAACCTGGAGTGTCTGATAATCTAAATTATTTCTATTTGTCAAACCATTTTCAATAAGCAATTTTGGGACAAAATAGTTGTAGTCATATCTATCCTAATTAAGGACACTTGAAAAGGATCTACTTTCACAAACACATATTAAAAAAAAAAATAAGATAAGCAATGGGGTGCTTATTTTAAAGTGGAATAAGAAATTACCATAATGATTATTATTACATAAATAATTTTACTAATTACCGGAAAATGTAGCTATGCATTTGAGAGTTCTTACAGCATGGTTTGTAATAAAGTTCACTGTGGCGGTTCTAAAATTCTGTTATGCAGCCCGTTGAAACCATCCATTCAATTTTTATTCAAACGAAATACATACAATCTTTGGTTAAAGGTAAAGAACCCGTAACCACTCCAAACACCCAAAAAAACCTCTAAAGTTAGTTGTTTTGCATAGCAACAGTCCCAATTAAATTCTTTACCCATTATGTCATCTTCTGGTTAACAAAAGATTTAACCACCTGTGCGCTAACAGTAACCACCCTCTTTCACCAATTAAATTATTCACCCGTTTTGAATCGTTACATAAATGACTCTATTCATAAGAACACGTAATTACCTTAAAAGTTGCTGGTGAAAAATCATACGCGTCACTGAACTTGCTGCATAGCATGTTGAGTTTGTTAATCTCTAACCTGAAACTTAAACATGATAATCGCCAACTTGTATCAGTCATGAAACTTGAATCAAAACAGTAATTCATTCTCTAACCTGAAACTTAGACATGATAATCAAAACAGTATTTTTTTTTAAAGGTGAAAGTTTATTTATTTTATTTAAAAAAAATGAAATGCTAGGATTAGTTCATTGGTTCTATTACAAATATTAGTTCTATATTGAACTTTTGTCAATTATCTAATTGATATAATATGTGGCTAGGAGGAGGATTAGTTGGAGAAATTAAGTGCAAGGTACATCACCCTTAAGCCAAGATAAAAAGGTTTAAGTGTATTCCTATGCTCACTTCCACATGATAGCACCTGTAAATGATTAAGACTTCCAAAAACTAAGTACAACTTGCAATGTAAAAATATCTTCCATGACGGTTCATAGTTTAGTAAGTGTTAATTTGACTAATTATACATATTAGTATTAGACTTCAAATCAACTAATGAGCATGTCAATGATACAATTCAGTACTCTAATTAACTACATGCGTATATATAAATTCCAACAAACTTTGAATCGAACAATTAGCATGTCATTTACTCAAACTTCGCTCTTAATCATTGTGCTTCTGTCTATACTTATCTTTTTAGTTCGACATGTTGGTTCACAACTGTGATTAAAAAGGAGCCCAGATTTCCTTTGTATCTACACATCATGTAAACAAAACGTCAAAAGAAAATATGAAACTTCCTTAATATGATTTTAAACACCTTAACCAAAATCAGGGATAGAAACACACAACATATAGAGCTATAATATGACAACAATATCAACTATCATTAGTTCTATCTTCGGTTTATTATAGTTTTTAAGTTAATCTACTTCATTTGCTATATGTTAACAAAGAAAACATGCCTGTCATGCAAATCACCTCTCATTCATGTTCGCTTCAAAAACTGAAATAATAGTACATGTAATCATAAAATTCCAAATAATAAAAGGTAACAATAGTAAGCAATTGCATGTTCTATAAACTTTTAGCGCTAAATGCATGGGATCGTTAATAGGTGAGCTCGGATCATCGTTAACTTCCTGTAATGCTCTCGAAATGCATGGGAAGTGCAAAATAATTGAGTTAGACTTGTGATATGGACAAGAGTTCACGGTACAAAAATTATTGCAGCTGAGACCTTATAACAAAGCAAAATGCTAACAACTGAACAATGGGTTGAATGGATAAACTAATAACTATGAAAAATGAGAAATATAAAATGATGAATTTACATTGTGAAAAATGAGATAGACTTTGTTGGTTTCCACGGGCAGTGTATGTTAGAGATGTAGGGTGTAAGTGTAGAATTAAGTGGAGACCATTTTCACCGATTTACTTGTGAATGTGTCAATTTGGGTAATGATACTCTTTAGTTGGCAAATGGGTAAAATTAAAATATTAGTTTAAAAAGAACCATGTTAAATAGGTCGAAGGGGTAAAATGGACTGAAAGTCATCTAATGTGTGTATTTAATGCATAAAACCTCATATAATATTTTCAAATAATAGATTATTAAAGATGTGAGGAAGTCATGAAACAGAAACAAAAGCAATAGAACATTGATAGGCATACCAGCTGAAAGTGCTGCAAATCCATCATCCTGTTATTGACGTTCTTCCTGAAAAAACATTTTTATTTGTTCTATAACTATTTATCATGTTAACTATGATCAAACCTATATTTTGAGTGAGACAGTTTAAGAAGTTCTACACTTTGTCTGGTTTTGATTATTATTTATCACGTTAAATATGATCAAAATACCAATTAGACCAAATTGACCCATTCCTCTTTCAGCTGAATGGGTCAAAATTCTACCTTTATGTCGGAATAAGCTGCTTAAGGTTCTAAAATCATACCCTTTGTCGTTTTCTTTCTTACTCTTTTTATTGCCTTAAGATCTTGTATTCCTCAAGAATGGAAAGAAGTCAGATCTGCATATAATGGATATGATATAAAAAAGGTCAGAAATAACAAAAGTTTTCATATTAGTAGTTAACTGAATATTCCGTACTCCATTATAAGTGAACTCAGTGCCTCCCTCATGCTCTGAGCAGCTATCTTACATGCAGCGCTCTAAACATTCATTGCTCTTCACCAAGTGTATCCATCGAATTCCAAAGATTTACGAGTGGGCAAGCATCTATTGACAAATTATTAATAGTCAGCTTATAGACAATCGATAGTCACATAAGGTCAAGTTGGATCCTGTACTTACTCTTTGAATTAACTCAATTTAACTCCACGTAATCTTTCTATAGCAGCAGCAAGCCTCGCGATCACATCATTGCTTATGCTTTTTCCATGATGATATATAGGTTCATCAAGAAGAATGATAGTTAGGGTTCATAAACACATCACGGGCCAAAGCAGTTCGCACTGTCCTCTTTTGTTTTCTTTGATTGCATATACCTGTTATAACCAAGTCTGATGTAAATCTCAGCTGCACGTTTTTCAGCGGTAGATGCATCCATGGCATCTAAACGTTCATCGACACAATCGAGTGTTTCACAACCACCAACATCCTAAATCAACAAACAAAGTATGATCAATAAAGAAACAATACATGACAACAAATTCGCTTTATCCCTGTAAGCTAAATTCTTTAAGTTTAGTGGCAGTTAATACCTTTGTAGCCAAAATCTCAGCTTGTGCTTCTAATTTAAGCCTCTCTTCGTGACAGTTTATGATAGCCTAGAATGAGGACAGGTGAGAAGCTTCAATTTCTCAAATGAGATGGAATTTATCCATGTATTAAGGGATGGGAAGTTCTAGCATTCCAATTGTGTTAAGAAGAGTTGCTTTCCCACAACCATTAAACCCATGTAAACCGTATCGTCTTTAAAATATTTACATTTGATTTAGCATTACACTTTCTAATACCATATTTAATACCTTTATGTAGAACCATATTATAAGTCGTAACAGCAACTCCAGCATTCCAAGGAACCATTCTTTACTATTAGATTTATACTGGCAAAATGTCAGCTAACAACTTCAATTGAGAGGTGCACCGTACCACATAGCTAAAATAACGTTGGTGGCTAAACAAAGATGTTTTTTTTTTCAAGATGTAGAAACATACACGAAAGTACATGTCAACACCACAAGGTAGCATAATGATGCCAAACCTTGTTCTACCTGCAAAAGAAAAAAAATGGATCAAATTGGTCAAACAGTTCATAATATAAAACAGCTTGTAAACATATCTACAAATACGAATTACCATCAAATTATTGTATGTTATTGATGGCCAAATAAGTTTGTAAGTACCTCTATTGTGTTTTTTTAATCTATATCATTTTTCGCTCCAATTACTTAACAACATTATTGAGATAAACAACATGATTAAAATTACCTCATTAGATGCAACGATAGTCTGAAGTTCATCCATCACTCACATCAATTCTACAACATCCATAAATTTAGCATGAACGTAACAGGCCAGTGGTAAAATGAGCGGTTTAGTGGGTTAAGTAACATATCGAACATGCTCAAAAGAAGCTTACATATCGGTCTAAGCATGATAGTTTTCACTTAATGCGAAAAAGAAGCTTAGACTTTTCATCAGCTTCAATCTGGGTGAAATCTTAGTAATGCACGCGTATAAGCTGCACGAACCTGAAATCATAATCACGGATTTAGTTAGTATACAAAAACAAACTCTATAAAAATGTTATTTTACCAGGGTGATCCCCTTTTACCCAAAAAACTCTATAAAAATGTAATGCACATTGAGCCCATGTTGTCCACACGTGTGTTCCTGCTCATGTTTTAAAGAGTTGAGTGACACTTATAAGTTTTAATGATTCCTAAAATGAATATAAGGTTGAAGCACACCTATTAATCTACACGACACCTGTGTTCGTGGAGGAATGACTTCTGGTACTGATGAGAGGTCCAACTTAAGATGAGATGGTGGAAGAACCGTAGCCTGTAAGAAAAAGAAAATTCATTAACCTTGATATAGAAAAGTATTGTTACATATCACGCCTTAAAAAAATAGCAAACCTGCTTAAATGCAATTACCAAGCAAGTGATATGCGATTGTGTGGACCTCCTTGAAGTCCAGGAAAGGCAGCATGGTTGATCTTATCTTCAAAATCGTACATAACCTTTTACCAATAAAGTGTTAATATTTCTTATCTTCAACTTCTAAGTTTTAACCCAAACTTCAGGTGATAAAGTAGCAATTACAATTTAGAAAAATGTACCTCATTGCCTTGTCTGTTGACTTATTTGAGCTCTTTTCTGTAAAAGATAATGGCACCACGCCGGCCACGAAGTTACTTGTGGGTTGTGGTGGTCACGACATCCGCATAGTCAAATGGGGATGGAATGACACCAGTTGCAACCAACCCATTGACACGTGCCAAATCTGCCAACATAATGGCCTTTTGTTTGTCACAAACATGTCAAATATATATCACAATTTTGAGTCTTTTGTTAGCATATAAAGCTTTTCTCCAACTACATTAAGATAACTAATAGTACACACATTGTGAATGCGTGCATAGTCACACAACTGCATTCTAAGAAACTATACTATATTTCTATCAAATCCAACAAAAAATTTGCCTAAATGATTAAGCATCCCTTATTTATATATACTTTGCAATTAAAACATGTTTAATCCTTTCAAGAAACTTCATTTTACGAATATAATACAAATTTAAATGTAAAAGAAAACCTTATTAGGACCAACATCACCGATTGCAGCACAATAAACAGGGTTGATGGTGAAATACCTTTAACCTCCCAAACCTGAAACGATAATCAAGAAACCATAGATTACCATGTTGACAAAATAACATATCAGCAGCATTCGAGTCATATTATCATGCATGAACCATAAATCCTTTATGATAAACCATAGATTACCATGTTGACCAAATAACATACTAGCAGCATTCAAGTCATATTATCATGCATGAACCATGTTGACCAAATAACATATCAGCAATTTAAATCACTGAAAAAACATTGAAAAAAACATTCAAACCATCCCATATTAAAGAAAACAATATAATATTTTATCTAATAAAATGATACCACAACGATTATTATGCTGAAATCAAGTCTACAAATAAAATTATGCAACGAACGATTAATCAAATAATACTACATTAGTTATTACTAATTGATATAATTGTTAATCAATGTGCAAAATAATGATAAAAATTACAAACCTGATTCAATAATTGATAATGAAATCGGGTGATATCAATTTTCCGATTGAGTGTTGTTTATGATAAATCCTTTAATTTGTATGCAGTATTTTGGTTTTTAATTTTGATGGTTGTAGGGTTATTGATGGGGACGAATATCAGGGTTGGTTGGTGTGATTGATTTAGGTGTAAATGTTGATTTTGAAATTTTAAAATGAATCAAATCCGCTCCTCTCATTGAATATGACATAAATGTTAAGTTACGGCAATTTGGAAATGCCGATATAGTAGGGTGTAGTTGTATTATGTTTGTGCATTAGGATTTGGTTTTCAAAAATCATATCACAACTGATTACGCATGTAGTTTTTGTTTTCAAAGTTTTTAACAAAAGTCCTCAAGTGGTCTAGTGGTTGACATTTTTATGTCTTGGAAGCAAGGTCGCGGGTTCGAGTCCCATGAATGAACATATTTTTAAATTCCGAATTTTAGTGCATGTAAAGTGCATGCCATGTAGGCAATCCAGTAGGCAATGACATGGCATTTACTCGCTTATGTGGCGCTGTCATGTTAGGCTATTATATAGTGGTTGATATATATATATATATATATATATATATATATATATATATATATATATATATATATATATATATATATATTTAACGGCAAAATTGCATTAAAACACTACTAGTAAGACATTAGAAGCTGAATAGTACAAATACAAATCTAGAAAAAAAAATTATTTTTAGATTCCTCCCGAACCTTTAACTGCGAGAACTGCAAAAAAGATGAAAAAACTCTTGCCAATTACAGAGAACCGAGACAAGAGAAAAATCCCTACCCACAGAAGCCGAGCCACTGGTTTTCAATCCGTAGTGTTTTTTATGCAGTCCCAAACAAGCCCCGAGGAAAAGATACAACAAGAAAGACATAAAAACACAATGAATCAAACATTTAGAGTTGCTCGAAACGTCCAACCGCGAAAAACAAAACACATCAACACGTAACATTACTCGCGAACAATATAGGAGATTTAAGTTAATCTACCCAATTGCAAGACATATGGCCTCTATGATAGAGCCGAGAGAAAGAAGATGATTGAATGTTGTCAAAAATGTCACTTTAAGTAACATTATTATGGTACCTCCAAAACCATCATAGAGAAGATGCAAATATAATGAATAAGTGACGTGCCTTCTTTTTGGACGCCTGCCATAAACCGAGCTAAACATTCCAAAGCTCATACGATGTAAAAGGAGAAAACGGGATATCACGCCAATTACGAACAAGTCTCTAAATTTCTTAGTTACCATACTACTTCTATGTTCGCCAAAATTACTATACTCACGAAATTACTTATATGTTTACAAAAATTACTATACCCAGGAAATTAATAGTCTGAGTCATTGCATTGTGCGTTTATGTTCAACTTAGTGATGATACAAAAAAAATGATTCACTTAAAGATACACACATAGTACAACCTTTAACCCTTCATACTACTCGTAGTTATCATCTTCTTTGTTACGCTGAAATGAAAACTCAATAATGTCTTATAAGCTTTTTCTTTTATGTTATTAGTAGAAGAAAGACTAGACGCGTGACCATGCTCGAAAAAAGATGACCATATGAGGTTACTTTTTACTGAGACGTTTGGATCATATTTGTAGGACTAGCTTTCGGTTGAAATTGATGGCTTACACAACTATAAAAGGTAAATTTTGTGTATGTAGTTAAGTTTTGTATGTTTGTATCTAGGTGCATGCTTTGTAGTTAAAAAATAAGAGGAAGTAACCTATACAAGTTTAAAGATAACGGCTAAAGTGGTAATTTAACGATAATAGGTCGGCGACAAATATGTTCATTGTTATATTCAGACTAAGAGCACTAGGTGCAATGAGCAACCCAAGCTCCTCATTTGGGGCTCACGGTTGGCACATCACCTTCAATACTGTTCACAAATAACCTTACCCCCCCCCCCCCCACCCCCCAACAACTAACTTCAACTTACTCATTTAGGGCCCACCACTTACGACTTTATTGTTTTATTCATTTTATTAAATAAATTAAATTTATTTCATTAATAATTAAAATAAAATACAACACAATAAATATTACACACAACTAAAAATAACGTAACAAAAAAATACAATACGAAAAAAATACATCAATTTATAACGAGACTAATTATTCCTATTCTGTTGAAATTGTTCTCATTGATGTTGTTGCCATACATGCTCGATGAGATATCGTTGAAGCTTTGCGTGTGTGCGTTTATCGTGTAGTTGTTTGGATTTTCTTCTTTGCACTTCACAACGTTCAACCCATGGCTGTTGTAAATTTGGTTGCGGAGTAATATACATTTCGCTAGCTTCGGATATCGCAAATTTTTTATCTTTCAAAATCATGTTATGCATTATGATGCACGAGTACATGATTCTCCGTAACTTGCCCAAAGTAAATGCACGCGCCGGTTGGGCAATAATATGCCAACATCCTTAGAGGATACCAAAAGCTCTTTCGATATCTTTTCGAGCACTTTCTTGTTCGATTTCCATGCATCATTTTTTGGGTTATTTGCAACCGTAAACGATTTGACGAAAGATGCACACTCTGGGTAAATTCCGTCAGCTAGATAATACCCATGGTTAAGTTTACGTCCGTATACTTCAAACGGAACCTCAGGACCAATGTCATCAAGCAGGTTACCGAATAACGAAGAATTATTCAAAATGGTAAGATCGTTGTTCGCACCCGCGACCCCAAAAAATGCATGCCAAATCCACAAGTCGTATGACGCAACGGCTTCAAGCATTATAGTTGGATACTTTTTTATCACCTCTATGAAATTGGCCTTTCTATTATTTCGTACAATTCTTCCATTCCTAGTGCGTACAATCGATGCTTCCCAACATTCCCGGTATCTTATGAACCATGTTATGTGCTTGGTATAAGTTGCGAATGTCATTCTCATCTGGTGTTCTTAAAATCTCCTTCCCAAACAACTGGATTATCCACATAATAAAAAATTTAGACAATCGCGTGCGCAGTGTTCCCCTATTTGTAAATACTCATCTAATGCATCCGGTGATATCCCATAAGCCAATTGGCGTAGGGCACATGTGCATTTCATAATCACACTAAAACTCATTACACCCGCACCATTGGGTCAGACTCTAAAGAAATTGTTAATACAAATATCGCCTAAAAACGTTATTTATATTTTACGATCTTTGCTAAGTTTTGTTACCGACAAAGTGTAAACTTTAATTTTTAGCAAAACATGAATATAGCTTAAGTCTTTCATACCTAGAATTTATTTCATATAAACATTATATTTGCTACATTTACATTTCATATAAAACATACCATTTTCATATTTCTAAAAATAGAAAATGTTGTATGACATCATGACATGCATCATGTGTAATATTAGAAAGATTTTCAAAATCTCTAAGTTGACTTTTGGAAAGATCTCATGCATTTTTGGAATGATTCTTACTCAAAATATCTTGTAGTTGACTTGAAGGTCTTGATCAGACTTGGATAGATATGGAAAGATTTCTTGATTATTTGACTGTCAGACCTGGCGGAACCCTTTGGGTATAAGGGTGGAACCCTTGTTTTGGTTCCGCCAGTTCCGCCAGTCTGCTATTTTGGTTGGCTATAAATAGCAAGCCACACTCAAGAAATTCTTCATCACTTACCATTATAATTTACACATACATTCTCATTTCATTGATCTAACTCAGTAACATTTCATTTGTGTGAGATCCTTTATAGCAAAGAAGATCACAAGTTCATCCAAAAGTTACAAGTCTCAACATAACGTTGCAAGTCTTGTTAGCTTAGCATTGTGTAAAATCGTGTAGTTTACACTTCATTTGATTGTGTAATTTCAGTAGTGATTGGTTAGTATTTTAGTCCTTAAATACATAGTGTGACGGGAGTGGATGTACCCTTGTAAAAGAACTCGACATCTAGCTTTGTGTCGGTAATCTTATGTAAGTGACGTGTAAGGTTTTCTCGGCCAGTGAAAGGAGCTTGTTGACTAGTGAAAGAAACTCTCGAGTTGGATACTCGGGGCGTGGAGTAGGGCAAGGAAAAAGAGTCCTTGTAACCGAACTACGATAAACATCCGTGTTATGTTTTGATCGTTTCTTACTTTACTCTTGCATATTACTTATAGTTTATTAGTTTCGATTATTGATTACACGTAAAGGTTTCAAAGTAAATCAAACTAAAAACCGGTAAACTATTCAACCCCCTTCTAGTTTTCCACAGAATAAAAATGCGAGGGAAAAGGAGGATTATGAGTTTGAATTTATGTTTCAATACCTTGTACTATTTCTAAAAAATAGTTTACGGCTCATACGATAACGACGCAGAAAATTATCATCCGTATATTTTGGTTCGTTACCAAAATAGTCGGCCATTAGACGTGCTTCAGCAGCTTCACGTTCATGGGGGATGTATCTACGGCGGCGTGAAGGACCGGCTTCTTGATTTTGCAATGATTGCTTGTATTCAAACTTTTGGATAATCATCTCTAGCTCCGTTATCTCTTCAAAGTCGCTAACATCAGAATAAGATGATTCGATCATGTTTCTTGCTTTTATACGTGTAAGTGTTTTGAAATAAAAGTTTTATAAATTTGTTTGAATTGCGTAAAATATGTGTGATATTTACAGTGTTAATATGTTAGTTTTTTTTTATACAAAAAAAAAAAAAAAAAAAAAAAGTATACATTTAAAATCAAAACGTTATATAACATTTATTTTACTTACATAATCTGACAAAAAGGTAGTTTGCAAAGCTCGTCGTGCAGACGAGTAGGAGTCAAACGGCGAGCGATGAGGAGGGGGTGCAACGGCGAGCTCGGCGAGGGTTGAGGAGAATCCACGTAGGAGTGGCGAAGGGCAATGAGTAATTGCACCTAGTGCTCTAACAACCATAGTACGGGACAACCATCCCATGAGGCTCAATTCACAAATATCTAACTAGAAATTAAGAGAGATGCAGATCAAACTTTACCTTGCAGCAAATAATTATATTTGCGTGTTTGTGGTTCTTGTGTAACCCTTGATACAACATTTAAAGGTTTAATTTATATATATATATATATATATATATATATATATATATATATATATATATATATATATATATATATATATATATATATATATATGTAAGAAAAAAAACAATAAAGTTTAATTACTAATAAATATTTAAACTATTATTACCTCCGTCCCATAATAAGTGTCCGCTTTGACTTTTTTGAGTCTTTCTTATTAAACTTTGACCATAATTTTTTTTATTTGTGTTATATAATACTTGATGAAAAATACATCAATGGATTGGATTTTAAATGTATTTTCATTTTGTATAATTTGCATCAAGGATTATATAACACAAATAAAATTATTTATAGTGAAAGTTGAACAAAAAAGACTCAAAAAATTTAAAGTGGACACTTATTATTGGACGGATGGAGTAATTTAATAATGAAAATATTATCATTATTATTAATTAATTAATAGTAGTTTACTAGCAAGCGAACTTTAATAAATTCTTAAAGTCTTTTTTTTTCTTCTTTTAAATAAATTTTCTTTTTGTAGTTTAAGGGTTACAATGTGAATCGGTGGTGACGCAGATGGGCGGTGGTGGAAGAAGATGAACAGTTAAACGTGAGTTTATTGTGTGCTTGATTTGTGTCAAGGGTTTTTATTTATTTATTTATTTATTTTTTAATTACACATAAAACTAGGATAGTTGCACAAATAGCAAGACTCATTACGCCGGTTATTAGTAAAAAATTGCTCCATCAGTCTCATATTAAGTGTGCATTTTGACTTTTTTTAGTCTCTCTTGTTCAACTTTGACCATAAATATTTTTATTTGTCCTATATAATACTTGATGAAAATTATACAAATGAAAATACATTTAAAACCCAATTCATTAATATATTTTGAATCAAGTATTATATAACACAAATAATATAATTTAAAGTTAAAGTTGAACAAGAAAGACTCCGAAAAGTCAAAGTGAACACTAAATATGGGACGAATGTAGTAAAAACAGTTGTACTTTCCAACCACCAGTCGCTCAAGAAAATAATTAAAGCTGCCAGTCACCCAAATTTTGTAGCCATCATTTTGATTATTTTATAAATGTATTATGTTTGATTTTTTTTTCACTATAAGTCAAAAACCAGGTCTCCCAAATTATATAAGTCGTCGGTCGCTCAAAAAATTAAGTGAAGTAGTAGGTTACACCTCTTACACAATATATATTTACATGAGACACTTGTCATAAATTAAATTGAGTCACTGAGTCGCCCAATTTTAAAATAAGAATCTTTTATTATTTTTTTATTTTTTGCATCTATTGTCACTAACTATTGATTCGAGGCAAAAATATAATTTGCTCTATAAGATATTGGTATTTTTTTTTTCATGACAGATGTATTTTTGATTGAGTAGGATGAATTTATACAGAAACATTGTCACCCTCTTTTTTCTTTTTCTATTTTTAGTGTGTACGGTATTTTTGATAGAGTTTTTTTGTAAGACTTGTATGCACAAATAAATATTATCGGTTTTCTTTTTGTTATTAGTCTGATTAAGGGTGCTGATCGGGTGAAAATCGGACCGGACCGAGACTGAATCCGGCAAAAAACCTAGACCGAGACCGGACCGAATGTGGTCGGTCCGGTCCGGTCTCGGTCCAAACAGGCTAAATGTTCGGTTTTAAGCCGGACCGAACTAGGCTGAGACTGGACCGAATGTGGTCGGTCCGTTCCGGTCCGGTCGGTTTTGTCGGTCGGTCCGGTCCGTTTGTTCACCCCTAAGTTTGATTATTTGAGTGGATTTATGAGATGATGTTTAAGTGACACACTAAGGGTGGTGACAATCATGCTTCAACCAAAACCTCATACCTCACCACCCACTAATAATATCATTCTACCACATCTCATACCTCAACCATATCTCACTGATGCGTGGGAATCGCACCTTGCTTTACCTCTCGAGGGATCTCGAGAAGCTTACAACCCCCACCAGGCAGTGTACCTGATCGTTGTAGTATAGTATAGTGACAAGTACCGGGGGATTGATCGTTCAGCTTAGGAATAGTGTCGCTAGGATTAGAAAACCTAATTAATAGTTCTAGAGGTGAAAGATGATTATTTTTGTATTTTTATATTTTTATGAAAGCAAGTAAAATCTCGGGTTTTGAAGGAGTGGGCGGAATTAGTTGCTAATCAACTAACCCAAAACTAAGATGCAATCAAAATAAAATAATAAAAATGAAATTAAACTAAATTATACTAAGGTTGTGAGCAGTAATTGGAGAAATTGTGTTTACTTAGACTTCATTACTCCCTAGATATCTTTTACATGTTAATTACTTGTTACACTTGTATGAATGACGGATTGTATTCCTTAATACCATTCGTGGGGTGGCATACATAACTCCCTAACTCTATAAGCTCTTATCTCCTCCTACACCATGACCCAGCACAACTATAGGGATTGTAAACAGTGGCTCATGCATTAAATACAACCAATAAAGACCTAGTACGCCTCGGTTCATGTTTCTTAAGACGTTCAAGCATGTTACCATTTGGAGATCTGCCAGTTTTCTTAAGCCTAACATATAAATCATTCATTCAAAACAAGAATAGACAAGTAATCAACACATAATCAACATCTAGGTTTCATTAGATTTAAGCAAACACAAGAGAGATCTAGCCTAGCATAGTAGAATTGAGACAAAAACAAGATATAAACAACCAACACATAGACATATTGATTGAATTGAAAGTACACTTATCTCAATTACAATGCAAGGTCTCAAGGGTTTGGAACCCTTGAAAAACCTGTAAAAGAGGCACCAAAATCGTCTTTAGGGTTTCACCAAAACTTCTCCTCTTTTTAATGAAAAAACTAGAAAACTATATATAGGAAAAACAGTCTGACGGCGTCAAGAGTAACTTCTGACGCCATCACCTCGCCGCCATATACTTCCTCGGACGGCCTAGATCCACTTATGACGGCCTATGTGACGCTGTCACCACCCACGGTATATTATTTTAGCCACTTTGACGCCGTCACCAGTCCGTCTGACGCCGTCACCACCTTCGATATTTAATTCTTCATGTCTGACGCCGTCAAGCTGATGGTCTTGACGCCGTCACCTTGTATTTTCAGCATGCAAATTAGGTACTTAGCCGTTTTCTTCACTTTTATGCTCCAAAAACGTCCAAAATAGCTTCTTTTCCAGAATTCACTCTCCAAACACCTAAAATCACAAAAGGAACGATTTAGGGCAATATTTGATCAAATAAAGTCGGATTCGGGCTTAAATGACCCCCTAAAAACGGATCATTTTTTGCCTCATCATATACCCTTACACTTGAGATTTGCTTGTCCTCGAGCAAATGAGCTTTTATTCTACTCAAAAGACAAGTTAGGGGTCATTTAACACTAATATAAAAGTAATTACAACAGATAATCGTTCCACTAAAGACCAATAGACAAGCACGGAGGTCACACACAAGCACCTCACAAATAGTGTTTAGATACTCACATCTCTCGGATGTAATAAAGTAATATAACATTATGGAAATGGAAGATATCTCTCACTACCTGTCATAGCAAAATAGATTACCATAGGCTTGGGAAAGGATCAAACCTCCACCACATGGCGTAAGCACCTAGGATAAATTATCAAAGAGGTCTTTTAAAGGGTTATAACGTTAGGTGTAGGGATATGAATTACATGGTTTTGTTGGATAAAGGAAGTTTTACTGGTGGCGAGTTAACAATCTTGGTTAATTACATGTACAAGATGGCGTTGCTAAGCCAAGACTAGACTCGACTTAAGCTAATAAATGAAAAATAACAAAAACATAAAATAAACATAGAATAAAAACGGGATGGTAGTCCGTATGTTTTTTCTCTTTTTCTTTTCTATTTTTATTTTATTTTATTTTATTTTATTTTATTTTTTTGCATACACTCTTACCCTACCATCCAAAATAATACATCATAGGGGTTTGAGCATTCCCCTTACACTTGAATCTTTACATACTTTACAATTAACTAATCTAATGACTCGAATTAAGAAAATTAAAACACTTGGAGCACTTTTAAGATTAACGTACATATGGGGGTAATATTATGATGTTCTTCCCCATTACTCCATAAAATAAGTACTTACCCATGAGTCCCAATCGTCCCAAAACAATATGTACAAGGATATGACTCGACTTAGCAACCATGTAATCAATTAGAAAGTTAACTTAGGGTTTAACAAATAACAATAATGCACTAAAAATGAGCGCATACACGGAAGGCTAAGGCGATTTGGGTGTACATTTAAGTGGGGTGTAACAAATTCTTCCTTTAAGTAAAATGCTTAAAGTTAGAAACGAAAAGATAGGCTCGGAGGGGTGTACTAGGGGTTTCGTGTACTAAAAATGAGTACAACGCTAAGGGTGTGGGAAAAATTAGTTGACTTAACTAGCCAAGTAATATGACTTAAATGGTCAAGTAATTATGATACGGGTTTAACACAAGGGTGATCCTAATGCCTCTTATCATGTAGTAAATCCTACCACACGAATGTAGTCTCACTAGCGGTCTCGGGATGCATCACTAACGCAAGTTCTAGAATCTAAATGCTACCGGTACACTCATAAGCACTAATAGTAAATGCTTTTCCTATTAAATCTAAAGGCGAACCTCACATTTTTGGGTAGAAAATTTTTCTAAATATACGGTTATGTGCTAGTCATACAACCTCCTATCCATGAGACGCTTGCTATGGCTAAAGTTTCACTCTTAAATGTTGTAAAAAATTTTAAATTTGGCGCTAAAATTACATTAACAAGTATTTCTCATAGTTTTATTACTCATCTACTATCAAACAAAACAAACTCAAGTGAAAGTGCATATGTAAGGTATCATCTTTTTACCCTCCCCTTACACTTAAGATGAACATTGTCCCCAATGTTCAAGTAAAGAATGTAAAAGTTAAAAAGTAAAGAGAATGAAATCAAATACTCCCCTGATTCGCTCGGTATGGATTATAGGTTGGCCAGGTTAAATCTTCTTCCAAGAAAACGAACAATCAAAGCTTCCCTTCCAGAATATAAATCATCTCCTTGTCGAACATAACCTGTGAAACCAGACAAAATAGACAAGACAACCTCGTGTAAAATCGGCGGCATCCTATATAAGTTCCTAAATCCTAGAAAACAAAGTAAGATATAATGCTTGTGGAATGAAGTTTGCAGATTTCCTGGAGATTATAAAACTTAATAATTCACAAAAACCATAAGACTCCGTTAGAAAAACAAAACTGGTAAAATTCCCAGATTTTTGACTCCTGACGCCGTCAAGAGTAAAACTCTGACGCCGTCAGAATGGACCTGCAGAAATTCTTATGTTAAGTTTCTGGAAAATTTCTGGAAAAACTTGGTCCTACTTCCTGAAAAATCCTGCAAAACTTCATTATGACTCAATACAAGCATTTGACTCTAACGAATACGAATATACATGTTCATTTAATATTGTGGAGAATCATGATCGGTTTGTTTCTTAAAAACATATTTGGGGTTTCCCCTTACACTTATCTTTTGCAAAAATACTTTTAGGTTGGAGTTAAGACTAGGCCAAACAACATAGTAAAGTATTTCCACATTTTAATTGAGAAACATGATCAACCAACAATAAAAACTAAACATGCATACGGAAGCAAATAACAATCAAACAAATAAAATCACACAAAACATGGGTTGCCTCCCAAGAAGCGCTTGTTTTTGTTCGAGTCACGAGCCTGACTCTACCCTTATTTAACGGAAATAGGTGAGGTTTTCCCTACACTTAGGATTAAGTGCGGGTGATAGTAGCGATACACACCATCTCGGTAGGAGTACGCCACGTGAGGAAAGAGTGGTGGATGAATTATATGATCAAAGGGTTGTGCTCCTATCATCATAACCTTACCTAATTCAATCGGGTTAATGGATGGATTAAGATTTACTCCTAGAAATGGATCATTTTCTATCAACTTCGAAAGACTCCTAGTTGGGGATCCATCTTGACCTAATAAACCCGGTTTAAACCCATAATGTTTCTTGTGATCAATCATAAATGGGTGATGTAAGCATGTAAGGTCATTTTCCACTCCTATAGTGGCTTCCTCTCTACAAGGCTTAGAGTCCACTATCTTTATCCTAAGACTACCCGGACTATATGGTTTGATGGTTGGATCGGAACCTATCTCAATTCCTAAATTCACATCCAAGGATGGAAGATTAGGTAACGGTTTTGATTGAGGCTCCGGTTCATCAAAACTAGGAACTTCCTTAGAACTAAAAGAAAGGTCATCACTACAAGTGTTAAAACCTATATTCTCAAGTGGTGCCTGGTCCAAGGGTTCTACCTCCATTGGAATTCCTAAAGTTTCTTCTATTTCTTCCGGGTAAGTCACGGGTGGTGTGTGTGCCTCAAATGATGGTAGGACTTGTGGGCTTATGTTGTTCACCTCATCATTCCATGTGTCAGGATCTAGCCCTAACATTCTCCCAAGTATCTCACGTGCTTCTCTAGGCATCTCAACTTCTATGTCCGAATCATAAGGATCATCTTCAATATTCTGACTGCTATATACAAATTGCCCAAGAGATTCATCATGTGTTTCTTGAGATTCATCATCATCGATCATAAAACCTAGGTCTTTTTGATCAATGTGATCATGTTTGGCTACATCCTCCATCACATCAAGGTCACCTATGTGTTCATCCTGTATTATGGTAGTGCCTAACCATGACATGCAGCTAGGTGGCTCATACGAAACTATCCTAGGTGAAGGCTTATATGGTGCATAGGTTTCACTAAGTGAGGCATTTTGAGGGGTTGATGGAGCTCCTAAGGTGAATTCTTTAAAAGCATTATGCACTTGGCCTCTTTTCTCAAGGTACTCAATAAAATCAATATAAGATCCTGTCCTCCTCATTTCATTCGTCCATCTTGGTATATCCAAACTGGTGTAATTATACTTTTTTTGGTAAAACTCTAGTGTCGGACTTGGTGGATTCGCGTTTTCCATAATGGCAAACGGAATAGTCAATGAAAATTACGAACAAACACACAAAGAAAAAGATAGACTAAAGAAAACCTAGAAATAAAAATAAAAATCTTACTAGAAAGGAATCTAGCAAGTAGACCTAATGAAAAGAAATTCTAACCTAGACAATAACTATTTCCCGGGCTGCGGCGCCAAAAACTTGATGCGTGAGAATCGCACCTTGCTTTACCTCTCGAGGGATCTCGAGAAGCTTACAACCCCCACCAGGCAGTGTACCTGATCGTTGTAGTATAGTATAGTGACAAGTACCGGGGGATTGATCGTTCAGCTTAGGAATAGTGTCGCTAGGATTAGAAAACCTAATTAATAGTTCTAGAGGTGAAAGATGATTATTTTTGTATTTTTATATTTTTATGAAAGCAAGTAAAATCTCGGGTTTTGAAGGAGTGGGCGGAATTAGTTGCTAATCAACTAACCCAAAACTAAGATGCAATCAAAATAAAATAATAAAAATGAAATTAAACTAAATTATACTAAGGTTGTGAGCAGTAATTGGAGAAATTGTGTTTACTTAGACTTCATTACTCCCTAGATATCTTTTACATGTTAATTACTTGTTACACTTGTATGAATGACGGATTGTATTCCTTAATACCATTTGTGGGGTGGCATACATAACTCCCCAACTCTATGAGCTCTTATCTCCTCCTACACCATGACCCAGCACAACTATAGGGATTGTAAACAGTGGCTCATGCATTAAATACAACCAATAAAGACCTAGTACGCCTCGGTTCATGTTTCTTAAGACGTTCAAGCATGTTACCATTTGGAGATCTGCCAGTTTTCTTAAGCCTAACATATAAATCATTCATTCAAAACAAGAATAGACAAGTAATCAACACATAATCAACATCTAGGTTTCATTAGATCTAAGCAAACACAAGGTCTCAAGGGTTTGGAACCCTTGAAAAACCTGTAAAAGAGGCACCAAAATCGTCTTTAGGGTTTCACCAAAACTTCTCCTCTTTTTAATGAAAAAACTAGAAAACTATATATAGGAAAAACAGTCTGACGGCGTCAAGAGTAACTTCTGACGATGTCACCTCGCCGCCATATACTTCCTCGGACGGCCTAGATCCACTTATGACGGCCTATGTGACGCCGTCACCACCCACGGTATATTATTTTAGCCACTTTGACGCCGTCACCAGTCCGTCTGACGCCGTCACCACCTTCGATATTTAATTCTTCATGTCTGACGCCGTCAAGCTGATGGTCTTGACGCCGTCACCTTGTATTTTCAGCATGCAAATTAGGTACTTAGCCGTTTTCTTCACTTTTATGCTCCAAAAACGTCCAAAATAGCTTCTTTTCCAGAATTCACTCTCCAAACACCTAAAATCACAAAAGGAACGATTTAGGGCAATATTTGATCAAATAAAGTCAGATTCGGGCTTAAATGACCCCCTAAAAACGGATCATTTTTCGCCTCATCACTCACCATACTTTTTTAGTGGCAACCATGATTCCTCCCCAAACGGTCAAAAAATTGGTCCCAACGATCAAAAACTTAAATGCCAAACGGTCATAATATTTTCATGTCGTTTCGGCAAAATATGCCGCAAGGCTTCATACCGCAGGCACACCGCAGGAGTGGCAGCGGTGTTGCCGTGCGGTTTCAACCCATGCCGAGGGTGTTGCCAGTACCCTAATAACTGTTAGGGTGGTGGCAGTGGTCACTCCCAAAATCCTTCATATATCATAACCAACCAATAATATCATTCCACCTCACTCACACTTTTTGCATACCTCCCAACCCTTTTTTAGTGGCAACCATACATTTTTCATACCTCCCAATCCACCAACTTTTTATTTTTTTATTTTTTATTTTCATAAATAAATAATTTAATAAAAACATAATATTTCATTACTAATTAAAATAAAAATACATAATACTTGGAATAAAAACACAATTAATAGAAAATTACATAATAAGTAAAAAAAAGAAAAGAAATAACTAGTCATCGACGTATGCTAAGTTTATTATGTGGTATTTGAATGGGTAAAGTTTAGTATTTATAAGGAATTTTTTTTTTCTTTTACCTCAAACGGTCACAACCAATAATTGCCCAATGTATACGTTTTTCAAACCATGGAAATGAACTTCCCCGCTGGAGCAAACCTCCCAACCAAACCGCTGCGGTGGCAGCGGTGTTCCCGGCGGTTTGGCGCAAACCGTTGGCCACCCCACTCCCACTGCCACCACCCTTATCGGCCACTCTCGACACCTAACTGTGTGCGGACAAGTGGCGGGCAACTTTTAATTTTCGAGGTTAATGGTGCTAAAATGACAGCCTGGTGTAAGGGTGAGCATTCCGACCGTTTGGACCGGACCGACTGACAAAACCGACCGGACCGACCGAAGGACCAATGGTCCGGTCTCGGTCTTGGATCTTTCATTAATTTGGTCCTCGGTCCGGTCCAAAAGGTTTAGAAATATTTTTCTTTTGAAAAGTAAAAAATTTAGGAGTATTAGAATCTTTTTTTGAAGGGAAGTGATTGGGGATTGGCACACTATATATTTTTATTGAGACAATCCATTATACAAGTTAAAAAAAGTTAAACTGTTTAATGCATACATTAAAGCGTGACAATAAAAATAAAAAATATACAAATCAGTTCCTCTTTTTTTAAAAGTATGTATAACTTGGCCCGATGAATAATGATTAGTAAGGATTATATAATTTTCATCTAAATAAAATATTGTTGTGAAAAAATGTATACTACATATGTGTATTATTTTGCCTCACATAAATTTTTCTCAATTATATAAACACATATCCCATTTTATGTTTTAAATTTACCGTGGCAATTATAAGTTATCTAAACTCTCGTGGGTGTGCTCATTTTAGAAAGGTCATTCATGGTGTTTTTCAACACACTTTATGGGCGATACAGAAATGTAGAAATAAAATTCTCAACTCTTCTTCGGATATGGTTATGGATGCTAAAGATGAAGATATATTCTCGTTCAACCAACGGATCTCGAAGACATGAATTTCGGCCTGATGCTCTCAAAAGCCCTCATCGTGGAATTGTTGGATCTCCTCCCCATATAACCTATTTCCATAATGTAGCTTAATGTAGTCTTGATCTCTTCTTTCTTGGTTTGGTTTGCCTTTGGGTTTGTTGTACATTCTCCTATGTTTTTTTTCAGTCTCCTCATTGAAGCCGTTTTGTTAATAAAATCTTAACTTTAAAAAAAAAGAAAAAAGAAAAGAGAAAAAAGAAAAAAAAAATGAAAAGAAAAGAAAAAAAAAGTTGATAACATGGTTCATACAAATGAATCTTTAGCTTAGATTTTTCAATCACTTTCTAATTGTGTTACTCCTTCCGTCTTAAAATAAAAGTCATTGTTTGACTTTTAAACTTTTTTTTTATTCAATTTTAATTTTAAGTATTTTTGTTTTTGTTTTATAATACTTGATTATTTAAATAGATTGAGCTTTAAATATATTTTCATTGTTATAACTTTCTACAATTATTATATAACATAAATAAAAATAATTAAAGTTAAATTTGAATAAGAAAGACTTTAAAAATGACACGGTGCCATTATTTTGAGACGGAAGGAGTATCACATAAAGGTTACCATGGCGATAATCTTAACTCGGGATTTACTTTGGACGTGATATGACATATACCAAATATTGCACTTCAAATAGTAAACTTGTTTTCTACAAAGGTGGGATCAAGAAAGCTCTCTAAAGGATGAACAAGGAAATACTACACCAACTCACCAGGTTCACAATATGGTCAAACAGTCAAGCTACACAAAGTCTACAAAGCCTAGTCTACATTCAAGAATTCAGAAGCATTGTGGGATAATGTGATGAGCCCAATCACTTGTAAATATAATTCATATTGTATTTTAGATATATAGCAGTAATAGTGTAATAGTTTAGAATGTTGACTTTTATACTTTGACTTATATTCTATAGATAGACTTTATAACTCATCATTTCAGTTTAATGATAATTTAACCAATTTACCCGCCAAATGGCATTCTCTCTCATTCTCTTTATGGTATCAGAGCAAAGATCATGCTCAACCATAACCACCACATAATTCCACAGTCAAATAACAAACTCCACCACTCCTAACAACTTTTGACCATCATAACTAACTTTGACCACCACAAACCATCATAACTAACCACCATTACTACACCAATTTTAATCAAACAACTATCGTTCTCACATCAAGAATATAGTTCTGCAATCAATTAATCACAAATCACAATAAACAACTAACAAAATTTGAAAACAAGAAATGACGGGAAACTCAACTGATTCAAATTCAACCTTTATTAACACAACCAGTGATGAAATCAACTCCAATCATCAACTCTTCTTACATCAAACAGATCAGCCAGGGTTGATTCTCATTTCAAAGAAACTGAATGGATCAGATAATTAGAGTTCATGGAGGAGGTCAATCATGATTGCATTGAATGCAAAGAATAAAATGAAGATCATAACTCGAGAGTTTAGTGAACCTGAGGTGGATTCAGAGTTAAGGCCACTTTGGGAAAGGAACAATGACATGTTAATCTCCTGGATCTTGAACACTGTAAGTGAACAAATCAACAATAGCTTGAACTTTATCAACTCTGTGTCAAAATTATGAGTTGATTTACAAGAACACTATTCATAAATTGATGGTCATAGAATTTATCAGTTAACAAATGATATGTGTTGATAATAAATAATGCGTAAAAACGTTATTAATATTTCTCGATATTCCTATGTTTTGACGATCACAAAATATAAAATCATTAAACGTAAAATCATTACGTAAATAAGTATTTAGTGACAAAATATCATTTTATCCAACTAATTCACTTAAGGTATGAATAAACAAGTGCCTAATACATTTTATGATCAAATGAAGGTTTATTTACTAATTACAAATTATATAAAATGGTATAAACATTTTATATATTTAAGAAAAACACTTTTGGTAATTAAAGGAAAATATTTATTTCACAATAAATAAATGAATTCAAATTTTTAACCAAATTCAGTTAAATTTTCACCAAATAAACTTTCCCCAGAAAAGACAAAGAAATCAGGCCGTTACAGTGGGCGCCCCCTTAATTATAAGGGGCGGCCCCCTTAATTTTTAGGGTGCCGGCATACGCTCCTGTGTCAGAATTCTTTACCTATAAATACTGGTTCAAATCTGAATTTTTTCCTCACCTTTTGCACTAAAACTTTCTGTTCTAATTCTCTCAAATCATCTTTCTAAAACCTTTGATCATAAACATATTAGTTCTTGTTTTCAAGTGATACTATCCATCCTCATTCAAAGTGCAAGAGAAGAATACTTCTCCAACATCTTGTTTAGAAGTATTTAAGAGTTGTGTATATTGTTAGGTGCTGTGTAAATTATTTGTAAAAGTGTATAAGGTGTGTAATTGATAGATCTAGGTGGGTTAGTAGTCGTGAATAGAACTAGTGAAGAAATAGTTGTGTTGTGAAGAAGAAGTTGTGAAGGTGTGAGAAGTAGTGTAGTAGTAGTAGTGTGTATAAGTTGTGAAGAAGGTGTGTAGTGGTGTGAGATTGGTTCTAGCTACTATTAGGACTCGACATTTAGCTTAGTGTCGTTAATCGGTGTAAGCAAAAGTTGTGTAAGGTTTCTCTGCCAAAAGGGAGCTCGTTGTGTTAGTGAAGAAAACTCTCGAGTAGGAGACTCAAGGAGTGGAGTAGGGCAAGGAAGGAGACCTTGTAGCCGAACCACTATAAATCCGCCGTGTCTTGGTTTGATCTTTCCATCTCTTGTTCATTATCCTATTTACATCTTTATTGTTTACATACTCATATATATTTGCATCTAGTTGTAGCTTGTGATATTGTGCTAAAATTGATTTCACACAAAGTTCAAACAAAAGGTTCATTCACAAAATAAAGTTTTTATAAATAACCTAAAAAGATACAATATATACATACACATATACTAGCGAAATTGATCATTTAGATTGAGTATATTTTTACAATAAATCTTGTTTTAAAGATTTTGAAAACAAAGTTTTGAAATAAAAATTGACGTAAAATTATTCAACCGCCCCTTCTAGTTTTCCACAATATGATTCAGTTTAAGCAAGCAAATTGTAGTGTTGAAGTTTATTATCAAAAGTTGAAGGGATTATGGGATGAATTTGATGCATTGGAATCACCATATTTGTGTGTTTGTGCCTGCAACTGTGATAATGGGAGAATTAATGGTGAAAGGGATCAAAGGTAAAGATTAATTCAATTTTTGATGGAGCTGGATGAGGGATGTTCTAATGTGAGAGGACAGATTTTGCTCATGCAACCATTACCATCAGTGGCTAAAGCTTACACTATGCTAAGACAAGAAGAAAAGCAAAAGGAAGGTTTAGCTACAAAATCTACATCCTCAACCATCTTTAACACCTACACCAATCAATCAAGATATTCCAACAATTCTACACCAAGATACAACACTCAAAGGAAGGCAACCACCTTTAATCCAAACACTGGATCAGACAGAAGAAACAATCTTTTGCCAAACACTGGTTTAGAAAGAAAAAGCCCATTCAGGAAAGGTGTCTATTGTGGTAAATGTGGTAAAGAGGGACATATTCAAGAGGAATGCTATAAGCTTGTTGGTTATTTTGTGGGGCACCCATTACATGTCAAATATCAACTACCTAAAACCACAAATTCTACTTATGGAAGCAGATCTACAAGGGCAATTAACATGGTTATTGGACAAGATGACTCAAAGCAACCAATGGAATCTACAAATACATAAGCTTCACAGTCCATGACCAATGCTGATTCTCTTGTATCCTCAAGGTTACTCTAAAACGCTTCCTCCAAATTCAGTGTGCAAGGACTGAAACAGGCAAATAGGCAATGGTTCATCAGATTGACTTCTTTTCTCACTACCTTGGGCTTTCATCAAAGTTATGCAGACACATCATTGTTCACATACACAAAAGGTCCTCAGTTTCTTGCTTTATTGATTTATGTGGATGATATCTTGGTAGCTGGCAATGATAGGTCACTAATTGACTTCATCAAACTTCAACTTCATACTAAATTCAGCATCAAAGACTTGGGCTCCTTACACTACTATCTGGGCACTGAAATTTTCCAAAATTCCACTGGTCTTGTCATGTCTCAAAGAAAATATGCCCTGGATCTTCTCCAACGTGCATCAGTCCTTAATCACAAACCATCTACAATACCTTTAGATCCTATCAAACCTCTCAACAATACTGATGGAGAATTGCTAGAAGATCCTTCTCTCGACATGACACTTGTAGGAAAGCTCATTTACCTCACTATTACAAGACCTTATCCTTCATTTGTAGCTCAAGCATTGAGTCAATTTTCTCATCAACCAAGATCCTCTCATATGAAAGCTTTACACAAGGTACTTAGATATATCAAGCTATGCCCTGGACAAGGTCTACATTTCCCAAGAAACATCACTCCTAAGCTATTTGCCTATTGTGATAGTGATTGGGCAGCTTGTCCCATCACAAGAAGGTCTTTATATGGTTATGAAGTGTTCTTAGGACCTTGTTTGATCTCATGGACATCAAAGAAACAGTATGTAGTTTCAAGATCCTCAACAGAGGCTGAATACAGGGCTTTGGCTGATTGTACTTGTGAGATTACCTGGTTACAATGCCTATTCAAAGATCTCCAAGTACCTCTGACCAATCCAGTTCCTATTCTTTATGAAAATTCTTCTACCATAGCACTTGCATCTAATTCTATTCAGCATGCTAGAACTAAACATATAGAACTTGATTGTCACTTTGTCAGGGACAAAGTCAGAAACAATCAAGTTCTACCAACCTTCATACCAACAAATCTTCAAGCAGCTGATATTTTAACAAAAGGTCTTCCCAAAAATCTCCATTATAATTGTCTTTCCAAGCTTGGCATTAGTGATCCTTACACAATGCCAGCTTGGGTGGGGGGGGGGGGGGGTGGAGGGGGGGGGGGGGTTAAAGGAGAACAAGAAAATACTACACCAACTCACCAGGTTCACAATATGGTCAAACAGTCAAGCTACACAAAGTTTACAAAGCTTAGTCTACATTCAAGAATTCAGAAGCATTGTGGGATAATGTGATGAGCCCAATCACTTGTAAATATAATTCAGATTGTATTTTAGATATATAGCAGTAATAGTATAGTAGTTGATTGGTTCTGAACAGTCAACTAAGTTCACCAGGTAATGGTCAACCAAGTCAAACGTCAAAAACCAACTAACCAAGGAGTTTAGGGAATCCCCAGGTCGTTATGTCCCAGCGAGGCGTGCAAAGGTATTAAAACAGGCTTGTGATCGGGTGAATTTGGACAGGAAAGGGTTTTGATGATATTTATAATCTTACGAAAAATAATTTTACACTAGTAAACAACAATAAAGCATATAAAACAATAATGAAAAGCACAAATAACATAAAACTCAATCTAAACTTAAAACGGACTTAAAACTAAATGATTAAAGTAAAGATAATAATAACACTAGTACCAAGTAAATAATATAAAGTTAACGATAAAAGATCACAACTAAAAATAACAAACTAAATTATATTAAGCAAGCAATTTAGAAATATTAGATAAAAAGATATACTTGTTAAGCAAATTATCAAGATCCTTAAGTGTGGTTTATTATTTCAATGAAGTCCTTTATTGATGAATTAATATCTCTTACAAATAATTATTTTCTCACAACGTTGGTTTATTTTGAAAACAATTTTTCATAAAGAGATACCAATATCTAAATTAAACCCAATTATTTTCACGGCTTTTGCCCGCTCAAACAACCAAAATTTTAATCTAGGTAACTTAAAATTACTAACCAATATATTTTCTAACTTTTATAAAACCACACTTAATTCACGGAATAATCTACTCCACAAGTATATATAAAAGGTCTACTCACTAAGCATATCTATTAAGCTAACAAACCTAACAAACATAAGCATATTTCTAAACTAACATATATAAACTATTCGCACATAATAAAAACTACACTACAAGCAATAAATAAAGCAACAATAAAAAAATACTAAACTAATCATGACAATAAACATAAACATTAATAAACAAAAAAAAAATAAAGGAGAAAAGATTAGAGGTCACCAAGATGAAGAATGCTGACAATACAAACTCTAAATAAATGGATGATACCCAATCTACAAGCTCAATACCCATAATCTCTTTTTGGTTGCTCCATAACCACGACTCAATCAACAACTTATCAACTAACAACAAATGTTAATTTGGTTTAATATTTGTAAAGCTTGGCTAAAAAATGTTTAGTAAAAGAAAATTGTTTAATAAAAGATTAAAAGAAAATAAAAACAATAAAAACAACTTTGTTGATAAACAGCTTTAGTAGCAAAACGTTTGGTAAAATGAAAATGGGTCAAGGCTATTGGCTAAGTATAGCCATCACAAGTTCTAACATAAAAGAAAATACTCTATTAAAGTTACTAGAAAAATAAATCTCAAGGTACCAAAAATAAATGCTATAGTAATCATTAGACAATAAAGTAAATAAAGAGTGTTTAAGGAATTAATGAGGACTTAAATGCTTGAAGATAAATTAAAAAGCTACTGAGTTTGTGATGCAATTGGACCGAAACCCAGTAGGGTGCGTCGGCTTCTCATATAAAACTAAAAGAGAAAATAGTGTAAGATTAAGTGGGTAAACTATCATTAACTAAAACTTGACAATAAAAACTTGAAATTAATAAGAGATGTAAGGAAATAGACAAAGATTAATACCTTAAAATATTAAAGATTAATTCAAAGTTTGACTAATTAACATAAATTTTAAACTAATCTAATAATGCCTAAAAAATAATATATGCCCGAACATGAGATCTGGTTTCTTCTTATCTACTCTCCCCCTTCTCCTTGTAAACCAGAGATATTTTATTTCCATTTTGGGTGGGCTTGGGCTGAATGGTGCTATCTTCTATCTTGCTTGGGCCTGGTATCTCATTTTCTTTGGGCTATCATTCTTTTCATTGACTTGGGCTTGAGCTTTCATGATGAGCTTCAAATTTATCTTTTACAATAGTCTTGTATTTCTATTAATAAATATTTGCTAGCACAATTTTCAAATTTATCTTTATTAATCTTCGCTTTAGCTTAGCATTTTCTCGAAATAATTCTTGTCTCGTGCCGTTGGACTTGTTTTTTCGTGCACCATCAAATACTATATCCCGGGGACCAATTTTGACACTTTTGAAACTTGAAGGACTAAATTTGCCAGTTTGTGAAAATTATGTTCCAAGGACCAAATTTGATGACTTTTAAACTCCTAGGACCATTATTGACTTTTCAACCAAAAATATGTGCTCAGGGACCAATTCTGTTAATTTTTGAAAGTTCGAGGACTGAAACTGCCAATTATGCAAACTTTGTTCGTTTTTCATCTGTTTTTACTCATTTTGCATCTGAAACATATAAAACACAATTTTGAAATATTTTTAGTATTTTGATGCATTACTGAGTGTTTTTGTATGTTTTTGCAATTCAGATTGACCAAAAATGATGAGTGTTTGAGCACTCATCAATCCCCCACACTAAAATATTGCTAGTCCCTAGCAATAAACTGTTTTGAAAACTTGATGGATTTTAAACTCTTTACCAAAATCCATCACTTCTGGAGTAGCCAGATGTAAGAACTGTGGTCCACCTGATAACCGTGTGATTTTGAGCAAACCACCAGCTGTCAACGGATTTGATTAGTCTTTACCAAAAGCCGTTTGCTTCTGGACTAGCCAACTCTTGATGGACTAAGTCAACATCTTGGTGAGCTGATTACCAATTATGGATTTTCCACGGCCTTTACCACAAGCCATAATCTTGCGGGCTAGCCAACTCATTCGCTTTATGGGATATGGCGAGTTGAGGTACCATACAATTTTGGGCAAATTGCAAGCCATAAACGGATTTGAGATGTCTTTACCAAGAGCTGTTTGCTCCTGGACTAGCCAATCCCTTTTGTCGGTTAGACAAGGCGGACTGATTACCACAAAAAATTTGAAGCACCAGTGAAAAAATTTTGAAATTTTGGCTAAAACGGGGGTATAAGATAGTAAAATGTAATAAAATTCGCTAGAATAGCGAATACCCCCCACACTTAGCATGAATATTGTCCTCAATATTCAAAGTCCCGGCTGTTATGCCGACTCTTTGAACGTAAAAGGGCAACAATACAAGCTAAGCGTGGAAAACACCATTTTGTATTTTCACTCTATTTGTAACCATAGCATGGGGGACTCCCCCACACTTAGGGTGAAAACCCTATATGCATGCTACTGTTTTTGTTTACCGAGTCGCTAGCTTGACTCGACCCCGAATTCATTTGTCCTTGGGGAAGCATGATATGGAAGAAACAATCTCAATCGGACTTTCATTCAAGATGTTTGGACGAACATTTGAAGCACGTGAAAGTTCCACACCGATGAGATAGGTATCCGGCTCAAGATAATGATACATGAAAATGCCGGGATCAAAGATGATATCTTCATTCCCGAAGGAGTGAATAACAAGAGAAGTCACCTTATAGGTGAAGAAAAGGAAGAAAACCATGATGAAAATCATGATTTGATCATCTTCCTCAAGAGCAGGCTCAGTAGCCTGAATTTGGATTTCAAAGGTTAAGCTCGTAAATATCCCGGGAGGGTGGGTGGGAATTTGCAAATCCTCATGATTGAGTGCATCTCCCCCCGGGCTATCAAACTCCGGAGGAGTCATGATATGATGAGTGAGTTCACCGGAGAACTCCTCATGAAGAGAATTATTCACAAGATGTGAATCTGTGAATTCATGTTCCGGAATAGACTCATCACAATCCTCATTCTGAATATCAAATAGTGGATTATCAGAAATCAAAGTGAATTCAGAGTCGAATTCAAATAGAGGATTGGTGAGAGTAGTATTGAATGTTTCGGGAACAAAGTGATCAATATTCTCTATTGGATTGTCGGGATAAGAAGTGAGTGACGGATCATGATATAGGAGACTTTCAATTTCTCCCAGATCGGCTTGGAGATCGAGGAGACCATCATCACTTTCTAATGAAAGTGGATTGATGTGAGTAAGTTCATCAGCGAACTCCTCAAGAAGAGGATCAACATCAGACTAAGGGAGTGATGCCTCGATATACTCAATGTCTCCATGAGATGTACAATCATCATTAAAATATGAGAAAGTCTCAAAATGATCGTTTGAACACTCAAGAGGGGAAGGAATATCACACATATGCTCAAGAGTTCCCTGTGACTCTCTTGGGATTGGAACAAGGTTCTCAACACTAGACTTTATGAATTCGTCCGATTCCCTTTCAGGAACAGTGTCAAGATGCTCGTCCCCCATGATCAAAGAGTGAGTGGGAACCTCGGGTGTGGTAGCAGTTGTTTGAGATGAAATCTCAACTGCTGGGATATCAACTGATGAACTTGATGGATCTTTATAGAATTGAAGGATATCAAGTGTATCCTCATCATCACTGTCATCAGGAATAAAACGGAACAAAGAGCTAGATCTGGCTGCTTTTTCTTTTGCAATTGATTCCCTAACAGATTTTTCATATGCATCTTGGGAATTTATTCTAGCAGCCTGCTCTTCAGCAAGCAATTCTTCCATGGATTTTTGATGAGTATGTCTTTGGGCAAAGTCTTTAACTAAACCCTTAAGCTCATCAACGATTTTCATCATATTTTGCATTTCTGGAAGAAGTGCTTGATTCATATCGTACTGTGGAGGTTGGTCATAATAAGGTGTGTCAAAATTGTCACAAGGGTATGGATTCCCCGTTTGACAATCTGAACTGAAGTGTGGACCTCCACAGTAATCACAACAGTAAAACTGATGTGGCTGTGAGTCGTATGTGCTAGAGTCATAATTGTTATCAGGAAACTGCTCATAGACAAGCGTGTTTCCTGATTGACAATCAGAACTGTAGTGTGGACCACCACAGTACTCACAACAGTAAAACTGCTGAGAATCATGGTGTGGTAACTGATGGAATGAATCAGTCGTTTCATGGCAGGAATAGGGATTCTGGTTATAGACAGACCCGTTTCCCGACTCTACCATGCCACAACTGGGGCAATTGCCACCATTATAAGGATTACCACACCACTGGCAAATCAGAAAGTGTGGATGAGACATAGAAAGAATCAAATGTGTATAGAGGGTGAGGAAATGAGAATCAAAAGGGTGAGAGGGTAAAGGAGAATGTTTTTGGATTTTTGGATAAACATTTTATACAAATAAGAAAGAAAATATTTTTGGGTTTTTGTGTTCGTTGAAAACTGAGTTTAAAATGTTTTCGGGAACGGTTTTGTTTTGATAATAAGAAAATATGAACAAAGGTTGGATAAATGTACAATGGAACGAATTCCAAAATCACTAATCAGAAAACCGTTTTAGAATAACGCGCACGACCTCCCCGGCAGCGGCGCCAAATTTTGATTGGTTCTGAACGGTCAACTAAGTTCACCAGGTAATGGTCAACCAAGTCAAACGTCAAAAACCAACTAACCAAGGAGTTTAGGGAATCTCCGGGTCGTTATGTCCCAGCGAGGCGTGCAAAGGTATTAAAACAGGCTTGTGATCGGGTGAATTTGGACAGGAAAGGGTTTTGATGATACTTATAATCTTACGAAAAGTAATTTTACACTAGTAAACAACAATAAAGCATATAAAACAATAATGAAAAGCACAAATAACATAAAACTCAATCTAAACTTAAAACGGGCTTAAAACTAAATGATTAAAGTAAAGATAATAATAACACTAGTACCAAGTAAATAATATAAAGTTAACGATAAAAGATCACAACTAAAAATAACAAACTAAATTATGTTAAGCAAGCAACTTAGAAATATTAGATAAAAAGATATACTTGTCAAGCAAATTATCAAGATCCTTAAGTGTGGTTTATTATTTCAATTAAGTCCTTTATTGATGAATTAATATCTCTTACAAATAATTATTTTCTCTGTTTATTTTGAAAATAATTTTTCATAAAGAGATACCAATATCTAAATTAAACCCAATTATTTTCACGGCTTTTGCCCGCTCAAACAACCAAAATTTTAATCTAGGTAACTTAAAATTACTAACCAATATATTTTCTAACTTTTATAAAACCACACTTAATTCACGGAATAATCTACTCCACAAGTATATATAAAAGGTCTACTCACTAAGCATATCTATTAAGCTAACAAACCTAACAAACATAAGCATATTTCTAAACTAACATATATAAACTATTCGCACATAATAAAAACTACACTACAAGCAATAAATAAAGCAACAATAAAAAAATACTAAACTAATCATGACAATAAACATAAACATTAATAAACAAAAAAAAAAATAAAGGATAAAAGATTAGAGGTCACCAAGATGAAGAATGCGGACAATACAAACTCTAAATAAATGAATGATACCCAATCTACAAGCTCAATACCCATAATCTCTTTTTGGTTGCTCCATAACCACGACTCAATCAACAACTTATCAACTAACAACAAATGTTAATTTGGTTTAATATTTGTAAAGCTTGGCTAAAAAATGTTTAGTAAAAGATTAAAAGAAAATAAAAACAATAAAAACAACTTTGTTGATAAACAGCTTTAGTAGCAAAACGTTTGGTAAAATGAAAATGGGTCAAGGCTATTGGCTAAGTATAGCCATCACAAGTTCTAACATAAAAGAAAATACTCTATTAAAGTTACTAGAAAAATAAATCTCAAGGTACCAAAAATAAATGCTATAGTAATCATTAGACAATAAAGTAAATAAAGAGTGTTTAAGGAATTAATGGGGACTTAAATGCTTGAAGATAAATTAAAAAGCTACTGAGTTTGTGATGCAATTGGACCGAAACCCAGTAGGGTGCGTCGGCTTCTCATATAAAACTAAAAGAGAAAATAGTGTAAGATTAAGTGGGTAAACTATCATTAACTAAAACTTGACAATAAAAACTTGAAATTAATAAGAGATGTAAGGAAATAGACAAAGATTAATACCTTAAAATATTAAAGATTAATTCAAAGTTTGACTAATTAACATAAATTTTAAACTAATCTAATAATGCCTAAAAAATAATATATGCCCGAACATGAGATCTGGTTTCTTCTTATCTACTCTCCCCCTTCTCCTTGTAAACCAGAGATATTTTATTTCCATTTTGGGTGGGCTTGGGCTGAATGGTGCTATCTTCTATCTTGCTTGGGCCTGGTATCTCATTTTCTTTGGGCTATCATTCTTTTCATTGACTTGGGCTTGAGCTTTCATGATGGGCTTCAAATTTATCTTTTACAATAGTCTTGTATTTCTATTAATAAATATTTGCTAGCACAATTTTCAAATTTATCTTTATTAATCTTCGCTTTAGCTTAGCATTTTCTCGAAATAATTCTTGTCTCGTGCCGTTGGACTTGTTTTTTCGTGCACCATCAAATACTATATCCCGGGGACCAATTTTGACACTTTTGAAACTTGAAGGACTAAATTTGTCAGTTTGTGAAAATTATGTTCCAAGGACCAAATTTGATGACTTTTAAACTCCTAGGACCATTATTGACTTTTCAACCAAAAATATGTGCTCAGGGACCAATTCTGTTAATTTTTGAAAGTTCGGGGACTGAAACTGCCAATTATGCAAACTTTGTTCGTTTTTCATCTGTTTTTACTCATTTTGCATCTGAAACATATAAAACACAATTTTGAAATATTTTTAGTATTTTGATGCATTACTGAGTGTTTTTGTATGTTTTTGCAGTTCAGATTGACCAAAAATGATGAGTGTTTGAGCACTCATCAGTAGTCTAGAATGTTGACTTGTATAGTTTGACTTGTATTCTATAAATAGACTTTGGACAAAAGTACATCGTTTGTCCCTAAACTTTCCACGAAATATCACAGGGCACCTTAACATTTTTTTTTTGGCGCCACGCATCCAAACAGTGAGATTTTGAGGCTGAATGCATCCCTCAACCATAATTTACTGTTTTGCTTTGTTTTTAGTGACGGGCATAACAGTCATTTCATATATTTGAATTATTACTCATATAATTCTCCTCCTCTACTCTCTTCTTCCTCTACTCTTAGAAATCCAACTAATATTTTTTTTACGTATGCTACAATAAAGGAGACAATGACATGTAAGTGAAACATGACATATATTGAAATACAAAATTTTCAAAACAGAATAGAGCCTTCGAAGCGTGTCTATAAAAGTGGCCTCAACAATCATACATAGAAGCAACCAAATTTCTTAGTAATTACTCCCAGAAAATCTTCATTAATTCGAGATCATGGAAAAACTTCATGTTCTAATCGTACCATCTCCCGCGCAAGGTCACGTAATTCCAACAATGGAACTTGCTCAACGCTTAATCGAGCAAGGTGTCAAAGTTACATTCATAAACACTGAGGCCACGCATAAGGTCATGACAAAAATTTGGTCAAAGAAAGATGGTTATGAAGATTTAATGCAAATGGTTTCAATCCCGGATGGGTTCTTTAAGGAGTCCAATGAAGAGGAAAGGGAACATGCTGAGAAATTTATGGAATACCAGGTGCTTGATTTTCCGAGTAGTCTTTGCGGTTCATTGTGTTCTATGTTTAAAATCTTCTTGCATAAAGTTTTCATTTTTATTGATTTTTTTTCTAAATTTTCATGCATACAGAACAAACGTGGTGGGAAGGTGAAGTTGCAATCCATTTTGATGTCGTTGTCTGAGTTTGATCATGCCGAAAAAGGAGATGCACTTTATGGTAAGTCATGTGCTACTGTTATTTTTTGGTGAACCGGTGAACCTTATATTAACTTCCAAAATATTTACAACCAAACTGCAAATCAATATGTACTATGACATTACCATAGCTACCATAAAGACTTCAATAGGAATACAGAACTAGCCAAAACTAGTATAAACTATGAACACCAAATTGGATACTCACAACTAATCAGCATACCAATCACCAATTCACCAAAAGGATTACATTTCCTCCATACCGAGTACAATCCAATCCCTTTTTTCTAGTAGTACAACTAAGTCATGTGTTATTGTTATATGATTCATTGGTCAAAACTTTAGAACATTATGTGCAATAGTAAGTTTATATTTGGTTAAAGTGAATGCAATTGCCTGACAATCTTTGTAGTTCTGAGTTTATAACGTTTTGTTAGATCTTGTGAATTGCTTAATGTGCTTCTTAATCATTTTTTCGATTTCTTGTTTGTTAATTTTAGCAATGGAGCTTGCATTGTCACTGGAGAAGTTAACAAATGAGAAACTTCTACACGCCCATGCGGTATGTCATTTTGTTCTCATTTCTGTGAATACTGACTAGTAAACTGATTAATGATTATCAGTAAGGTCATGGAAAAGTAGGATTTATGTTTCTGAATAATGATATTTGATGTGAACAAGTAGCCACCAAGAATAAGATGTGCATTTAGCTGATTTTATTGAAAGCGAGTTCTTGGGCGAACAGGTTGAATCACATATCTCAGTTTATACATTCTAATCTTTTTAACCTTTTGCTATCAACATGAAGTTGATATATTTTTAAACTGTTGTGAAAGAAAGAGGAGGAGAATTATATGAGTGATAATTTAAATATATGAAATGATCGTTATGCCCTTCACTATAAACAAAACAAAACAGTAAATTATGGTTGAGGGATGCATTCAGCCTCAAAATCTCACTGTTTGGACGCCTGGCGACTAAAAAAAAGTTAAGATGCCCTGTGATGTTTCATGAAAAGTTTAAGGACCAAAGGTGTATTTTTGTCTAGACTTTGTAACTCATCACTTCAGTTTAATGAGAATTTAACCAATTTACCCGCCAAATGGCATTCTCTCTCATTCTCTTTACTCTCTATATCCCGATCTCATAAAAAAAAATTCCTTGTAGTAATAGGAGCTCAAAAACTGACCTCAAGGTTAATGCCAATTTGGATTACTCGTTCTTTGAAAACTCTATGGAATGCAAATTCTACCTCACTATTTTTCACTTTTTACACCAAGTAATCCTTTGTGTGTCTTAAATGTCACTATATATTGTGTCTGTATTTTTCTGTAGTAGAAACAGCATTATTAATTCGAAGGGATACAGTTTCTGTTATGAGTTTATGTATCAGCCATTATTGTAACTATATTGACTTTTGTTTTATTGTTTTTCAGAATAAAGTAAACTAGTAAAGTGCATGGGTAAATGAAGCCGGTATGCATGCAGTTTCTGCATTATATGTTTGTCCTCATTCCCATAAGAACGACACCGACCCTTCACCAACAAAAACACACTCTGGAACCATGTTAAAAACTGAATCCCAACACATTACATGTTAATCTAATTTTTTTTTACCACAAGTGAAAAAAGTAGTTTTATTTTTCATCGAGGTTCCAACTTTTAACACTACATCTATAGTTAATGACGACAATGCAAACATTAACTACAAGCAATGCTTTATTTAATTAAAATAGTAAACAAATACGAGTACTAAGGAAAAGTATATTCAAACTTGTTTCTTCAATCAAATAGAAGAGAGAAAAAGAATTGGGAGATGGGATGGTAGGCAGAAGATAGATAGGGGATAGGATAGGATGAGAGGAGCAAGAAGCAATTTAATGATGTATTTATTAGGTTCAATTATATATGTGGGTAAAGCCAATACTTGTATTACTTTAAGTGATTATTTAATTATTCTGTTATCAAATAAATGAATCGACTGCGAGAATCAGAATTATGATCCAGAGACATAGTTTTAAGTGTGCATTTAAGTGTTTGTTAAAGTCTTTTGTCATGAACTAGGTTGATATTCACACTTTTATTTTGTCTTATAAATTGAAGTGAATTTAGTGAAATTTGCTAGTCTCCAAGTATATGATTCACCTTACAAAATACAAAATGTTTATTTAATCGAAATATACGTTAAGAACTAATGATAGATGGATTTATGCATGAGATATGACAATTTGAAAGGATACATACCAAAAGTTGACAAATGTGTTTCCTTTCAAATCATTTGTAATAGTACGTGCTAGGTGTAGCTGTAAAGGGACGCATGTGTTTGCTACAAAACATTTTTTTTTTGAAAGGTTGCTACAAAACATAGCTCGCTTAAACATGAGGCTTATTTTAGGAGAAAATAAATAAAAGAGTCAAGATTCTCTTATGCAGTTCACAAGAAGGTAAAACAAATTGTTTTTCCAAAATGATCAAGCAAGATTATGCAACTGTACAATCCCAAAAAAGAGAAAGTTAACACGTTCTTTTATGACAAAAATAGTAGCATGTGGAGCTTTTCATGACAAAATGGTCAAGGCGTTTTTTGCAACTAGTCGTTTATAAAAAACTAGTCAACTAGAATTTTCTTTATTACTCTATCCGTCTCATATTAAGTGTCTTCAAGTCTTTCTTTATTAACTTTAATCTTAAATATTTTTGTTTGTGTTCATGGACAGACACACATGTATGTCGGGTGTGGCACAGGTTACACCCGATTTTAGGGCACGAAGTGCAAAAAAATTTCAAAACTGTCGTTTTCGTTGCATGTGCAACCCCAAAATTTTTTGTGCTACTTTCATTTTTTTACGGTGTAACTTTAGTTACCCAAATATTTTTTTGTGCAACTCCCTCTTAAAAATTCTGCGTCCGTCCTTGTTTATGTTATATAGTATTTGATAAAAATTATATGCAATGAAAATACATTTAAAACTTAATCCATTTATATATTTTATATCAAGTATTATATTATTCAAACAAAAATATTTAAGGTCAAAGTTAAGAAATAATTACTTTAAAAAGTTAAACAGGACATTTAATATGGGACGGAGAGAGTAAAAGACAAACAATAATCACACAAAAATATAAGAGCTTTAGGGTGCGTTTGGTTTCCTCCTAAGGGAATCAAACTATCACTATGAAAGTGATAGTTTGTGTTTGTTTAGAATACCTGGGCCCATAACTATGACTATGAAAGTCTAATATATTTCATACTCTATATACAACTCTTGAGAGGGGAATGGATCTTTCATAGTTGAGGGACCCACCACTACTATCAAACTCATACCTATTGTCATTCCTCGCAGCATACCAAATGCACCCTTAGGTGTCATGACAAGCTTTAGCTTGTCAATTGGGCCTCACGGAGTGTCACATCATCATAACACAACTTCTACTACAACCCCTGTAGGATATCTATAATCATAACATATATGGTTTTGTGGTGATTCGGGTGGTCTTGTATGATGGAAGAACAAGAATGACATGGTAAGAGTTAGAGAGAGAGGGTGAATAGAGAGGGGATGTTTCTAGTGAGAGAAAACACCTAATGAGGTGTGTGTATTATGAGAAACAACCAACCCTTCCCTTGTGTGGGAAGGGGTATATATACAATTACAATATACGCCCTCCTGCTGGCTGTGGATCAGGTGTACAGTGGGTAAAGACCCGTACGTCCTCCACGGTGTGACTATATCTAATCTAATATATACAAAACTAAGAGCTATGCTAAGTATGCAAATACATGGGGTGACCGAACCTTTTTCTTATTCCTAACAATCTCCCCCTAAGGGAGGTCACACCAGAGAAAATTAATTGAATCTTAGCATTCTGTAAATTGATCTTTAGCTCTAGCTTGTATCCGTTGATTCTTCAAATGTTGTCTTTGTGCGACTAGTAGTGATCTTTGAGCATAAGTTCCTTTGGCTTGTGTGATCTTTGAGCTTTCATTGAGATCACTAGCCACCGTAAATCTCTAAATCATCCAATGTTGAATCGCCTCCATGTGATGTAGTGACCATCGGACCATCATGCTCACACCTTTCTGGATCATGAAACTTTGCATCAGAGTTGTGGAAGCATTGTTGTTGATCTTTCACTTTTCATGATGACTTTAATGGTGAGTGTCGAGTGTGAGCATGAGGTTATGAATTGACGTCTCATTTGCCATCAGCTGCAACCGTCGGGTGTTCCTGCAAACAACAGTTAGCAATAAACACACGAAAGTGTCTTTGTTCACCTTCGTTGAATAGGGTTGCAAGAACCACAGTTCCCCGTTAATCAGTATAAATACTGCCTGTGATCAGGTAGAATTCCGAAGAACTTCCTTGACAGGGTTTCGCAGCTGTACTAGCCGTTCTCAAACCGGAGCGTCTCAAAGTAGACAACACGGAGTGAGTGAACCGGTGAATTAATGATTCACCAATTAATGAGGAAATTGATTTTGAAAAACAATCGCGTATTGCTAGAGAAAGAGTTTTTGCAATACAACAAGAGTTTTATGATAAACATCAATTTTATGTCAAATACTTTTGTTTGAAAAATTATGCGCAGTCAATGTGCTCGAAAGAAAGTAGTTGAGCACATCGAAGGGTTTTCCAAAAGTATCCGTCAATCCATTTCCTGGAACAAGATTGATTCAATGTTGAATCGCTCCATCGTTGCTTTCCAGTTGTCACTAGTTTGATCCATGAAAGATCTCACATGTCACCTACCAAGAGCTTGAAAGATGTTCGCTCTAGAAGGATTTCCATCTTCATTGTGATTAATTGCATATCACTCAGATGTTCTGGCAATACCACAAGAATAATGCGTAGGACTCATAATATATTATCTTACTTTTCACGGTGTATGAAACAGCAAGCATATTGGAAGTGTGTCCTAATGAGATTTGTGGATGATCTCTTGGCTCTAGACTCAATAGTGCATTTTGATCCACTCCTGGAGACTGGAGAGGCGTGTCCTGTTTTAGTATCAACATGGCTCGCAATGAGCGGCCGATACGTTATGCAGGGTTCCCCGTGAGAATGAAACAAGTCCTTTTAAGAGAACTTGAGTAGCTAGGAAGGTTAGTGCAGTGCGTCACTAGGTCCATGACGTCTTGTCTTCAATACCAGTGTTACCTTGGTGACCACCAGTATCATATGAGTTGAACCCGGTTTCTGCCCTAAGGTTGAATATATGGATGGCTATTTCTTTTCACCCTTTCTCATTTACGTTTCTTATTCATTCTTCAACCCCTTCAGTGCTTACCGAGACTTCATTACCAGAACCTTGTTGGGTTTATTCCAGTACTAGCTCCATCTCAGTCGGCACTCTTCCCTTATCTCACTTTTCTCCTTTTTTAATCATTCCTAAGGACTTCTACTCTAACTAGAGGATTGTCCCTGGGAAGATCCCTCCGGTTCTGGTGGATCATGGGAACAAATACCTAACCTTATCATCCTTATAACTCCATTGCATAAAGTAAAATGGTCGGTCTTTGGTATTGTTCTCTCCGCCTTAAACCCAATTGAAAATCAATCAAGGTACTCGTGATATTTGATATCAAAGCATTTGTACCTTAATGGTTTTTGATCTTTTAGAAATGTTCCCCCTCAACATGTGCATTGGTATTCGAAATTGTTTATCACATGGAGGGAGGAGCGTCTGGTTGAGTCTTTAATGATCACTTTTTATCAGATTATATATTTAAATCACATTTTCTCCCCCGATCAAAAATTTCAAATATTTTGAGATTTTGGATCCCAATTGATTTAAATATTGGAGAAAAATTTGAGAGAAAATGTGTCTGATTTATACAAGCCGATATTGGAACATATTAATGCTCCCCCTAAAATTATGAGGGACTCTGTTATTGTCAGTTATGATGAGTTTATAAAAGATTTGGGGTTTAACACGAAACTCATGAAAATATTCATATTCTGACACATAACAACACATATTTATTCACTACTTGAGCCGAACAAAGAAAAACATTTGATGATCTAAAATAAAATTTGAAATCACTCTCCCCCTCAATCTATGACCATTTGTACATTTAAAATTTTGTGAAAAATTAAACCTTTTTGTCATAGATTGAGTGGTAAATTTTATGAAAAACTTAAGTCCAATTGAATTTCAAATATTGTTTTAAACCACCATTTAATATACAAAATATTTTTCTGAAGAATCATAGATGGAAAAATATTTGTTTTGGTAAAAGAAGACTTCTCTTCTTAAACAAGAAATAATGCACTGAAACGTACATTAAATCGAAGAAACACGGATATAAAGTAATCCGTGCACTGGGTGAACATCACCCAGTGAGAGGAACAACCGTCTTTTAGGCGACATGCTTTCCCCATTTTGAAGAGCGGGTTGCTATCTGAAGTAATAGCAAACTATTTTGAAAGAAATTTTTTGAGAAACGACATATTTTAGAAAACATTATTTTAAAAGATAGAAAAACTCTCGCTCAAGCATATGTATGAATCCGTGCCATTATTGAATGACATTTCCAGAAACGTACATAATATTGATTATACGAGAGATATGTCGCGAGAAGAATATTTTTGGAATTTTTATGTTTTTATCGATTTTTATTTATTTTGTTGGTTTTATAATTTTCTATTTTCTTTTTGGTTTTAAAATATGTCCAAAAGGATATTATTCAGTTTAAGAGGATGTTGCCATGAGTACCGAAAAGAGGATATCGGTCTGCGCATAGTAGAAGTCAGTAGACAACATCTCTTAAACTTTCACCACCAAAGCATTCGAGGCTCCTGAATAGACGTTAGAACTTGAGCCTTCTCAATGTGAAGCTTTGATAGCTCAGCAACGTATCATCTCACACTTGAATAGTACTTCTCATCTTTCTTCCCGCTGAAGGCTGAAGTAATGCGTACCAAAAAATATCCAGAGACCACTTCCCCCCAAGTAGTTAAAATGATGCAATCAGTCTCATTATATGAAGCTCAGAAACCCGAAGTACACACACAATCAATTGTATACGTCTTTGTCATCAGAAACTATTTCTTACATCTCTTCCCCCGCGTAGTTGGAATAATACACCAAAAGAACGAGTTGAAACAATGATCTTCTCTGCGGTTATGACATTTATCTTCCCGGAATAACTTCACTTAAGTAGAAGTGTAAAGCTCATCACGTGTACTCATTGTGCGTTTGATGCGTAGGGATTGCACCAGGCTTTACCTCTCAAGGGATCTTGAGAAGCTTACAACCCCCACCAGGCAGTGTACCTAATCGATGTAGTATAGTATAATGACAAGTACCGGGGGATTGATCGTTCAGCTAGGAATAGTGTCGCTAGGATTAGAAAACCTAAATACTAGTTCTAGAGATGAGAGATGATTCTTTTTGTATTTTTATATTTTTTTAGAAAGTAAATTAAAATCTCGGGTTTGAAGGATTTGGGCGGAATTAGTTGCTAGTCAACTAACCCAATACTAAAGATGCAATCAAAATAAAATACTAAAAATGAAAATAAAACTAAGGTTGTGAGCAATAAGTGGAGAAATGTGTTTACTTAGATTTCACTACTCCCTAGATATCTTTTACACGTTAATTACTTGTTATAGTTGCATGGATGACGGATTGTATTCCTTAATACCATTCATGGGGTGGCGTACTTAACTCCCCAATCCTATGAGTGCCTACTTCACTCCTATGTCGAGCCGGCTAAGAAGCTCCTAACATGGGATCATTAGAATTTACTCATGCATTAAATACAACCAATAAAACCTAGTACACATCGGTTCATGTTTCCTAAGACGTTCAAGCATGTTACCATTTGGAGATCTGCCAGTTTTCTTAAGCCTAACATTGAAATCATTCATCCAATACAACCATAAACAAGTAATCAACACATAATCAACATCTAGGTTTCATTAGATCTAAGCAAACACAAGATAAATCTAGCCTAGCATGGTGGAATCAAGACAAGCACAAGATATAGACAACCAACACATAGACATATTGATTGAATTAAAAGAATACTTATCTCAATAACACATGTAAGGGTTCAAGGGCTGAAAACCCTTGAAAAAGCTGTAAAATACGTATATGGTTCGGCCTTAGGGTTTCTCCAAACTTGTTCCTCCTAATGAATGAAAATTAGAAAACTATATATAGATAATAGAGGCTGACGGCGTCAAGAACAACCTTGTGACGCCGTCATCTCGCCGCCAAAATAATCCTCGGACTGCCTTGATCTACATCTGACGCCGTCATGTATTCCATTTTTCCAGGCCGTCACACATTTAACTCTTGACGCTCTTCTTTGTGACGCCTTTATTTCTATACTGGGTCGTCATGATCTTTACTCTTGACGCCGTCAACTTCTTCCTCTTGACGCCGTCGCACACTGTTCCTAGCTTGGAAAATTAAGTCTTTGGCGTTTTCTTCACTTTTATGCTCCAAAAACGTCCGAATTGTTTCCTTTTCCAGATTTCACTCCCAAAGTACCTAAAATCACAAAAGGAACGATTTAGGGCAATATTTGATCAAATAAATTCAATTCCGGGCTTAAATGACCCCCTAAAAGTGGTTCATTTTTCGCCTCATCATATACCCTTACACTTGAGATTTCCTTGTCCTCAAGCAAATGCACTTTTATTCTAGTCAAAGTACAAGTTAGGGGTCATTTAACAGTAATATAAAAGTAATTACAACAAATAATCGTTCCACTAAAGACCAAAGACAAGCACGGAGGTCATACACAAGCACCTCACAAATAGTGTTTAGATACTCACATCTCTCGGGTGTAATAAAGTATAAATTACAATATGGAAACGGAAGATATCTCTCACTACCTGTCATAGAAAAATAGATTACCATAGGCTTGGGAAAGGATCAAACCTCTACCACATGGCGTAAGCACCTAGGATAAACTATCAAAGAGGTCTTTCAAAGGGTTGTAACGTTAGGTGTAGGGATATGAAATACACGGTTTTGTTGGATATAGGCGGTCTTTACTGGTGGCGAGTTAACAATCTTGGTTAATTACATGTACAATAAGGCATTGCTAAGCCAAGACTAGACTCGACTTAAGCTAATAAATGAAAAATAACCAAAACATAAAATGAACATAGAATGAAACGGGATGGTAGTCCATATGTTTTTCTCTTTTCTTTTTTTTTTTAGTTTTTATTTTATTTTATTTATTTTTGATTTTTTTTGATTTTGTTTCATACACTCTTACCCTACCATCCAAAATAATACATCACAGGGAATGAAAATTCCCCTTACACTTGAATTTTTACATACTTTACAATAAACTAATCTAATGACTCGAATTAAGAAAATCAAAACACTTGGAGCACTTTTAAGATAAACGTACATATGGGGGTAATATATGATGTTCTTCCCCATTACTCCATAAAATAAGTACTTTACCCATGAGTCCCAATCGTCCCAAAACAATATGTACAAGGATATGACTCGACTTAGCAACCATGTAATCAATTAGATAGTTAACTTAGGGTTTAACAAATAACAATAATGCACTAAAGATGAGTGCATACACGGAAGGCTAAGGCGATTTGGGTGTACATTTAAGTGGGGTGTAACAAATTCTTCTTTTAAGTAAAATTGTTAAAGTTAGAAACGAAAAGATAGGCTCGGAGGGGTGTACTAGGGGTTTCGTGTACTAAAAATGAGTACAACGCTAAGGTGTGGGAAAAATTAATTGACTTAACTAGCCAAGTAATATGACTTAAATGGTCAAGTAATTATGATACGGGTTTAACACAAGGGTGATCCTAATGCCTCTTATCATGTAGTAAATCCTACCACACGAATGTAGTCTCACTAGCGGTCTCGGGATGCATCACTAACGCAAGTTCTAGAATCTAAATGCTACCGGTACACTCATAAGCACTAATAGTATATGCTTTTCCTATCAAATCTAAAGGCGAGCCTCACATATTTGGGTGGAAATTTTTTTCTGAATATACGGTTATGTGCTAGTCATACAATCTCCTATCCATGAGACGCTTGCTATGGCTAAAGTTTCACTCCTAAATGTTGTAAAAAATTTTAAATTTGGCGCTAAAATTGCACTAACAAGTATTTCTCATAGTTTTATTACACATTTACTATCAAACAAACAAACTCAAGTGAAAGTGTATCTATAAGGTATCATCATTTTACCCTCCCCTTACACTTAGGATGAACATTGTCCCCAATGTTCAAGTAAAGAATGTAAAAGTGAAATAATTAAAATAAATGAAATCGTATACTCCCCTGATTCGCTCGGTATGGATAATAAGGTGGCCAGGTTAAATCTTCCTCCAAGAAAATGAACAATCAAAGCTTCCCTTCCAGAATATAAATCATCTTCTTGTCATACATAACCTGTAAATCCTGAGAAAACAAACAAGACAACCTCGCATAAAATCGGCGGCAATCTACATAAGTTGCTAAATCCTAGAAAACAAAATAAGATATAATGCTTGTGGAATGAAGTTTGCAGATTTCCTGGAGATTATAAAACTAATAATTCAACAAAAACTTTAAGACTCCGTTAGAAAAACAAAACTGGTAAAATTTCCAGGTTTTTTACATGTGACGTCTTTAAGAGTAAACTCATGACGCCGTCAGAAGTGACCTGCAGAAATTCTTATGTTAAGTTTCCAGAAAATTTCTGGAAAAACTTGGTCCTACTTCCTGGAAAATCCTGCAAAACTTCATTATGACTCGATACAAGCATTTGACTCTAACAAATACGAATATACATGTTCACTTAATATTGTGGAGAATCATGATCGGTTTTGTTTCTTAAAAACATATTTGGGGTTTCTCCTTACACTTATCTTTTGCAAAATTACCTTTGGATGAAGTTAAGACTAGGCCAAACAACAAAGTAAAGTATTTCCACTATTTAGTTTTGAAACATGATCTACCAACAATAAAAATAAAGCATGCATACGGAAGCAAATAACAAACAAACAAAATAAAAATCACACAAAACATGGGTTGCCTCCCAAGAAGCGCTTGTTTTTGTTCGTGTTAGGAATACAAATATTCCTGTAAAAGTCTCGGTCACCTAATGATTGTAATAGCATTAAGTTAGCTCGTAGTTAGTTTGTTTATTAGTTAATTAGTATTAGTGTAAGTAACACCGTGGAAGAAGGACGGGTCTTCACCCACTGTATGCTTGATCCACAGCCCGGGAGTGGGCGTTATATTGTAAGTATAAATACCCCTCTCCACATGTGGAGAGGGTTGGACCTTCACTTAATCTCAATCTAATATTTCTCTTTTTCTCTCAAGGTTCCTTTCTTTCTTTCTTTCCTCTCCTCTTCCTCACCTTCTACGCCACACAAATCAAAAAATGAACATGTTTCCTACATAGTTAGTGTTCTACAATTGGTATCAAGAGCCAAGGTTTCATCTTAGGGCCTTGTAGAATCAAATTTGATGATGTTTTGAGTGGTTTTATGAGTGTGAAGTCACTTTCTTGGAAAACATCTTGATTTAATCGTTCTAGTGTTGTTATACATGTTAGTGATGTACTTTTATGTTCATTAGTGTTGGTAGAACATTGTAGTTTAACTTGAGTTACCATTTCCTTAATCTATTTGAAGCTTGGAGTTGATTTTGGGCGGAATTTCTATGTTGCGGTTAAGTCCACTGTTTCATTGCTTGGTAGCGGTTAAGTTCTGATATCTGCGGTTAGCTTGCTGCGATTACTATTTTGGGAATACAAACAAAACGCAAGGAAAGTGACAGTTTTGGACTTTTGTCTCTGCGATTAGATCCAGCGGTTAAGTCATCTGCAGCTAGCTTATTGCGTTTAGGTTCTGCGGTTAAATTCTCTGCGTTTGGTTCACTGAGGATAGCTCTCTGCGGTTAAGTGGATTGCGGTTAACTCATTGTGGTTAGATCTCTGCTATTGTGGTTAGCTCTTGCGATTAAGTACTCTGCGGTTAGGTCTTGTGGTTAGCATATCTTGCGGTTATCTCCTCACTTGTGATCTCCTCCTTGCAACCTTATCACCTGAGGTTTGCTTGGTTCTCATATGAGTGGTATGCTTCATCTTCAAATGAAAGGACCAGTATCGTATGTTGACTCTAGTGGACAATCATGCTCGGACTCTCAAGAGAATGCGACTCCTCAGTCATGCAAATTGCTTGAATTGGCAAGAGAATGTCAAATTGAATGCTTTCAAACACTTCAATCACATCTCTCTATGCTTCTTGAGGGCAATGGATTCGTAATGGGTTTTGAACGTGCATTCATAACACTTTTCGGTCAAGATGTTCAAACATTCACAGACATTATGATCTTGAATTTGGATCAATTACGACAATAATTGGTCAGAAAAGAAACATCTAATGAGGGATCCTCTGCTGCCCTAGGTGTGCTCAGCAAACAACTGCATAACTTCTTTGACTCCAAATCCTCCATGATCTATGATTACGACAGTCAGGTGACTATGAAGTGCTTCGCTGACCACACAAATATAGATGTTGATCACTATAGAGATATGCTACGTCAAAACTTAGATAAGGTTAAAGAGTACATCGAGAGACACCTAATACGTGAACCTGTTGATGATGACAAGGCCGAGACACATGGTGGACAAGCATGTGATAGTTTGGGTTTGGGTTTAACTGTGGATGCAAAGTCGGTCAACACTGTACTCATGGATTCAGAAAATGATAAGAGTGTTACTTCAGCTAAATTGGTGACCCCGGCTATGGAGAACATACTCACACTAGACTCAAGCAATGAGGTATCGTCAATTGATCAATACAATATGCCATCAAATGTATGTCATCATACAGATCAAAGTAATCTCTGTTATAACACAAATCTGTTGAGACAGGCTGACAGTGTATTACCCTTATCTAATTCAACAAATATGTGTTATAAAGGGGGAGAAAATGATATGTATGATGTCTTCAAAAATGATCTGTTTGATGAAAACCCCTGTCTCGAAGTTGAGTTTTCTAAGACAATGGACCAGAACATGGTTGAAAAAGAGACATTTAATCAACTCCAAAAACGGTTTTCACAATTACAAAAACATTGCATTGAACTTGAAATTGAAATACAACGTAAAGAAGAATGTCTTCAAAACTGCAAACTGTGTCTAAATCCAGAATTGCCTGATCTTAATGAATATTTTATGATCAACAATCTGAAAACTCAGCTGCATGACAAGGACTTAACTATCAACTGTCTTAAAAATCAGATCAAGATGTATGAGCAACGTAATGACGCCAAATGGAAGTACGACGCTTATGAAACTAATTGCATAATAGCTAAATTACGTGCTGAAAATGAGAATCTTAAAGTGAAATGTAATAAACTGTGTGAGTCACTCAAACAGATAAAAACTGAGAACATCAATCTGATTACTAATAACAATGATTTCTCGGTTCAAAGTCTGACTTCATGTCCTAAATTTTTTGGTGAGCACACAGTGCCAAATGATGTTTCAAAGAGTCAAATGAGCCTCAATCTTTCAAAACCATCTATTTTGGGAAAACCTGTCTTGAGAAATATTGGTTATCAAACTACAATTAGACAACCAAATGCTTTTAGTTCTGAAAGACCTAAATTCTCGAATACTCGATGTGATTCTCAAGTGGATAAAAAACGTGATTTGACTAAGTCTGTGAGGTCAAAACTCACAATTCATAAATCAACTGGTCTTAAACCTGTAAAACCTTTGAGACATAGACCAAGGAAATATGACCATAGTACTGCTCATCACAAGAATGTCACCATGCATGAAACAACTTACAGGCTTAGATCTTCTTGGTTATGGATACCAACTGGTAGGACATTCGTGATGAATGGTCACAAATGGTCACATGTGTGCACCATTGACACAGGTTTTACAAAGGGATTACACAACAGGTCCACTAAAACCTGCGTGTGGCGTCCAAAGACACTGACATCTCCCACGACTAGAGATATGTTTACTCACATGTGAGACGACATCATGTGGACTCGTGACTAATTCTTTTCAGGACTCGTTTTTCACTTTTCACCCACTAATGCATTCCCTGTATATGATCCATGTCAGTAGTTTGTGTACATATAGTGCGTTTGTTTTACATTCATTATACTTTCAGGCTATCTTTCTGTGTATATTCTCTTACCACACATTGTGTCTGTATGCTTGCTTTAGGTAGTCTGTTGCATCTCATATATGGCCTCATGATATTATATGTTCATCTTATAGACGTCTTCATCACTTGGGTATCTCTCATAACTTCAGGGACCAAACTTGTGCACATGCAACATCGTCTCATGTGTAATAGTGTAGTACAGGGACCATATGTGTCATTATAGCAAAATGTGTCTCATATATTTAAAAGGTTCTATTTTTGAGATTAAAAAAGTTAACCACAACACATCTTGCTATTTTACTCACATCCCTCATTCTCTACTCTTGTGTGCTGCGATTAATTTTGATTGTTGCTCCTGATTGTCTATTTGTTGGTATGTCTAGCGTTTAATCTGCACATTTACTATTACCTTCCATGATTTCATATTCACATGCGTTGCATTATTATAGGTGGATATACGCGGTGCTTATTTTCTCATGTAAAAGCGTTTGTATCAAATAGGTTAGATCATACTTGCTCTATTCTACTTGTAATTGTTTATTTTCTGCTTGTGAGTGATATTCATGGTTGCGTGTGTGAGATTTTTGGTTTATTTAAATTGCGGTTAGGACGGAAATGCGTTGTGTAGGACTTTAGGTGTTGGGTAGGAAAGAGTAGTATTAGGTACTTAGGAGAATGGATCTTATTGTCATTTACGGTCTCAATTGGATGATCTGATGGAATATGACGGAGTGTGGAGAGAATTCTTGATTGCGGTTAGATTATGATCCTTGATTGCGGTTAGATTAAGCTCTTGATTGCGGTTAGCTTATGATTCTTGATTGTGGTTATATTAACTTCTTGATTGCGGTTATATTAAGTTCTTGATTGCGGTTAGTTTAAGTTCATGATTGCGGTTAGCTTAGGCTCTTGACTGCGGTTATTGTGAATTCTTGATTGCGGTTATCTTACCCTAATTGCGTGTTTCTCTCTAAGTGTGACTGCTATCAATTAAACGTTGCGGTTAACTGAACTTGCAGTTAACCTGGTTTGTGATTAAAAGGGTTGCGTGTAACTATTACTGTAACTACGGTTAGTTAAATCTGCGATTACCTGCGCTTGCGTTTAACTTGATGCGCGTTGACCATGTGTTGCGACTCAATTAGTTGCGGTTAATTTGACTTGTTGCGGTTAACTCATTTTGCGAGTATGAATTTGCGATTAAAATTTGAGATTGCAATTAATTGAGTTTGCTTTTAAAGGCTCTGCGTTTAACTCTAACTGGGAACTAATTTGACTCACTCTATTTAGCATTTATTAGAAGTGCTCAGGTTGTGTGTTCATGAATGGGTGTCAAATTATCCATGCATTGCTCGGTGTGTATGACACTCATTCTTATTTGTCCAAATTGCCATTCTATGTGATAAATGATGTCCCTCATGAGTGCTTATTACTAATAACCCTTGGCCCTGTTCATATCTCCATACCATTTGTTTCTAGGGTTTCACTAGTTACTAACACTCACTGTCACATATGTTTGCTTTTTGTGGTGATGTGTGTCAAATGCAGCTCTTATGGCAGAACCTATTGTCGAAGGACCATTGGATCCACCTGTTCGTTCTGATGATGCCATTCTGCCTTTCAACAAGTGGGTACCCATTGGGAAAAGCAATTGCTATGTTAAGACAGATAGACCTCAGAATCACCCTATATTCAGAATGGCACTGGACATACTGAAAAACACCACCTTTTTCAATGCCTTTACCGCATCCTCCTCAATCCCCTCTATCTACATCCAACAGTTCTGGAATACTATGTGCCTTGATAGAGCAACCAACACGTACAAGTGTCAGCTGGATGAGCATTGGGTGAACATCACCATGGAAACACTTGGTAGTGCACTGCAGATATTGCCAACGGGTGATAATGTTGAATAAACTCCCCCACCTAATCCAGCTACTCTTATTGATTTTGTCAATGAACTTGGGTATCCTACTCAAGTGTCTACGCTTTCCACTGTTATCACACATGACCTCTATCGACCATGGAGAGCAATTGCAAGCCTAATCAATTTGTGACTGACTGGAAAAACATCGGGATATGAAAGACTTAGAGCTCCATCTCTACAAATTCTCTGGGGCGTTGTCAACGGTGTGAACATCAATTTTGCTGAACGTATCTGGGAGGAATTTAGTCAGTCCATTCACTCTTTCTTGGTCGACAAGGCTAACCTTGAAGCAAACAAAGACGGAAAGAAAAGATCAGCCAAGCTCGTGATTCCAAGCATTCGGTTTACTAAGTTGATCATACTTAGCCTTCAACAATCTCTAAAATTCCACCCTAGAGAAGAATCCCCTCTTCATCAACCCACTGATGAACATCCACTTGGGTTCCTCAAATATGACTCTAAGAGCACTGGCGAGATCATCTTCGGCATGGACATTCCCACTGCCCTTCTCACCCGTGATACACTGATTGCTCAATATTATGAGGAATACCTTAAACTTCTGAAAACAAGTCGGGAAGCATCATCTAATGAGCCAGCCTTATCCACTAAGTCTGCAAGATCTGCATCCAAGAAACGCAAAGGTGGTAATACCTCAACTGCATCCTCTGAAGGCTCTAAAAGAGTTAAGCAGACCACAGGAGGTAAAAGAACCAGCTCAAAAATTAAACTGCCAAGTGCTGAAGATCCCAAAGCTGCACCTTGCACCACACAGTTGCCTCTCACTGAAGAAGAAATGGTACAAATGGCAACTGCTGAAAGCTTGAAGGATGCATATATGCCACCGGTTCCACCAGTCAGTGGGGTCAACATTAGAGAACCTCGGTCAGATAAAGCTTCACAGATCTAGCACGTGATAGGTAAAGGCAAGGATGTTGCCAAAGAAGAACAAGCGGCACACACTCTATTGAAAATATCATCTCCTGCCTCCAAATCAACTAGCTCCAAGTATATCCTCAAGAAACGTTCACCAACATCCTCAGCTGCTAAGATTTCTTCTGACTATGTCTCTTCACCAAGTCTTGGGCAACCGGCTAAATCAAGCAGTTCTGAGACTGCCACCAGTTCTGCTCCCAAAGGTGATGAACTCAACCTCGCTACACAAGATGTAACCATCCATCAACTAGTACAGGACAAACCTGTTGAGTCTGTACCTCCTGTCGATCCACTCGATGACGAGTTTGTTTCTACTGCGTATCCGAATCTTCAGGGTAACCTCAAATTGAAAACTGATGATCCTAAGCTCGAGGTGATACCTGACAGCCCCACTGGTACGCTGTCATCGTACAAGAATCTGGATACTTTTGGCGATCAATTCCTCATGGATAAGCCGGACGATGCTGAAGGTGAAAAGTCTGGTGATGAGCATGGAGAAGTTGTATCAATGGTTGATGTGCCTATTGAGCAAGACAACTCCACCATTCCTACCAAGTCTGCACCAACTTCTACTGCTGGTCCTAACAACGATGACATCCCACAAGCTGCTGACACACAAGAGAAACCGTCTGCATCTGCCGCTCCTGCTAGTTCTGAGAAGAAGTTGGATCTGGACACTTTGGCTGGTTTGACTGCCGATATTGCTCAAGATAACCTTACCATTCATGAGAAGTTGGACAAGCATGCCTCTTTACTTCAAACCCTAGTTAACCTTAATCTGCCAAAAACAATTACCAATCACGGCAGCAGATTATACAAGTTGGAGCATCTTGATCTTGAGCGACAAGTATCTCAGGCTATCAACGAACAGGTAGCTGAAGCTATCAGCATTGCTCTTGAAGCCCCCCTCAGATCCAGATTCAAAGACCTACCTATCAATGACATGAAGATCATTCTACAGCATAGTATGTATCAACAGGGTCAACACACAGGACACGATGCTCACGTATAGCTGTATAAGGCATTGGAGGCCTCAATTCAACAAGATGATGCTGAGGAACACGCCCAGGATATGGAAATTGAAAGAAAAAGAAAACAGAGGCGTCAAGGTCATCCCAGGCCACCGTATGGATCACCTCCTCAACCACCTCCACCTCCACCACCTGCTGGGGCATCTGGTCCATCAGGCACTCCTTCACAGCCGGGTGGGTCGCATGCTCCTAGCAGATCATCGCAACCCACCTCATCACCATCTCAAAAACATCAGACTGACAAGTCAACCAAGTCAGCTCCTACTAAACAAGCAAAACAAGTTAAGTATGCTGCTTGGACTACTATTGACGCTGGTGCAACTTCCATTGCATCTCATGTCCATGACGATCTTGTCTTTAATGAAGCTTCTGTCACTTCTCAACACGATGATTCTTCTGATGACGAAGATGATGATGCTTCTACAATTCACATCCCTGGGAGATAGTGGTGGAAATCATTCACCAGAACTGACACCAATGATCCACCGCAGGTTCCCTTAACCAAGGTTGACAAAGAGACATGGTGGAAACCAGATGACAACATACCGCAATCACCTGAGCCTGACTGGACGATTCCTTCCTCTGACTTGCCAACCAATGAGAATAACTGGATTAATGCAATCACCACCAGTTTTGTTCCACCTTCTGAAGATTCCCTACTTTCCCAAACAGGTGATATGGGAACATTCATCACATGGTTCTGCATGAAACGTGGTCTTTCAAGGCTCACTCAGAAGGACCTGGAAGGGCCTGCTTTCAACATTGTCAAAGTTTTTGATAAGGATGTTAATCATCTACAATACCAGATGGAGGAGTGCCACAAGATGTTCAATGACATTATGGATGAAAGAATAATGAAGTATAATTACAACACTCCACTTCCCTTGGGTGGACCTCCTGGAAATATCACTATCCAAGCTGAATTCTTCTTCAACAAAGACCTTGAATATCTTAAGCTTGGAAGTAGACAATGCAAGTCAGCCTTGTCCATTACAAAGATGAAAGCTGCCCATTATTCTGATATCGGGTTGGAACAGCTAGTTCCCGACAGCATGTGGAGTACTCAAGAATGCGACTACAACATCTTGGCATCTCTGGGCATTTCTCACTGGTGGTTGAAGAAGCAGCAGTTCTACATAGATCGGTTTCAAGCTCCAGGTGACCGAAAGTCAGTTCGCTCACCTCTTCAAATCATTAGTGTGGTTAAAGTTCACATACATCCCATCTATGGTTATGACTACCTCAAGAACATTACACTCAGACGAGCTGACTTCAAGGACTACATGATATCTGAAGGGGACTTCAAACACCTGCGCCCTAATGATTTTGAAGATTTGTATCTACTCCATCTTCAAGGAAAACTGCATCATCTACCATCACGTGAAATGAAGTCTCTTATGTTTGCCGTACTTCACTGGATTCGGGGTATCGTCATCAGGAAACGGGTAGAAGACTTTCAGCTTGGCATCGAAAGCTACCAATCCCAGCTCAACCTCACAAGGCCTCTATGGAATGTCAATAGTCTGGAACGGGTTGCTGACTTTACAGTCATTGAATCTCCCCTGGCAACGGTATTTCGTGACAAATACAATGTTCCTATGGTTTTGCGCTTCAATGAAATACACAAGTTCAGCGACGGTACCTTACGTATGGTCGAAGAGGCGTTGGACTTCAGAGTGAAAGAATACCACGTTTATGACCATGGAACTAGACGTTATACCAATCACTGGACTGCAAATGAGTTAACACGGAACAAGAGGTTTTTGGCTGGCATCCGCAAGAGATTGAAGTTACGAAGAATCTTCCGAAGCCTGGAGTGCTACGTTGGTGGCAGAGTTCGTGATGGGGACTACCGTCTTCTACAACGTACTGAGTAATGTGTTCAGTGGTGGGGTTTAGTGTCATAATTATGTGTATTGGTTGGGATGATTGTTTTGTACTGTCATTAGGTTGTGGCCCTCCTTGTGTATCCTTATAAACTTTTATATTCCCTATGGCATATCCTATCCTGCATAGTGTGCATACTTCTGTATATATATATATATATATATATATATATATATTGGCTTATATATATATATATATATATATATATATATATATATATATATATATATATATATATATATATATATATATATATATATATATATATATATATATATATATATACATGCATATGTACTCCTCTTTATTCACATACCCTTGGTATATAATAGTTACACAAAATGAAAATAGAAAAATATAAAATCTCAAAATCACAAAAATATTCTTCTCACGACATGTCTCTTGTATAATCGATATTATGTACGTTTCTAGAAATGTCATTCAATAATGACACGGAATCATACATATGCTTGAGCAAGAGTTTTTCGGATTCAAATGAAGTTTTTTTTTTTTCAAAAACATGTCGTATCTCAAAACATTCTTAAAAATCTGGCTTGTAGTCATTTCAGGCTACAACCCGCACTTCAAAAATATGGCTTGCTGTTACTTCAGATAGCAACCCGGTTTTCAAAAATGAGGAAAACACGTCGCCAAAAAGACGGTTGTTCCTAGCAAAGGGTGCCGTTCATCCGAGCGTGAATTACTTTACATTCATGCACCCTCGATCTAATGTACGCTTCAGTGCATTATTTCTTGATAAAGAAGAGTAATCTTCTTTTTATCGCCAAATACTTTCCCTTCTATGATTTTTCCGGAAAGTATTTGTGCAAAACTTGGTGGTACCATGAAATTTTGAATGAAAATCAAATTGAACTCAAAAGTTTGATAAAATTTTCACTCAATCAATGACGTTAATAGTTTATGAAAATATTTATGCTTTAACATCCGTCATTGATTGAGGGGGAGAGTGATTTCTCAAAATTTTATGTATCATAAAAACTCCCCACACTTCGTACATAAAACCATGCAACAAAAAGATTTGTGATGGTTATGTGTCAGAATGAGTAAACTTTCAAAGAGTTTTTGTTAAAACTTCAAATATTTTGATAACTCTTCAAATCTGACACATAACAACCTCCCTCACAGTTTGAGGGGGAGCAAGAAAAAGTTCCTTTTTATCAGAAAAATATTAAAATTGACCGCATTTCTCTCCCAAAACGCTTTCTAAATTATTTAAATCAATTGAGATCAAAAATCTCGAAAGATTTGAAATTTTTGATCGGGGGAGAGAATGTGATTTAAATATGCAATCTGATATCAAATGTGATCTTTTCGACTCAATAATAGGCTCCCACATATGTGCTAAACACTTTCGAATATCGATGCTCATATTGAGAGGGAGCGAAAGGCGTTTGTGGAAATAATACCTAAGATCGACCATTTACTTTAATGCATGGAGTTATAAGGTTGGTTAAGGTTAGGTATAAGTTCCCATGATCACCAGAACCGGAAGGATCTTCCCAGGGACAATCCATAGATAGATTAGAAGTCCTTAGGAATGATTGAAAAAAGGAGTAAAGTGAGAAAGGGAAGAGTGCAGACTGAGATAGAGCTAGGACTGGAACAAACCCAACAAGGTTCTAGTGGTGAAGTCTCGGTAAGCACTGAAGGGGTTGAAGAATGAAAAAGAAATGTAATAAGAAAGGGTGAAAAGAAATAGCCCTCCAAATATTCAACCTTAGGGCAGAAACCGGGTTCAATTCATAATCTACTAGTGGTTACTAAAGTAACACTAGTATTGAAGACAAGACGTCATGGACCCAGTGACGCACTGCACTAAACTTCCCAACCACTCAAGTTCTCTTAAAAGAGCTTGTTTCATTCTCACAGGGAACCCTGTGCAATGTATCGACCGCTCATTGCGAGCTATGTTGATACCTAAAACAGGAGATGCCTCCCCAGTCTCCAGGAGCGGATCAAAACGCACTATTGAGTCTAGAGCCATGAGATCATCCATAAATCTCGATAGGACACATTCCAAATATGCTTATTGTTTCACACAATGTGGAAAATAAGATAAAATATTTAGAGTCCTACGCATTATCCTTGTGGTATTGCCAGAACATCCGAGTGATATGAAAATATTCACAATGAAGATGGAAATCCTTCTAGAGCGAACATCACTCAAGCTCTTGGTAGGTGACATGTGAGATCCATCTTGGATCAATGATCAAGTGACAACTGGAGAGCAACAATGGTGTGATTCATTATTGAGTCAAACTTGTTCCAGGATATGGATTGACGGATACTTTTGCCAAAACCTCTCAATGTGCTCACCAACTAATCTTTCGAGCACATTGATTGTGTACAATTTCTTTCAAACAAAAGTATTTTTGATGGAAATGTGATTCTAAATACAAAACTCTCGTTGTGTCCCAAAAATGTTTATCATAGGACACACGAGTGATTTCTATAAATCTACTTCTCATCAATCCGTGAATATTCATTCACCGATTCACTCTATCGTGCTGTCTGCTTTGAGACGTTTCGGTATGAGAACATGCTAAGTATGAAGATTCCAAAGTGGATTCTTTGGAAAATTCATTACTACAAGCTGGAAATTCCTGTCAAGGAGAGTCTTCCTTAAAAGAGACTCTACCTGATCACAGGTCGGTTTTCACAAAACCGGAGGGTAGTCTGTCCTCGCAGAATGAATGACAAAGCCATGTTCGTTCTCTATCTTTATTGCTAACTGTTTTATTTCAGGGATACATATAAAGATGGCGTTGATAGCTCCAGTTTCCAGCTGAATCGGGTCAATCCATACCTCATGCTCACACATCCTCTACACTATCAATGAAGATGAGAGACTTGCTACAACAAAATGTTGAGAGACTTCTAACAACGTTTCCGCAACTCTGATGAAAAAGTCTCCTGATTCACAAACTCCAATGCAACGTCTCCAGATACAGAAGGGTGTGAGCATGATGGTCCCTTGTTACTACATCACATGAAGGCAATACAACTATGGATGAGCTTGGAGATTTACTTTGGCTGATGATCTCAAAGAAGCTCAAAGATCACATATCTCAAAGGAATTCAAATCACAAGTTCTCTTGCTTGAAGTACGAAGTGTGTTGAAAAGAGAAGAATCAGATCCTACGAGCTACAAAGACTAAAGAATGCTTAAAGACCAAAGATCTTAATTTCAAAGGTGACCTCGCTTAGGGGGAGATTGTTAGGAATACAAATATTCCTGTAAAAGTCTCGGTCACCTAATGATTGTAATAGCATTAAGTTAGCTCGTAGTTAGTTTGTTTATTAGTTAATTAGTATTAGTGTAAGTAACACCGTGGAAGAAGGACGGGTCTTCACCCACTGTATGCCTGATCCACAGCCCGGGAGTGGGCGTTATATTGTAAGTATAAATACCCCTCTCCACATGTGGAGAGGGTTGGACCTTCACTTAATCTCAATCTAATATTTCTCTTTTTCTCTCAAGGTTCCTTTCTTTCTTTCTTTCCTCTCCTCTTCCTCACCTTCTACGCCACACAAATCAAAACATGAACATGTTTCCTACATAGTTAGTGTTCTACAGTTCGAGTCACGAGCCTGACTCTACCCTTATTTAACGGATAAAGGGGAGGTTTTCCCTACACTTAGGATTAAGTGTGGGTGGAAGTAGCGATACATACCCTTAGGGTGGAAATATGCCTCATGAGGAACGTGTGGTGGATGAATTATATGCTCAAAGGGGTGTGCTCCTATCATCATAACCTTACCTAATTCAATCGGGTTAGTAGGTGGATTAAGATTTTCTCCTAGAAAGGGATCATTTTCAATCAACTTCAAGAGACTCCTATTTGGGAATCCATCTTGACCTAATAAACCCGGTTTAAACCCATAATGTTTCTTGTGATCAATCATAAAGGGGTGATGTAAGCATGTAAGGACATTTTCCACTCCTATATTGGTCTCCTCTCTAAAAGGTTTAGAGTCCACTGCCTTTGTCCTAAGACTACCCGGACTATATGGTTTGATGGGTGGATCGGAACCTATTTCAATTCCTAAATTTTCATCCAAGGATGGAAGATTAGGTAACGGTTTTGGTTGAGGCTCCGGTTCATCAAAACTAGGAACTTCCCTAAAACTAAGAGTAAGGTTATCATTATAAGTATTCAAACCTATATCCTCTAGTTGTGTTTGGTTCAAAGGTTCTACCTCTATTGGGGTTCCTAAAGTCTCTTCTACTTCATCCGAATAAGTCACGGGCGGTGTATATGCCTCAAATGATGGTAGGACTTGTGGGGTACTTGGTGGGTTTAAATTTTCAACTCTATCCTCCATCTTATCAAGATTACCAATGTGCTCAGCTTGTATTGTGGTGAAATCAAACCACCCCGTGTGCCCAGTTATCTCATCTATAGGTTTATCCCCAAACAATCTTCTTTCTTGTTCCCTTAAACTTGCTATCAATTGATCCGTAACAACGTTTGTTGGGTTGTCCATTTTTTTGGCAAGTTTGGCACAATTCTCTATGGTTTCCCATGCTTCATTAACATTTAATCCCCAAAGGTCCCCATCTGCGGCATGGTCAATGTTCATTTTGGTATAGTGGTCGACACGATGGTAAAATATTTCAATTTGGGACCACAGATCGAAATTATGATGAGGGAATTTTCGGAGTAAATATTTAAAACGAACCCATGCATCATAGATAGGTTCATCCTAATGTTGTTTAAACATCAAGATGTCATTTGGAGTAGGTGAATTTCGTGGTTGGTAGTATGGTGGATTCGCTTTCTCCATAATGGCTAACGGAATAGTCAATGGAAAGGTTTTTATAAACAAAGACACAAAGAAAAGATAGACTAAAGAGAACCTAAAAATAAAAATAAAATCTTACTAGAAAGGAATCTAGCAAGTAGACCTAATAAAAAGAGATTCTAACCTAGACAATAACTATTCCCCGGGCTACGGCGCCAAAAACTTGATGCGTAGGGATTGCACCAGGCTTTACCTCTCAAGGGATCTTGAGAAGCTTACAACCCCCACCAGGCAGTGTACCTGATCGATGTAGTATAGTATAATGACAAGTACCGGGGGATTGATCGTTCAGCTAGGAATAGTGTCGCTAGGATTAGAAAACCTAAATACTAGTTCTAGAGATGAGAGATGATTCTTTTTGTATTTTTATATTTTTTTAGAAAGTAAATTAAAATCTCGGATTTGAAGGATTTGGGCGGAATTAGTTGCTAGTCAACTAACTCAATACTAAAGATGCAATCAAAATAAAATACTAAAAATTAAAATAAAACTAAATTAAACTAAGGTTGTGAGCAATAAGTGGAGAAATGTGTTTACTTAGATTTCACTACTCCCTAGATATCTTTTGCACGTTAATTACTTGTTATAGTTGCATGGATGACGGATTGTTATCTTTAATACCATTCATGGGGTGGCGTACTTAACTCCCCAATCCTATGAGTGCCTACTTCACTCCTATGTCAAGCCGGCTAAGAAGCTCCTAACATGGGATCATTAGAATTTACTCATGCATTAAATACAACCAATAAAACCTAGTACACATCGGTTCATGTTTCCTAAGACGTTCAAGCATGTTACCATTTGGAGATCTGCCAGTTTTCTTAAGCCTAACATGAAATCATTCATCCAATACAACCATAAACAAGTAATCAACACATAATCAACATCTAGGTTTCATTAGATCTAAGCAAACACAAGATAAATCTAGCCTAGCATGGTGGAATCAAGACAAGCACAAGATATAGACAACCAACACATAGACATATTGATTGAATTAAAAGAATACTTATCTCAATAACACATGTAAGGGTTCAAGGGCTGAAAACCCTTGAAAAAGCTGTAAAATACGTATATGGTTCGGCCTTAGGGTTTCTCCAAACTTGTTCCTCCTAATGAATGAAAATTAGAAAACTATATATAGATAATAGAGGCTGACGGCGTCAAGAACAACCTTGTGACGCCGTCATCTCGCCGCCAAAATAATCCTCGGACTGCCTTGATCTACATCTGACGCCGTCATGTATTCCATTTTTCCAGGCCGTCACACATTTAACTCTTGACGCTCTTCTTTGTGACGCCTTCATTTCTGTACCGGGTCGTCATGATCTTTACTCTTGACGCCGTCAACTTCTTCCTCTTGACGCCGTCGCACACTGTTCCTAGCTTGGAAAATTAAGTCTTTGGCGTTTTCTTCACTTTTATGCTCCAAAAATGTCCGAATTGCTTCCTTTTCCAGATTTCACTCCCAAAGTACCTAAAATCACAAAAGGAACAATTTAGGGCAATATTTGATCAAATAAATTCAATTCCGGGCTTAAATGACCCCCTAAAAGTGGTTCATTTTTTGCCTCATCAGCGTTCTGATGTATGTCTCCTTCCCCCTTGCTGGTTTTGATACCTCAGAATCAGCAACACATTTTACACCCATAGACTTGAAATCTTGTGAGAAGAACCAAATAAGCTCGAATGTATCATGTGAGAATCAACTTGTTGAAGAGCAATGTGAGCACATCTGATTAGGGATTTTAACACATACTTTACACACTCCCCTAATTAGTGCTCTCCCCTAAATAGACAACCTTTCATGATGAATGCCTTGAATATAAAGAAGTCTTTCGATAATTAGTTGCATATCGTCTTTAGTCTTCTAACACGTAGCAAAGAATGTAGAACAGACTCTAGACTTGACCTTCTTCAATGTTGTCCATTTGGGGAATAGGATATCAACATCTCTATCTCACTACATGCAATCCAGTTATATTACATATAGCAAATCAGCCCACATGTACCAAATACAAGAAGAAACGATAACACCAAAGTAACAGGTTGAGGCACTGATCATCTCTGCGGATATCAACTTCGGAATAACTAATTAAGCTCGATCATGTAAACCTATTGTGCGTCCCTGATGTACACATTTCTCTCTCCTGATGGTTGCGATTAATCGGAATCATCATAATGATGTGTACATGAAGCATTAACTGGAAGCCCTTTATCTATAACTGGATGCCCTTTATCAATAATAATATCAGCCCGTGAGAAGATGTCGATAAACCTCACGAGTCCTGAACTGAAGTATTCAGGAGTCATGAGATTATGACTAATTGAGTTTTCTCCCCCTCAATTATGCCATCGTATGTAAAGAGCCTCTTCAAAAACTTGTGAAGTTGTTGAATCGGCTCCCCCTCAAACTGGCCATCCTCTTTTATAGATTCAACACTTTAATGTCATGATCTCGTTTGAAGGTCTTGATATAAATCATCTTCTTCTTTATCTGAATCAATCAATCAACTGGAGTACTAAATGATAACACCAAGTTCGAATCCCCACAATGACTATAGAACTCGAACAGATTAGCAAACCACGGAATATATCAAAGTGGAAGAGACCAATCTCCCCAACATAAAAAGTTAAGCTCGATCCCTTCGTGATTTATAACCCCAGCATGCACATTTCTCCTCCCATGAAAGAATAGAAAGAACACATGCTTATTCTCCCCCTCAAAAGTCGCATGCTAATGACATTTTTTCCATGGTCGAAAGGAAAAGGACATACGCATGTTCTCCCCCTCAAAAATGGCATGCAATGGCAATTTTGCCATAGTTGAGATTCCGTGATGGTTGAAATTTATCAGATGCAACATATTTATGTGTGTGGCACCAAAAACTACTGCGAAGAAGATGATGATAAAGCTCTCTTGTAGCAGTCCCTCTTTTGTCTCCTCATCAGTGGCTTAGCAAATGAAGAGTTCAATTAAGCTTATAATATGCTTAAACCACTTGTAGAAATATGTTGATCTGTAGAAGGAGTAAATATCTGCGTACAAGAGCTCAATGACCATTTTACGAACATCATCAACATGTAGATTCTTCACCCTTTCCCTTCTCCCCCTCAAAAATTGCATGTGCTTGTTGCGATTTTTGATAGAATAAGTGAAGCACAAAAATATAAATGAATGTACGTTGATCCACTTGATGACTTGTACGATCATGAAAAAAACGTGAAGCTTGTTGATGAGAATGGCCATAAATAAGAAGACTTCTCTTCTTTCCAAGATAAGGTGAACTGACACGTACACCTTTCTTTTCTTTGAGGAATGGGGCCTGAAGTGTTATCTACAGATGCCATAATGTTGAAGAACGAGGCTTGAACCATTGTGTTCAAATGTCATCTCTCTCTCTTTTCTTCTTTTCTCTGCTAACTCATTACCAACCCCATTATCATTCAGTCGGCTCTTTGTCGTGACTACAGATGGAGAAACACCCAATATGATGAACTTGAGACTGAAGTAAAGTAACCCGAACTTGTTAATTAAGCTTGCACTAATGTATGACAAAGAGCGGTGTAGAGAGTTCGTGCAACATCGAATCCCTAAGTACTCTATACTCTTCAACCAACCAACCATCAAGTATAAGACGTACATAACCTCTTGAATATCCACAACTTCGTGTGACACTGAGCACTACAACGTAACTCCTTAAAATGATAGTTATTTTGTGGTAATAGAAAGGAAGAATCCCAAAAATAACTAGATATCCAAGTCTTTGTCATTGTAAAGGTTAAAAGCTCGAACAAGGATCTCGAAGAATCTTCATCCAACCACCCCGATATCTTCAGATACTAAGTACACGCACCCATGAAATTTCACTTCAACCTTAAATAAATAATAATGAATTAATGCCGTAGTCACATCTTGTGGTTTAATTGCCCAAATCTAGCCCTTATTGATGTTTTGAATGAACTTTGATAAAGGTTTTTCTCCCGATCATGGTCAAAAAGCGCATATCTCCGTAACGCTTTGTTATAGCCAAAATGCCATGAAGTATATCATAAAAGTCATCCAATACATGAAGTATACACCCTATCCCTTCTTTGAAGTTGAAACCGTAGCACCAAGTTCAATTAAGATCCGGAAATGCACTTTATTTCTCCAGGATAATTCCATCATCACGGGATTTTACAAATCTATGATTTAAACCGAGAAATAGATTCTTTCGCGGGATTTTACAAAACCAAGAAGAAACCGTGAGACAATGATCGATTGAATGTGTTATGACAACCGTTGGATTTGGTGAATAACTGTTTGGGAAAACATGCAAGAGATCAGCAACATTTCTTCTCCCATATATAAAATACTTCACAAACCATGCTAAGTCAAGTAGTATAAACTACTTCCCCTTGGAGGTTGACCTTATATCATCAAAGTACGTGTTTCTCCCCCATGATGGTTTCGAACATTCAGAAACATCATTGACGTGTACGACCATATGCACGAGAAGTTCTTGTCTTAAGCAACTATCTTGAAAAAAAATGAATGACATTGAAGGAACTTAAGAGATTTTGCTTAGACCGTGAAGTATCATTGACGTTCTGTAGCGTCGACTATCCCATGAAAATTGCTGATCACATCTCAACCTTTGAACCCTTTGGCTAACAACCCAACCTCGTATTCTGTCGGCTATTTCTGTGACCACTTGGCGAGGTAAACCCGATATACCCAATTTGAAAATGAAGTAGAATTCCCCAAATTTGTTACTTAAGCTTGCACTGTTGTTGAAAGAACGGTGTAGAGAATTTTTTTTTCACCATGCAAATCTCTAAGTACTCAATACTATCCTAACAAAGTATGATACTTTTATCACCTCTTGTGATTATCCACAACGTCTTCTGCGTGTGACACTGAGTACAATAATGTAACTCCTTTAAGTGATAGTTAACCAGGTCTTCAACCATCCACCCCGACTGCTGGTAACTAGATAAACCAAGTCTTCAACTTAAATCTTAATCATGAGCAAGTTATCATTGAAAGTCATGCATCCAACCAACCCTGACTTCAAGATAAAATAAGTATGCGCCTTCGTGAAACCCACATCAAGCTCAAATAAGGGATACCAAAATAAACTTCGTGGTCAACTCATGCATTTAAACACCCAAATCCTAGCCTTGAAACAATGAGAAACTGTTGGATTAGTAAATGGTTAGATGATTTTTTGATGAACGTGATGGTTGAATGATCAAATTCTTGTTGTAGTTCAACTTATATAAAGATGCGAGCTAACCGCAAATTTGAACTAACCGCAAACTTGAGCTAATCACAAACTTGAGCTAACCACAAACTTGAGCTAACCACAGACTTGAGCTAACCACAAACTTGAGCTAACCGCAAATTTGAACTAACCACAAACTTGAGCTAACCGCAAACTTGAGCTAACCGCAAACTTGAACTAACCACAAACTTGAGATGAGATAACCGCAAACTTGAGATAACCGCAAACTTGAGATAACCACAAACCTGAGCTAACCACAAACTTGAGCTAACCGAAAATTTGAACTAACCACAAACTTGAGCTAACCACAAAACACAAAAATACAAAAAAGTCACTATCTTGCCAGTTTGTCTTTACACAAAAATACAAGAAAGTCACTATCTTGCCAGTTTGTCTTTTTCCTGTTTTTAAGTTAATCTCAACCAAGAAACAAGCTAATCTCAACCAAGAGCATCCAAAATAAACCCACGAATTCAATCTAAACAACCATATACCATGAGAATCAACCAATCTAAGCACTAAACTGAGTTTATCAAATACACCAAAACATAAAAGTACATCCATCAAACATATCTAACCATTCGAACCAAAAATAATCACAAAACCAAACACAAATCTGAGAATACCAAGTCCCTAAGATGAAACCATGGCTCTTGATACCAATTGTAGGATATCTATAATCATAACATATATGGTTTTGTGGTGATTCGGGTGGTCTTGTATGATGGAAGAACAAGAATGACATGGTAAGAGTTAGAGAGAGAGAGAATAGAGAGGGGATGTTTCTAGTGAGAGAAAACACCTAATGAGGTGTGTGTATTATGAGAAACAACCAACCCCTCCCTTGTGTGGGAAGGGGTATATATTCAATTACAATATACGCCCTTCTGCGGGCTGTGGATCAGGTGTACAGTGGGTAAAGACCCGTCCGTCCTCCACGGTGTGACTATATCTAATATAATATATACAAAACTAAGAGCTATGCTAAGTATGCAAATACAAGGGGTGACCGAACCTTTTTCTTATTCCTAACAACCCCCTTATCATAACTAACTACAACAACTTCATTTGAGTCCCACATACACACTTATTCACACATACACACAACCATTATAAATAAAATAAATAAATAAAATAAAATCGTACAACACTTACTGTTAGTGCAAAAAGTGTGGGGAGGTTGAGAGTGGGTTTGAAATGCGTTGGGCCGTCCTTGATGGACTGTCCGTTGCGCAAGCCTTGCACTAATTAAAGTAATGGTTTGAGTACCTACACAAATGAAAGCAAACCGTTAGCCTTACCGTGGGGACGGACCCCATGATTATGCTTTGGTGTGAGAGTAAGTACTCATATTGTCAGAGGAATTTTTTATGTATTGGGATGTGTGAGAAGATCGTACCTCGCGAATGTGTACTGAGATTACCTTTTATAGGTGGTCAAAATGCTAGGGTTTCCTAGTATTTTGCATATTGCTATAGTGGCCGAGGTGGGATCCTTGTCGTGCAAGGATCCGAAGCTTTATCATGATTGCAGACGAGGATCATCTGCCGGACCGTTGGCCAGTTCATAAGCTTACCTTGGAGGTGTCGCTCTTACGGTCCTCGTGCGTCGTTGGAAATCCGAACCGCACCTTACTCGCAACTTGGACTTTGGTGATGTCTGGTATTTCTGTCTTTGATGGACCGGGGCCCAGTTGTATATATTGCGATCCAGGCCCAGTGAACCTATTATCCGTGTTATACGTCATCACTTGTTTCATTGGGCCAGAGCCCAGTTGTGTATAATATGATCCGGGCCCAGTAAACCTACTATCTGTATTATACGTCATCAAGTCCCCCCAGTCTAGTGCGTTCATTGCTAGCGTGCTGTTGTAGCGTGCGGTGAATGTGCCTAGACTAACTTTCTAGTTGCTCTTTTATGAATTTGAAGCTTGTTCTTGATGCGTCTTTTTTGGTCAACGGATAGATCGTGGGAGCGTGGACGGTTTTTATACTGTTGATCTTCTGTTTACGTTTTTGGAATAAGCACCTTAAGGGGTATAAATATTCAATTTCTGCGTTTCTTTCTTCTTTTTCTTCTCTCTTTCTTCTTGCACAATTTTCATCGACTTCACGATTTTCCTTTCGAGGCTCTGAATTAGATCTTGAATTTCTTTTATCAATGGATGTTTTTGTGGATATTCTAGATCTTCGTGAAGTTGTTCCTGCCAGAAAAGAAGGTTCTTCAGGGCAAACAGGGGGTATTAATGGGCAAGTGGCCTCTCCCTTGTTTGATGTTAGAGCTCCTGGTTCACAGGATTTTGCTAGCGGTGCTGATAACACTTCCCCTTCCCCTCTTTCCATGAGCAAGATTACCGAACTTAGGGGGTTATATGTTTTATCAGAACCGTAGAAGAAAGTGGGAGGAGGTTCTTTGGGTGGCCTATCTCCTCCTGTGAAAAAGCTGAAAAGAGACGTCGGTGCTGCTGGTAAATTTCCTTCTATGACGGAATCTACTGGTACCGTGCGGTTATTAGTTGATAATTTTATCGATCCTGAGGTTGAAACTTGTCCTTTGAGGGAAATTGTTTCCTTGTCTTGTTGTGCATTTCATCTATTGGGTACCCCTGTTTCTGATGCAAAGGTAGGTTCCTTTGTCAGTGACCACGACTGCTGCCGCCACCTCTGCCATAGTTACTGCTACCTCTAAAGGTAAAACAGTCAAGGGATTCTCTTCTCCTAATCATAGTTTAGTTACCTATGGTGCAAAGGCTTTTTCCGGCTGTGGAAAACTAGAATGGGGGTTGAATAGTTTTACGTCTTTTTCGTTTTATAAAAGTTTGCTTCAAAAGAATAGTTTGAGTTTATAAAAACTTTGATTCAAAAATATAGGTTTAAGTTTGTTCACTATAATTGTTTGAACACCACTAAATTAAATTGTTAAGTAAAGATCTACAATGTTATTTATTATATATATATATATATATATATATATATATATATATATATATATATATATATATATATATATATATATATATATATATATATATATATATATATATATATATATGTATGTATATCCTTTTGGTTTGTTTAAATGAGATTGGTGTTGTGAATGAAACTTAGTTTAATCTTTATGTGAAATCATTGTATGCACAACACAAGCTATAATAACTATGTACGAAATGTAAATAAGTAAGTAAGTAACCAAACAGTGAGACATGGAAAGTGTTGGGAATTAAATAATCAGAAGAATCAGCATAAAGGCTTAAGAAAATACATCAAGTATGTTTCTGCTGATAAAGCACAAAGCACGATTCCACTGATGGATTCTGCTGAAGAACGTTTTCTACTGAAGGTGTTTCTACTGATAGATTCTGCTGATACTACTATGACTCTTACAACAGCTGTGTAGATAAGTACAACTTATTCTACTGACTCATATACAAGAAAAATATCTTTGTTGTAGTCATCAAATTGAACACTCCAAGTGAGTTGTAATCCTAGATACATGTTGTATCTTAATGACTGACATGATAAGTCATCATCTAGCTAGAATGAAGATTAGTCATAAGCTAGTAATAAAGATGAGTCATATAGATTGTAAAAGATCTTTCCTTTGACTATAAAAGGAAGATCTTAGATATGACTTAACATATACGAAGTGCGTGTGATAGCAATATATGTGAGTAGAGATATACATAAAACATTAGAACAAAACACAAGATTCAAGGTCTTTGTAACCCTAGTGATAGTGAAGATCACTCGTATTATTCTGAATAATATTGAATCGTTTGGTGAAATACTTTCATTGTTCTTTGTTAAATAAACACAAGCATCACAGTTCCATTTCCAATAAACATTCTAAGTGTGGTTAAGTAGATTCCGCATACTTAATCATATTCACTCAAAGTATCATATTTACACATTACAAAGGTCCAACACCTCATAGTGTGTGATCAAATCAAGTGATCCTCTCAGTTGGTATCAGAGCTTTCAGGTTGATATCTTTGATTTAGAAGAAGAAATGGATACATAATCTATTCAAACAAATGTTGCTGCAAAGTTGCCAGTTCTCAAACACAATGAGTTTGAATTGTGGAGGTTAAGAATAGAACAGTTTTTCCAGGTGCAGGATTACACTCTCTGGGAAATCATTGAAGATGGAAACTCTTTCAAACCCACAACCACTTTCTCAATAGTTGAAGGTAGGGAAATTACAGTTGTTCAAACTATCCCTACAACTGCTGATGAAAGAATAAAGAAGAAAAATGACCTCAAGGCCAGAAGTATGCTGATGATGACCATTCCAAATGATCAACTTATAAACTTCAGCAAATTCAAAGATGCCAAGTCATTATTTGAGGCAATTGTTGCAAGGTATGGAGGGAATGAAGCCACCAAGAAGACCCAGAAAACCCTTCTCAAGCAACAGTTTGAAAATCTCATCAACCATGAATGAATCTCTTGACCACATGTTTACAAGGCTACAGAAAATTGTAAGCCAACTTGTTGTTCTTGGGGTTGATATACCTCAAGAAGATTTAAACTCAAAATTTCTGAGAAGCTTACCTGAAGAGTGGGCTATGCATGTTGTTGTTTGGAAGAATAAACCAGACATAGACACTATGGATCTTATGGATTGGTATAGCAACTTTAAAATTGTGGAACAAGAAGTAAAGAAAACTGGTGTCTCTAGTTCATATACTGGGAACATGGCTTTTATGTCATCTCCTAGTACCTCAAACCCAATTAAAGATGAAAAGGTTGATAGTGGAGCTGGTGCTGCTAGTTCGTCAAGCAGTACCTTTGGTATATTGAATGAAAAGGCTTGTTGTGCCTTTTTCACAAGTCAGAATGATGGGTCCATGCTCACTCATGAAGATCTTCTAGAAATCAATGATGATGATTTAGAAGAAATGGACCTAAAATGGCAAATTTCTCTTCTTAGCATGAGGGCTAAGAAATTCTATCAGAGGACGGGGAAGAAACTCACCATCAGCAGCAATGATACTGCTGGTTTTGACAAGTCAAAGATAGAATGCTATAACTGTCATATGTTGGGGCACTTCTCAAGAGAATGTAGAAGGCCAAGGCAGTAAGATAGCAAGAATAGAGGTTTTGGAAGCAAGTCCAAGACAGGGGAATCAACCAATCCAAAGGCTATGGTAGCTATTGATGGCTTAGGATTTGATTGGAGCTTTACTGCTGATGAAGAAGAAACTTCTCCTCAGACAGCTCTTATGGCTTTCTCTACAGAGGGACATTCATCAGTAGATACTGAAGATCAAGGATTCTCATACAGTGGATGTTCAAGGCACATGACAGGCAACAAGTCTTATCTTTCAAATTTTCAATCAATAGATGGAGGCTGTGTTACCTTTGGAGGAGGAATTGGAGGAAAAATTACTGGTAAAGGTACTATTAAAACCGGTAAATTAGATTTTGAAGATGTGTACTATGTGCAAGAGCTTAAGTATAATCTTTTTAGTGTCTCACAAATGTGTGACAAAAAGAACAAAGTTCTCTTTACTGACACTGAATGTCTTGTATTTTCTTCTAATTTTAAGATGCCTGATGAAAGTCAAGCACTTCTTAGATTTCAAGAAAAGGCAACATGTACAGTGTTGATATGAAGAAGATTGTTCCAAAAGATTCTCTTACTTGTCTTATTGCTAAGGCCACATTAGATGAATCTATGAAATGGCATAGGAGGCTTGGTCATATTAACTTCAAAACCATAAATAAGATTGTCAAAGATGGTTTGGTAAGAGGTTTACCTCAAAAACGATTTGAAAATGATCAAACATGCATTGCTTGTCTTAAAGGCAAACAACATAAAGCCTCTTGTAAGCCCAAAATTTTTAACTCTGTCAATCAATCATTGTTTATGCTGCATATGGACTTATTTGGTCCTACAAATGTTAGAAGTTTGTTGCATAAGAGATATTATCTTGTTATTACTGATGACTTTAGTAGATTTACATGGGTATTCTTTTTAGGTACTAAGGATGAGACTTCTAGCATCCTTAAGACTTTTATTACAGAGATAGAAAACCTAGTAAGCAAAAGAGTAAAAGTCATTAGATGTGATAATGGGACAGAATTTAAGAATTGAGTTATGGATGATTTCTGCAAAGAAAAAGGTATTAAAAGAGAATTTAGTGTTGCAAGAACTCCACAACAGAATGGAGTTGCTGAAAGGAAAAATAGAACACTAATAGAAGCTGCTAGAACTATGTTAGATGACTCTAAGTTGCCTATAACTTTTTTGGGCAGAAGCAGTCAACACTGCTTGCTATCTTCAAAATAGAATTTTAGTTGTAAAACCTCACAATAAGACATCATATGAACTTTTTAGAGGTAGAACTCCTGAAATAGGATTTCTTAGACCTTTTGGATGTCATGTGACAATTCTGAATACCTTAGACCATCTTGGAAAGTTTGATGGTAAGGCAGATGAAGGATTCTTAGTTGGATATTCTATCAATAGCAAAGCATTCAGAGTATACAACATGAGAACTAGAAGAGTAGAGGAAAATCTACATGTGAAGTTTTTGGAAAATAAAACCAATGTAGAAGGTCAAGGTCCCAAATGGCTATTTGATCTTGAATCTCTATCCAAATCAATGAATTATGCCTTTTGTTGCAGAATCTAATGAATTTTCAGTTTCACAAACTGCTGATGTAACAAATGGAGAAGGATTAGAGAATGAGGCAAATCAAGATTATGTGATAATGCCAATATGGACAAATACAAGTGTGGATTCAACTTCAATAAATGGTGAATCTTCTTCTGGAAATTCTAAAGAAGATGTTGAAGATGAATATAAGGAAGAAGGAGCTAAGGAACAAGAGTTTCAAGTCAGAAGTAACACTGCTGTTTCTGCTGATAAGCAAATCGTTCCCGCTGATGAGCAAAATATTTCTGCTGATGGACCATCAGAAGAAACACAAGCAAATCTCTCAGAAAATGAGGTGGATTTCAACAACCTTCCACCTGATTATCAAGTTCTTTCTACTCCACACTCAAGGATTCACAAAGTCCACTCCTTGGACAATGTAATTGGAGATGTACAATCAGGAGTGAAGACAAGACAACAATTGATGTCTTCAGATCAACAAGGGATTCTTGATGCCCTTTATGCTTCAAAACAGCATGAGTTTTCAAACTCTTGCTTATTTGTATGTTTTCTCTCACAAGATGAACCAAAGAATATTTATAAAGCCCTAGAGAATTCAAGCTGGTTGGAGGTTATGCAAGAGGAGCTTCTTTAGTTTAAGATTCAAAAGGTATGGGTGCTAGTTGATTTACCAAGTGGTGTAAGGGTAATTGGCACTAGATGGGTTTTTAGGAATAAAAGGGATGAAAGGGGCATAGTGATAAGAAATAAAGCTAGATTAGTAGCTCAAGGGTACACACAAGAAGAAGGGATAGAATATGAAGAAGTTTTTGCTCCAGTAGCAAGGATTGAAGCCATTAGACTCTTTTTGGCTTATGCTTCATTTATGGGATTCACAGTTTATCAAATGGATGTCAAGAGTGCTTTCTTATATGGTACCATTGAAGAGGAGGTGTATGTCTCACAACCTCCAGGTTTTGTTGATCCTGACCATCCAGACAAAGTGTACAAGGTTGTTAAAGCTCTATATGGCCTACATCAGGCACCAAGAGCTTGGTATGAAACACTGGCTTCCTACTTAATTTCAAATGGATTTCAAAGAGGCAAGATAGATCAGACACTTTTCACCAAGAAGCATAAGAAGGATCTTTTGCTAGTTCAAGTGTATGTGGATGATCTCATCTTTGGATCTACAAGGAAGGAGATGTGTTTGAAGTTTGAGAAACTTATGCACAATAAGTTTCAGATGAGTTCCATGGGGGAACTTACATTCTTTTTGGGTCTGCAGGTTAAACAATCAAGAGAAGGAATCTTTATTAGTCAAGACAAATATGTTGCAGAAATTCTTAGAAAGTTTCAATTTGCTGATTCCAAAACAACAAGCACTCCAATAGACCTTGAGAAGCCACTTCTTAAAGATGTAGAAGGAACTAATGTGGATGTATACACATACAGATCTATGATAGGTTCTTTGATGTATCTCACATCATCAAGACCTGATATCATGTTCTCTGTTTGTGCTTGTGCAAGATATCAAGTAACTCCTAAGGTTTCTCATTTAACAGCAGTCAAGAGAATTTTTAGATATCTCAAGGGTCAACCTAGGTTGGGTCTGTGGTATTCTAAGGAGTCATCTTTTGACTTGGTAGCATACTCAGATAGTGATTATGCTGGTGCTAGCTTGGATAGAAAGTCAACAACTGGAGGATGTCAATTCCTTGGGTGTAGACTTATCTCATGGCAGTGTAAGAAGCAGACAATAGTGGCTACTTCAACAATTGAAGCTGAATATGTAGCTGCTGCAAATTGTTGTGGTCAAGTTCTATGGATTCAAAACCAACTTCTTGATTATGGGTACAATTTCTTACATACCATTATTCATATTGATAATAGTAGTACAATTTGCATTATTAAAAATCCAGTGCAACATTCAAAAACAAAACACATTGAAATTAGACATCATTTTATTAGAGATTGCAATGAAAAGAGATTAATTCAAGTAATGAAAATTGCTTCAGAACAAAACTTTGCAGATCTTCTTACAAAAGCTTTTGATGTTGGAAGATTTCAGTACTTGGTAGCAGGTATTGGAATGCTTAATCTTTAAATTTTTCAAAATAATGTGTTCTTGTATATTGATTTTGTTAATGTATCTAACTTTGTAATCTAAAACTACTATTACCAATTTAAAGGTTATTCATACAGTTAGTTCTATGGTTATTCTAATTCAAGGCAAGTACTTTGTACTTTGTTCTTTTGGTTTTAGACTAACAATTTCAGGTATGAATGTTTGAGCTCAAAGGCTATTTCAAGTGAAATCTGTAAGCAACAAAAATCTGATCATTGCTGCTGAATGCTGATCATTGCTGCTGATATAATAGGTTCATGATAGAAAGAGTTTGGGATTTCAAAACTCCTTAAAACTTCTTTCTTGGAACCTGATTATGATGTTTCACATTGAATTGATAATTTAGTTGATCAGTTAATAACTGATACAACTCACTTTCTATCATTTTATACTCTCAAGTATAATGTGACTAATATACGGATATCTGATAGAAAGAACAGCGAGCAACAGTGAATCTAACACTTTTGTTATAGGTAACAAATGCCACGAGCTGGAAACCCTGTAAAGAAAGCCTTTTGAATAGGTTTATCTGTACACAGGTAGTTATTTATAACTGAAAACATTGGTTCTCACACAACTAGAGGTTGCTTTAAACCGAAATTTTGATTAAGTGTTAGTTACCACACTTAATCCCTTCAAAATGGTTAAAAGCAGTATGATTTTTAATCATAAAATCATGTTCATACTGCTAAGTCAAATATTTCTTGAAAAGGATTTTCAAAGAGACTCAGAAAATCATCTTATGATGGATTATGAGTCAATGCTCAGTGATTCACCACTCATAGGAGGTTACACACCTAGAAGTGATGAGGGTAGCATTTAAACTCTTAAGGAATTGATGGCTTCATGTACAAATTGTCTGAAAACATGGAAATTGCTAGATCAGATGATTGTGATATGATATGATTGTGAGAGATCTTCCAAACAGGGGAGGAAATTGCTCAGGAGAGAAATAAATCTCAGGGGAGGTTACAAAAGCCCTTTTAAAGGAAGTTTAACCAAATAAAAAGAAGGAAAAGATAAGAGCATATAAGATGATGACATGGTTTCTACTGATAAAGAACAAGAGCAAAGCTGATAGGAGAAAGTTCTATCTAGATCAAACGATGAAAGGTTTCAATTTCAGTTCACTACGTTTGTTCATCACTTCCAAAGACATGCTGAAAAATGATTTCTATTTCTTAGAACAAGCATCCAAGATACACAGCATCATTGCCTCTTATAATTCTTCAAGTTGAATATTGCACCATCTTTTAGTCCAAGATTGGAGCAAAGAACAGAAAGCAGATGAGTTACAGAGAAAGACATTCAATCACTCAAAAGAGAAGAAAGTTCAGATCACAGTCTGACAATGAAGTGTTTGAAAGATCTTCACAAAGTCCTCATTTAATTCAGAAAAACATGTTTGAATGTAATTCACATGTTTAGGGGAGGATTGTTGGGAATTAAATAATCAGAAGAATCAGCATAAAGGCTTAAGGAAATACATGAAGTATGTTTCTGCTGATAAAGCACAAAGCACGTTTCCACTGATGGATTCTGCTGAAGAACGTTTTCTACTGAAGGTGTTTCTACTGATAGATTCTGCTGATACTACTATGACTCATACAACAACTGTGTAGATAAGTACAACTTATTCTACTGACTCATATACAAGAAAAATATCTTTGTTGTAGTCATCAAATTGAACACTCCAAGTGAGTTGTAATCCTAGATACATGTTGTATCTTAATGACTGACATGATAAGTCATCATCTAGCTAGAATGAAGATTAGTCATAAGCTAGTAATAAAGATGAGTCATACAGATTGTAAAAGATCTTTCCTTTGACTATAAATGGAAGATCTTAGATATGACTTAACATATACGAAGTGCGTGTGATAGCAATATATGTGAGTAGAGATATACATAAAACATTAGAACAAAAAACAAGATTCAAGGTCTTTGTAACCCTAGTGATAGTGAAGATCACTCGTATTATTCTGAATAATATTGAATCGTTTGGTGAAATACTTTCATTGTTCTTTGTTAAATAAACACAAGCATCACAGTTCCATTTCCAATAAACATTCTAAGTGTGGTTAAGTAGATTCCGGATACTTAATCATATTCACTCAAAGTATCATATTTACACATTACAAAGGTCCAACATCTCATAGTGTGTGATCAAATCAAGTGATCCTCTCAGAAAGATCAAACCGAGAGACAAAAGATTTATAGTGGTTCGGCTACAAGGATACCTTCCTTGCCCTACTCCACTCCCCGAGCACCAAACTCGAGAATTTTCTTTACTAAGTCAATATGCTCCATTATGGCGGAGAAAACCATACACACCTTAGCTTACACCAATTAAACAACACAAAGCTAAATGTCAAGTTCTAATCGAAGTTAGAACTAATCTCACAACTTCAAACACACCATAACATCTTCACACCCTTTCACTCCTTTTACACTTCTTCACAACACTTGTGTCTTCACACCTTCACACCTTCTATCTTTTCACTACTTCAAATCTTATGCTACTTCACAACTTCTAGGCCTCTATGTCTTCACAACTTCAATACTTCTATGTCACTAATTGAAGGCTATTATCTATGTATCGCTACAAGGCTTCTTCTACTTTAAAAGCTTCTATGTCTTCACTACTTTAATGCTTCTAAGTCTTCACACCTTATATGCTTCTATATCTTCACAACTTTAAGGCTTCAACTTCTTAATAACTTCAAAGCTTCAACACCACTATATGGCTTATATATTTTCACTACTAACTACTACTTCAATATACTACAACCTCTTATACCTCCTATCACTAATCCTATGAATCACTACTTCTTCACTTCTTGTACCTCTTCACACTTTCAAAAAATCTAGATCCTATATCTAAATCTAACTAACTAATTTACACACCTTATACACCAAAGAATAAATGTTTACAAGATGAATTGAACAAACAACTTAGATAGCAAGATGATACTAAGTTGTAATACTTCTAGTTTTGATTGATAGAAGTATTCTTCTCTTTGCACTTGAATTTTGAAGCTTGAATCACTTGAAACAAAAGCTTATGATTATATGATCAAAGAATTGATTTAGAGAGGTTTGGGCAGAAAGTTTTTGTGCAAAAAGGAAAGGAAAATCTGTGGGAATGAACCAGTATTTATAGGTAAAGCTGGGGGGTTCAGGAGCGTAGCCGGTCCCCTTAATTAAGGGGCCGGTCTCCTTAATAATTAAGGGGGCCGCCTAGTTAATTAAGGGGGCCGCCCCTTCTGAACGTTGCCCAGCTTTGTCTTTTTGTGAGGAAAGTTTTTCTGAAACATTTTTGCCATTTTTGGTTGAAAATTTGAATTTATATATTTATGGTTAATTAAACATTTTTATTTAATACCAAAAATGATTTTTTAAAATATATAAAATGTTTGTGGCATTTTATAAAAAATCTAGAGATTAAGAAAATGTTCCTTTGATCATATAATGCATTAGACACTTTGTTTAATCATATTTTAAGTGATAAGATGGTATAAGTGAACATTTACTACTAAACTTGTTTACGTCATGATCTTTGGTTTGATGAGTTTTCATTTTTTGATTATTGAAACATAGAGATATCGAAAGATATGAATAACGTTTTTAGGCAATTATTTATATCAACACCGGCAGTAGCTCCCATGCCCTTGCTGACATTGATCCTGATCATCTGGAGGATATCTAGTAGCACTTGTGTTTATTTCAACTAAATATTTATCTATCAAATTTTCTAGAGTGACTAATTTTTGTGCAACATCAAGTTTATCATCTTTTGTTTTACATTTCCCTTGGTGAAAATTTAAAAGACATTTCCAAATATCATTTTCCATTTTACAAAAGAATACTCTTTGATATTCAACTCTTGGTAGAGTTTTGTAAATCATTAATTTAGCTTTAGTATTTTTATCAATCCGTTGACATAAATAATGCCTAAAAATATTGTTAACATATTATCAATATCTCTATGTTTTGATAATTACAAAACATAAACCCATTGTACTAAAATTTATGACATAAACAAGTATTTAGTGATTAATATTCTCTTTACATCCAAATCTGTTAAGGTATGAATAAACAAAGTGTTTATTGCAATCTATGATCAAAGGAAAATTTTTCTAAATCATTAGAACTTTTTTAAAATGTCATTAACAATTAATATCTTTTATAAAACATTTTTGGAATTAAAAGAATATGTTTAAATCACTATAAATATATGATTTCAAATTTCCAACCAAAAATGAAAAATTTTATCCAGAAAAACCTTCCCCACTAAAGGTAAAAAAAACTCCAACATTCAGGAGGGCGGCCCCCTTAATTATACTAGGCGGCCCGCTTAATCATTAAGGGGACCGCCCCTAATTAAGGGGACCGGCCACGCTCCATGATGAGGCGAAAAATGAACCACTTTTAGGGGGTCATTTAAGCCCGGAATTGAATTTATTTGATCAAATATTGCCCTAAATCGTTCCTTTTGTGATTTTAGGTACTTTGGGAGTGAAATCTGGAAAAGGAAGCAATTCGGACATTTTTGGAGCATAAAAGTGAAGAAAACGCCAAAGACTTAATTTTCCAAGCTAGGAACAGTGTGTGACGGCGTCAAGAGGAACAAGTTGATGGCGTCAAGAGTAAAGATCATGACGACCCAGTACAGAAATGAAGGCGTTACAAAGAAGAGCGTCAAGAGTTAAATGTATGACGGCCTGGAAAAATGGAATACATGATGGCGTAAGATGTAGATCAAGGCAGTCAGAGGATTATTTTGGCGGCGAGATGAGGGCGTCACAAGGTTGTTCTTGACGCCGTCAGACTCTATTATCTATATATAGTTTTTAATTTTCATTCATTAAGAAAGGAACAAGTTTGGAGAAACCCTAAGGCTGAACCCTATACATATTTTACAGCTTTTTCAAGGGTTTTCAGCCCTTGAACCCTTACATGTGCTATTGAGATAAGTATTCCTTTAATTCAATTAATATGTCTATGTGTTGGTTGTCTTTATCTTGTGCTTGTCTTGATTCCACCATGCTAGGCTAGATTTAACTTCTGTTTGCTTAGATCTAATGAAACCTAGATGTTGATTATGTGTTGATTATTTGTTTATGGTTGTATTGGATGAATGATTTCAATGTTAGGCTTAAGAAAACTGGCAGATCTCCAAATGGTAACATGCTTGAACATCTTAGGAAACATGAACCGATGTGTACTAGGTTTTATTGGTTGTATTTAATGCATGAGTAAATTCTAATGATCCCATGTTAGGAGCTTCTTAGCCGGCTCGACATAGGAGTGAAGTAGGCACTCATAGGATTGGGGAGTTAAGTACGCCACCCCATGAATGGTATTAAGGAATACAATCCGTCATCTACGCAACTATAACAAGTAATTAACGTGTAAAAGATATCTAGGGAGTAGTGAAATCTAAGTAAACACATTTCTCCACTTATTGCTCACAACCTTAGTTTAATTTAGTTTTATTTTCATTTTTAGTATTTTATTTTGATTGCATCTTTAGTATTGGGTTAGTTGACTAGCAACTAATTCCGCCCAAATCCTTCAAACCCGAGATATTTACTTGCTTTCTAAAAAATATAAAAATACAAAAAGAATCATCTCTCATCTCTAGAACTAGTAATTAGGTTTTCTAATCCTAGCGACACTATTCCTAGCTGAACGATCAATCCCCCGGTACTTGTCATTATACTATACTACATCGATCAGGTACACTGCCTGGTGGGGTTTGTAAGCTTCTCAAGATCCCTTGAGAGGTAAAGCCTGGTGCAATCCCTACGCATACCAAGTTTTTGGCGCCGCAGCCCGGGGAATAGTTATTGTCTAGGTTAGAATCTCTTTTTATTAGGTCTACTTGCTAGATTCCTTTCTAGTAAGATTTTATTTTTATTTTTAGGTTTTCTTTAGTCTATCTTATTTCTTTGTGTTTTTGTTCGTAACTTTTCACCACCCGACATCATTGACGATGGGAACATCTTTGAACCCGTCATCCCACCACAACAAAACCCACCACTAGAACCTCTTAGGCCCCGAACCTTAGGAGAGTATTCCCGACCTAGCCACCAAGGCTACCGAAACACCATTGAGCTCACCAGAGCCAATGTGACCCCCTTGCAATCCGACACCATCCGGTTGGTGCAAAGCGGATGTGCATTCCATGGACTTCGTTCCGAAGATCCAAATCAACATCTTAAGGATTTCCTAAAAATCGTAGATTCCATAGACCTAGATGTTGCAACTAGAGAGACAACCCGATTACGCCTATTCCAATTCTCTCTACGGGGATCAAGCTAGTCAATGGCTTGAGCGTTTACCCGCGGGATCCATCACCACATGGGATGATCTCACCACTCGTTTCCTTGCTCAATTTTTCCCACCGGGGAGAACTACTAAGCTTAGAAATGACATCTTGATGTTCCAACAACGTCAAAATGAATCTCTTTATGAAGCATGGACTCGTTTCAAGGACTTACTCCAAAAAGTCCTTCATCATGGCATAGATCTTTGGCTCCAAGTCCAAATCTTTTATGACCATATCGATCTCTCCACGAGGCGAGCCATTGACTAATCGGCCGGTGGTAAGCTACGTGATCTATGTGCGGAACAATCATGGGAACTCATAGAAGATCTTGCTCTCTATGACAACGAAAGTTGAAATGATCCCCGTGATTTGAACAAAACGGTCAAGGCAATATCCTTGCCTTCGAATAACTCTAGCACTCCCAACCGTAGGATCATGGAACTTGAGGACCAAGTCAAGTTTCTCATGAAATGCTACGAAGCTCCTAAGCCTTCAAGCCAAGTGAACAAAATCACTTCTTCATGCGAATTTTGTAGTGGTCCCCATGACACTCGTGATTGTGTGGAACTCCCCGGAACAACTTTTGTGGACTATGCATCCTCGCGTACCGACGAAGCGGGAGATAAGTGGTACACTTTCAAACCCGAGCCAAACCCTTACGGTGATTCATACAACTCCTCTTGGAAAAATCACCGAAACCTTAGGTGGAAACAAAATCAACCCAATTCTTCCAATCCGCCTAATCGTTACCAACCAAACGGTCCACCCTCCAACCGTACTTTCAACAATAATCCTTCTAACAACTATGGTAGTACCAACAATATTGAAGGGTTGATGTTTAAATTCATGGCATCTCAAGAAGCTCGCATATCTAAGTTTGAAGCCGATTTCAAACAAAAGTAAAGCGAGATGACCACCAAAATTGACGCATTGTTGAAAGTTCTCAATGACCGAGAAATAGGAGTGTTGATACAAAAGTTGGGCTTACCTTGTTTGGACTCCTGCTCTCGTACCAATTAGAACTTTAGTGCTTGTGAAACCTGCGCACTAAGAAAGCAACAACACCGTTAGGCTTATCGTGGGATTGTCTCCCACGATTAGACTCTGGCGTGAGAGTAAGTAATCGGTTTTAGGGTTTGTAGAAGAGTTAGGGATTGTGTCAATCGTACCTTTCAATGAGAATATGTAATTCTATATATAGGGCGCAGAAACCGTGTAGGTATCTTGCTCCTTACTCTTCGCACTCGTGGTGCTTATCTTAGGTAAGGGTATCTATCCGTGAATAGGAGATCCTTATCCCTTAATTATGCGTATCGGTTGGGCTTTGGGCTTCGTGAGCCCAAGCCGTTGGTATTAATGGCCCAAGTCATTTGTCATGGTAACCCACTCGTGATGGGTTTGGGCCTAGTAATGTCTATAATTTGGGCTCGTGGCCCAACTATAGGCTATACGTCATCATGTCCCCCCAGTCTAGTGTGCGCGGCACGTAGTCGCAGATACTAGACTAAAGGAACGAGCGGCAAGCGTGGCGGGAAGAAATTAAATATTTCCCGCCCAAATGATAGGAACAATGAACCTAGTCTCAAATATCACAAAGTGTGCCTCGAGAAACGGGGGAGCTATCCACGTGTGTCTCGGGGAAAAGTGCTTGTACACTTCACCTCCCAGCCACATGTTTGTGAGTGGATTCCACGTGGCATCCCATTTAGGGTTTTTTAGTCTCCTATATAAAGCACCGCCCCCATTTTACTGTGTTTCACACAGTTAAAACGTTTTTTCACCATTTTCAAATTTTTCGAAAGCTTTGTTTCTCCTCGATCCTCTGTTTACGTTAGGTAACTGCGCGTGCGCAATATTTTACTAAACCTTATTTATAAAATGGTTGCTCAATTACACGACTTTCGCTCTAGGTTGGATGAGGATGATGTACGTCAGTTTTCCTCTGACTTCTTCATTCCTCTCGACGTCCACCCTGAAGCACCAGACGTGGATGCGTGCATTGCTGATTTCCCCGATGGGAAAATTGCCCATTTCTGTCTTTTTGAGTAACGTGCTCAATCATTACCAACTCCATATCTCACAGCTGCACTGTATAGGTGCGGCTAAGGTATAAAACTTTAAGATAAACTGTCGGTTATTGGCTATCAATCCGACGGTTGACCTTTTTCATGCGTTTTACCACACAACGTGGTCGCACGGATGGGTTTCGTTTGCCAAGCGCGCAGGGCGCCTCCAATGTTATGAGGAGAAGGTAGATTCTCTACGGCATTAGAGAGAGTACTTCTTTTGGGTAGATGATGTGGTATTTCCGTCGCGCTTTGAGTTCTATACTCAAAAGTCGCTTCCGAGGGATGAGCGTCCTATCCCTGGTTCTTACAGTGCTGCGGATGCGGACATAATTGATGCTAACCGCATTCCCATTAACTCCTATCCTGAGGAGTTCTTGGTGCATATGGGGCTAAGCCAAAATTATTTTGATATTGCGAACGAGGTTCCAACCTTTCTTGATGAGGACAGCCAGGGTGGGTGCTCATCCTTTTACTGCATCTATAACGTAAGTGTTTTGCTTTCAATCCTTTGAATAACTAACTTTGTTCTTTTGTCGCTTGTCTTTTGTTTGTCGCAGAGATGGATTTGTTCTCTGTTGTAAAGCTGAAGGAACCGAAGCGTGTGACGATAGGGGTGCGCCCCCTAAGGGAGGGTGAGCAACCCATATTACAGGCCACGGCGGGGCATCTGACTACGTTTGCGGCTGTTGCGCAGCAAGACTCTCCTCCTGCAGCTGTGCTTGTCGCGCCAGTGCAGGTTGTTCCTCCTACTGAGGAGAGGTCTCCCGTGGAGGAAAGGACGCATGTTAAGGCGTCTAACAGTGTGGAGATTTTAAAGTCCGCGGAGGTTCGCAAGAAGAAGCGCAAGGGAGCGTCTTCTGGTGGTTATGGAGTTGGTACCTCCAATAGGAGACGTCGTTTGATCGGTGAAGATGAGTCGGACGCGCCAGACGAGATGTCTGCTACTAGCGCACAGAAGAATCGGGCCGACTCTCCACCACTTGTGTAAGTATTTTCGACTGTGACTATTTCCTCTTATTTTATTATATATATCCGCATACTAACTTCGTCTTCTTTATCTCATAGGGATCATGCTGCAGAGGGTGATGCGGCTTTTATTGATCGTGCCGCGTCGCCCAAGGTTGCTGATGTAGATGAGCCTTTGAAGGCTACGGCGCAGATGTCTGCGCAGGAGTTGGTTGAGGAGCTTGCTGGTGTTGCTACCCGCCAGGCTGAGTTGGTCACTCAGTTAAAGGCGCGGGCCGTCGTTGAGGGAGGCGGCCTTGCTCTGAGGGATGAGCAGATTGCGCAGCTGAAAGCGCAATTGGCGGAGGCTCAGGCAGAGGTGTTAGCTGCCGATGAGCGCGCCAAGAAGGCGACTGAGGAGAAGCTGGTAGTTTTGGCTGAGCTACAGCGCGAACGTAGGGAGTCGCAGCAATATAAAGCTGACCTTGCCTGGGGGGGGGGGGTGAAATACTTAGAGGAGAGGAAGAATGAGCTCTACGGTGAGCTTGCTAAGTTTGGCAAGAAGGTCGAGGACTCTGTGGAGGCGCAGGAAGAGAAGCTGCGCCGTCTCAGCATAGAGTATGATGAGGAGCTGTATCCCCATCTGATGTCGACTATTGCAGAGCGCAGGTACTTGTTGTACCTTAATTTCTTTATATATTTTGTGTTTCTTTTCTAATACCTTTGTCGTTGTTTTCACAGGTGGTTGATCAGCCATGGCCTGCGCTTGGCTGCTGTGGGGACTTTGGAGTCCCCAGAGGTTGTGAGCGCTTTTGGGAGAGTGGTGGAGTGCGCCGTTGCTCGTGGCAAGATGCAGGCCGTTGAAGAGTTGGCTGAGGCGCAACTGCTCAAGGTATCTCCCTCTGAGGTGCCTGAGTATAATGCTGATGCCTACGACGAGCTTGTGCAGGAGATGAAAAAGATGAGGCTCTTTGAGCTTCCCCATATTGCGCAACTGGAGCGCAACCAAGATTATCCCATCTGAGTGATCATGCAGGGATTAACACTTAGGAGGCATATAGCTGAGAACGCAGAGGCCGAGGCTGATTTCTTCTTAAAGCCTGATGAATCCCAACTGCAGGTTCCGGTATTTGCGCGACTGCGGGATATCCTGAACCCCTTCGCTCTTGAGACGGAGGTGCCACTGAAGGAAGTGTTGGAGCGCCATGAAGAGAGGGCAGCAAAGAAGAAAGGTCTTAAAGGGAAGGCCACTCTCTGCGGTGTGGGTGCTGCGCATCTTCCTAGGTCGGATGGCATTGCAGTCAGTGTGGCGACAGTGTCGTAAAGAGATGCACTGTTGTTTAAGAAGCTTAAGGAGGCGGGGAGCTCAGTTGTTCCAGAGTCTTCCCCCAAGCGCGTTCATAGTGTATAGATATGTACAACTCTTAGTTATATCATTGTAAAAACTCGTAGTTTTTGGTGAATAAAAATATTGGGCTCTTTTGTGCACATATGTTGTTTTTGTACTTAGATTTGTTCCTTGTCTTTATTACGTGAAAGACTTATCTAGAGTATCAAACGTGCAAGTAAGATCTTGTATTTGAGCCCAAAATTTGTTTGTTAAGTTCGTGAGTTAGGAAACGTTTGCGGTCCGTAACCTTATCAAACGTGCGAGTAAATGAGTAGCGTACTACGTTTATCATTTTTTGGTGGCCAATTGTTTTGGTTTATTAGTTCGTTTTCAACTTGTTGTTGCGCATTCGTTGTGAGATGCGTACTAAAGTCATGAGCTTGTATGAAGTTAGTGTACGAACTTAGGAGTCAATTGTTTTGAAACCGCGTGGTGGAGTGCAGCGTACTGCGAGTTCCACTATGTAGGAGTCAATTGTCTTGAGTCCATGTTTTGTTAAACGCGCACCGTGTGCAATAAAGTGTATCCATCGTGGGATGTACTTATGAACTTACTCCAACGTCTTGATAGTAAGGTGTTTAACAAGGATACGTGATCCGATGTTGATGGGTTTTCAACCCTCTTACTCAACGAGTACTTTAGTAGGTTTACTCATCCTGTCTGCCCTCGTGTGGTCTTAATATGTGCATTCACGCCATGTAGGCAATAATATAAACAGAATTGAAACATAAATGGATAACGTAAGCAATAATGTTGAACTGTGTTGTGGAGTTAGCTAGAAACCACAACGTTTTATTAATTGTTGCAAGTGCAGAAATAACAATTTCCTAAGAAAAAGAAAGAAAAAATAAATACACCAACATTTATTGAGCGCTTACTAAAGTGCGGATGCGTCAGTGTTTGGCTCGTGGCCTAAAGGTAGCATCTCTTGAGATTGCAAATATTCCAGGTGCGTGGTAGCTCGTGGCCTTTCATATCGCATACTCTGTACGCACCGTTGCCTAATGCCTCTGTGACCTCGTAAGGCCCTTCCCACTTTGGTCCGAGCTTGCCCGTGTCTTCTGCGTGGCTGGCATCGTTGGTGCGGTATACAAAGTCCCCTGGTTTGAAAGAAGTGTTTCTGACTCGTGCATCATAATACTTCTTCATCTTTGATTTTGATTTTGCTTCGCGAATGGCCGCCAGTTCGCGTCGTTCTTCCAACAGATCTAAGTCAATGCGTCGTTCATCATCGTTTGTTGCGATGTTAACTTCCGATGTACGGATTGTTGGCATTCCAATTTCTGCTGGTATAACAGCTTCTGTCCCGTAGACAAGAGAAAAAGGTGTATCGCCATTGCTGACTTTGATTTCTGTGCGGTGAGCCCACAAAACATGCGATAATTCATCTACCCATCTTCCTTTATGTCTGTCCAAGCGCGCCTTAATTCCTTCACCCAGGCTACTATTCGCGCGTTCTACTAATCCATTTGTTTGTGGATGTTTAACTGACGCGAAGTGCTGTGTGATGTTTAACTGCGAGCACCAATCTTTGAATGGGTTATCACAGAATTGTTTTCCGTTGTCCGAAATAATTTCTCCAGGTAGGCCGAAGCGGCATACAATGTTATCCCAAACGAATCGTTTGACCTGGTTGCCTGTGATACTTGCTACAGCTTTCGCCTCGATCCATTTGGTGAAGTAATCAATGGCTACAATGAGGAACTTGAGTCCTCCTGCCGCGACTGGAAAGGGTCCAGCAATGTCAATTCCCCATTTGTGGAATGGCCATGGTGAGGTGATGGGTGTTAGCTCATGTTGTGGCCGACGCGGGATGGGTCTATGGACTTGGCAGTCGTTGCATCTTCTAATCATGTCTTGCGCGTCGCGGTGCATGGTAGGCCAATAGTATCCGGATCGCAAAGCGCGCGCTACAACAGATCGTGGTCCTAAGTGCATGCTGCAAGATCTAGCGTGGATTTCCCGGTGTACGTAATCTGCCTGAAGAGGTCCGACGCACCTAAGCCATGGTTGTAGGAATGAACGCCGATATAGGATACCATCTCGAAGTTCGAACCTCTGCGCTGTGCGCCGTATCCGTCGAGCGTCCTTTTGTTCCTTGGGGAGTGTTCCCTTACTGATAAAATCCATGATGGGTGTCATCCATGTAGGATTTTCTTCCTCTATCACTGTGGATACTTCCATCTCAGAGATGGATTTGTTTTTTAAGGTTTCCACCAATACCTGCTTTGACAAGTGTGCAAAGCTTATGGATGCGATTTTACTAAGCGCATCGGCTTTTTTGTTTTCTCCTCGTGGGATTTGTTTGATGGAAAACTTGTCAAAATTCTTGATCAAGGATTTGGCTTTATCAAGGTATTGGATCATGTGTTCTTCTTGAGCCACATACTCGCCTAATACGTGGTTAGCTACTAGTCGTGAGTCCACATTAGCTTTTAGGTTGCGTACACCCATTTGATTTGCTATGCGTAGTCCAGCCAGTAATGCTTCATATTCTGCCTCATTGTTTGTGGCTATGAATTCAAAGCGTAGGGCGTAAGTATGCTCTGTTCCATCTGGGCTGGTAAGGATAAGACCTACGCCTGACCCCTCTGCGCATGAGGATCCATCTGTAAATAGGATCCATGGTTCTTGTAATGGTACTTCAGTCTTTGGTGATGGAGTATCATCATCTGGCTTCTCGATAATGAAATCAGCCAATATCTGTCCTTTGATTGCAGTGCGCGGTCTATAGGAGATATTATATTCGCTCGATAACACACTCCACTTTTGAAGCCGCCCTGATGCATCAGGTTTAGAGATAACCTGCTTGATGGGTTGGTCCGTGATTACAGCTATTGGATGCGCTTGGAAGTACCTGCGTAGCCTTTTAGCTGCAAATACTAGAGCTAGGACCAGTTTCTCCATAGCAGTGTAGTTAGTCTCTGTCTTCTTGAGGGCTTTGCTTACGAAGTATATAGGTGTTTGAACGGAGTTTCTGTCCGTCAGTAGTACCGCGCTGACTGCTCCATAGGTTGCGGACAGATACATGATCAATTCTTCCCCTTGTCGGGGTGCAACGAGCTTTGGTAACTCTGCTAGGTTCTGTTTTAGCTGCTGGAAGGCTTCTTCCGCTTCTGGAGTCCACCGAAAATCTCTTTTCTTTGTGCACTTCGTGAGTGTTTTAAAGAGAGGAAGTGATTTGTCCGCTGATTTGGACAAGAATCGGTTCAACCCGGCCAGTTTGCCGTTTAGTGACTGGACTTCTTTTAGTGTGCGTGGTGAAGGTAGTTTGATGACCGCTCTTGTTTTTTCTGGACAAGGTTTAATACCATCGGGTTCTATTAGGTATCCAAGAAACATGCCTTCTGTTGCTCCAAAAGTGCACTTCTTAGGATTCAATTTCATGTTTATTCTTCCCAATGTTTTAAACGTTTCTTCTATGTCACGTACCAATTCCTCTTCGGTATGGCTTTTTATGACTAGGTCATCGACATAGACCTCCAAATTGCGTCCTACTTGCTTCTCAAATGCGTTGTCCACTAACCGTTGGTATGTGGCTCCTGCATTCTTTAAACCAAAGGGCATTTTTGTATAGCAATACACCCCTTGACTCGTATGAAAAGCTGTCTTCTCTTCATCCTCCTTGGCCATTTAAATTTGGTGGTATCCTTTGTACGCGTCTAAGAAGCATTTAAAGGGATACCCGCATAGGGATTCTACTTTCCAATCGATTTCTGGTAGTGGGTAGCAGTCTTGTGGACATGCTTTGTTGAGATCAGTGAAGTCCACACACATTCTCCAGCTACCATCGCTTTTCTTTACCATCACTGGATTGGAAAGCCAATCATGGTAATAGACCTCTCGCATAATCCCTGCATCCACCAGCTTGTGTACTTCCTCTAGGATAGCTTTTGCGCGTTCTGGGGCTTGGCCCCGTTTCTTCTGGCATATTGGAGGGTATCCTTGTCGGATTTTGAGCTTATGTTCAGTAATGGCTCTCAGCACTCCAGTCATGTGTTTGGGTTCCCATGCGAAGATGTTTAGGTTCCTTTGTAATAATGCGCACACAGCTGCTTTGCCCTTGTTGGACAGTGATCCCCCAATTGATATCTCTTGGTCAGGGTAATCTGGGTGGATTGCAACTTTCAGGTTTGTCACCTTGGTCGTGTGCTGTTCTGGAGCGCGCGGAATTTCATCCGCTATTATGTTGCATTCTCTTGGAGATGCGGTAGTGTTATAGAGGGTGACGATCCCTCCTTCCACTGGGAACTTGAGCATCCCATGTGCGGTGGATGGGACCGTGCGCATAGCGGATATCCCTGGTCTCCCAATAATGCCATTGTATGATGAGGGAGACCTGATCACCATGAAGTTCATCCAAGCCGTTGTGGAATGGTATTCATTACCAATGACTACCAGTATGCGTAACTGTCCCATGGGCCAAATTTTTTCACCTGTGAATCCAGTCAGCGACGTCGTGGCCGGAATTAACTGGTTTTGTATCTCAGGTTTTAGCCTTCTGAAGCAGTGTTCATACATGATGTCCGCAGATGCTCCTCCATCGACATACATGCGATGGATATCGTGACCTCCCGCTTGTATCTCGATGGTGAGTGGTTCGATTACTGCGTTGTCCGCAGTGATGGTGGGGAATGAGATGTGGTTTCCCTTGGAAAACCTTTGGCTGACTTTTTGCTTCGTACTTCGCTGCCATGATTGTATCATGTATATTGTATCAGCTTTATTTTTTGGTATCTCCTTTTTAGCCCCATTCCTTTGTCTATCTTTCCCCTCTTTGATGTTTTTAACGAGGTGGTCCATCTTTCTTTCCCTCACTAATTTATCAATTAGCTGGCGTAGTTGAACGCACTCGTTAGTGGTGTGACCCTTCTGTCCATGGTACTCGCAGTATCCTCCTCCGATACGCTTTTCTTCTGGAGTTAGCATTGGTGGAGGTTTTGGAAAGTTGGCTCCCTCTGTCGCGAATATTTCCTTAGGGGTTTTTGTGAGTGGGACATACTTGTCGTTATCCCTTCCATTATTTTGGTTGCGGTAGTTCCTGTTGCGGTTGCCACCTTGGTCATTGGATTGTCTCCTCGACTGTTCTTGTGGTTTAAAGGTTGAGTAACCTTTTTTGCTGTCTGCCGCTGCCGCTTCCCCTTGAACGAAGGATCTGGTGCGCTTTGTTAGCTCATCAAAGCTTTGGGGTACTTTGTCATTTAGCTTCCATATCAGCTCTGGGTTATTGATCCCGTATTCATGAACCCTGAGATTTTTAATACCTCGGGGCATGCCTTGACTTGCATGCATTCATCCTTGAAGCGCTCCATGTAAGCGCTTGTGGATTCCCCTTGGCGCTGTTTCACTCTGGCTAGTTCCACAGGGTTCTTTGTGCACTTCTTTCGTTGTGTGAAATTTAGGCGGAATGCTTTCCGCAGTTCTTCAAACCCATTTATGCTTCGTCGTGGAAGCTTGTTAAACCATGTTCGCGCATTCCCCACTAATGTAGAGTTGAACATATGGCACCACACAGGTTGTGGCCAGTTTTCGATAGCAGCCGCTGACTCGAAAATTTTTAGGTGATCATCAGGATCACCCGTGCCATCGTATATTTTAACGTTGATGGGCATGCGTCTTTTCTTGTCATCTGAGAAATCGCTTATGCGTCGCATGAACGCATCAATTTTTTGGCGACGCCAAGGAAGGGACATATCCTCATCCTTGTCGTGCTGGCGTCGGTTCTTAGATTTCCAATGTCCCGTTTCTCTATCCTCGTTGTCCGAGGAGCTGCTTGAGGGGGAATTGTTTTTCCTATGGCGCTTGCGCCATTTGTCCTCGGAGTCCGAATTTTAAGGACTTGTACTTGGGGAGTGGTGTTTCCCCAACCTATCTTGGATTCTTCTGTTCCTAACCTTGAAGTGCTCACGCTTGGTGAGCGTTGTCGTCCAAGCCTATCTTGTATCCTGCGGCTACCAAGTCTAGCATGGACATTGGTGCGCCTCGCATTGTCTTCGTATTCCTCCGAGTATTGAGAGTTAGATGCTGTACCAAGCCTATCATGGACGTTGGTACGCCTCTCACTGTTTCTACGCTCATGGTGGCGCGGTGGAGATTTTTCTTGGTTAAAGTTTAGCCGGTTTTGCGGGTTGCGGCTTGACCTTTTCCTTGCCTCCTCTTGCATGAGACGAGTTAAAGTCTCATAATGTTGAGACACGAAATCGTTTAATGCCACCCCAGGTGCATCCTCCTCTACTGCGAGGATGTCCGTCTTCGCACGGGGTTCCCTCTCTCTATTAGGTGCTCCCGGTGGCACAATGTTGTCCACTATGGATGCCATCTGGTGAGGAGTGGTAAAGAGGGTGCGCTGAATGTCCTCAGCGCTTGAGACTACGGTAGTGGCTCGGGTTGTTCCCAAAGGCAATTCTACCGCGGTAGGGTTTGGAGTTACATTCGACTCACGATGACCAGGCGCACTGGTTGTTCCAGAGGTCGGCTTAGGAGTCGAATCTTGATGCTTCTTCCTATGTGAATCATCACGTGTTTTCTCCATCTGCGGAGTCCGCTGACCTGAGTTCTTGTTTTTTGTCATTCTGGTCTTGAGTTCTTAGTGTAGGGTCCCACGGATGATTCACATAAGTTTCGTCAGTTTTGTCACCCACTTCGTGTCCACAATACTACTCGGTTAAATCAACGAGCACGTGTTTCAAACAAAACCAAATTCTTCAAAAGGACCAATCAAATAAAACACCCGATATAAAACCGGTCAAAGATATAGTTGAAACACCTCCTACGCAAGACCTTGACGATGAATTCAAGGAACTTCACCTTGAACGCCCCGTCATTGATGTCTTAGCCCGTGCTCCTTACTATAGTGCCCTCCTAGAAAATATGAGAAGTTTAAACTAGGTAAAAATGGGACCGCCTTCGTTCAAAACAAGTTGCCTAAAAAGCTTGATGATCCGGGTATATTTGTTTTGCCTTGTAAAATAGGAAGATCCGAAGCTTTCGACACACTAGCCAATTTAGGGTCAAGCCTTAACTTGATTCCCTTATCCCTATTCACCACTCTTAAGCTAGGAAAGTTAGAGGAAACGGAGGTGTTGATAGGTCTAGTGGATGGAAGTATTGCCCACCCGGTTGGAATGATTAAGGATGTAGTTGTTTACGTAGGAAAGTTAACTATCTTAGCGGATTTTCACGTCCTAGACATGGTTAGTGACACTACATGCCCATTATTGGTAGGAAGAGGATTTTTAGCAACCGCTAGCGCCATGATAGATTGTAAGGAGTCTAAGATAGCGGTAGGTGAAGGCGATACTTAGTCGGTGTACGATGTTAAGAAGCATAGTTATGATTGTGATGATGAACCGACACCACATTGGGTAGAGATGAATAGGAGACCCTCTAGATATAGACCTTGGATAGAAAGGAACTTTATAGGACCTCAATGCCCATTCTATCTAGAAAAAGATTTCATTGAAAAGACACATTCGGTGGAACAACTCATAGCTAGAGATGAAGAGCTAGATCCCTTTGAGGACACCTTAGTCTTTAGGAAGATGATTGAGTTCTTAAGCGTAATGCCTATTAATATAGAGATGAATAAGTGGAAAAGAGAGGGAGACAAGTGTAAATGGAGGTGGGATAAGCCACCTAAAGAAGGTGACGGATCATGGCATATGAGGATGACTTTGTATGATCCGGATGGAGAAAAGTTTGAAAGATCATATCGTACTAAGAAAACCGATAGGAAGTTGAAACCTAAGTTTGATCCCAAAGATGTCCTCAATGAGGAACTCACCCGTGTCACATAGTAACCCATGACCTTGAGTCTAGCTACAAGACTCGTAAATAAAGAAAAGCGCTTCTTGGGAGGCAACCCATGCTTTGTGTGATTTTATTTTGTTTGTTTGTTATTTGCTTCCGCATGCATGCTTTATTTTTATTGTTGGTAGATCATGTTTCTAAACTAAAAAGTGGAAATACTTTACTTTGTTGTTTTGGCCTAGTCTTAACTTCACCTAAAGGTATTTTTGCAAAAGATAAGTGTAAGGGGAAACCCCAAATATGGTTTTAAGAAACAAACCGATCATGATTCTCCACAATATTAAGTGAACATGTATATTCGTATTTGTTAGAGTCAAATGCTTGTATCGAGTCATAATGAAGTTTTGTAGGATTTTCCAGGAAGTAGGACCAAGTTTTTCCAGAAATTTTCCAGAAACTTAACACAAGAATTTCTGCAGGTCACTTCTGACGGCATCATGAGCTTGCTCTTGACGGCGTCACGTGTAAAAATCTGGAAATTTTACCAGTTTTGTTTTTCTAACGGAGTCTTAAAGTTTTTGTTGAATTATTAAGTTTTATAATCTCCAGGAAATCTGCAAACTTCATTCCACAAGCATTATATCTTATTTTGTTTTCTAGGATTTAGTAACTTATGTAGGTTGCCGCCGATTTTATGCGAGGTTGCTTTGTTTTTTTTTCTCAGGATTTACAGGTTATGTATGACAAGAAGATGATTATTATTCTGGAAGGGAAGCTTTGATTGTTCATTTTCTTGGAGGAAGATTTAACCTTGCCACCTTATTATCTATACCGAGCGAATCAGGGGAGTATTTGATTTCATTTGTTTTACTTATTTTACTTTTACATTCTTTACTTGAACATTGGGGACAATGTTCATCTTAAGTGTAAGGGGAGGGTAAAATGATGATACCTTATAGATACACTTTCGCTTGAGTTTGTTTGTTTGATAGTAGATGTGTAATAAAACTATGAGAATTACTTGTTAGTGTAATTTTAGCGCCAAATTTAAAATTTTTTACAACATTTAGGAGTGAAACTTTAGCCATAGCAAGCGTCTCATGGATAGGAGATTGTATGACTAGCACATAACCGTACTTTCAAAAAAATTTTCCACCAAAATATGTGAGTTTTGCCTTTAGATTTGATAGGAAAAGCATTTACTATTAGTGCTTATGAGTGTGCCGGTAGCATTTAGATTCTAGAACTTGCGTTAGTGATGCATCCCGAGACCACTAGTGAGACTACATTCGTGTAGTAGGATTTACTACATGATAAGAGGCATTAGGATCACCCTTGTGTTAAACCCGTATCATAATTACTTGACCATTTAAGTCATATTATTTGGCTAGTTAAGTCAACTAATTTTTCCCACACCTTAGCGTTGTACTCATTTTTAGTACACGAAACCCCTAGTACACCCCTCCGAGCCTATCTTTTCGTTTCTAACTTTAAGCATCTTACTTAAAGAAAGAATTTGTTACACCCCACTTAAATGTACACCCAAATCGCCTTTGCCTTCCGTGTATGCGCTCATCTTTAGTGCATTATTGTTATTTGTTAAACCCTAAGTTAATTATCTAATTGATTACATGGTTGCTAAGTCGAGTCATATCCTTGTACATATTGTTTTGGGACGATTGGGACTCATGGGTAAAGTACTTATTTTATGGAGTAATGGGAAGAACATCATTTATTACCCCCATATGTACGTTAATCTTAAAAGTACTCCAAGTGTTTTGATTTTATCAATCTGTTGACATAAATAATTCCTAAAAATATTATTAACATATTATCAATATCTCTATGTTTTGATAATTACAAAACATAAACCCATTGAACTAAAATTTATGACATAAACAAGTATTTAGTGATTAATATTCTCTTTACATCCAAATCAGTTAAGGTATGAATAAACAAAGTGTTTATTGCAATCTATGATCAAAGGAAAATTTTTCTAAATCATTAGAACTTTTATAAAATGTCATTAACACTTAATATCTTTTATAAAACATTTTTGGAATTAAAAGAATATGTTTAAATCACTATAAATATATGATTTCAAATTTCCAACCAAAAATGAAAAATTTTATCCAGAAAAACCTTCCCCACTAAAGGTAAAAAAAACTCCAACATTCAGGAGGGCGGCCCCCTTAATTATATTAGGCAGCCCACTTAATCATTAAGGGGACCGCCCCCTAATTAAGGGGACCGGCCACGCTCCATGATGAGGCGAAAAATGAACCACTTTTAGGGGGTCATTTAAGCCCGGAATTGAATTTAATTGATCAAATATTACCCTAAATCGTTCCTTAAGGCGGAACCATATACGTATTTTACAGCTTTTTCAAGGGTTTTCAGCCCTTGAACCCTTACATGTGCTATTGAGATAAGTATTCTTTTAATTCAATCAATATGTCTATGTGTTGGTTGTCTTTATCTTGTGCTTGTCTTGATTCCACCATGCTAGGCTAGATTTATCTTGTGTTTGCTTAGATCTAATGAAACCTAGATACTGATTATGTGTTGATTACTTGTTTATGGTTGTATTGGATGAATGATTTCAATGTTAGGCTTAAGAAAACTGGCAGATCTCCAAATGGTAACATGCTTGAACGTCTTAGGAAACATGAACCGATGTGTACTAGGTTTTATTGTTCGCATGAGTAAATTCTAATGATCCCATGTTAGGAGCTTCTTAGCCGGCTCGACATAGGAGTGAAGTACGCACTCATAGGATTGGGGAGTTAAGTACGCCACCCCATGAATGGTATTAAGGAATACAATCCGTCATCCACGCAACTATAACAAGTAATTAACGTGTAAAAGATATCTAGGGAGCAGTGAAATCTAAGTAAACACATTTCTCCACTTATTGCTCACAACCTTAGTTTAATTTAGTTTTATTTTCATTTTTAGTATTTTATGTTGATTGCATGTTTAGTATTGGGTTAGTTGACTTGCAACTAATTCCGCCCAAATCCTCCAAACCCGAGATATTTACTTGCTTTCTAAAAAATATAAAAATACAAAAAGAATCATCTCTCATCTCTAGAACTAGTAATTAGGTTTTCTAATCCTAGCGACACTATTCCTAGCTGAACGATCAATCCCCTGGTACTTGTCATTATACTATACTACATCGATCAGGTACACTACCTGGTGGGGGTTGTAAGCTTCTCAAGATCCCTTGAGAGGTAAATCCTGGTGCAATCCCTACGCATACCACTCCAGAACAGTATTTTTGCTCCCTATAAATACTAGTTCATTCCACAGTTTTTTCTCACCTTTTGCACTCCTTAACTTTCTGTTCTAGATCTCCATTTCTATTCTCTTAATCCTTTGATCATACATACATAAATCTTTGTTTCAAAGTGATCCAAACATGGTTGTTAGAGCATCATCAATTGTATCTATCTCTTTGTGTAATTAGTTGTGAATATTTGATAGTAGATAGTTTAGCTAGGTATATAGATAGTGTGATTGGTTAGTAGTTTGTTGTGAAGGAGAAGAGTTAGGAAGTAGATTGTAGTGAAGAAGATTGGTGTGAAGTAGATTGGTGTGAAGATTAATTGGTGTGAAGAGGTTGTGTAGAAGTTGTGATTAAGTTGTGACGAAGTTGTGGTGTGTACATTGGTGTGTAAGGTTTTCTCCTCCATAAGGGAGCTTGTTGACATAGTGAAGAAAACTCTCGAGTTAGGTGCTCGGGAAGTGGAGTAGGGCAAGGAAGGTGTCCTTGTAGCCGAACCACTATAAATCTCTTGTCTCGCGGTTCGATCTTTCCATCTCTCATTTATTTCTTTACTTACATTATTATTGTAACACCCCAACCCGAAAAGGGCTAAAGTGTAATATTTTGGAGTCAAATCAGAACACAAGTAAACAGAAATACATAACTAATACAAGGGTTACAAAGCAGTTCTAATAAAAAGATAAATGACTAATTCTAAACATTACAACTTCCAAAACTAATAACAAGCTAAGAACCAAAAGGAAAACTCTAAGTCAAAACTCTAATCCATGGAAGGGTATCAACAATGTAGTCCACTAAGAGCTCCTAAGCACTCTTCACTCAACCCAGCTTCCTTCTAAAACCTGCCGCAGGAAAAGAAATGCAACTGAGCTTAAAAAGCCCAGTGAACAGATATAAACAAACAAAAACTAATAACAAAAGGAAAACGAAGGTGAATACGACATAAGTCCAAGCGAACCTGCTGAGATAGGAATCAAGAATATGGAAACATAGAATATGATCAAAGAAAATACGGATAATGGATATCAAACACTCAAGAAAAAGAAATGAGTCATAATTGTAAGCAAAAGAAATAAAGCAAGAATAAGTTAATCACATTAGAAATGACAAGATAATAAGAATCATAGAGAAGTAGAACAAATAGGAATGCCCAACAATATATATACTAATTGTACATAGGAGTCATAACCTCCATTGTACCAAATGTGAAAGGGGTGTATTGCACACACACCAAACATTCACCAAATAATACAAAACTAAGTACCTAGGATGCATCCATACGCCCCTTTGCAAAACAAATATATATGCACAAAGCTCTAGGCTAAGTAAACATATACAATAAATATAGGCCTGAATAGCTAGCTTAAAGGGAATGCTGTGGACTAAAACCCACCTCTACAGATAGTGTCAATACCACTGGTGCATCAGTGGCAAGGCCATGGACTCCCCATGACTGGCTACAAATTAGTCAAATCATACAAGTTACACATAATGGGCATAGAATAAAGAATGCAATAGAAAAGAAATATAGCATGCAAACGAATATCAAGCTCATATCAATATCAAGTATCAACAAACACGAATCAACCAAAGAGAACATAGCAATGACTTAACTGAAGGGATCATAATCGAAACATTTAAACAAAAGAGAGAAGGATGGCCTTTACTAAAAAGGCGGAATATCTGTACCTCAAACCGCAGTGGAAACCATATCGGAAACACAAGGATATGAAGTTACTCCTTCTTTAGCGAATCTACAAGGATTAATGATCGTCTTATTATTTATAAGTTCACTTTAATCAGATTACTCATTTTAGTCAGCTTTCCATTTTTAGTAACTTGCCAAATATAGTAACTTTCCAAAAATAGTAACTATCTATTTTTAGTATGTTTCCTTATTTAGTAAGTTTCCTGAGTTAGTAATTTCATGCTTTAAAGTTATAAATAACAATTAAATAATCTTTAAGCGTTAAAATGACAATTATAATAGTTTAGGGTTAATCATGTTAATTTAGTAAAATTTAGGGTCAAAATGTAAATTATCCAAATTAAATATTAAAAATGTCAAATAAAAATATTCTAAGGTTTATATTATAAGTTTATATTAAAATGATAATTTTAGACCCCGTCTTTTTATAATATATATAAACGTATTCTCATCTTTAGTTTAAACCGCGACGACCCAAAATATTATTATCACGTTTAGAAACATATACGCCCCATATTCATCTATTTATCAAATATCACAACGCAAAGTAAACAAAACATGATCGACTCCCAAACCTTAATTCTAATTTAATATATGTTTATATCTTCGACATAGCACTTGCATGGCCATAACTCATAGTCTCATGTTTCGTATATATTTAGTATGTTTCAATCCGAAATTGACTCGACATTATTTTGTTAACTGTTCTATACATTAGGAATTATAAATGTAGATTTTAGCATATATACAACTTCATGGGAAAGAACCTACGTGAATTTGTCTTCCACACTTGAAATAGACATCACTATTATCCTTTCTCATTTTTAATACATTTCGAGTAGTTCATTTCAGTAAGCAATTTACATGTATGAATGAGTCATTAGTTATCCATTTTAATATATATTTGAGGTTCCAGTTTTTGATTCCATATGCGACTTAGTCCAAGACACAAAGATTTATCGATATGGTTGTTAGTTGTCTTCCTTAATTATGGTTCTATTGTCATATAATTTAAACCTTAAACTAACAAGTTACTAATTAGTAATTACTAATGATCGTATATAAAATTATTGGATTTATGTTGGGGTTCGGAAAATACCTTCCAGCCAAACCAGAAAAGATCAATTATCGAAATCGAACAAGTACGATCACCAACTCGGACACGAACAATAGAGCTCAATGAAACGCGATCGAACCTCAGTGCCCACACATATACGAACAGATGAAGCCAAAAACTCTGGCCAGTCACGAACTCTAACCCACGATCGAGAGAACGAACCCAAAACCTTTTACTTGTGCACGGACTGATCGAATTAATATAACCCTAGCAGGACCACCAACTCGAACCCGACACTTAAATATCTAGGTTTTATTTGCAGCAGCAGCCGTAAATTTATTTTCATGGAATGAATGAATTTTGATAGAGTATGTATATAAGGGCGTGGGTACTCTTTCAAAAATATCGGGATTGGGCGTGATTGATATGATCGTATCTTTTAAAAAAAGGAAATGTGTGTGTGTGCGCAAAGGGATAGGAATGCCGTGTTTATATTTAGGGAAGGTGACAGATATGTTCGTATCTTTTTCAAAAGTAAAGGCGTGTGTGATGATATATCTACAGAATGAGTTTGCATGCAACACATTTGTTTATTGAAACTAATTTCTTGTATGAAACATATGCTTTATAGTTGATTTCCAAATGACATGCATATATAACAGGTGTACCACATAATGAATACGTACAAATATATATAAAAGTCTAAGGTGCTTTTAGGTATTATACGCTTAAAATGAAATTAAGTAAAATACACAATAACATGTACATAACGTGCTCATAATAGGTCTCTCCAAAATGTGATCAAAAGATGAGATGTATTGTTTATTGATTTAGGATTAGGAAAGGATAGACATAATCATATCTTCTCAAATCTTTTATATAATACAAGAATTACATCATTTTGGAGTGTTTTTGTAAAACTCTTCTCATTGAAAAAAAAATTGAACCAATAGGAGAGCTCAATTTTGACACATAAGCAAAATCAAGCAATATGATTTGCCAATAAAAAGTCAAAATTGAATTGATTTTGGTCAAACTTTAATAAATTTGGTGGAAAATTTGATTGATAAAAAAAACACATAAAAATATAGGTGTCAAATTTATAAAAATAAAAACTTAAGAAAAGAGGAGGTAATTAATAAAACCTTAGTGGTTAAGTGTAAAATTATAAGTCTTCATATTTTTTAATAACTTTAGATAATAAACAAATAACCCCTTACACTTCATAGCCCCTATACTTTATAATGTTAACTTTGTTTAAAATTACATGAGTGATAGTATTATTTTTTTTGACTTTTATCTATTAAAATAAATTTGGTAAATATGCGAATTAGTTTTATTATACGTTAATATTTTTTGAACTAATGTTAGTTTTAAACTTTCATACATTAGAATATTTTTTTTTAATAAGGACTCATGTTACTATTTAAAAGTTTAATTTATGCGTACACGGGTTTGAAATACGGCTAAATTATTAGTAACAGGAATATAAATATCAAATGGTAAGCATGAGTTACTATGATATAAAATAAATATACGCGATTCTACTTATAGCAACGACTCATGAAATTGTTATTTAAAATTTATATATGGATATCTATAAAAACATTTTAAAAACTTTACGGAACATATTTTAACTTTATCAATGCTCATTATGTGCCACTAAACTCGCACATTTTGTACAACATGATATCAATAGTTAAAGTTAAACAACAACATTAATCTCAAACTCAACATCTCTGTCAGTTAAAAATGTTATACAAAGCTAATTATTAAAAAAAAAAAATAAACAAAAACTCATCGGTTAGATAGTCATTCTTTAATATAGAAGGTGTTTTCCTTAAATTATAAAAAATGCACGCATCACAATCCTTATTTTATAAGAATCACCTCCTAAATCAAAACAAAAAACTACGTAGATGATAACCTAACTTTATACATTGACTTGATGTTTCAAAAAAATAATAATAAAAAAATAAAAAAATAAATAAATAATAGTTGGTCATTGTAAAGGAATTAAAAGTATGTACATGAGAATTAGTCAGCAAGAATATATAGTTTTTAATTAGGTTATTACGTTACTATACTGCGATAATGTTATTGACTTGGTAATCACGGATGTGAGATACAACCATTATTCTATACTTATGATTTATGTGTAACCCTCTTTTTGCTTCTGAATAGAATCCGAAAGAGACCTCAACAGCACTTTGGCTTATGCCTTATCTAATTGATAGTTTTTAGTAAAATTTTTTATGGTTTAACTTTTTTGTTATACACACCAGCTTTTAGTAACTTTTATTTTTATGTTTTATTGAAAATTTCTACACTTAATATTTATGTTTTTACTATAAACACACTAAGCTATGATAGAATTAGTTGGGAGTTCAGGGGTTTTTTTACTAAGCTTCTCAAAAAAGCTTATAACTTTATCATAAACTTATTGTGTTATGGTAATTGAATAAGCCAATAAGCACCTTTAATAAGCATAACCAAACACCCCTTTAGTTCTAATATGAAGTTTTCTGATTTGATGTTATGACTAACTTTATTGTTATCCTCACTATAATGCAACATGTTAGTGGTTTTTGCAGTTTTATGATCTTATCGCACACACTAAAGTGTAATGCAATTTGTTGTGTGCGCTTTTTAAAGGAGGATTAAGTATCAATACATGATTGTTATAGAAGGTTAATGCACCAAATATGTGTTTTAGTGCCTATATGAGAAATTTTATGGTAGGAATTCCTTTCGGAGTGTAATTTGTCTTTGAATGAATTAATAAAACTTAGCAGGTGTTTACTGTCATTGATAACACTATTGGTGTCAACCAACGGTCTAAAATATGGGTGTGTTTTACCTTGATGATTTAGGCCAATTTTGAAGAAAGTTGCATTAAAGTGAAAGGTCGGTAAGGATTCAAACAATCCTAAAAGACTTACGGATGTACTCTATCATTTTTTATGCATTTATAATTTACTTATACAAGTAATAATAATTTCTTTATATAGTTCGGGTTTAGAGAAAAATTATTCTTATACATTATAAATAATCGTAAGATTAAATTTGAGTTCTACCAATTACATTTTTTTTTCTCTTTATCTAATAAAGAAACTATAGTGTAAGCATCTATGTTAATTTGGTAATTTTATGATCAAACATGAGAAGTAAATAACACAAATTTATGAAAATACAAATTTTCAAACAAAAATGTACATTAGTAAACATGGTATGATGATTATTCATAATTAAGGAAATGAATTAATCTTTAAAGCTATCTAAATATGCTACATATATTAACGAAAATATAAGTAAAAGAAATATCACAATTACAAAACACATCGTAAATTGATAGCACAGGTTTGCAAAACTAAAAGCATATATCACTAACATCTCATGCAAGTCAAGTATCATCATGTGATTTTGCTTGAATAATAAAATATAATTTTTAATCCAAAACCATTCTCCTAAACTAATAGGTAGATTATAACATATATACATATGATTTTTTATTTTTAGTCCACTAAGTAAAACTATTTGAAACATGTTAAGTGGTTCATTTCTTAATCGATAATAATACATAATCAAAACGAAATTTTAAAAACCCTGTGCGTGCACAGGTATTATGACTAGTAAATATATATACACGACTTGGTGTTCGGTTTTATCTCTTACAAAACGTGTGGAGTGAATAAATAAAAAGAATGCGGCGTTTGTATGTATAGGTTAGACAAAGATTAAAATTTGTATTTCTTTCATAATATATAAGGTATTTATATTACTTAATCGTTTATTTAACTTATAGTATAATCAAAGAAATTAATAAATTGTTAATTCAAATTTTAGGACGTTATAATTCTTCCCATCTAAAAAGAAAATTTCGTCCGCGAAATTGAAGTTAAAAAAAAATAAAGAAATAAAAAAATAAACGGATACGTACCAAATTACGAAAAAGAATGAAGATAAATAGCCTCGTGCTCGGAATGATTTTTCTAAACATTTTAACGAACGGAAATAGTTTGGTTTCTCATGACCTGATCCTGACAAACTTGGATAACCCCAGGCTTCTCCAGCAAAATACAAATCATAACAAATCTGATCTAATGAATGTGAAATGAAAATGAAACAGATGATAGTCGTAATCTCACAAGAGATATATGAACATCAGATGAATATGGAATAAATACGGAAGTGATGCTTGCTGGTAGAAAACTTCACGAATATAATCAGGTTCTGAATGAACTAAGAAACTTGCTACAAATCAGAGAAGCATATATCGAATTATCAGACATAACCAAAGTTTCCTAAAGAGGTTGGAATCCTATTCGTACTAACGATTAACTAAGTACATACCGGAGTATCGAATCGTATCATAATGGAAAATGGGATAGGTAGGATCACCGCACGGATAAGAATAAATCTAAGGACTAACGTACTACGAACCAAGTCTTTCTTATATGCCAAAACATTTAACTCTTTTGCATGGGAACATCATACGGAACGCACATATTCCTGGCCTAATGTTTCAAAATTTCTCTTCCACCATGATAACTAATCCATTAGTTGTTGTATAATCAACTCCGAACATTCAATAAGCAGCTTCCCGACTTAACTCAACTAGAAGTTGCTCTACATCACCGTTCATACCAAATCTGAAAGGACAACCCATGTCACTTGCATGCCTTTAATCTAATGAGCAAACACAATTGGACTAAACACTTGTCAACTCTTCTGTTCAACACTTCTTCTAAGTTCGAATAGTTGTTCTGCTTATCTGTCAATCTGTAGGTGAAAAGCATTACTATACTTGAGTCTGGTCCCTCAAACCTTCAGTAGTCCTTCCTAGGAATGTGAAGTAAAACGCGAATCTCTGACACGATCACTGCAGGTGCGCCATGTAATTGAATAGTCTTCTGCCGAAGGATTTATGCCAACTTGCTAACTGAATACACATTCTAAGAGGCAACATGAGCTAACATAATCAAACGATCCATCACCACTCAAATTATATCATTCTTCTCAAATTTTTGAGGAGGTTTCGTTACAAGGTTCATGAAAAGTCTAATCCTACTTCTAAGTCGGAAAGTCCATAAGTTAAAGGAACACCCTTGCATGCTGAAGTTCAATCTTGACTTGTTGACATACTTAGCACATCGTCACTAATGTGATCACAACCAGTTTCATGCCATTCCATTTAAAAATTATGCTTAGATCCTTTATATATCTTAGTACAACTAAGAGGGATAGGGAAAGTAAAACTGTGCCTCAATCATAACAACTTCTCATAGATCATAGTTCGCCATCTTGCTTCTGAGATTCTAAAATTTGTAATTGGACTCAACCTTCATGCTCGCCGTGACTCAACTTCCTGAGTTCTAAGTCTTGATTTTCTTAAGCTCATTCTTCGAGACAAACCGAAACTTCAAATTTCTTCCTAAATGCATCTGCCACCAAATTTACCTTGTAAGATATGTCTTCCAATCTTAAGAGCAACCACCCTGCCGCCATTTCCAAGTCATGCATTGAATAATTCTCCTTAAACGGTTCTAATTGTCTTGATGCGTAAGCAATAACCTTCCCGTGCTGCACAATGGCATAATCAAGTCTCTTCTTGAAACGTCTCAAAATTGGTACTACCTGAAAGTATGGAAGTTGAAGCTAATTTCTATTTCAGCTTTTTCAAAACTCTGTTCTCATCCAAACTAAGCTTCTCTTTTTTACTCATAAAATTCATCAACGGTAACGTAAGTCGTGAACATCTTCCACCCAATATCATGCTTCCAGAATATACAAATGATCCTCATGTTTCCAACATAATACGAAAATGATTCTCATGTTTCTCCTTCGTCTCTGAATGTACTAATATGTCATACTATGACCAATTTGTCTAAGTACTCAAAAGACATGATTCATCAAATTCAATAAATAGTTAAAGCATTAGCTAATACTATTAGCATCATTAACAGTCATAGTGGCCAATACGAATGAGAAATGAAATTTTTGGAATAACTTCAAGCCATAAATCCATCTAAAGGAAAACTCCGTGTCCTAAAGTTGATTAGATACATCGTCGATTCGAGGTTGGGAATAATGGGTTCAAATAGGGATACGGTTCAGCTTCCAGAAGTCAATACATAATCTCCTGCTACCATCTTTCTTCATTGCGAAAAAAAAAACTAAAGCACTCCAAGGAGATACACTAAGACAACAAACCATTTCATAGTTTTTTTGTTGCCACTCCTCCAGTTCTCTCAATTGGCTGGTGCTGTTCAATATGGAGTTTCAAAATCAGGCAAAACGTCGTCCTATACGGATAGGGTTCTATCTCATCAAACTTAACTGTTCATAGGCACTCCTCAAAGATATCCTATGCTCCCCATAAGTTCAAGTTATATGATGTAATTATTATCACGTTGGCCAGGCATCATAATACTTGCATCATATAAACATACCTTTATTGAAATCATATTCTACATCGAGTCGTGATTAAACATTTTCTCAGTACTATGTCAAATCAAATTCATAATCGGTGAAAAATCTGGGTGGTTCATTCAGGGATTCATTGGACGAATTTAGATTGCAATTTGTTAGCATTAAAAGTGACGATCATTATTGAGTCGATAAGTATTGTAATAGGTTAACGTTTAATAGTTAGTCATAGTGCTAGTCCAAGTATTTAATGTAAAGCCTTAAAGGCTCAACCCATTAAGGGCCCATTGTAAGCCCATCCATCTCATGTGATGGAAGTATAAAAGGCACACCAAGGCTCATATGTAAGGTGTGCTTGTGTGTGTATTGTGTGTGTTTTCTTTGAATAAAAGCTCTCATATTTCCATTTCTCTCTACATATACACGAAATACATATAAGTCACCAAGTCACCATCTTTCTTCTTCTAATCTTCTATATTTGTGATAAAGTTGGTATATCTAAGGTCCTACAAGTGGTATCAATCGCCTAACAATGATTTAGGAGTGTGTGGAAATCGTTTTCATCAAACTTTCTCTTTAAAAGTTTCATTTTTTATGTAAAAAACGTGTACTTTTCATTAAAAAGTTTTGATTTTTACGTGTTTTAGTGTTAAAGTTGTTGTTTTTATTGAAGTTTTAGTGATTCTAAGTGTTTTGGGAAAGATTTGATCATTAGAAACAAGTGAAAAAGGAGTTTTTGGGTGAAAAAATCGTATTTTTGAAGTTTTCTGGTCATCCTACGCGTAACTTGGGTGAATAGTACAAGAAACAGCTGTCTACAGTACTTCCTACGCATAACTTGTGGTCAAAACCCTTTTCCTACGCGTAACTCTGGTCAAAACCCTTTTCTTACGCATAACTTTGGTTTTCTACGCGTTAGATTGAGATCCTACGCTTAACATTGATTTTCTACGCGTAAGCTTCAGAAATCTTCGCATAACTTCTTCAAAGGTCTTCTCTTCGTGCTACGGTGACTCAGTACTTCCCTGACTTGGATAAGTTTGTGGAATACTTCGACACGGGATATCTTTCAAGCTTGGACAAGTTTGAGAGATCAAATTGGTTGAAAAAAAACCTTACGCGTAACTTTTCTTACGCATAAACTCAAAGTTTACGCGTAAAAATCAAAGCTTACGCATAAACATTTTGTTTACGCATAACCTTAATTTTTACGCATAACCTGAAAGTTTACGCATAACTTTTCTTACGCGTAAGATTTGAAGTTAACCATAAGATTCTAAGTTAAGTGTAAGATTCACTGTTTACGCATAAGTTCAGGAGTTTACGCGTAAGTTTTTGACTTTTTGACAACCAAACTTCAAACGGCCATAACTTTTGAACCGTAACTCCGTTTTCGACGAATCAGCTGTCAAAACGACCGTGAGACAGAGAAGAACGACACGCTAAATGATTTATCGATTTAGGCGAAGATTCGAGGCCTAAAAACGCTCCGGGAAGAAGTTATTGAGGTTTTAAGGTTTCAGATCAAATTTTTCACCATAAAAACTTGCATCAACTTACACTAAACACAACTCCTATTTCGTTGGAACGATCCAAGATCAACTTTATCACACATCATTAAACAATGGAAATGAAAGTGCAAATCCAAGAGAGAGATTTTAAGAAAAAGTTTACAGTGTTCAAGTCACAGGTTGAGAAGGTTATAAACAAATCAGGTTATGAGTCATGGTTCGAACAAGCATTTGAATACTACGTCAGAGACCGATTTCATTATTTCAAAGAAAAACTAAATAAAAACCTGAATCACCTTGAAAAACTACTCAATCAAGAAGAACTTCAAACATGTGACTGCAGGGTTGCTCTTAAAGTGATCCAGACTCAATTTCAGAGTATCTTTAACCCTTGGATAATGGGACAGTCAGAGTTTATCGATGCATTTTACCAAAAATTTTGGGTAAGCTATCCGACCTTCATAACTCAATGCATAAATCAATTGGATGAACTCGAAAAGATACTTGATGCTGAGGAAGCTGTGCTTAATGAGATTGAGAAGCTGAAACGGGAAAAAGAGCTAAAGGAAAGAGAGATGCAGTTAGAGGAAACTGAGGTGATTGAAAAAGAGACAGAGAAAGATGCTCAAAATGAAGAGGAAATAGTCAATGAAGGTGATGCATCAGATGTCAGTTCGGTTTTCACAAGCAGTGATTCATCTTCAGAACAGCAGGTTGAAAGCAGCAGTCCTAGCTATGATTCGGATGCTGATGGTACACAAAGGAATGAAGCAGTTTGGGATACTGAGGATGATCACATCAGACCTTCATCTGACACAGAGATATTCACTAAGGTACAACATTCAAACAATAATGGTGTTGTGTTTGATAATGTGTTTGCTCATAATCAGACACATCCTGAGCATTCTGAGTCTATTAGTGACTCATATGTGGAGGAACAAAATGATAGCAATATCACTTTTGATACTCCAGATATGGATCCTAATAGAGGTGAGCCTGCCCAGGATGGATCTTCTTATGAACAAGATCGTGCCTTATTTGCTTCATTAATCAATAATTTCAAACATGAACTTGAAAAGTGCAAAGAGGACAATCGTAAAGCTAAGCAAACGAATGTCTTATTGACAAAAGAGCTTGAGAGATTTAAAGAAATGGAAAAAGGTTTTCAAAATGTAACAAAAAGAAAAGCTGAACTTGAATTTGAAAACTCAAACCTTAAATCTCAAGCTCAAAAGTTTGAAATGTATGGAGAGTCTGTCAAACCACTTTTAAAAAGAAATGAAGAACTTGAAGTTGGTTACAGAGAAGCTGTTCTTCGTGAAAAACGTTCCATTCAAAATCTGGATACTCAAATGGTTGTTAACAACAGAAAGGTTCAAGCGCTTTTAAAAGAGAACAATGATTTAAAAAGTGAAAATACAAAGCTTCAGAAAACCACATCAAATTTTGAGATCGTAAACACAAAACTTGAGAATGAAAACAAAGAGTTTTTGAAACGAACAAACGATCTTGAAAACAAACTTCGAAAATTGGGACAGACTTCTCAGACATTCAACATGCTGCCTACTAAAGATGAGGAGGTTGAGAAACAAACATCTGGAATTGGTTTTGTGAATAATGCTAATGTGGAAAATGAAAAACCGTGTGTTTTAAACAAAGTGAAAAAGCTGACACCTATTTTGTACAACGCTGAAGATATGGGACAAGAATTGTCAGATGATCTTTTGTTTGAGTCTCAAGATATTTTAAAATCTGAAGAGGAAAAACGTTTGAAAGTAAAACAAACAAAAAACCCACTCTCGTATCACGGCTTTGTGTATGGTTGTACACAATTGACAGATTTTCCAAAAGCACCTTTCAAAAGAAAAGACACAAATGTGAAAAGATTTTTCAAAGAAGCTCAACTTGCTACTTATGATGCTAAGTTATGGCAAAATAAAGCAAGGATACAATTTTGTAGTCTTAAACATCACATTGAGCATACGTTAAAGATCATTTGGTTCAAGCAAGAAAACATCAATCGCAGTATTTTCTCTAATCCTCTTTCATCAGATGAACGCCTTAAGATTGAAGTCAAAAAGATTTTGAAAGATGAGATTGAACCTCATGTGAAAAATCTCAACTTAAGTTTTGAGTACTTTGAAAAACATCTTGTCACTGAAATGAGAGAAGATTTAAAGTACGTCCATTCTCTTGAAGACGAATTTGATGAAAAATGCTTAATACTTGACATTCAAAAGGAATTTTTCACAAATCAAATAGAGTCTTTCAAATCAAAATCTGTTTGCCATGAGAAAGTGAATGAGAATGTTGAACAAACATCTTTCTTGAAATCTGAAAATCTTTGTCTCAAAAAGAAAATCACCGAGCTTTCAAAAGAAGCAGCTGATGTCAAAGAAGAATTGTCAAAAAGAACAGCTCAGTTTGAGAAACATCTTGCAAAACTCGAAACACAAAGTATCTCTTTCCAACTTAAACTGCAAGAGAACAATGAGAAAAAGTTTTTGGAAAACTCTTCGACATCGGTGCTTAAAGGAAAAGAAAAGATTTTTGAAGAAAACTATGATGATACGACAATCAAGTTTGATCTTGATGAACTTGATACTAAAAATCTTGAATTGGAACATGCTGTGGCATCATTACAAAAAGAAAATGAACATTTGAAACAGACTTACAAAAACTTGTTTGATTCAATCAAACGGTCAAGAGTTCAAAATCAAACTTCAAACAAATCTGACTCTCAGATCACACAAAATCATCTTTTTGAAAAAGAAAAGTCTGTGCTTCAAAAGAAAATTCTTGAATTGGAAAAAATGATTGCACAACATATCAAGGATTTTGGTGATGCCAAAAATGATTTTTCAATTGAAACAGAAAAATATGAAAAATATTTTTCACATCTTGAAAATCAAAATGCTTCTTTACAAGAAAAACTGGCATCGTCAGATCATCTTTCTATTCAAAAAGAATACAATGATTTGAGAACGTCATACAATGCCTTAAAAGCAAAGTTTGATGTTCTTAACCGGTCAAAAGGAAAATCTCATGTTTCAAACGAGTCTAATCCACAAGTAAGTGTTTCGGAGAAGGTTTACACGGGTGAATCTTCTAAACCGTTTTCGAAAAAGGTTTCTCAGTTTACTACCTATTCTTTGCAAAAAGGAAGGAAATTTTCAAAGAGACCCAATTTTTCTGAAACATTTACTCCTCAAAAGGTTTCAAATGCAAGTGCTCATAAAGAAAAGAATCAAGGTTTTCAAACTCCATACTCTCGTTTTACTCCGGTAAAGCCTGTGTGGAAACCAAAGCAAAGCCGTTCAAAACATTTGAATTATTCATACTCTGAAATGCTTCCGCTACAACAAAGGAATGGCTATGCTTTGAAAAAACCAAATTCTGGAAGGTTTCCATTCATCTCAAAAACGAATTCTCGAAACGAAACACCGAGTTTCAACAATGGATGGAAAACTTCTTCTTCAAGTTTTAAAACTCCAAGAGAGACACCGAGTTTCTCAAACAACTTTCAAAAGCAAAAGAGTTTTAAATCACCGTTGATTCCACGAGCTTTATTTCAAAATGAAACACCGGTTTTCAGTTCTCGTTGGAATTCAACTTCTTTGTCTTGGATTGACACAACTTTCAAATGGATTTCAAAATATGGTAACCCAGTTGGCACCGTGCTTAAATGGGTTCCAAAAGTTGTTGTCTAATTCAAATTCATAATGGCTTTCGTATACTTCAGTACGAAACCCGGACTTAAATCATGACTTCTTAGTATTTCAGCTAAGGACTCGTTCTTCAAAGAAAGGAAAGTGCTTAAATCAAAACAAAGGTTTTACATATTCTTTGAGCACTTATCCTAAAAACATTATGGCTTATGCACACATAACAGTGTATAACCTGCGATTTTCAAAGAAAGGACCATGTTATACATTTATGTGCGACAATCCTAAAAGATAAGAAGACTTCTCACCAAAATGCTTATCAAAGTCTTCTTAATTTTTGAGCTAAATTTTGAAAAATGTTTCAAAAGGTTTTCAAAAATTTTCACAAGGTTGCTCAAGATATTACTCACTCACATCCTTAAATCGCTTAATTTACTCAAAATGTTCTATTTTTGAGGGGGAGTAATAAAAAGACGTTCCAAAAAGATCATGCTTAAAGGAAACTTATACGGAATTTACAAACATCCGTTTCTCCCATATGCTATCCAAAAAGAAAAGGTTTTAATCAATTGGTATCAAAAATACCATGGATATGCTATTTTTGAGGGGGAGAAGACGTGATTAAAATATGATCAATGTGTTTAAGATTGTGGCTGAATCTCGTGCGAGCTCGACTCAGAAATGACCCAAGAATTGACGAAACAACAAAAGTTAGTAATCGAAAAGACTTATCCTCGACGGGTAATAACATCAAGTTAGTTACTAGGGCTAGTTGTCACCTAAAAGCTGACAATGGAACTCTTTAACTAGCCACGTAAGCGTGTCTCTAAAAGGATTTGTCTTAGTAGAAATGTACCGTTTCGAGAAACTTTCTGTGGATATGACCAGGACGGGTAATAACTTCAAGCTAGTCTAACTAGTGATGTAAGCGTGTTTCGAATCGGTTGTGTTCATTGAAAGTGAATCAATTCAAAAGTGCAAACTCCTCACGCATGTGCAAATTTCTTAAAAATCCATGAGCACATGTGAAGGGGGAGTCCTTCAAATGAAATGCAAAACTCTCGAAGTGTTAACAAAGTATGTTTTATTATCATAAACACTTTGAGAGATTTTCATAAATGGTTTTATGGCAACAATAGGATAGTCATGGAGTTATAAGGTGACTAAGGTTAGGGAAAACCATCCTATGATCCGCCAGAGCCGGAGGGATCTACCCAAGGACAATTCCAATAGATTAGAATTAGAAGTCCTTAGGTATGATTTGAAAAAAGGAGAAAAGAATGAAATGAGAAAGAAGAGGTTGAAGAATTAAAAAGAAAAGTTTTGAAAAAGGGTGAAAAGAAATAGCCCTCCAAATGTTCAACCTTAGGGCAGACACCGGGTTCAATTCATATGCTACTGGTTGTTACCAAGGTGACACTGGTATTGAAGATAAAGACGTCATGGACCCAGTGACGCACTGCACTTAACCTTCTAGCCACTCAAGTTCTCTCAAAAGAGCTTGTTTCATTCTCACGGGGAACCAGTGTAAACTATCAACGTGTCTCTTAGAGATGGTTGATATTGAAGCAGGAGACCCATCCCTAGTCTCCGCATAGGAAAACCAAATGTGCACTTATCGAGTCTAGAGCCATGAGATACATTAAAAGATCTCTTAGGATACACTTCCTATGAATACACTTATGTTCGCCAAAAAGGACACAAGTTGTAAGAGTCTTTATGAGATCTATGGATCTTGCCTTATCTTTCATGATGGTTACTATGTCTCAAAACGGTCTACAGTCGTGGAGTGATCCCCAGCGACTCACCCAGTCATTGAGCTACTTAGTAGGTCTCGTAAGCTCTCTCGAGAGTATCTGACATGGGAACGGCCTTGGTAAGGGTTCGAAGGAGTCTTCACACTATGCTGTTGATGATCTCTAATTCCTTATCTGTAAGTACCGGATGCTTTATTGCTAACTGTTTTATGCAGGTACTGATGAATGTTCCTTGGAGAAAGACCGTTACCATCACTCAAAGATCCACATGCTCATACCCTGCAAAGCTCTCTTCAAAGATCAAAGCAAAGTTCAGAATGTTTCTAAGTCAAAGTCAAAGAATCTACAAACTAAAGAAACAAAAATTAAAGTCAAAGAAAAGAGAACTTCACAAAGATTCAAAGTCAAACAAAGTATGAGCATGTTGGAAAAGACGTAAAGACACCTATATTTGAAGATATTGATCAAAGGCAAGAAAGATCACAAAGCATGATTGGAACAAAGGAACTAGCAAAGCTATTACACAAAGACTCAAAGTTCAAAAAGAACAAGCTTCAAAGATCAAAGATCAAGGTCACAAAAGAGAGATCTCAATGATCACCCTTAGGGGGAGATTGTTAGCATTAAAAGTGTTGATCATTTATGTAATCAAAGGGAGATCTCAATGATCGTCCCTTAGGGGGAGATTGTTAGCATTAAAAGTGACGATCATTATTGAGTCGATAAGTATTGTAATAGGTTAACGTTTAATAGTTAGTCATAGTGCTAGTCCAAGTATTTAATGTAAAGCCTTAAAGGCTCAACCCATTAAGGGCCCATTGTAAGCCCATCCATCTCATGTGATGGAAGTATAAAAGGCACACCAAGGCTCATATGTAAGGTGTGCTTGTGTGTGTATTGTGTGTGTTATCTTTGAATAAAAGCTCTCATATTTCCATCTCTCTCTACATATACACGAAATACATATAAGTCACCAAGTCACCATCTTTCTTCTTCTAATCTTCTATATTTGTGATAAAGTTGGTATATCTAAGGTCCTACACAATTTGACTCTCAAAGAGAGATTCATCCCACGGGAAACAAGAATAGATACTAGTAAAACTCGACAACCGCAAAAGTAACATACGAGTTTCCAGGGTAGTATGGATAACATAAGTTTAACCATCAGAAATCATGACAAAAATAAATCAGGGTGGTTCAAAATGTCAAAGGAGAGACGTAGTATGACAGTAGTTAGCATCTTAATGCTCAGTCCACCAGTCAATATCTTAATGACAGTCGAATTTAAACTTTCCAAGGAAAGACAAATCAGCATAGCGAATCTTATCATTCAGAAGCGAGGAATAATATTCCTATTCTCGTGGTTGATCACCACTAGATTTCTCATAGGAATACAACTGGATAAGGTAAAATCTAATGGTGTAGGGAAACTTAAATATGCTTATCAAAGGCAAGAGATTTCATAGAACGTGTCAAACAAGTCATGATCATAGAAATTCTTAGAGTGCCTATAGAGGCATCTAAAGGGTTAACAAATGAATCAGAGGTTGAAATGAAAACAGATAAAGTTTATGTAATGTCAAACATTACTGCAGAATTCTCAACGCGTTCTAAACTTACTTAGTCACTAATCTCATGTTGTGCAAAATAATGAGTTTCAAATCTCCAAGAGCAGAAATTCTTAAAAGGCTCAACTAGAAGTAAGGCACGAAGCAGAGTGATGCGGAAGCAACTATACCTAAACAAATTCCCTATAGTCTACCCAATCCTCACAGGTCACAACTTAAGTTTCAGAGTGGAAATCCTAACGCAAGTTCTCAAAGGTTGTTTCATAACTCCTATGGTGCAAAACTTAGCGGGCCTAATACTCACAGGTCATTGCCTAAGCTCTACGGGTTTTGAATCCGCCGATCAACCTGTCTCTAATACCAAAATTGTTACACCCCAACCGGAAAAGGGCTAAAGTGTAACATTTTGTAGTCAAATCAGAACACAAGTAAACGGAAATACATAACTAATACAAGGGTTACAAAGCAGTTCTAATGAAAATATAAATGACTAATTCTAAACATTACAACTTCCAAAACTAATAACAAGCTAAGAACCAAAAGGAAAACTCTAAGTCAAAACTCTAATCCATGGAAGGGTATCAACAATGTAGTCCACTAAGAGCTCCTAAGCACTCTTCACTCAACCCAGCTTCCTTCTAAAACCTGCAGCAGGAAAAGAAATGCGGCTGAGCTTAAAAAGCCCAGTGAACAGATATAAACAAACAAAAACTAATAACAAAAGGAAAACGAAGGTGAATACGACATAAGTCCAAGCGAACCTGCTGAGATAGGAATCAAGAATATGGAAACATAGAATATGATCAAAGAAAATACGGATAATGGATATCAAACACTCAAGAAAAAGAAATGAGTCATAATTGTAAGCAAATGAAATAAAGCAAGAATAAGTTAATCACATTAGAAATGACAAGATAATAAGAATCATAGAGAAGTAGAACAAATAGGAATGCCCAACAATATATATACTAATTGTACATAGGAGTCATGACCTCCATTGTACCAAATGTGAAAGGGGTGTATTGCACACACACCAAACATTCACCAAATAATACAAAACTAAGTACCTAGGATGCATCCATACGCCCCCTTGCAAAACAAATATATATGCACAAAGCTCTAGGCTAAGTAAACATATACAATAAATATAGGCCTGAATAGCTAGCTTAAAGGGAATGCTGTGGACTAAAACCCACCTCCACAGATAGTGTCAATACCACTGGTGCATCAGTGGCAAGGCCATGGACTCCCCATGACTGGCTACAAATTAGTCAAATCATACAAGTTACACATAATGGGCATAGAATAAAGAATGCTATAGAAAAGAAATATAGCATGCAAACGAATATCAAGCTCATATCAATATCAAGTATCAACAAACACGAATCAACCAAAGAGAACATAGCAATGGCTTAACTGAAGGGATCATAATCGAAACATTTAAACAAAAGAGAGAAGGATGGCCTTTACTAAAAAGGCAGAATATCTGTACCTCAAACCGCAGTGGAAACCATATCGGAAACACAAGGATATGAAGTTACTCCTTATTTAGCGAATCTACAAGGATTAATGATCGTCTTATTATTTATAAGTTCACTTTAATCAGATTACTCATTTTAGTCAGCTTTCCATTTTTAGTAACTTGCCAAATATAGTAACTTTCCAAAAATAGTAACTATCTATTTTTAGTATGTTTCCTTATTTAGTAAGTTTCATGAGTTAGTAATTTCATGCTTTAAAGTTATAAATAACAATTAAATAATCTTTAAGCGTTAAAATGACAATTATAATAGTTTAGGGTTAATCATGTCAATTTAGTAAAATTTAGGGTCAAAATGTAAATTATCCAAATTAAATATTAAAAATATCAAATAAAAATATTCTAAGGTTTATATTATAAGTTTATATTAAAATGATAATTTTAGACCCCGTCTTTTTATAATATATATAAACGTATTCTCATCTTTAGTTTAAACCGCGACGACCCAAAATATTATTATCACGTTTAAAAACATATACGCCCCATATTCATCTATTTAACAAATATCACAACGCAAAGTAAACAAAACATGATCGACTCCCAAACCTTAATTCTAATTTAATATATGTTTATATCTTCGACATAGCACTTGCATGGCCATAACTCATAGTCTCATGTTTCGTATATATTTAGTATGTTTCAATCCGAAATTGACTCGACATTATTTTGTTAACTGTTCTATACATTAGGAATTATAAATGTAGATTCTAGCATATATACAACTTCATGGGAAAGAACCTATGTGAATTTGTCTTCCACACTTGAAATAGACATCACTATTATCCTTTCTCATTTTTAATACATTTCGAGTAGTTCATTTCAGTAAGCAATTTACATGTATGAATGAGTCATTAGTTATCCATTTTAATATATATTTGAGGTTCCAGTTTTTGATTCCATATGCGACTTAGTCCAAGACACAAAGATTTATCGATATGGTTGTTAGTTGTCTTCCTTAATTATGGCTCTATTGTCATATAATTTAAACCTTAAAGTAACAAGTTACTAATTACTAATTACTAATGATCGTATATAAAATTATTGGATTTATGTTGGGGTTCGGAAAATACCTTCTAGCCAAACCAGAAAAGATCAATTATCGAAATCGAACAAGTACGATCACCAACTCGGACACGAACAATAGAGCTCAATGAAACGCGATCGAACCTCAGTGCCCACACATATACGAACAGATGAAGCCAAAAACTCTGGCCAGTCACGAACTCTAACCCACGATCGAGTGAACGAACCCAAAACCTTTTACTTGTGCACGGACTGATCGAATTAATATAACCCTAGCAGGACCACCAACTCGAACCCGACACTTAAATATCTAGGTTTTATTTGCAGCAGCAGCCGTAAATTTATTTTCATGGAATGAATGAATTTTGATAGAGTATGTATATAAGGGCGTCAGTACTCTTTCAAAAATATCGGGATTGGGTGTGATTGATATGATCGTATCTTTAAAAAAAGGAAATGTGTGTGTGTGCAAAGGGATAGGAATGCCGTGTTTATATTTAGGGAAGGTGACAGATATGTTCGTATCTTTTTCAAAAGTAAAGGCGTGTGTGATGATATATCTACAGAATGAGTTTGCATGTAATTTCTTGTATGAAACATATGCTTTATAGTTGATTTCCAAATGACATGCATATATAACAGGTGTACCACATAATGAATACGTACAAATATATATAAAAGTCTAAGCTGCTTTTAGGTATTATACGCTTAAAATGAAATTAAGTAAAATACACAATAACATGTACATAACGTGCTCATAATAGGTCTCTCCAAAATGTGATCAAAAGATGAGATGTATTGTTTATTGATTTAGGATTAGGAAAGGATAGACATAATCGTATCTTCTCAAATAAATATATATACACAACTTGGTGTTTGGTTTTATCTCTAACAAAACGTGTGGAGTGAATAAATAAAAAGAATGCGGCGTTTGTATCACTACAACAATAAGTAGGATGGGCGAGGAGACTTTTGGCGGGGACACCCATGTATAACCATATCATCTCGGCTCGTTCAAGTGTTTAACATCTCACGTATAACCATATCATCTTGGCTCGTTCGTTTAACATCTCAGGTATAACCATATCATCTCGACTCGTTCAAGTGTTTAACATCTCGTGTATAACCATATCATCTCGGCACGTTCGTTTAACATCTCATGTGTAACCATATCATGTCGGCTCATTCGTTTAACATCTCACGTATAACCATATCATCTCGGCTCGTTCGTTTAACATCTCACGTATAACCATATCATCTCGACTCGTTCGTTTAACATCTCACGTATAACCATATCATCTCGGCTCGTTCAAGTGTTTAACATCCCACGTATAACCATATCATCTCGGATCGTTCGTTTAACATCTCTCGTATAACCATATCATCTCGGCTCGTTCGTTTAACATCTCACGTATAACCATATCATCTCGGCTCGTTCGTTTAACATCTCACGTATAACCATATCATCTCGACTCGTTCGTTTAACATCTCACGTATAACCATATTATCTCGGCTCGTTCAATTGTTTAACATCTCATGTATAACCATATCATCTCGGCTCATTCGTTTAACATCTCACGTGTAACCATATCATGTCGGCTCGTTCGTTTAACATCTCACATATAACCATATCATCTCGGCTCGTTCATTTAACATCTCACGTATAACCATATCATCTCGGCTCGTTCAAGTGTTTAACATCTCTCGTATAACCATATCATCTCGGCTCGTTCAAGTGTTTAACATCTCATGTATAACTATATCATCTCGGCTCGTTCGTTTAACATCTCACGTGTAACCATATCATGTCGGCTCATTCGTTTAACATCTCACGTATAACCATATCATCTCGGCTCGTTTGTTTAACATCTCACGTATAACCATATCATCTCGGCTCGTTCAAGTGTTTAACATCTCATGTATAACCATATCATCTCGGCCCGTTCGTTTAACATCTCACGTTTAAAAAGATTTAAATTAATTAAAGATGATTTAGAAAAAAATTATTTAAATTTAAATGATTTAATTAATATTGATTTAAGTTAATTAACATGGTATAAAATAAATTTTTTTTATCAAAAATACTTTCGGCGGGGATATGTCCCCGCCAAAAGTTTTCACCAAAATTTTTGATTTTCCCTCGGTGCATTTACTTTATCCCGCCAAACCTTTTGGCGATTGGTAAAAACTTTCGGCGGGGACATGTCCCCGCCAAAAGTTTTCACCAAAATTTTTGATTTTCCCTCGGTGCATTTACTTTATCCCGCCAAACCTTTTGGCGATTGGTAAAAACTTTCGGCGGGGACATGTCCCCGCCAAAAGTGTGACCTCAAGTATTAACAGATGCAGATCTAGTAGTTAACACTTACAAAAAATAAAAAAACAAACACACCTTTGCTCTCTGCTGCTTCTCTCGATCTGCTGCACCACCACCACTACCATCAACACCATTACACCACTACACCACAGCGCCACCACTACACCACCACTACTTCATTGCACCAGCACCACCATCTCCACCACAGCACCCCCACAGTCGCACCACTCTGCACATCTCTTTCTCCCCTCTCCCGTTTAATTATTTCTTTTTATCATCTCCTTTCTTCCTCTCGTTTACAAACCCAGGTAAATTTTTGTTAACTTTTTGATATTTGTTAATTTTTTGACATTTGTTAATTTTTGTTAATGTTTGCTAATAGTTTATGGTTTTTGTGATTTTTTGTTAATAAGAATTGATTGTATGTGTTTTTTTGTACTTTCATTAATTTTTTCATTTTTTGTAATTTTTTTTGCAGCCGTGAACAAGCCGAGATAGCCGAGAACTACATTTGCAGCCGAGAAGTCAGGAGGGTGCACAGGATGAGTCTGAATGTAACGGGGAGGGCAGTGGGGAGTAGGATATGGGTTGTTTGGGTTATTGGTCGGTTTATATGTGTTTTTGGATTATGGACATATTTTCGGATATTTAGATAGATTATTATGTGTTAGGATCCTCGCTAAATGGATTATGCGTATAGTTTTGGACCATTTGGGGGTAGGTTATGGATAGTTTTGTAGAAGATCATGTTTTAGGGATCACGGTTTTTGAACCGTTTACCGAATTTCTAATTTATAATATTATGTTTAGCGAATTTGAACCAATTAGGGTGTTGTAGCATATTTTGTGATGTTGTAGCATGTTTGTGGTTATAACACAGGTTGGGTTATTGTAGATTTTTTCCGAGAAATAATCTGGAAATTACCCATTTTGCAGCAATATGCTGCAAAATGGGTCAGACACTTTTAGCGGGGACATGTCCCCGCCAAAAGCTTGAGCCAGTTGTATCTGGTGCACACTTTTGGCGGGGACATGTCCCCGCCAAAAGTCACGAATAGTTAAGCAAATTATCTGATTAAGACGCTAATTACGCCAATGAAAATACTTTTAGCGGGGACATGTCCCCGCCAAAAGTCTTGCCACGCTGGCAATGTTTGACCAGACCAAGTTGTCCACGTTGGCAGTGTGGGTCCCACGTGTCCCCGCTAAAAAGTCCACACGTCCCCGCCGAAAGGTATCAGCGAAGAGGTTTTGCCGGCGTACTTTCGGCGGGGACATGTCCCCGCCAAAAGTATTCGACGGGGAGAAGTCCCCACTGAAAGGTTCAAAATGTCCCCGGGAAAAGCAGTGATTGTTGTAGTGTATGTATAGGTTAGACAAAGATTAAAATTTGTATTTCTTTCATAATATATAAGGTATTTATATTACTTAATCGTTTATTTAACTTATAGTATAATCAAAGAAATTAATAAATTGTTAATTCAAATTTTAGGACATTATAATTATTGCTATATCGTACATATTTATTGTTGTTTATATTGTGGAAGACTTGAGATCACATATTATCGAATCTAAATTTTTGAAAATAAAGAAAACACTCAAACAATCTTTTATAACAAATTAAAAAGACGTAAAACTATTCAACCCCCCCCCCCCCCTTCTAGTTTTCCACAATTGGTATCAAGAGCCACGTTTAGCAAGACCTTTAAAATATATTATATTTTAAAACTTGTAACGATCTATGGAATCTGAAAAATATTTAGAAGGGCAATCTATGCAAAGACCACCACTATTTGAAAGTGATGAATTTTTATATTGGAAAAATATATTCGAAACTTATGTGAAATCAAAAGATCTTGATCTTTGGCATGTTATTACCTTTGGTGATTTTCCTCCCACTCAACAAAATCCGGAAACTAAAAAGGATGAAATTGTACCTTTTGAAAAACAAAATGATGATTTGAAAAAGAAACTAGCTAAAAATAATGAAGCTAAAATGGTAATTTATAATGCGTTACCACGTAAAGAATATGAAATGTAAATAAGTAAGTAACACAAGCTATAATAACTATGTACGAAATGTAAATAAGTAAGTAAGTAAGCAAAGAGTGAGAGATGGAAATAACAAACCGAGAGATAAAAGATTTAAAGTGGTTCGGCTACAAGGACACCTTCCATGCCCTACCCCACTCCCCGAGCACCGAACTCAAGTGTTTTCTTCACTAAGTCAATATGCTCCCTTCTGGCGGAGAAAACCGTACACACCTTAGCTTACACCAATTTAATGACACAAAACTAAATGTCGAGTTCTAATCGAAGCTAGAACTAATCTCACAACTTCAAACACACCACAACTTCTTCACACCCTTTTACTCCTTTTACACTTCTTCACAACACTTGTGTCTTCACACCTTCACAACTTCTATCTTTTCACTACTTCAAATCTTATGCTACTTCACAACTACTAGGCCTATATGTCTTCACAACTTCAATACTTCTATGTCACTACTTGAAGGCTTTTATCTATGTACCGCTACAAGGCTTCTTCTACTTTAAAAGCTTCTATGTCTTCACTACTTCAATGCTTCTAAGTCTTCACACCTTATATGCTTCTATATCTTCACAACTTTGAGGCTTCAACTTCTTAACTACTTTAAAGCTGCAATACCACTATATGGCTTCTATATATTCACTACTAACTACTACTTCAATATACTACAACCTCTTATACCTCCTTTCACTAATCCTATACTACTTCTTCACTTCTTGTACCTCTTCACACTTTCAAAAAATATAGATCCTATATCTAAATCTAACTAACTAATTTACACACCTTATACACCAAAGAATAAATGTTTACAGAATGAATTGAACAAACAACTTAGATAGCAAGATGATACTAAGTTGGAATACTTCTAGTTTTGAATGATAGAAGTATTCTTCTCTTTGTACTTGAATGTTGAAGCTTGAATCACTTGGAAACAAAAGCTTATGATTATATGATCAAAGAATTGATTTAGAGAGGTTTGGGCAGAAAGTTTTTGTGCAAAAAGGCAAGGAAAATCTGTGGGAATGAACCAGTATTTATAGGCAAAGCTGGGGGGTCAGGAGCGTGGCCGGTCCCCTTAATAATTAAGGGTGCCGCCTAGTTAATTAAGGGGGCTGCCCCTTCTGAACGTTGCCCAGCTTTGTCTTTTTGTAGGGGAGGTTTTTCTGGAACATTTTTGCCATTTTTGGATGAAAATTTGAATTTATATATTTATGGTTAATTAAACATTTTTATTTAATACCAAAAATGATTTTCTAAAATTTATAAAATGTTTGTGACATTTTATAAAAAATCTAGGGATTAAGAAAATGTTCCTTTGATCATATAATGCATTAGACACTTTGTTTAATCATACCTTAAGTGATTAGATGGTACACATGAACATTTACTACTATATACTTGTTTACGTCATGATCTTTGATTTGATGAGTTTTCATTTTTTGATTATCAAAACATAGAGGTATCGAAAGATATGAATAACGTTTTTAGGCAATTATTTATATCAACACCGGCAGTAGCTCCCATGCCCTTGCTGACATTGATCCTAATCATCTGGAGGATATCTATATTCCTGAGTGGGGTGTAACTAGAGGTTCCCGGCTTACCGACCCGTTAGAGTGTGGTGATGTTATTGATGGGTTTGCTCCTCTGCGTATGTTTTCTGTTGTCCGCGGCCTTGACCACGAGCAATTGTTCTCCGTGTTTAACGTGAGTACAGCCCATCAGACAATACTGAGTTCTGAAGTAAGGAGATGTTCGGAATCTCTTCTCCGTGAGAGAAATGACTTGTCTGTTCTTTGTGACGAGAGATTCCGTTTGCTGAAGGCTAAGGATGAAGAGATTCAAAATATGAAGGCAAGACTTTCATTAGCTGACGCTGAGGCTACGGAAGCCGTCAACCTTCGTAACCAAGTTTCTGCCCTGAAGTCCTCAAAGAGCTCTTTAATTGAACAGAAGTTTGCTCTACAAAGGGAGCGAGATTCTCTTGATGCGAAGGTGGTGGAGCTTCAGTCTTTAGCTCCACCTCCGGATCATGTATTGATTTCCGAGAACGAGTTTCTTGCTTGTCAGGTATTCAGCCTCATTTTTTTGTTCCTCCTTAATTACTTCTTCTTCTTCTTCTTCTTCTTCTTATGTACACGAACTTGAGTCTGAATGTGCTGAATTACGTGCCAGATTGTCAGCCTTTGATGATTTGGAGAATAAGTTTGAGAAAATTCAGGATGCTCAGGTGGGTGTGCTTTCCCGTAGGATAGATTATCTGGAGAATAATGTTGAGGAGTTGTCCTTGCATCTTCACCAGACGTTTTACCCTGGCTTTCTTACTATTATGGCTGATCATCGTTGGTTGGTGACAAATGGTATTAAGCTTGCTGTTGTCAAATGCCTGAATTCTCCCGACTATGTTGCGGCATCTAGGAAAGTTATAAGTTCCATTGTTGTTAAAGGGATGCAAGATGGGTTAGTAGCCGGTCTTGCACATAGAAAATTAGGCACGGATCTTTCAGGTGTCACTGCCCATTGCCCTTCCGCGGAGGCAGACTATCAGTCCGCATTGCAAGGTTTTCGTGATTTTAAGTTTCCTTTGTTTTCAGCTTTATTATCTTGCAAGGATACCCGTATTGTGGACTTTATGAATCTTCTTCGCCTTGATGGCCCACTTGCCAATGTTCCTGACATAGATGATTTGCAGCCGAATCCGGAGCAGCTTTTTGTTCCCATATGGCATGCTGAGGATAATGCGCCGTGGGGGCTGAGCCCATATCCTCTGCCTTAGAGAAGTGTCAGTGGCAAGTTTCTAAGATTAAAGAAAGTATTTCCGCTACTCAGGCTACACTTACTGAGCGTGTTGTATCCTTCATTGAAACAGGGCCTGTTCATGTTGCTGCTGATGCGCCAGCCGTTTTGGGTGATGGTTCGGATGTTCCTGAGGTCGCAATTTCCTTGTTCAATGAACCTTCTATTCTTGTTTTGTCGGAAGCTTGTAGGGTGATAGGCACGGATGCCCAAGTTGTTCATAGAGATGGCCCCTTAGCTGATGATAGTGTTTGTGCTCTTGTTTCTTCTTATGTTGAAGTGAAAACCGTGGCCACTGAGGCGCATGAATCTTTGTAGTTTTTATTTGTAACCATTTAAGGTTATCTTTGTAATTTTCGTACTTAATTGAACAATGTGTACGTTCTATTTGTACGTCTTGTTTTAATCGTAATGGCTTACGATGTTTGTATCCTAATATCTGTTTGTTACTATTTTTCTAAGATCATAATGGTACGCTTATTTAATAGGCTTTTTTGAATATTTTTGGGTTATTGATGAGACGAAAAGTGTTACGCTTTTAGGGGGTCATTTAAGCCCTAAGTCGTGATTATTTGATCAAATATTGCCTCAAATCGTTTCTTTTGTCATTTTAGGTACTTTGGAGAAGAAATCTGGAAAAGGAAGCATTTTAGACATTTTTGGAGCGAAAAGTGAAGAAAACGGAAAAGTCTCCAAATCAAGCTGGAAATAGTACCTGACGGCGTCACGGTTTGGAGGTGACGGCGCCACGTATTGGCAAAGAGGTAGATAAAAAGTTACAAGAGACGCGCCAGAACATTTTCGGGAGTTAAAGAGTGACGGCGTCACCAAGGCCGTCAAGATCAAAATTACACGTGACGGCCAAGAGTGGAATAACACATGACGGCGTCAGATCTGGATCTAGGCAATCCGAGGAAAGCATTGGTGGCAAGTTGACGGCGTCAGGATCATAACATGACGCCGTCAGACTTGTAATCTCTATATATTGTTTTCTAATTTTCATTCATTAGAGAGAGAACTTTTGGAGGAACTTTTACCACAAACCCTAGGTTGAATTTTCATCATATTGTAGGGGTTTCAAACCCTTCTTTCACCCATGTTTCAATATAGATAAGCCTTCCAATAATCATTCAATATGTCTATTTGTTGTTTGATTCTATCTTATGCTTGTCTTTACTTTAACATGCTAGGCTAGGTTTGTTTGTGTTCGCTTAGATGTAATGAAACCTAGCTATTGATTGTTGGTTGATTGTTTGTTACTAATTGTATTGGATGAATGATATCGATGTTAGGCTTAAGAAAACTGGCAGATTTCCAATTGGTAACATGCTTGAACGCCTTAAGAAACATGAATTGGATGTGTACTATGATTTTAATGGTTGTATTTAATTCATGAGTGACTACTAAGGAGGCCATGTTAGGAGCTAGTTGTCGGCTCGACATTGGAAGAGGTAGAAACTTGTAGAGTTGGGGAAGATCGTACACGGCCCCACGAATGGTATTAAGGAATATAACCTGTCATCCACGCAATTGTAACAAACTATTCAACTAATGAAAGATAGCTAGGGAGTAGTGAAACCTAAGTAAACACGTTTCTCTTATTATTGTTTTTCAAATTTACTTTCTTGTAATTTATTTTTATTGCTTTTGTAGTTAATTGGGTTAGTTGACTAGCAACTAATTCCGCCCACTCTTCCAATACCCGAGATTTTTACTTGCTTTCCATAAAACTATAAAAATACAAAAAGAATCACCCCTCACCTCTAGACCAAGTTTAATTAAGTTTTGATCCTAACGACACTATTCCCCGAGAGAATGATCAATCCCCCGGTACTTGCCACTACACTACACTACATCGGTCAGGTAAACTGCCTGGTGGGGATTGCAAGCCTCTTGAGAGGTAAAACCTTTTGCGAGGTCGCAATCCCACGCATCAAGTTTTTGGTGCCGCTGCCGGGGAATAGTTATTGTTTAGGTTGAATTTTTTTATTAGGTCTACTTGCTAGATTCCTTTCTAGTGAGATTTTATTTTTTATTTTTATAGGTTTCTTTAGTCTATATTATTTCCTTGTTTTCTTTGTTCGTAAACTCTCTCGATGGATAACAATAGCATTGATCATTTGATTCATGTTATTCATGTTTTTCGTCATAGGATTTTCCAACCACCCATCCCAATATGAGAACCTATCTAACCTCTCGCCTGACCACCACTTTGGCAATAATTCTAAGATGGAGGAGTCTGACCATGATAATGACCATCGGGCTAACCGTTTTTACTATTCGGACTCCGATGAGGACCTAGATGATGGTGATGTAATTAATAAGGGCAGGATTGAAGATAAGATGAACCCTCTTTGGTATGTCGACCTGATGAGGTGAAAAATGAACCACTTTTAGGGGGTCATTTAAGCCCGGAATTGAATTTATTTGATCAAATATTGCCCTAAATAGTTCCTTTTGTGATTTTAGGTATTTTGGGAGAGAAATCTGGAAAAGGAAGCAATTCGGACGTTTTTGGAGCATAAAAGTGAAGAAAACGCCAAAGTCTTAATTTTCCTTGCTGGGAACAGTAGGTGACGGCGTCAAGAGCAACATCCTAACGGCGTCAAGAGTAATTTGCATGACGGCCCAGTACAAACATGAAGGCGTCACAAATAGAGCGTCAAGAGTAAAACACGTGACGGCCTGGAAGACCCTAACACATGACGGCGTCAGATGAAGATCAAGGCAGTCCGAGAAGTATTTTGGCGGCGAGATGACGACGTCACCTATTTGGTCCTGACGCCGTCAGCCTCAGTTTTCTTTATATAGTTTTCTAATTTTCATTCATAAAAAAGGAGAAGTTTGGAGAAACCCTAAGGCCGAACCTATTACAAATTTTACAGGTTTTTCAGCCCTTGAACCCTTTCATGTGTAATTGAGATAAGTGTTCTTCTAATTCAATCAATATGTCGATGTGTTGGTTGTCTATATCTTGTGCTTGTCTTAATTCCACCATGCTAGGCTAGATCTATCTTGTGTTTGCTTAGATCTAATGAAACCTAGATGTTAATTATGTGTTGATTACTTGTTTATGTTTGTATTGGATGAATGATTTCGATGTTAGGCTTAAGAAAAACTGGCAGATCTCCAAATGGTAACATGCTTGAACGTCTTAGGAAACATGAACTGACGTGCACTAGGTTTTATTGGTTGTATTTAATGCATGAGTAAATTCTAATGATCCCATGTTAGGAGCTTCTTAGCCGGCTCGACATAAGAGTGAAGTAGGCACTCATAGGATTGGGGAGTTAAGTGCGCCACCCCATGAATGATATTAAGGAATACAATCCGTCATCCACGCAACTATAACAAGTAATTAACGGGTAAAAGATATCTAGGGAGTAGTGAAATCTAAGTAAACACAATTTCTCCACTTATTGCTCACAACCTTAGTTTAATTTAGTCTATTTTCATTTCTAGTATTTTATTTTGATTGCATCTTCAGTATTGGGTTAGTTGACTAGCAACTAATTCCGCCCAACTCCTTAGAACCCGAGATTTTTACTTGCTTTCTAAAAAATGTAAAAATACAAAAATAATCATCCATCATCTTTAGAACTAGTATTTAGGTTTTCTAATCCTAGCGACACTATTCCTAGCTGAACGATCAATCCCCCGGTACTTGTCACTATACTATACTACAACGATCAGGTACACTGCCTGATGGGGGTTGTAAGCTTCTCGAGATCCCTCGAGAGGTAAAGCCTGGTGTAATTCCCACGCATCACGACCCTAGGACAAGGATTGAGAATGATAGCTCATTTAATATGCAATTTCCTTGTAAGATAGGATTTAGGAGCTTTGATGCTTACCTTAACTCATCATTACCAATGAACATAATCTCGCGTACTGAATACAATAAAATTATGGTAAATGAGTTGGAATACGAAGGAGATGATATTGTTGCTAGGGCAAAGGCGTTTCATGTGTTTGTAGGAAGCTTCGTCTATTTAGTTGAATTCATGGTTATGGAGAATCTAGGAGAGTTTGTTGATAGTTGATGTGTGCTTATTCACACATCCTTTTTAAGCCTTAAATCAGACCAAATACACCAAATACTAACCAAATATGCCAGGAGAATGTGTGTTTTTGTATTTGTGTATGTGCAGGTACGGATATGTGAAAAATGGACAAAAACAAGCCAAAACCGACAAGAACGAGTACGAGAATGGAAAAGGTCAAAAGCCGGAGCCGGGGAAGCTTAATGAACAAAGAAAGCGTAAAATGTCAATAGAAGTCCTCAGAGATTCAGAAAGTTGCAAGAATAGTCCCTGATCAAAGTTTGAAGAATTTGGCAATTTTAGTCCCTGCACTTTGAAATATTGACAATTCTGGTCCTTTGATGGAATATTTCAAGAAAAGTCTAAGATAACCCTCAAGAATCAGAGAAAGTCAAAATAAGCCCTTGGAAAATATTTTTAAGATTGTCAGTTTCAGCCCTTCTAAATTTTGGATTTACATATATGGTCCTTGAAGAAATACTAATAATCCTAAGCCAAAAATCTGATCCACACAATAATCCAATCCAAAATCCCTGCTGGGCCCATACCATAACATAAGCCCACCCCTAATATTTACCCAATCCAACACACCTTTACACCATTACCCAGTCAACTATACCCAACAACCCGGTCAAAACCACAATAATAAAAACACCCAATTCCTTTTTTAATATTACCCGCCCCTAATTTTCACCCCAAACCCAGGTGTGTTACTTTTTCTAGAACCCTAACTCCTTACCACGCTCCAATTACCATGTGAAAAAATAATTACCCAATCATGAGCCTTCTAGAAGCTCATGCACATGTCAGGGTATGTCAGAGACTGACACATGGACCAATAACAACACACACGCAGGATTCACAACTTCCTCACATGATCCAAGGGCTGTAATTGATTAATTGGAGGCCAAGGTTGATCATACGGCTGGAAAGGGACTCAAAGAAACACAAATTCAGGAGGATTGATGACATGGCAACTTAGAAGGATCCAAGGACCTCCTCACATCAGCTATAAATAGCCTCTCCTCACTCACGGATTAAAGTAGTAGGAGTAGAAACTAGGAGTAGGTATAGAGTAGGAATAGCTTAGGGTAATCTATTATTGTTCAGTAGTTTTTAGTAGCTTGTAGTAGTTTGATTTAAACTTTTATGTTTTAATATAATCTCAGTTTTGATTTTAGAATTTCCTTGTCTCAAACTACTTTTAGCCTTTAATCATAATCACCACACTAATTTTAGTTTTTTAATTCATTTTCATAAGCTCTTAATCCTGTTTTGAGAAGTTCATTCTAGCTTAGTAATAGCTTGTGTGAGCTTGTCGGATCAGCCTAGTTCATTTCTCTTTGCATCTTCATTTCAATTTTTGTGAGTGCACATGAGCTTGCATCAGTCCACTCCATTCCTTATCTAAATAATCAAGTAAGTTTTCTCATTCCTGCATTTTAAGTTGAGTTTGTTGATTAGTCTCTGCTCAGTATAGCTTCTTCATTTGTGCTTCTGTTGAGCTTTTAAGCTTTACCATAGTTCACTGTTGCTACTGCCTTCATTTCCTCTAATTTGCAAACATGAGTTTTAGTTGTTGCATGTTGTAGTTTATTGCTCAATTAGTTCTCTAGTTAGTTACAATACTCAGTTAGATCAATAGGATTGAAGATTGAAGCTTATAAATTAAAAAGTTAGTTGAAAAGCTAGTTTAAGGGAGTGTTTGGAATATAGGTGTTCTGTAGGATCTAGTTGTTTGCTCTATGTTCCTTTAGCATAGTTAGTCTAATCTAGGCATAAGTAAGTTCATTGGGGTCATATAATTGGTGGTTCATAGTTTAAAAGTCAAAAGTTAGTGAAAATCCAAGTCTATGCTTAATGTTGTGTTCTGAGCATATTTGATTCCTGCATATTTGTAGATTTAGAGTTCATGTAGGGTAATCAAGTGTTAATGTAGTAAAATATAACATTTAAATTAAGTTGTGATCATCAGAATTTCAGACTAGTCAAAGTAGTTGTGAATTTAAAAAGTCAAACTTAGGAAAAACCTGTGTGAACAGCTTCTGATCTAGGCTCCAATTAAGGGTCCAATTTGGTTTGGAATTTAAAGCTTTTTGGTTTTCTTAGTTCCCAGTAGTGTAGGCTAGGTTTTCCCCCTTAGATCTTATTTTCAGCTTATTAGGTACCCTATAAATAAGCTGCAAGTTGTGTTGTTCAAGCATAGTTTCTGAAGTCATATCATAGGGCTTCTAGTGTGTTTAGGTGCTTGATATCTAAGAATTGTGATTGATTTAAGTTCCTTTGTGCTTATAGTTGCTAAGTTCATTGTTTTGAATTCCATAGCCTTCTCTGTTTCTTATTGCTTATTACAAAGTGCTTATTTGAACTGTTCTTGGTCCATTGCTGAATTTCTATGTCTAAATTGGTCCAAATCTTGTTTAGTTCAACTTATTTGAGTCATAACATCAGTTGGTCAAATTTTCATTGAGTTTGGGTCAAGTTTGCCTATAAATAAGCACTTTTTATAAGCTGTTTCAAGCCAAATAGCACTTCCAGTGCTTATTTCCCAACTTTTCAATTTTTCTTAGGATTAGAAAATATTTTAGAATTTACCTTAATTTTTCATATTTTTCTGAGTCCATTTGCTATTTTTCTTATTTAATTTTAGTTTTTAATCAATTTTTAATACTTTTTAATTGACAAAAATTCCAAAAAAAAATCAGAAAAATCCTTAAAAAATCCAAAAATATTTTCGAAATTAGTTTTCATTTATTTTAGATTTTTAGAAATTTATTTTGTATTTTTCTCATTTAATATCAATTTTATTTGCATTTTTATTACTTTTTAGTTAGTTTTAAAATTACTTGAATTACGTGCTTAAGTGATTATTTGTTCTTCATTTTCATGTTCGTTAGTGTAATCTCATTAAAATCACTTTTTCCCACTTTCACGACACATTTCACGAATCGGGAATTCGAAATTCCATTCACACATTCGCTGGGACACGATCCGGGGAAATACTTTCATGAGTATTTCTTTGGAAAAATAAACCTATACTAAAATGAATAAATCAAATGGCGCTGCTGCCGGGGAAGGGTGAAGTGAATTTTTGATTTTCGTTTTACGAAATTGTGTTTTGAAAACCTTCATTGTATATATTTTCTATAAAAACCAAAAAAAAATTGAAAAATCAAAAACACTTTTCCTAAAGTGTTTTCAAAAATACCAAAAAGAAAGTTACAGCCTCGACTCTCCCGTGGAAGGGAGGGCGTTGTAAACCAAATAAGCTTACCAACATAAGAACGCGTGAAATTAGTTGCTAATCGGATTACTTTAATTCTACAACCGAATAAGTTGGAAATACGGAAGCTCAGACATTAAATTGCAAGCTGAAGAGAGAAACACTCTTCTCTCCCGTTCTGTCGCGAGTAGTTTTGAAGGAAACGATTACGATTAACGTAACGTTTGAAAGAAGAGAATAAAAGTTTTAAGTTTTTGAAATTTTGTTTTCCAATATAAAAATACAAAAAGATTTTCCTTTTCCATTTTGATTTTCCTTTTTATTTGTTTTTATAATACGAAAAACCAAAAATAATCTTCTTATCCTCTTATCCGTATAATTCTTTTCCTCTTACCCTCTAAACCATTTAATTCTATATGGAATCAATTATTCCTTGCGTCGGTTGTGGTGAACTGCTTTACGGGTTACCATGTCGTTGGTGTGCATGCGAACGGTGTGGTAATGATATTCGAGACGGAAGTTGTTTGTTTTGCGGATCAAGTAATTCATTTGCTTATAATCCTAATCCGAATTCGTACAACAACTTTCCAAATTTTTCCGACTGCCCACCTCAGCCCGATTTATCTTCATTCGATCAACGATATTGCGAGAGATGTGGAAGAAATATAACCGATGGAATTTGTTTGTTTTGTGCTTCAGAAGCTGAAAGTTCTAATACTTATGATTTTAATCCGAAATTTTCTAATTATCCTCAAAACGATTTCAATTCATATGAGCAAGATCCGTACTTCAATGATGAATAGTTTCAAAATGCACCGACTTCACAACTAAGTTGTGAGTATTGTGGAGGTCCACACTTTAGCACCGATTGTCAAACTAGGAAATCGTTTCCTTGTGACAATAATTATCACGACCAACCTCCACAATACGATACGATTCTAACAGTGCAGAGTGAGATCCTTAAAATGATGACTGCTCAAAATGACTTTAATGAGTTGTGTCTAACTATAATAAACCTTTTTATGGAGGAAATTCGTAGAAGAGAACAAGAGCAAACCGTTACGAGTGTTGAAAATGAGCTTTTTAAAGAAGAAAATTCTACGATTAATTCCACTCCTTTTTTTGGATCTATCATCCCCGACTCTTTGCATCCTTCTCTCACACCGAATGAGGGAAGTGATCCTGTTTTAGAAAAAGTCGATACTTTTCTTGATAACAATGATTCTATTTCGGCTGAGATTGTTACGCCGTCAGGTCCTTTGGAGCCCGAACTCAAGGATTCTTTACCCGATTTTGTGAAACATGATTTTGTTACGGCTGAAGAATGTGACGTATCTCCGATTGACAATTCAAGTGATCATGTTGAGATGTTCTCCGATTTTGATAATGATGATTCTTTATCTTTTGGAGACATCAATTACGTGGATGAAGAACCTTCTAAGCTCGTCAGCTTAGAAGAAGAGAATAATGTAGAAAACGAAGTTGAATTCGATCATCCTAAAGATATTGATGACCTTGTTCCAAGGGTTTCTGAAACATTCAATATGACTTTCACAAATCCGTTATTTGATTTTGATTTGGAATTGACTCTTGATAATCCAATCTTCGATGTTCCTTGTGATGAGTCCGAAATAGAAACCGAGGTCCAGGATTCACATAATACGATTGATTCTCTTCATGAGAAGTTCTCCGATGAACTTACTCATACCAGTTCTCCACCGGATATTGAAAATGACGAGAATGGCCTTCGAAGAAATGTTCTTACTAATGAAATACATAGTGATGATTTACTCTCCGATGCTGATTCATCTCTCTTCGATTCATCACTCTCTCTTCAACCCGCAAAACCACCGGATGTAGATTTTGAATCAGTTACGAATGATGATATTTTTGGAATGGTGGACGAGATTTCCGAACAAGATGTTTCTGTGCTTAATATTTTATCCACCCAACCCGCCTGAGATTCTGAACTTGACTTTGCTTTTATCATCCGGGTGTTTCAACCATTCTTTGCTTATCCCATCATTTCTTCACTTTTCCACTCCACCGGGAGTGAGGATACCCGGCATCTCCGTCTTTTGTACCGGGTGTCCGTTCCATCTGCTCTCCCCAAGGACGAATTAATTCGGGGATCGAGTCAAGCTCATGTGACTCGGTGATAAAAAACAAGCGCTTTGTGGGAGGCACCTCATGCTTATCCATTTCATTTTCTTTATTTTCTTATTTCTTATGTAACGTGACTTGAGGGGGGCGACCCTTTCCAAACTCGTGTTTTCGTGGTTATTTGTGAATGTCCAGAATTTCCTCGAAGTTTGAGGACTCTCGTGCTCATGTTTTGTCATTCTCTTCACTCGAGTCTCATTCTTCGCTGCTCTTTCGGAAATTCAACATATCCAAAATCTTATCGACTAACGTTTATCTCTTGGCATACTTAATAAACGGCCTTTGATATTACGTAAGACTACCCGTACCCTTAAAACATTGAGGACAATGTTTCACTTTAGTCTGGGGGGTTGAATCTTCGATTCGATTTGACCTTGCACCTTCGTCTGAGCTGTTTACTTACGCAACTCCGTTTTTCCACCAAAATTTAAAAACTTTTTTGTCACCTTTTTATTAAAAAAAAAATAAAAATGAATGATATATATGATATAATAATAAAGATTTGACACCTAGTTTTGACTTTCCTATCGGCGAGAGTAGAAATAAATGTTTCGACTTGACCGGGCGTGTTGAGCCCTAGCTCGTCTCCCTTAACCAATATAATCAAAAGATTATCGGCTAAGCATTCGTGGATCTCATTACTTGGGATTTTAAATTTGCGGAGATCGAGGAATGATAGAGTTTATTTAGAAGTTTCGTGCTAAATGTGGAGTAGTTGGATCTCTTTAGAGCCCACGAAAGGTACTTGTGGCCTCCTTGTTCCTACAAGATTGCACACCAATAATAATAGATCTCTAGGTTTAATTATAGACAACTGTTAGGAGAGGTGGACCAGGATACGAAAGAGGTTTAGTACCAGCTGCAAGATTTACTAAATTGGGTAAATGGTTTGGATTGGGAAAAAATGATATCGAATATGATCCTATTGAGGACTCAAAAGTTGCAGCAGAAACTAACCAAAATGCAGGAACTGGCTCCTTTGCAGTCACTCATGAAAGTCTTAACTTCTCAACTACTGTATTTGCGACAACATAAAACAGTTAACCCCTAAGTTTAGACCAACTTCATCCAATTGCAGACCAAAATGTTGCAGAACAATAGCCACAACTTGCAGCTAGACCAAGAAGGTTGTTCAACTTTTTCAGACCAAGGCAAACGAGTGAAGGATTTTGAAAAAACAATTGGGCAAGAAGGTAACTGGAATTGGTTCATCAAGCTCAAATGCCCTTGATTTGATAAGAATGTTATGTACCAACTAACTAAAAGGCACTTCTTTTGTATGCTTATGTTATGCACTAAAAATTTATGGTAGGATGACTTTTATTTGTATGTAATCTGCACTTAGAAGTTTAAGATAGGATATCTATAATGTAACAATCATTATTATGTGCCTAATTTTCAAAATGTTAAGGCATAAGTACTAATGAATGATATACTTTTTCTATTTATCTTTTGACATATTAGATTTTGGATCATCACATGTTTCATCATCATTCATGTAGTAAACTGTTTGTGCAATCTTTATGAGGTAACAAACTGTAGTTTCATTAAACATTCAACAAACACTGATTGCTAAAACAAACTAATTGCTAAAACAGGTACAAGTTACAACAAACTGTTTATACATAAATGATGCGTGGGAATTGCACCAGGCTTTACCTCTCGAGGGATCTCGAGAAGCTTACAACCCCCACCAGGCAGTGTACCTGATCGTTGTAGTATAGTATAGTGACAAGTACCGGGGGATTGATCGTTCAGCTAGGAATAGTGTCGCTAGGATTAGAAAACCTAATTACTAGTGCTAAAGATGACGGAAGATTATTTTTGTATTTTTATATTTTTTAGAAAGCAAGTAAAATCTCGGGTTTTGAAAGATTTGGGCGGAATTAGTTGCTAGTCAACTAACCCAATACTAAGATGCAATCAAAATAAAATACTAAAAAATGAAAATAAACTAAATTATACTAAAGTTGTGAGCAATATGTGGAGAAAATGTGTTTACTTAGATTTCACTACTCCCTAGACATCTTTTACATGTTAATTACTTGTTATAGTTGCATGGATGACGGATTGTATTCCTTAATACCATTCATGGGGTATCGCACATAACTCCCCAATTCTATGAGCTCTTATCTCCCCCTATACCATGCCCAGCACAACCATAGGGATTATAAACAGTGGCTCATGCATTAAATACAACCAATAAAGACCTAGTGCAATAGGTTCATGTTTCCTAAGACGTTCAAGCATGTTACCAATTGGAGATCTGCCAGTTTTCTTAAGCCTAACATATAAATCATTCATCCAAGACAATTATAAACAAGTAATCAACACATAATTAACATCTAGGTTTCATTAGATCCAAGCAAACACAAGATAGATCTAGCCTAGCATGATGGAATTAAGACAAGAACAAGATATAGACAACCAACACATAGACATATTGATTGAATTAGAAGAACACTTATCTTAATTACACATGAAAGGTATCAAGGGCTTAGAACCCTTGAAAAACCTGTAAAATTCGCACCAAGTTCGTACTTAGGGTTTCTCCAAAACTTCTCTCTTTTTTAATGTGAAAATTAGAAAACTATATATAGGAAATAGGGTCTGACGGCGTCAAGACCAATCTTGTGACGCCGTCACCTCGCCGCCAAAATTCTTCTCGGACTGCCTTGATCTACTTCTGACGCCGTCATGTGTTGTGCATTTCCAGGCCGTCATGACTTTTACTCTTGACGCCCTTTCTTGTGACGCCGTCAAATCTGTACTGGGTCGTCATGGAATTTACTCTTGACGCCGTCAGAATGTTGCTCTTGACGCCGTCACCTACTGTTCCCAGCAAGGAAAATTAAGACTTTGACGTTTTCTTCACTTTTATGCTCCAAAAACGTCCGAATTGCTTCCTTTTCCAGATTTCACTCCCAAAGTACCTAAAATCACAAAAAGAACGATTTAGAGCAATATTTGATCAAATAAATTCAATTCCGGGCTTAAATGACCCCCTAAAAGTGGTTCATTTTTCGCCTCATCATATACCCTTACACTTGAGATTTGCTTGTCCTCAAGCAAATGCACTTTTATTCTACTCAAAAGACAAGTTAGGGGTCATTTAACACTAATATAAGAGTAATTACAACAAATAATCGTTCCAATAAAGACCAATAGACAAGCACGGAGGTCATACACTAGCACCTCACAAATAGTGTTTAGATACTCACATCTCTCGGGTGTAATAAAGTATAAATTACAATATGGAAACGGAAGATATCTCTCACTACCTGTCATAGCAAAATAGATTACCATAGGCTTGGGAAAGGATCGAACCTCCACCACATGGCGTAAGCACCTAGGATAAACTATCAAAGAGGTATTTTAAAGGGTTGTAACGTTAGGTGTAGGGATATGAAATACACGGTTTTATTGGATAAAGGAAGTTTTACTGGTGGCGAGTTAACAATCTTAGTCAATTACATGTACAATATGGCGTTGCTAAGCCAAGACTAGACTCGACTCAAGCTAATAAATGAAAAATAACAAAAACATAAAATGAACATAGAATAAAAAGGGATGGTAGTCCATATGTTTTTTCTCTTTTTTTCTTTTTCTATTTTTTTTTCTTTTGGTTTTTTTCGAATTTTTTTTTTCTCTTTTTCTTTTGCATACACTCTTACCCTTCCATCCAAAATAATACATCATAGGGGATGAACATTCCCCTTACACTTGAATCTTTACATACTTTACATTAAACTAATCTAATGACTCGAATTAAGAAAATCAAAACACTTGGAGCACTTTTAAGATTAACGTACATATGGGGGTAATAAATGATATTCTTCCCCATTACTCCATAAAATAAGTACCTACCCATGAGTCCCAATCGTCCCAACACAATATGTACAAGGATATGACTCGACTTAGCAACCATGTAATCAATTAGATAGTTAACTTAGGGTTTAACAAATAACAATAATGCACTAAAAATGAGCGCATACACGGAAGGCTAAGGCGATTTGGGTGTACATTTAAGTGAGGTGTAACAAATTCTTCCTTTAAGTAAAATGCTTAAAGTTAGAAACGAAAAGATAGGCTCGGAGGGGTGTACTAGGGGTTTCGTGTACTAAAAATGAGTACAACGCTAAGGGTGTGGGAAAAATTAGTTGACTTAACTAGCCAAGTAATATGACTTAAATGGTCAAGTAATTATGATACGGGTTTAACACAAGGGTGATCCTAATGCCTCTTATCATGTAGTAAATCCTACCACACGAATGTAGTCTTACTAGCGGTCTCGGGATGCATCACTAACGCAAGTTCTAGAATATAAATGCTACCGGTACACTCATAAGCACTAATAATAAATGCTTTTCCTATCAAATCTAAAGGCGAACCTCACATATTTGGGTGGAAAATTTTTCTGAATATACGATTATGTGCTAGTCATACAATCTCCTATCCATGAGACGCTTGCTATGGCTAAAGTTTCACTCCTAAATTTTGTAAAAAATTTTAAATTTGGCGCTAAAATTGCACTAACAAGTATTTCTCATAGTTTTATTACACATCTACCATCAAACAAAACAAACTCAAGCGAAAGTGCATATGTAAGGTATCATCTTTTTACCTTCCCCTTACACTTAAGATGAACATTGTCCCCAATGTTCAAGTAAAGAATGTAAAAGTTAAAAAGTAACGAGAATGAAATCAAATACTCCCCTGATTCGCTCGGTATGGATAATAAGGTGGCCAGGTTAAATCTTCCTCCAAGAAAATGAACAATCAAAGCTTCCCTTCCAGAATATAAATCATCTTCTTGTCATACATAACCTGTAAATCCTGAGAAATAGACAAAACAACCTCGCGTAAAATCGGCGGCATCCTATATAAGTTACTAAATCCTAGAAAACAAGATAAGATATAATGCTTGTGGAATGAAGTTTGCAGATTTCCTGGAGATTATAAAACTTAATAATTCACAAAAACCATAAGACTCCGTTAGAAAAACAAAACCGGTAAAATTTCCAGATTTTTACACATGACGCCGTCAAGAGTTAACTCATGACGCCGTCAGAAGTGACCTACAAAAATTCTTATGTTATGTTTCCGGAAAATTTCTGGAAAAACTTGGTCCTACTTCCTGGAACATCCTGCAAAACTTCATTATGACTCAATACAAGCATTTGACTCTAACAAATACTAATATACATGTTCATTTAATATTGTGGAGAATCATGATCGGTGTGTTTCTTAAAAACATATTTGGGGTTTCCCCTTACACTTATCTTTCACAAAAATACTTTTAGGTGGAGTTAAGACTAAGCCAAAACAACAAAGTAAAGTATTTCTACTATTTAATTTAGAAACATGATCAACCAACAATAAAAACAAAGCATGCATACAGAAGCAAATAACAAACAAACAAAAATAAAATCACACAAAACATGGGTTGCCTCCCAAGAAGTGCTTTTCTTTATTTACGAGTCTTGTAGCTAGACTCAAGGTCATGGGTTACTACATGACCTCATCCCTCGAGATGATATACCCCATGTAGTTGCGATCATTACTATTATGGTGGTAGTGCCTTAACCTATCGATATTTGCAATCACCATTCCACCTACTTCACTTCTCAAGTTAGCTATTCCATCTTGTCTCACACCTTCAATTGTGAAAGGTCCATACCACCAAGGACTTGGTTTATCAGGTGGTATTGTTGTTTCTAAATGTCTCAAGAGTACCAAGTTCCCTTCCTCAAAAGGTACATGATTTTCTGCGGATTGCGTATGTTCGAATTCGACCTGAACCTTATTGCTTTTGCTTCTTTCATTTTTGGCTTCCTTATAGCTTTTGATTCTTGCCTCCCATGCAAGAATTTTATTTTGAACACGAACGGGTGTCGTGTCAATGTTGTTTTCGATCTTACTCCAACTCAAATTCTCATGCCCACTTCGCGGGGTCATGGGGAAACTAATCTTTCTTTTTCCAGATTTAAGCTCGATCTTCCTACCTTCATACTTAATGACAGCCCTAGCGGTGGCGAGGAATGGTGCCCCAAGGATCATTGGCTTGCATCCATCTCCTTTATCATCGATGATCATAAAATCAACGGGGTACATGAATCCTGCGACATTAACTAATACATCTTCTGCGATTCCTAGGGGGTATACGAGTGTCCAGTGAGAGATAACCTAACACGAGTAGGGGCTGGCATTTTTGACGTTAGTTGGATGTAAATAGTTAGGGGCATAAGATTTACTTCCGATCCTTGGTCGGCGAAGGCACTAAGATATTTCAAGTCCCCGATGCTAGTTGGTATCTCAAAATTCCCACATGCTATCTGCTTAGTAGCCACTTTTTGTACCAAGAGCCTCTGGAATACTGATTCTCCAGGTAGCGTATCATACTCATCTTTCACTTCTTCCTCTTTCTCAGAACCCTGTTTGGGAGGTTGGTTACGCCCATCACCCTTAATCCAATTTGTTATGGTGTTTTCATTTATATCATGTTTCAGGTAGTAACTCAAGGGTTGGGATTCTGGTGGTTTTTCTAAGGTCTGTTTAGCAGGGGTTTCTACCTTCTCATTATCCTTTTGGACAATTATGATGGAATTAACAAATTGGGTAGTGGGAGTGGCGCTTTCTTTCCTTAGTAACACTCTTTCGGGGGTTCTCTGGTTGGCATATTCCTCTAATAAACTCATCATCTCATTCATTTTCTCTTGCATTTCCTCTTTTTGCTTATAAACTGCTTCCTCGAATCTAGCAAGCCGATCTGAGTGAGTTGCCATATATTCTCTCATCCTAGCTTCAAACTCCGAGCTAAGCTCCTCGGGAGGGGAACAAGGTGGGGCATAGTTCTGAAAAGTCTCGACATTTTCTCTAGAAGGTGACTCAGATAATGGTGCCGAAGTTGGTTTTAAGACAGAGTTGATAGTAGCCCGTCTAGGACTTAAAGTTCTCCTTTGCCTTTCCTCAAAATAGTCAACTTTTGCCTCGAGTTTGCATAGGAGTTCATCGGGGATTTCGGTGGTCCCTCCAGATGCTGAGACTGCATTGATAGCCACTTTTATTGTATGATTAAACTCCCACATCTCCTGATTATCAGTGGCGAGCTCCTCGATAATTGTCCAAGACTCCTCGGCATTCTTATCACGCAATTTACCTCCCGCGGCTCTGTCGATTGTGCGCTTAGTGTGATAGTCAACATGGTCGTAGAAAATCTGGACTAACAACCAAAGGTTTATACCATGATGAGGGACCTTATGGAGGAGATCCTTAAAATGGGCCCAAGCTTCGTAGAAAGTTTCGCCCTGCTGTTGTTCAAACATCAAAATGTCATTTTTAAGCATTGCAGTCTTCCCCGGTGGGAAGAATTGAGTAAGGAAACGAGTGGTGAGATCATCCCATGTGGTGATGGATCCCGCGGGTAAACGCTCAAGCCATTGACTAGCTTGATCCCGTAGAGAGAATTGGAATAGGCGTAATCAGGTTGTCTCTCTAGTTGCAACATCTAGGTCTATGGAATCTACGATTTTGAGGAAGCCCTTAAGATGTTGGTTTGGATCTTCGGAAAGAAGTCCATGGAATGCACATCCGCTTTGCACCAACCAGATGGTGTCGGATCGCAAGGGGGTCACATTGGCTCCGGTGAGCTCAATGGTGTTTCGGTAGCCTTGGTGGCTAGGTCGGGAATACTCTCCTAAGGTTCGGGGCCTAAGGGGTTCTAGTGGTGGGTTTTGTTGTGGTGGGATGACGGGTTCAAAGATGTTCCCGTTGTCCATGATGTCGGGTGGTGAGAAGTTACGAACAAAAACACAAAGAAATAAGATAGACTAAAGAAAACCTAAAAATAAAAATAAAATCTTACTAGAACGGAATCTAGCAAGTAGACCTAATAAAAAGTGATTCTAACCTAGACAATAACTATTCCCCGGGCTGCGGCGCCAAAAACTTGATGCGTGGGAATTGCACCAGGCTTATCCTCTCGAGGGATCTCGAGAAGCTTACAACCCCCACCAGGCAGTGTACCTGATCGTTGTAGTATAGTATAGTGACAAGTACCGGGGGATTGATCGTTCAGCTAGGAATAGTGTCGCTAGGATTAGAAAACCTAATTACTAGTGCTAAAGATGACGGAAGATTATTTTTGTATTTTTATATTTTTTAGAAAGCAAGTAAAATCTTGGGGTTTGAAAGATTTGGGCGGAATTAGTTGCTAGTCAACTAACCCAATACTAAGATGCAATCAAAATAAAATACTAAAAAATGAAAATAAACTAAATTATACTAAAGTTGTGAGCAATATGGGGAGAAAATGTGTTTACTTAGATTTCACTACTCCCTAGACATCTTTTACATGTTAATTACTTGTTATAGTTGCATGGATGACGGATTGTATTCCTTAATACCATTCATGGGGTATCGCACATAACTCCCCAATTCTATGAGCTCTTATCTCCCCCTATACCATGCCCAGCACAACCATAGGGATTATAAACAGTGGCTCGTGCATTAAATATAACCAATAAAGACCTAGTGCAATAGGTTCATGTTTCCTAAGACGTTCAAGCATGTTACCAATTGGAGATCTGCCAGTTTTCTTAAGCCTAACATATAAATCATTCATCCAAGACAATTATAAACAAGTAATCAACACATAATTAACATCTAGGTTTCATTAGATCCAAGCAAACACAAGATAGATCTAGCCTAGCATGATGGAATTAAGACAAGAACAAGATATAGACAACCAACACATAGACATATTGATTGAATTAGAAGAACACTTATCTTAATTACACATGAAAGGTATCAAGGGCTTAGAACCCTTGAAAAACCTGTAAAATTCGCACCAAGTTCGTACTTAGGGTTTCTCCAAAACTTCTCTATTTTTTAATGTGAAAATTAGAAAACTATATATAGGAAATAGGGTCTGACGGCATCAAGACCAATCTTGTGACGCCGTCACCTCGCCGCCAAAACTCTTCTCGGACTGCCTTGATCTACTTCTGACGCCGTCATGTGTTGTGCATTTCCAGGCCGTCATGACTTTTACTCTTGACGCCCTTTCTTGTGACGCCGTCAAATCTGTACAGGGTCGTCATGGAATTTACTCTTGACGCCGTCAGGATGTTGTTCTTGACGCCGTCACCTACTGTTCCCAGCAAGGAAAATTAAGACTTTGGCGTTTTCTTCACTTTTATGCTCCAAAAACGTCCGAATTGCTTCCTTTTCCAGATTTCACTCCCAAAGTACCTAAAATCACAAAAGGAACGATTTAGGGCAATATTTGATCAAATAAATTCAATTCCGGGCTTAAATGACCCCTTAAAAGTGGTTCATTTTTCGCCTCATCAATAAACAACTAAGAACCAAGTTTACAAGAAATATCAAGATACATAACACTGACTGCAAAAATAAGTACAAGTTAATGCGTAACACTTATTGCTAATACAAAAGCAATGAACACAACAAGGAAACTGATATCAACAAAAACTTTGTCATAAACTTTCACTTTTGACTTAATAAAAGTCATCTCCTCCATCATTTTGTTCATCTGGTCTTTGGAAACATCAACAAGTTCATTTGAACTTGAACTATTTCCCTTGTTCTTTAATTTCTTGTTTTCTTCATGGTGTTGAATAGCAATCTTTTTAATAATCATTTGGTAGCTGATGTGAGTATTTCGGCCTCACAAAAGGTTTTACTTCTCAAGGGATCTTCAGAAGCTTGCAATCCTCAAGGCAGTGTACCCGGTCGTTATAGTGTAGTATAGGTATGTCCGGGGGATTGATCGTTCTCTAGGGGAATAGTGTCGTTAGGTTGAAGTGTATGTCAAATTAAGCCTAAAGGTGAGGGATGACTCCTTTTCTATTTTTTATATTAAAATCTTGGTTTGGAAGGAGTGGGCAGAATTAGTTGCTAATCAACTAAGCCAAAACTACTGATTAAACTAAAAACTGAAATAAAATAACATGAAAAGTAAATTGGTGGACTTCTTATAATGAGAAAAACGTATTCACTTAGATTTAATTACTCCCTAGTTATCTATTACTGACTCGTTGAATGTCACAGTGCAGTTGTTATAGTTGAAGCGTTGTATTCTTTAATACCAGTCGTGGGGGTGTACACAACCTTCCCCAACTCTATGAATATTAATTTCTTCTTATGACGACACGTTTAGTATCCTATCATAGAATCATTAACCTCTACTCACGCATTAAATACAACGAATAAAACCGTAGTGCACATCCGATTATGTTTTTTAAGACGTTCAAGCTTGTTACACAAAGGAGGTCTGCCGGTTTTCTTAAACCTAACGCGAGTCAATCAACTAAACAATAGACAACTAATCAAAAATCAATAAATAGGTTTCATTAGATCTAAGCAAACACTAATTAACCTAAGCTAGCATGTTAAAGGGAAGAAAAGATAAACAGGTAATCAAACAACACATAGATATATTGAATGATTAAAAGAAAACTTATCTTCAATAAAACATGGAAGAAAAGAGGGTATGAGATACCTTAAAAATCTCTTAAATTCGTACTAGGGTTTGTCTCCAAAGTTGCACACTTAATGAATGAAAATTCGAAAACTATATATAGAATTACAAGGCTGACGGCGTCAGGTTATAATTCTTGACGCCGTCAGAACGCTATTATTAGGGTTTCATGTAGCGCAATTCAGCCTTGTGACGTCGTCACCTACAAATCTTTCTAGGTCGTCTCACTTTAGCTTATAACCTGACACCTACTTCCATTTACACCTGACGCCGTCAGGTGTAATTCTTCAAAAGGTTTTCTGGAGAGTCATGTTTGATATTTTCCATCATCATTATCTTCAAGTGACGGCGTCAGCTTGTAATGCCTGACGCCGTCAGGTGCATTTCTTGACAATTTCTTATGACTTTGTTGTTATCTTCATTCTTGAGCCCAAAAATGTCTAACATGCTCCAAAATGCTCCATATTCCAGAAATCACGTCCCAAATACCTAAAATGAGAAAAGAAATGATTTGAGGCAATATTTGACCATATATTTACGATTTAAGGCTTAAATGACCCCCTAAAAGCGTTACAAATAAATCCTTATCAAATATCCCTACACTTGGGATTTGTTTGTCCTCAAGCAAATGAGCTTTTATACAAATCAATTTACAGGTTAGGGGTAATTTCACATTAGTATAAAAGTAATTACAACACATGATTGTTCTACCTTAGTCAAAACAAGCACGAAAATTATACATTAGCACCTCACATTTAGTGTTTGGATTCTCACATCTCTCGGGTGTTATAAATTTATATATCACATATGGAAATGGGAAAAAGTCACTCACTACCTATCATAGAAAATAGATTGCCATAGGCTTGGGAAAGAATCAAGCCTCCACCACTTTGTTGTAAGCACCTAAGATAAACTATCAAAGAGGTCTTTTAAAGGGTTATAATGTTAGGTGTAAGGGTATGGAAAACACGGTTTGTTGGATAAAGGGATAATTTACTGGTGGCAAGTCAATTGTCTTGGTCAATTACATGTACAATGAGGCGTTGTTAAGCCAAGACTCGACTCAACTTAAACTAACTACAACTCTTTTTGGTATTTTTCAAGACATAATTTTGACTTAAACATAAATAAAAGAAACAGTTGGTAGCCCATACGTTTTTATCTCTTCTTTTTCTACTTTTTTTCATTTTTTTCATACACTTTTACTCTACCATCCCAAAATAATACATCAAAAGGAGCTTGTTTCCTCCCTACACTTTAACTTTTACATACTTTAGACATAACTATTCTAATGACCCGAATCAAGACAATTAAAATGTCACACCCCCAGAATCGGGTCCAGCGGAAGCATACAAGTAGCTGGGGTGTAACTCAATTGGTATTACAGCACAAGTACAAAATTGGTTTTCACTTCAATCATTTAGACTAAAATTGTTTAACTAAAAGCATTGAATTTGCATTGTTTAAAATTTATGCGGAAGTAATCCCTTAAAATAGTTTAAAACGGTCCCCATAAGAATATCAGAGTCTTCTATGACCATGCCATGCCCTGCCAAAACCTCCAGTAGTATGCCATTGCTTAAAACCTGAAAATACATGCTAAAACGTCAGCATAAAGCTGGTGAGTTCATAGTTTTAAGTAAACAAGTATTTCCCGTAAACAAGTATTTTCCAGAAATCAAGTATTTCGCGTGAACAAGTATTTTCCAGAAATCAAGTATTTCCCGTAAACAAGTATTTTCCAGAAATCAAGTATTTCCCGTGAACAAGTATTTTCCATAAATCAAGTATTTCCCGTAAACAAGTATTTTCCAGAAATCAAGTATTTCCCGTAAACAAGTATTTTTCCAGAAATCAAGTATTTCCCGTAAACAAGTATTTCCAGTAAACAAGCATTTTCGGTAAACAAGTATTTTCGGTAAACAAGTATTTTGCGGAAGGCAAGACAATATAACAAATACAATGTCACAACCAAAAATAAGGTATACAGTGCCTAAGCTCATGACCCCGAAGCTCGACGTAATCGTATGAAATCAATCATAATAATGCCCCTAGTAAGTGTTTGCCAGACACTCGGAAATAATCCGAATGATATGCGTCCGTTTGACAGGTTGGCGCGACCAACTCGGACGGGGTGTCAACCCAAATAGATCTATCCACAGCATTCGCGCTTACACGCATGTAATTAACGGTTCATGATAAAGGGGACTTCAGTGGCAGTAATAGGTAACTCAGGCAAAGTAACAGTTTTGTATTTATGTCCGCAAAGGCAAGAACTTGTATCCATAAGAAAGTAATAAAGGATGGAATAAGTAATTCATAATGTATTCAAGAAATCAATCAAGTATTTCAACCATCCAGTAATGTTTGAGAAAAATGAATCGCGTTCAAGTAAAACAAGCATTGAATTTAAATAGTAATGAGCATGTATCTTCCCCCAAAACAGTTGTAAAACAAGTAAAAGTAGGGGTTATGAACTCACCTGGAACAATCGATATGATAACCAAAAAGGAAAACGCACAAAAATCGAGGCACAAACGCTCTAACCGCAACCTAAATGATTCATATGTCTTAGGTTTGAAGACAAGGTCAAGCATGCAAGTCATACACTATATTATCACTTGTACATGTTGTTGAAATTTTTATTGTTAAAAATGTAGGTAATCAAAGTGATCTCGTATTTAAGTCATCCACCATTTTAGAAAACGTAGCTTGTAAATCTCACGACCAAATATTAGTCGTCTTGAAAATATATATTTTGAAAATCTCTAACGTACCTAATAAGTATACGTAATGCTCTACCATTTTTATTTACGTCTTTTAACCAATTTACACTCTAAAGTGTCCAAAAACTCATTTTAATATTTCCATCAGCTTTTGTAGTTGAACCAAAGCTGTCAAAAATTATATGTTTCGTCGCAACTTCCTTAGGCCATAACTTTTGCGTCGTAGTTCCGTTTTTCAAGTTCTATATATTCCCGCGAAGGTATTCAAGTATAATTTAGGTTTTTCAAGGTCTCGGCTAGCCTAGATGTCATTAGATCTCAGTTTTCTTAACTAGAAAATCGGGACAGATTCATATTTCAGAAAATATAGTTTTTGTCGTAAATCTTGAAAATAACATATCTTTTTCGTTATAAGTCCGTTTTAACTCATTCAAGCGGCTATGTTTTCGTTATTAAGTCTATTTTCTATATTTCTAGCCTAATATGGCTACCAAGGTACTGATTTTTTTTCTGTGGGATGTCGAATGGGACAGATTCATCATAAATAGTGTCCAACTATATTTCTTAGTGTTCTATTTATTATTACCACTTGACAACAACTCCAAATCTAGCCCTAGTTCATCCATCATCATTCTCAACTAGAAAATAATGATCTAAACATAAACTTAGCAATATTCAAGAGTCTAAGTAAAAGATCATCCAAAATATTTAAAACTACAAATTTATTAACATATAGGTGTATATAGAGTTTTCATCATTTTCTTGCAAAGGTTTTTACTAACAATTTTTCTTGTAATCAAAACTTGTTCAAATATATATTCTTGCTAAGAGATCAAAGTGGATGTAAAGATTTTTCAACATGTGCCAAGTGATAACCAAGTATATATACTAGACAAGCATAAAAATCATAAAAATCATGAAGTATTAGTAGTGTAAAAATTACTTACAAAGAGGTTAGTGAGATGAGTTTTGTAACAACACTTGTGTAACCCCCAAGATTAGTATCAACCCTTGTTAATCTACCCTAAGTACCCTTGAAAGTGACCAACAACTTCCTTCTTCTTCCTTGCTCCTTATGTGTGTCGAATTGTATATATAAGTGGAGAGGTAATTGTATTATTTTTTTTTTCTTTTTGTAACTAGAAATGAGCATTGGACTTAGGTATATATATAGCAAATGAGTTAAAACTTGGTCAAAAATATCTATGGTTGGTCTTTGATGGTTTTGCCGAAAATTAGGGAAGGAAAAGGGGACAATGAGTTGTTCTAGCCACCCTAGCCACCTTCATTTATTTCTTTGTCTCAAGTATGATTAGAATGTTGAACTTGATAGATTTTTGTAGTGTATTCTAGTATAATATAGGGGGGCGGCCATTAATAAAAATTTGGAAGAAAATAGTTGTTAGTTGTATAAAATATATATATTGAATGTATTGGGTAGTAAAAATATGTATTGGGTATTAGTTTGATAGTTAACGAAAGTTATACGTACGTAAGATGTAAAGAATTTAACTTGGACGTCGGAAAATAGTTTTGGGACTTTTGTAATAATTTTGGAAGTATAAAAATACTCTAAAAATAATTGTTGAGAAAGTCGGGTATGTCGAGGGTTACATTCTTGAATAAAATTTAACGTTTGTTGAATTTAAAAACCGTAAGTATTTAAAGAATAGAAATTTGTCTTATAAAATAAAGTGATGAACTGCGGAAGGAGCAAGGTACCGGAGCGTTGTGGACTAAAATTAGCCTAAGTCCTAGTGTACTTAGAATTTAATTAGAAATTCGCGTCGATTCAAGTAAAAGCTCATGTGAATTGTTTTAAATTAAATGTCAAGAATTTAAATTCGAGTTTAGAAAATAGTATTGAACTGGGAAATAGCGGGTTGTGGTATTAGCTGCGAATTTGAAGACCCGTAAACTCAGTTTACGATGAAATGAACGATAATCATGAATAGTGATTTTCTTCCGGGAATGAATAGTGTTATATGAATAGTAAAATTTTTGAACGCTTCTCGGAATCACAAACTGACTCCGAAAATGATGAATAGTAAAATGATGAATAGTGACCGGTGAATAGTAAATGATGAATAGTAATTGATGAATAGTAAATAGGAGAAATGTCCTGAAAATGTGGGTTGTTACAGTCTCACCCCCTTAAAAGGAACTTCGTCCCGAAGTTCAGTTGGTGTTGGTCTCTAGAGTGGTATTGGTTAAAAGATGATGATATTATCGTGTAAGCTACTGAGCTCTAACAAGGTTCAAGTTTGACGGCCACTAGGCCTACTCTGTCAGAAATCGTAAATGGTTCAGTGTATATCGAGTTTAACTTTATGAAGTTTTCTGAATGGTATTATGCCTTTCCTAGGCAGAACTTTCAACATAATCATGCCACGAACTTGAAATTCTAGTGGTTTACCGCCTATCGAACTTGTAATTGATTCTTGATTTGTAGGAAATTCCAGGTTATTTCAAGAATGCTTACGGGACTAGTGAGTTGGGCTTTTCCAAGTTTTGATCCGTCAATGGATGTTGGTACTTCGACCATAGAGTGCTTCGAATGGTGTAGTCTCTAAGCTCGTGTGGTAACTAAGGTTGCAACTGAATTTGATTTATGGCAAATGGTTAATCCAACCATTTCTAGAGTCAATCACTCATGCTCTGAGCATATCTCCCTATGTTTGAATCGTTCTCTAATTTCTGACCATTGGTTTGCAGATGATAGGTGGTGTAGTTCCAAAGGAATCTTAATGAAATCGTTAGGGGTTTGAGGTGAATCAATTTCCTCCATTAGGAATAATTGAAATGGGTATCATGAATCTTGTGGAAAGACTTACAAGGTTAAGTCCGTCAAAGGGTGTTGTTGAAAATAATAGATTAGGATAAGGTTGTAATTCCTCCGTAGGAATGTCATGAATTGAGTCTTTCTCCACCTACGGTGCTTAGTCTCCATTACTAAGATTTTCCCCAAGTTATAGGTCATCAACTCACAAACTCCTAAAGGTATAAGTGAGGTAATATAGTGATTGATTTTCAAAGTTTGTTTTGAGATGGTGTTTTGTTCATAAACCTTTCCCGAATAAATGAATTTACAAGTTTAAGCAAATGGCTTTTTAGGTAACATCCTTCTTGATGTTTCAAAATTTAGTAGTTATGCAAGATAGGACTGTTTTCAACATTAGATGGACAGTATGGTTTACCAAAGATCAATGTTTAAAATTTCTTAATATTCAATAGTTTTTGTAAAAGAATAACCAAAAGGAATTTACTTGTCAAAATAAGTGCCTCAGAAAAGTATTTCTTACAAGATATATGTTTTGTATAACAGTAGTTTGGAGAAAAAATCCATTTAGAAGTGAAAGTATTAAGAGAATAAAATAGCCAGGTATATATGTCTGCACAAATGCGTAGATGTCTAACATGTTTCAATAAAGTCTATTGGTGAGGACATGTTCAATTTATAGTCTTGGGTAAGAGGTTTGATTTGTCTCTATAGTGTTGATCAGTGAGCACTCGTATCGAAATGAATCTTGTAATTCAGTCAAGCCAATACTTTCCAGATAGTGGAATTGTGGCAATCAGGCCAGTGATAGTGGTTCGAATGGTTTTGTGACATCTTGAGATTTCTGTTGAGTTATGAATGGTCTTAATGTGCCGAGGGATCATCCTCATAGAAGGTATGGAAAGTCTTTCCTAGGGAGGTCATTGATAATATCCACTTATCAATATAGGGAGTAGTGACATCAGAATCTATAGAGTGTTAGCTAATTCCTTATATATATATATGGGGGTGGGGAAAGGAAATGATAGTGATGGTGAGAAGGGAAGAGACTGTGACAACTGCGACAAAATGAGATTGTGGCAAAAGAAAATACTGTGATATGAGTGTATCGTGCATAAATATGAAAGTTCATGAAATAAAATGACTAGCTGACATGCTTCCAATCGGTGGTTTACGAAGTGATGAAAAGTATTAAGGTTCCAACAACGAGAGTATACACACACATGAATGAAACATTTGGAAATTGAGTAGGGGATTCAATCTAGACATAATCTTATTATAACCATTCTCAGTGTTGCAAAATTTACTTCTGAGTCAGACATAGGTGGTCAGCCTATATCTCACTATCCCGGGTTGAATATAAATGACCAGTCTATATTCCACCGAGGTTCCATGAATTTTGAAATACTCAGTTCAGTTATACTAATACCATGTCCTTCACAAATACCAAGACGTTCTGAAAGACAAAAGCAGGTGACCAAACTCGAGGTCAAATGATGAAACTATGCAAGGAAGAACATAACACGGTGACATATATGATACATGAACATGCTTATATGAACGACAATTATAGTAATCAACTATAATAAATGAATTTAATATACCAGATAATGAGATAACAATCTCATCACCTATGTCAGCAACTAACCACAAATGAGGCTTCAGCTTGGCAGGTAGGCACGTGACGGTCATAGGGTTAAGTTTTCGTAAAAGTAGCTATAGTCTAAGTTTTAAAAACACTTAGTTCGCTATAGCCAAAGCTCTGATACCAATCTGTCACACCCCCAGAATCGGGTCCAGCGGAAGCATACAAGTAGCTGGGGTGTAACTCAATTGGTATTACAACACAAGTACAAAATTGGTTTTCACTTCAATCATTTAGACTAAAATTGTTTAACTAAAAGCATTGAATTTGCATTGTTTAAAATTTATGCGGAAGTAAGCCCTTAAAATAGTTTAAAACGGTCCCCATAAGAATATCAGAGTCTTCTATGACCATGCCATGCCCTGCCAAAACCTCCAGTAGTATGCCATTGCTTAAAACCTGAAAATACATGCTAAAAGTCAGCATAAAGCTGGTGAGTTCATAGTTTTAAGTAAACAAGTATTTCCCGTAAACAAGTATTTTCCAGAAATCAAGTATTTCCTGTGAACAAGTATTTTCCAGAAATCAAGTATTTCCCGTGAACAAGTATTTTCCAGAAATCAAGTATTTCCCGTAAACAAGTATTTCCAGAAAACAAGCATTTTCGGTAAACAAGTATTTTCGGTAAACAAGTATTTTGCGGAAGGCAAGACAATATAACAAATACAATGTCACGGCCAAAAATAAGGTATACAGTGCCTAAGCTCATGACCCCGAAGCTCGACGTAATCGTATGAAATCAATCATAATAATGCCCCTAGTAAGTGTTTGCCAGACACTCGGAAATAATCCGAATGATATGCGTCCGTTTGACAGGTTGGCGCGACCAACTCGGACGGGGTGTCAACCCAAATAGATCTATCCACAGCATTCGCGCTTACACGCATGTAATTAACGGTTCATGATAAAGGGGACTTCAGTGGCAGTAATAGGTAACTCAGGCAAAGTAACAGTTTTGTATTTATGTCCGCAAAGGCAAGAACTTGTATCCATAAGAAAGTAATCAAGGATGGAATAAGTAATTCATAATGTATTCAAGAAATCAATCAAGTATTTCAACCATCCAGTAATGTTTGAGAAAAATGAATCGCGTTCAAGTAAAACAAGCATTGAATTTAAATAGTAATGAGCATGTATCTTCCCCCAAAACAGTTGTAAAACAAGTAAAAGTAGGGGTTATGAACTCACCTGGAACAATCGATATGATAACCAAAAAGGAAAACGCACAAAAATCGAGGCACAAACGCTCTAACCGCAACCTAAATGATTCATATGTCTTAGGTTTGAAGACAAGGTCAAGCATGCAAGTCATACACTATATTATCACTTGCACATGTTGTTGAAATTTTTATTGTTAAAAATGTAGGTAATCAAAGTGATCTCGTATTTAAGTCATCCACCATTTTAGAAAACGTAGCTTGTAAATCTCACGACCAAATATTAGTCGTCTTGAAAATATATATTTTGAAAATCTCTAACGTACCTAATAAGTATACGTAATGCTCTACCATTTTTATTTACGTCTTTTAACCAATTTACACTCTAAAGTGTCCAAAAACTCATTTTAATATTTCCATCAGCTTTTGTAGTTGAACCAAAGCTGTCAAAAATTATATGTTTCGTCGCAACTTCCTTAGGCCATAACTTTTGCGTCGTAGTTCCGTTTTTCAAGTTCTATATATTCCCGCGAAGGTATTCAAGTATAATTTAGGTTTTTCAAGGTCTCGGCTAGCCTAGATGTCATTAGATCTCAGTTTTCTTAACTAGAAAATCGGGACAGATTCATATTTCAGAAAATATAGTTTTTGTCGTAAATCTTGAAAATAACATATCTTTTTCGTTATAAGTCCGTTTTAACTCATTCAAGCGGCTATGTTTTCGTTATTAAGTCTATTTTCTATATTTCTAGCCTAATATGGCTACCAAGGTACTGATTTTTTTTCTGTGGGATGTCGAATGGGACAGATTCATCATAAATAGTGTCCAACTATATTTCTTAGTGTTCTATTTATTATTACCACTTGACAACAACTCCAAATCTAGCCCTAGTTCATCCATCATCATTCTCAACTAGAAAATAATGATCTAAACATAAACTTAGCAATATTCAAGAGTCTAAGTAAAAGATCATCCAAAATATTTAAAACTACAAATTTATTAACATATAGGTGTATATAGAGTTTTCATCATTTTCTTGCAAAGGTTTTTACTAACAATTTTTCTTGTAATCAAAACTTGTTCAAATATATATTCTTGCTAAGAGATCAAAGTGGATGTAAAGATTTTTCAACATGTGCCAAGTGATAACCAAGTATATATACTAGACAAGCATAAAAATCATAAAAATCATGAAGTATTAGTAGTGTAAAAATTACTTACAAAGAGGTTAGTGAGATGAGTTTTGTAACAACACTTGTGTAACCCCCAAGATTAGTATCAACCCTTGTTAATCTACCCTAAGTACCCTTGAAAGTAACCAACAACTTCCTTCTTCTTCCTTGCTCCTTATGTGTGTCGAATTGTATATATAAGTGGAGAGGTAATTGTATTATTTTTTTTTTCTTTTTGTAACTAGAAATGAGCATTGGACTTAGGTATATATATAGCAAATGAGTTAAAACTTGGTCAAAAATATCTATGGTTGGTCTTTGATGGTTTTGCCGAAAATTAGGGAAGGAAAAGGGGACAATGAGTTGTTCTAGCCACCCTAGCCACCTTCATTTATTTCTTTGTCTCAAGTATGATTAGAATGTTGAACTTGATAGATTTTTGTAGTGTATTCTAGTATAATATAGGGGGGCGGCCATTAATAAAAATTTGGAAGAAAATAGTTGTTAGTTGTATAAAATATATATATTGAATGTATTGGGTAGTAAAAATATGTATTGGGTATTAGTTTGATAGTTAACGAAAGTTATACGTACGTAAGATGTAAAGAATTTAACTTGGACGTCGGAAAATAGTTTTGGGACTTTTGTAATAATTTTGGAAGTATAAAAATACTCTAAAAATAATTGTTGAGAAAGTCGGGTATGTCGAGGGTTACATTCTTGAATAAAATTTAACGTTTGTTGAATTTAAAAACCGTAAGTATTTAAAGAATAGAAATTTGTCTTATAAAATAAAGTGATGAACTGCGGAAGGAGCAAGGTACCGGAGCGTTGTGGACTAAAATTAGCCTAAGTCCTAGTGTACTTAGAATTTAATTAGAAATTCGCGTCGATTCAAGTAAAAGCTCATGTGAATTGTTTTAAATTAAATGTCAAGAATTTAAATTCGAGTTTAGAAAATAGTATTGAACTGGGAAATAGCGGGTTGTGGTATTAGCTGCGAATTTGAAGACCCGTAAACTCAGTTTACGATGAAATGAACGATAATCATGAATAGTGATTTTCTTCCGGGAATGAATAGTGTTATATGAAAAGTAAAATTTTTGAACGCTTCTCGGAATCACAAACTGACTCCGAAAATGATGAATAGTAAAATGATGAATAGTGACCGGTGAATAGTAAATGATGAATAGTAATTGATGAATAGTAAATAGGAGAAATGTCCTGAAAATGTGGGTTGTTACAGTCTCACCCCCTTAAAAGGAACTTCGTCCCGAAGTTCAGTTGGTGTTGGTCTCTAGAGTGGTATTGGTTAAAAGATGATGATATTATCGTGTAAGCTATTGAGCTCTAACATGGTTCAAGTCTGACGGCCACTAGGCCTACTCTGTCAGAAATCGTAAATGGTTCAGTGTATATCGGATTTAACTTTATGAAGTTTTCTGAATGGTATTATGCCTTTCCTAGGCAGAACTTTCAACATAATCATGCCATGAACTTGAAATTCTAGTGGTTTACCGCCTATCGAACTTGTAATTGATTCTTGATTTGTAGGAAATTCCAGGTTATTTCATGAATGCTTACGGGACTAGTGAGTTGGGCTTTTCCAAGTTTTGATCCGTCAATGGATGTTGGTACTTCGACCATAGAGTGCTTCGAATGGTGTAGTCTCTAAGCTCGTGTGGTAACTAAGGTTGCAACTGAATTTGATTTATGGTAAATGGTTAATCCAACCATTTCTAGAGTCAATCACTCATGCTCTGAGCATATCTCCCTATGTTTGAATCGTTCTCTAATTTCTGACCATTGGTTTGCAGATGATAGGTGGTGTAGTTCCAAAGGAATCTTAATGAAATCGTTAGGGGTTTGAGGTGAATCAATTTCCTCCATTAGGAATAATTGAAATGGGTATCATGAATCTTGTGGAAAGACTTACAAGGTTAAGTCCGTCAAAGGGTGTTGTTGAAAATAATAGATTAGGATAAGGTTGTAATTCCTCCGTAGGAATGTCATGAATTGAGTCTTTCTCCACCTACGGTGCTTAGTCTCCATTACTAAGATTTTCCCCAAGTTATAGGTCATCAACTCACAAACTCCTAAAGGTATAAGTGAGGTAATATAGTGATTGATTTTCAAAGTTTGTTTTGAGATGGTGTTTTGTTCATAAACCTTTCCCGAATAAATGAATTTACAAGTTTAAGCAAACGGCTTTTTAGGTAACATCCTTCTTGATGTTTCAAAATTTAGTAGTTATGCAAGATAGGACTGTTTTCAACATTAGATGGACAGTATGGTTTACCAAAGATCGATGTTTAAAATTTCTTAATATTCAATAGTTTTTGTAAAAGAATAACCAAAAGGAATTTACTTGTCAAAATAAGTGCCTCAGAAAAGTATTTCTTACAAGATATATGTTTTGTATAACAGTAGTTTGGAGAAAAAATCCATTTAGAAGTGAAAGTATTAAGAGAATAAAATAGCCAGGTATATATGTCTGCACAAATGCGTAGATGTCTAACATGTTTCAATAAAGTCTATTGGTGAGGACATGTTCAATTTATAGTCTTGGGTAAGAGGTTTGATTTGTCTCTATAGTGTTGATCAGTGAGCACTCGTATCGAAATGAATCTTGTAATTCAGTCAAGCCAATACTTTCCAGATAGTGGAATTGTGGCAATCAGGCCAGTGATAGTGGTTCGAATGGTTTTGTGACATCTTGAGATTTCTGTTGAGTTATGAATGGTCTTAATGTGCCGAGGGATCATCCTCATAGAAGGTATGGAAAGTCTTTCCTAGGGAGGTCATTGATAATATCCACTTATCAATATAGGGAGTAGTGACATCAGAATCTATAGAGTGTTAGCTAATTCCTTATATATATATATGGGGGTGGGGAAAGGAAATGATAGTGATGGTGAGAAGGGAAGAGACTGTGACAACTGCGACAAAATGAGATTGTGGCAAAAGAAAATACTGTGATATGAGTGTATCGTGCATAAATATGAAAGTTCATGAAATAAAATGACTAGCTGACATGCTTCCAATCGGTGGTTTACGAAGTGATGAAAAGTATTAAGGTTCCAACAACGAGAGTATACACACACATGAATGAAACATTTGGAAATTGAGTAGGGGATTCAATCTAGACATAATCTTATTATAACCATTCTCAGTGTTGCAAAATTTACTTCTGAGTCAGACATAGGTGGTCAGCCTATATCTCACTATCCCGGGTTGAATATAAATGACCAGTCTATATTCCACCGAGGTTCCATGAATTTTGAAATACTCAGTTCAGTTATACTAATACCATGTCCTTCACAAATACCAAGACGTTCTGAAAGACAAAAGCAGGTGACCAAACTCGAGGTCAAATGATGAAACTATGCAAGGAAGAACATAACACGGTGACATATATGATACATGAACATGCTTATATGAACGACAATTATAGTAATCAACTATAATAAATGAATATAATATACCAGATAATGAGATAACAATCTCATCACCTATGTCAGCAACTAACCACAAATGAGGCTTCAGCTTGGCAGGTAGGCACGTGACGGTCATAGGGTTAAGTTTTCGTAAAAGTAGCTATAGTCTAAGTTTTAAAAACACTTAGTTCGCTATAGCCAAAGCTCTGATACCAATCTGTCACACCCCCAGAATCGGGTCCAGCGGAAGCATACAAGTAGCTGGGGTGTAACTCAATTGGTATTACAACACAAGTACAAAATTGGTTTTCACTTCAATCATTTAGACTAAAATTGTTTAACTAAAAGCATTGAATTTGCATTGTTTAAAATTTATGCGGAAGTAAGCCCTTAAAATAGTTTAAAACGGTCCCCATAAGAATATCAGAGTCTTCTATGACCATGCCATGCCCTGCCAAAACCTCCAGTAGTATGCCATTGCTTAAAACCTGAAAATACATGCTAAAAGTCAGCATAAAGCTGGTGAGTTCATAGTTTTAAGTAAACAAGTATTTCCCATAAACAAGTATTTTCCAGAAATCAAGTATTTCCTGTGAACAAGTATTTTCCAGAAATCAAGTATTTCCCGTGAACAAGTATTTTCCAGAAATCAAGTATTTCCCGTAAACAAGTATTTCCAGAAAACAAGCATTTTCGGTAAACAAGTATTTTCGGTAAACAAGTATTTTGCGGAAGGCAAGACAATATAACAAATACAATGTCACAGCCAAAAATAAGGTATACAGTGCCTAAGCTCATGACCCCGAAGCTCGACGTAATCGTATGAAATCAATCATAATAATGCCCCTAGTAAGTGTTTGCCAGACACTCGGAAATAATCCGAATGATATGCGTCCGTTTGACAGGTTGGCGCGACCAACTCGGACGGGGTGTCAACCCAAATAGATCTATCCACAGCATTCGCGCTTACACGCATGTAATTAACGGTTCATGATAAAGGGGACTTCAGTGGCAGTAATAGGTAACTCAGGCAAAGTAACAGTTTTGTATTTATGTCCGCAAAGGCAAGAACTTGTATCCATAAGAAAGTAATCAAGGATGGAATAAGTAATTCATAATGTATTCAAGAAATCAATCAAGTATTTCAACCATCCAGTAATGTTTGAGAAAAATGAATCGCGTTCAAGTAAAACAAGCATTGAATTTAAATAGTAATGAGCATGTATCTTCCCCCAAAACAGTTGTAAAACAAGTAAAAGTAAGGGTTATGAACTCACCTGGAACAATCGATATGATAACCAAAAAGGAAAACACACAAAAATCGAGGCACAAACGCTCTAACCGCAACCTAAATGATTCATATGTCTTAGGTTTGAAGACAAGGTCAAGCATGCAAGTCATACACTATATTATCACTTGTACATGTTGTTGAAATTTTTATTGTTAAAAATGTAGGTAATCAAAGTGATCTCGTATTTAAGTCATCCACCATTTTAGAAAACGTAGCTTGTAAATCTCACGACCAAATATTAGTCGTCTTGAAAATATATATTTTGAAAATCTCTAACGTACCTAATAAGTATACGTAATGCTCTACCATTTTTATTTACGTCTTTTAACCAATTTACACTCTAAAGTGTCCAAAAACTCATTTTAATATTTCCATCAGCTTTTGTAGTTGAACCAAAGCTGTCAAAAATTATATGTTTCGTCGCAACTTCCTTAGGCCATAACTTTTGCGTCGTAGTTCCGTTTTTCAAGTTCTATATATTCCCGCGAAGGTATTCAAGTATAATTTAGGTTTTTCAAGGTCTCGGCTAGCCTAGATGTCATTAGATCTCAGTTTTCTTAACTAGAAAATCGGGACAGATTCATATTTCAGAAAATATAGTTTTTGTCGTAAATCTTGAAAATAACATATCTTTTTCGTTATAAGTCCGTTTTAACTCATTCAAGCGGCTATGTTTTCGTTATTAAGTCTATTTTCTATATTTCTAGCCTAATATGGCTACCAAGGTACTGATTTTTTTTCTGTGGGATGTCGAATGGGACAGATTCATCATAAATAGTGTCCAACTATATTTCTTAGTGTTCTATTTATTATTACCACTTGACAACAACTCCAAATCTAGCCCTAGTTCATCCATCATCATTCTCAACTAGAAAATAATGATCTAAACATAAACTTAGCAATATTCAAGAGTCTAAGTAAAAGATCATCCAAAATATTTAAAACTACAAATTTATTAACATATAGGTGTATATAGAGTTTTCATCATTTTCTTGCAAAGGTTTTTACTAACAATTTTTCTTGTAATCAAAACTTGTTCAAATATATATTCTTGCTAAGAGATCAAAGTGGATGTAAAGATTTTTCAACATGTGCCAAGTGATAACCAAGTATATATACTAGACAAGCATAAAAATCATGAAAATCATGAAGTATTAGTAGTGTAAAAATTACTTACAAAGAGGTTAGTGAGATGAGTTTTGTAACAACACTTGTGTAACCCCCAAGATTAGTATCAACCCTTGTTAATCTACCCTAAGTACCCTTGAAAGTGACCAACAACTTCCTTCTTCTTCCTTGCTCCTTATGTGTGTCGAATTGTATATATAAGTGGAGAGGTAATTGTATTATTTTTTTTTTCTTTTTGTAACTAGAAATGAGCATTGGACTTAGGTATATATATAGCAAATGAGTTAAAACTTGGTCAAAAATATCTATGGTTGGTCTTTGATGGTTTTGCCGAAAATTAGGGAAGGAAAAGGGGACAATGAGTTGTTCTAGCCACCCTAGCCACCTTCATTTATTTCTTTGTCTCAAGTATGATTTGAATGTTGAACTTGATAGATTTTTGTAGTGTATTCTAGTATAATATAGGGGGGGCGGTCATTAATAAAAATTTGGAAGAAAATAGTTGTTAGTTGTATAAAATATATATATTGAATGTATTGGGTAGTAAAAATATGTATTGGGTATTAGTTTGATAGTTAACGAAAGTTATACGTAATTAAACGTAAGATGAAAAGAATTTAACTTGGACGTCGGAAAATATTTTTGGGACTTTTGTAATAATTTTGGAAGTATAAAAATACTCTAAAAATAATTGTTGAGAAAGTCGGGTATGTCGAGGGTTACATTCTTGAATAAAATTTAACGTTTGTTGAATTTAAAAACCGTAAGTATTTAAAGAATAGAAATTTGTCTTATAAAATAAAGTGATGAACTGCGGAAGGAGCAAGGTACCGGAGCGTTGTGGACTAAAATTAGCCTAAGTCCTAGTGTACTTAGAATTTAATTAGAAATTCGCGTCGATTCAAGTAAAAGCTCATGTGAATTGTTTTAAATTAAATGTCAAGAATTTAAATTCGAGTTTAGAAAATAGTATTGAACTGGGAAATAGCGGGTTGTGGTATTAGCTGCGAATTTGAAGACCCGTAAACTCAGTTTACGATGAAATGAACGATAATCATGAATAGTGATTTTCTTCCGGGAATGAATAGTGTTATATGAATAGTAAAATTTTTGAACGCTTCTCGGAATCACAAACTGACTCCGAAAATGATGAATAGTAAAATGATGAATAGTGACCGGTGAATAGTAAATGGTGAATAGTAATTGATGAATAGTGAATAGTAGAAATGTCCTGAAAATGTGGGTTGTTACATAAAACACATGGAATACTTTAAAACCGTTAACGTTTATAAGGGTTATGATTTCCCTTTCACTTTGTAATGACCATTTCTTTTACCCATGAGTCCTAATCATCCCAAAATTGTATGTACAAGATATGACTCGACTTAGAAACCATGTAATCAATCAGACGCTTGTTATATAATTCCTATCCATGAGACGCTTGTTAAAACTAAAGTTTCACTCTTATATGTTGCAAAAAAATTTAAATTTGGTGACAAAATTACCCTAACAAGTATTTTTTTTAGTTTTATTACACATTCACTATTAAACAAAATAAACATCAAGGGAGTTATAGTTTCTAACGTATGCCAATTTACCCTCCCTACACTTAAACCGAACATTGTCCCCAATGTTACTAAATAAATAATAAAGTAAAGATAAAAGAGAAATGAAAGAAACTAATACTCCCCTGATTCATTCGGTATGGACGATGTCGTGACATGGTTAAATCTTCCTCCAAGAAAATAAACATGAAAGCTTCACTCCATAAATATAAATCATCTTCTTGTCCAATATAACCTATAAACAACTAAAAAAACAAATACAAAAACCTCGCATAAAATAGGCGGTAAATTCAATATAAAAGTAAATCCTAAAAAAGAGTGGAAGATATAATGCTTGCAAAATAAATTTTTACAGGTTCCTGGAGTTTAAAAATTAAAGATTTTATGAAATTATATGATTTCCAGTAGAAAAACAAAACCTGAAAAATTTTACAGGAATAATACCTGACGTCGTTAGGTTATAATTCCTGGAAATTTTTTGGAAAAATCTGAGTTTTAACACCTGTAAATCTTGCAAAACATTCATTGTGACTCGATACAAGCATTTGACTCTAACAAACACAAACATATATGCTAATCTCTAATTTTTATTGTTCATGCTTAATTTGTTCTTAAAAACGAATATGATCTTCCATACACTTATCTTTTTGCAAAATACCTTTATATGTAATTAAGATGAGGTTAAAGACAAAATAAAGCATTTTCATAATTTTTATGATACATGAACAATGAACAAAAAGAGATAGAGTATATATATGAAATCAATAAAACAAACAAACAAGAAACCAAACAAACAAATAAAAAGCTTGGGTTGCCTCCCAAGAAGCGCTTTCCTTTATTAACGAGTCTTGTAGCTAGACTTAAAATCATGCCCTACGTTTTCTTGTTCTTTTTCTTAATCGCGCACTTAATCCTTTCAGCAAAGTCCTTGTCAATTCTATATCGTGGCCCTAGGGTTAGACAATCCTTATAGAAAAGGCTTCTCTTTTCCTATACATAATCTATCCCTTTTTTCCTATCTTCCTCGTAAATATCCTCAAATTCACTAATGTTATCTTTATCTAAATGAGGTACATAACGAGATTCCTTCATACTATGAGGCATCCTATAAGTGATTCTATTGATTTCGTTAGAAAACTGAACTGTACCTTCTAATCGAATACACTTTAACTTAGATTCCTCAACAAACGGCTTACCTAGTACAACATGAGATAAGCGACAATCTATAACACTTGCCATATCCTCTACAATCATGAAGTCAATGAAATAGGTAAAGTTCCCAACAAAGATATGCAAGCCTTTAACGCTCCCAACAAAATTACAAATTCCGCCGGGGTATTTGGGATCTCTCCTAGGTTCAAGTCGTGTATTCATTATATCATTATAAACACTTGAAGACATCACGTTGATTGGGGATTCAAAATCAATGTAGGCCTAATCCATGTACTTGTATCCAATCATACATGGTATCTTGACGTTCCAACGGTTACCCTTCTTTATTTTTGGATCAATTTTAACAAAGGGTGGTCGAGGGTTATTGATTATGTTATTATAGTAGAAAATTTCTTCCTTAGTGGGGGTATAAATTGAAATAATCGTTACCCAATCCCCCATCTTCCTACTCCTCTATAACCTCAACAACCGCGTAATCATCAGGTCCTAAGTCCTCATTTGAGTACATGGCGATTGCTAGGTCGTTAAGTACATTATCAAGCTCAATATCAATCAACCTATTAAGCTCCCTAAGTTCCCTAATCTCACTCTCGATTTGGCCACCCAACGAGATTTCTTCGTCAGATGAAAGGGATGGATTCGCGTTTTCCATAGTGGCAAGCGGAATAGTCAATGAAAACTATTTTTACAAACAAAGGCACAAAGAAAAGATAGATTAAAGGAACTAATTAAAAAGAAAATAAAAATCTCACTTGATAGGAATCTTGTGAGTAGACCTAAATGAAATAGAAGTCAACCTAAGCAATAACTATTCCTCGGCAACGGCGCCAAAAACTTGATGAAAGGATTGTGGCGACACAAAAGGTTTTACTTCTCAAGGGATCTTGAGAAGCTTGCAATCCTCCAGGCAGTGTACCTGGTCGTTGTAGTGTAGTATATGTATGTCTAGAGGATTGATCGTTCTCTAGGGAATAGTATCGTTAGGTTGAAGTGTATGTCAAATTAAGCCTAAAGGTGAGGGATTATCATTTTTTGTATTTTTTTTATATTTTATAAAAGCAATTAAAATCTCGGTTTGGAAGGAGTGGGAAAAATTAGTTGCTAATCAACTAACCCAAAACTACTGATTAAACTAAAAACAAATAAATTAAAAGAAAAGTAAATTGGTGGACTTCTTATAATGAGAAAAACGTATTTACTTAGATTTAATTACTCCCTAGTTATCTATTACTGACTCGTTGAATGTCACAGTGCAGTTGTTTTAGTTGAAGCATTGTATTCCTTAATATCAGTCGTGGGGGTGTGCACAACCTTCCCCAACTCTATGAATATCAATTTCTTCTTATGACGATACGTTTAGTATCCTATCATATTATCATTAACCTCTAATCACACATTAAATACAATGAATAAAACCTTAGTACACATCCGATTACATTTTTTAAGACATTCAAGTTTGTTACACAAAAGAGGACAGCCAGTTTTCTTAAACCTAACGCGAGTCAATCAACTAAACAAGAGACAACTAATCAACAATCAATCATTAGGTTTCATTAGATCTAAGTGATGAGTGTGTAAATACTCATCATTTTTACCTTTTCTGAACTGCCAAAACATCTAAAAACACTCAATAATGAATCAAAATAGTGAAAATATCCCAAGAAAGTGTTTTACATGTTTCAAATGCAAAATAATCAAAAACAGATGTAAAACGCACAAAGTTTGCAAAATTGGCAGTTTCAGTCCCTCAACTTTCAAAAGTTGTCAAATCTAGTCCCTGGTTATTCTAAAAACTTGAAAAAGTCACCAAAGGTCCTTTTAAATCAAAAAGTTACACAATTAGTCCTTTGGTGCAAAGTTTCACAAAATGTCAAGTTTAGTCCCTGAACTTTGAAAATTGTCAAAAATGGTCCCTGGGATATTAAAAACTTTGAGAAAAACAAATTTTGTCCTTGCACTAACCTTTTATGGCAGGATTGGTCCTTGGTGGAAAAGTTTGGTGAAATTACACAAATGGTCCCTGAAGTTTGGAAGTTTGGCAGTTTTAGTCCCTGTGAAATAAAAATGGAAAAATCATGCCAGGACCTTATACTATTCATAGTTTGGCAAAATACACCCTTGGGAACACTTTGGAAAATTGCCAAAACTCACCCCTCACTTTCGATAAAATTACAAAATTAGTCCTTGTGATAACATAAACCAAACCGGACCTAATCTATTACCAAAACCCATAGTCCAGTCCACCACAAGCCCACCCACTTCCTTTTTACTTGGGCCCAAAACACAACCAAGCCCACACCACCCTTAATATTAATACTGGGGTCAAATATTTGACCTCGGTCAAACCGAGTCAAACCCCCATCATCTCCCCAGCCTTCCCTCCCTCACAACCCCACTTGCAGGTCCCATCACCCCTCCATCACAAGCCACCGCCCAAACCCACTATCCCTTTCACCTCACATTTAATGCACCACCCCCTTGCCTGAAACAGTCCAAAACCCACACACCAAGTTTTCCCGCCAAAAACACGTGGCATCAAATTAAGGCATCACAGTGATCCAATGGCCCCAATTTGAGATGGGATTTGCTCAGAGACATTATGGAACCCTAATGGACATCTATAAAAGGGAGAAGAAAGCAAGGAATGAAGTAGTAGTTTTAATTAGTTAAATTTAGTGTCGAATTTAAATTAGCTTTCAAATTCAGTGTAATCTTCTTAGTTCAAGTATTGTAGCAGCTTCCTAGTTGTATTTTAAATCTTTTCAAGTAATAAAATTCCAAGTTCCAGTTCTATTCTTGTTTAAGCAATCCACTTAAGTTTCTGAGTTTCTTAATAAGTTTAATAGTCAAATGTACCAAGGCTCATGGACTGAAATAGGGTCACTTAAGTTCCTTGAAGCTTATTGAAGCTTTTAGAGACACTAAAACTCAGTACTAGTCATAGAAAACCAAAAATATAAAAAAGTCAACCTTAGTCAAACTGTGTTTGTTTTGAAGTGTTTTCAGGATTTGAGAAGTGTTGAAGGGCAAGCTTGGAATTAGATTTGGCCTATCTAAAGATAGGCATCTGTGGAAAACTCCTTGTTCATGCTAGGAGTGGTTAGTAAGCATTTGTTCAATTTGATTTTCCCCTAAAAATCTTAACTTCTGATTGCTTGCTTGTTTATTGGCATTCTGTGTTTGCTTGTTCTATTTGATTGTTGTTTAAGTGATTTTTAGCTTAATATTAATAGTTTTCTTGTTAGAATATATAGTTACTTAAAATCTTAGATTTGACTGTCAAATTAGTTCAAGTGTTAAATTTGTATATTTGTAGTTGTGTTCTGTCTTTAAGTGCTTAGATAAGTTTGATTAATCATAATTAGTAGTTGGGAATCAAGTTTATACACCCTAGCACCTAATTGATTTGAAAAACACAAAACAGTTAATCATTAAGGGGTGTTTGGATGGTTTGGTTTAGCTGAGCATATACACTTTTTAGTGGTTAAAATTTATTGAGGTTTCATTTTGAAGGTCAAAACATCACAGCCAAGCTCTTGTACTAGTTGTTTTATAAGCCAAAGTCAAAATCACAAAAATCCATCCATCACAGTTAACTGTGATGTCATTTTGATCCCTAATCCACCCATATCAGTTCAAAAGTTGTTGTAGTATCTTAATTTCAGCTTATTATAACTTATCTTAACATTTTCAGTCATTAGATTAAGGTACAATCTCAAATAAGTCAATCTTTAAGTTAATGTGAAAAAGTCAAATTTCCACTTTTGTAGAAAATCTCAAAATTTCAAGTAATTGTTGTGATTTATGTGTTTGGATTGAGACTGTGAAACTTGTTCCTAATCATTATCTATCAGCTCATCTTTGGAATCCCATTGAGCTTGTATTTTTAAGATTTTTTGTGTGGGCTCCACAAGCCCTGGAACACACCTGCAGCGAAGAAAGCTTCCCCTGCACCAGCATACCACCACCACACCACCAACTTTGGTGGTGGCTGCAGCCCAACCCAGTGGGTCCCACAACCCACAATTAGCTCTAGTCAACCCCCCTCCTACCAGGGATCAAGGATTGACCTTTGGTTTGACCTAGGAACAAGTGGACCCCACCTGGAATCCACCCCAAAGATTGTCGCATTCTGAGTTAAGTTTCAGTGTGCAAAGTGCTTATTTTTCATCTTTTTAGCTTATCAGTGGTTGTTGTTTGTTATTTTTAGCTTATTTAAGTTTGTTTAGCTTATTTGTACCCATTTCCATTATTGTGGACCCCACCTACACTCATTTGTCCACTTAGTCAACAAAAGTCAACTGTTTTGGTTTAGGGGATGCATACTGCTTATTTATAAGCTATTTCAAAAGTATTTTCACAAAAGTTTTCTATTTTCAGTAGTCAAGTAAATTAGAAAAAGAAAAACCAACAAAAACAAACTTTAAATTTAGTGATAGCTTCTATTTAATAGAAACTATCTTTTTCATTTTTCATTTTAGCTTATTTTTAAGCACTTGTCCATTTTTATAATTTTGTAAATTGTCTAGTACCTTAAAGTATTTAAAATAATTTTCTTAGATTTTTCTTAATCTGTTTACTATTTATTAGAATTAAAACTAGTTTAATTAATTAAATAGGTAATATTAGTTATTAATTAGTTTTCTTAAATTTTTAGTAACAACAGTAGGTTTTTATAATTGTTCTAAGTTTTATAAATTAGTTAAGACTTTTAGAAAATATATTTTTAGGTTCTACTGTTCATTTTTCATTTTTCTTATTTTAATTATTTAAATTAGATTTAAGTTAACTAAAAGGTAATTAATTAGTGGAATAGCCTTAAACATAATTTTTAGAAGTTTTTATAATTTTGTAGGATTCCTGTGATGGTTAAATAATTTTATAAATTTTTCTCATAATTTTCTAAGTTAATTTAGTATTAATTGTAATTTAAAGTAGTTTAATTAGCTTAATTAAGTTAAATAGTTTTTAATTAATTAAAAATCCATAAAAAGACAAAAATACTTATTTTTATTTTTTATACTTTCTTCAAGTTCTATTTTAAGTTTAGAAATTGTTTTTGCAAATTTTTAGTTTAATTTGTAATATTTATAATTATTAGTTAATTTAAGTTAGATTTAAATTAGATTTTAATTAGTTTAATTAATTAAATAATATTTAAATAGTAAAATAATCATTTTTATAATTTCATTTTCAATTTCAATTTTATTTTAATTTTAAGTTTCAAAAGTTTCAAAAGCACCCCCTGTAGTTTGTAATTTACCAAATCCCACTTTTCTGTCTGATTACGTGTTATCAAATTGTGAATTTGTGCATATATCTGTATATCTGATTTTTGTGAATGTTAATACAAATATCGCCTAAAAACGTTATTTATATTTTACGATCTTTGCTAAGTTTTGTTAATGACAAAGTATGAAGTTTAGCTATAAGTAAATCATCACTTTAAGTGTTTAAGTCTTGTTTAACTAAGGTTAATATTTCCTTTTAAACAAAACATTATTTTTACTTCTTAAACTAAAATGAGTCTTGTCACATCATATTTATTTCTTAACATAGTAAGGTCACATCACATTTAGGGCAAGTTTTGTCATTATGCATTTATGGAAAGAAATGTGTTTGACTAACTTTATTGTTGCTTGCAAGCTTTGTATTTGACTTGTTATTATGAGATGTGACATTGTTTGGTTGCTAGGAGTTATGAGACAAGACCTTGTTTGGTTTGCAAGATTTATTGCAAAACCAACTGCAGCCCTGGCGGTACCCTGGGGGTACACGGGCGGAACCCTTTTGAGGGGTCCGCCTGATCCGCCAGACCTGCAGTGTTGTTTGCTATAAATACCAAATCATTTGTTAGTTTTTGGTAACCCTTTTAGGACATATATTCACATACTCTCTCAACTAACTCAGTAACCTTTTGATTTGTGATTCTCTTATGTAGCAAGGGATTTCACAAGATCATTCAAGAAGTTACAAGCTTCAACTCTAAAGTTGCAAGTCTTGGTAGCTTGGTCATGTATAAGCTTTGGTAGTTTATACTTCATGTGTGTCATGTATATAGAAGTAAGTGGTTAGTATTTTAGGCCTCAAAATACGTAGTGTGTCGGGAGTTGTTGTACCCTTGTAAAAGAACTAACGGGAGTAGTTGTACCCTTGGTAAAGAACTCGACATCTAGCTTAGTGTCGGTAAAAGTGTAAGCGACGAACGGGAGTTGTTGTACCCTTGTAAAAGAACTCGACATCTAGCTTTGTGTTGGTAAAAGTGTAAGCGACGTTGTAAAGGTTTTCTCCGCCGGTGAAAGGAGCTTGTTGATTAGTGCTTATAACTCTCGAGTTGGAAACTCGGGGCATGGATGTAGGGCAAGGAAAAAGAGTCCTTGTAGCCGAACCACGATAAACAATCGTGTTATGGTTTGATCGTTTCTTTCTTTATCTTTGCTTATTACATGTTGTTCTTTAGTTATAATTGCTAGTTACATATAAAGCTTTACAAAGAACTAAACAAGTAAAGATGTGTTTGTATTAGAGATGGCAATCACAACCCATTTAAAGAAAAATGGGTTGGTTTGGGTAAAAAATAACAACTTATGGGTTGGATTGGGTTACCCCTTTCACAAAGAAATGGGTTAAATGGGTCAACAATTAGACTTATATGAATCAGCAAATGGGTCGAATGGGTCAACAAATGGGTCGAATAGGTCAATTAAGGGTCGGATGATAACTCAACCACCACTATGTGTCTTTTTTTTATGTTTTTATAAGTTTTCGTCCTTTTTGATGTTTTCGTCAGATTGTTCACGTTTTCATCCATTTTTTTACGTTTTCGTCAGTTTTTTTACGTTTTCGTCCGATTTTTTCCGTTTTCGTCAGTTTTTCACGTTTTCGTCAGTTTGTTTTACGTTTTCGTCCGTTTTGTTACGTTTTCCTCCGATTTTTCACGTTTTCGTCAGTTTTTTCACGTTTTCGTCCGATTTTTTACGTTTTCGTCCGATTTTTTAGGTTTTCGCCAGTTTTTTCACGTTTTCGTCAGTTTTTCAGGTTTTCGTCCGTTTTTTTACGTTTTCGTCCGATTTTTTACGTTTTCGTCAGTTTTTTCACGTTTTCGTCCGATTTTTTACGTTTTCATCCGATTTTTTACGTTTTCGCCAGTTTTTTCAGGTTTTGTCAGTTTTTTCAGGTTTTCGTCCGTTTTTTTTACGTTTTCGTCCGATTTTTTACGTTTTCGTCAGTTTTTTCACGTTTTCGTCCGATTTTTTACGTTTTCGTCAGTTTTTTCACGTTTTTGTCAGTTTGTTTTACGTTTTCGCCCGTTTTTTTACGTTTTCGTCCGTTTTTTTATGTTTTCGTCTGATTTTTCACGTTTCCGTCAGTTTTTTCAGGTTTTCGTCCGATTTTTTACGTTTTCGTCAGTTTTTTTACGTTTTCGTCAGTTTTTTCTTTTTTTTTACGTTTTCGTCCGATTTTTTACGTTTTCGTCAGTTTTTTCACGTTTTCGTCCGTTTTTTACGTTTTTGTCCGATTTTTTGCGCTTTCGTCCGATTTTTCGCGCTTTCGTCAGTTTTTTCACGTTTTCGTCAGTTTCTCACGTTTTCGTCAATTTGTTACGTTTTCGTACGGTTTTTTACGTTTTCGCCAGTTTTTTCACGTTTTCGTCAGTTTTTTCAGGTTTTCATCCATTTTTTTACGTTTTCGTCTGATTTTTTACGTTTTCGTCAGTTTTTTCGCGTTTTCGTCCAATTTTTTACGTTTTTGTCAGTTTTTTCACGTTTTTTGGCAGTTTGTTTTATGTTTTCGCCCGTTTTTTTACGTTTTCATCTGATTTTTCACGTTTCCGTCAGTTTTTTCAGGTTTTCGTCCGATTTTTTACGTTTTCGTCCGATTTTTTACGTTTTCGTCAGTTTTTTACGTTTTCGTCAGTTTTATCACGTTTTTGTCCGTTTTTTACGTTTTTGTTCGATTTTTTGCGCTTTCGTCCGATTTTTCGCGCTTTCATCAGATTTTTTCACGTTTTCGTCAGTTTCTCACGTTTTCGTCAGTTTGTTACGTTTTCGTCCGGTTTTTTACGTTTTCATAAGTTTTTTCACGTTTTCGTCATTTTTTTACGTTTTCGTCGGATTTTTTTACGTTTTTGTCTTCTTTTACGTTTTTATCAATTTTTTTTACGTTTTCATCCGATTTTTTATGTTTTCGTCGGTTTTTTTTAACGTTTTCGTCAATTTTTTTAAGTTTTCATTCGATTTTTTATGTTTTCGTTGATTTTTAAAAATCTGACGAAAACGTAAAAAAAACTTACAAAAACGTAAAACCCCGGACGAAAACGTAAAAATCAGACGAAAACGCAAAAAATTGGACGAAAACGCGAAAAAAACGGGCTAAAACGCGAAAAACCGATCGAAAATGTAAATAAAGTGACGAAAACTTAGAAAAACAGACGCAAACGTAAAAAAAATGACGAAAACGTAAAAAAAACTGACGAAAATGTAAAATTACGGACGAAAACGTAAAAAACTGACGAAAACGTAAAAAACCTGATGAAAACGTAAAAAAAACTGACGAAAACATAAAAAAACTGGCGAAAAAGTAAAAATTCGGACGAAAACGTTAAAAAAGTGATGAAAACGTAAAAACAGACAAAAACCTTAAAAAAACGGATGAAAACGTGAAAAAACGAATGAAAACGTGAAAAAACTGACGAAAACGTGAAAAAACTGACGAAAAAGTAAAAAATCGGACGAAAACGTAAAAAATCGGACGAAAGCGTAAAAAAACTGACGAAAACGTAAAAAACCACACGGAAACGTAAAAAATCGGACGTAAACATAAAAAAACAGACGAAAACATGAAAAAACTGACGAAAACCTGAAAAAACTGACGAAACGTAAAAAAAGTGATGAAAACATAAAACCAGACGAAAAGGTAAAAAAAACGGACGAAAACGTGAAAAAAACGGATGAAAACGTAAAAAATTGGACGAAAACGTAAAAAATCGGACGAAAACGTAAAAAAACTAACGAAAACGTAAAAAATCAGACGAAAACGTAAAAAAAACGGACGAAAACGTAAAAAAAACTGACGAAAACATAAAAATACTGAAGAAAACGTAAGAAAACAGACGAAAACGTAAAAAAACTGACGAAAACGTGAAAAAACTGACGAAAACATAAAAATACGGACGAAAACGTAAGAAAACAGACGAAAACGTAAAAAAACGGACGAAACGAAAAAAAATTGACGAAAATGTAAGAAATCGGACAAAAACATAGTAAGACGGACGAAAACGTAAAAAATGACGAAAACGTAAAAAACATACTAAAACGTAAAAAAACGGACAAAACATACTATAGTAGTATAGTAGCATGATTACAGTGGAAATGTAACGAGTCGACCCGATCCAATCCGACCTAACCCGTTTGACCCATGACCCATTCAACCCATTCTTAAAGCATGACCCATTTGACCCATGACCCATTTGACCCATAACCCATTTGACCCATGACCCAAACCGACCCAACCCAACCCATTTGCCACCTCTAGTTTGTATCTTCAAACAAAAGTAAAGCTTTCCAAATTACTAAACAAGCAAAGTTAAGATTATTACAAGCAAAGCTTTTCAATGTATGAAACTAGTAAAGTTAGAATTGATATTCACATAAAAAGCTTTTCAAAGAATCAAACATATAACTTTGTGTTTATATCTTTAAGCAAACGTAAAAGATATTCAAGTTAAAAAGAGTCTAAAAAGCGGTAAACTATTCAACCCCCCTTCTAGTTTTCTACAATTGGCATCAGGAGCTACGTTACTCAAGATCTTTAAAATAAAATGTATTTTAAAACTTGGATCGATCCATGGATTTTGAAAATCTCAAAGAAGGGCAACCTATTAAAAACCAACCGCTATTTGAAAAAGAAAAATTACTTGAATGGAAAAGTAATTTTGAAAACTATGTGAAATCAATTAATCAAGATCTTTGGCATATTATTTCTTTTGGTAATTTCAAACCAAAGAAAACAAGTTTTTGAAAACCAAGATAACTATCTTAAACTTGATAAAAATACTAAAGCTAAAACAATGCTTTACAAAGCTTTAGTACCAAATATGAAAGAATATATTTTTGTCAAAAGGCTAATGATGTTTGAAAAATATGGTAAACTTTCATCAAGGAATATGTCAAGTCAAAGATGATCAATTTGATCTTACATATGAATTAGAAGTGTTAGAAAAACTAATTGATAGACACTTAGTAGAAGTTAATACATGTGCTACTAGTTTAAATGTTTTAAATGAAGGTACAAGTGAAGATGAGTACGTGTGTTTTGATGAACCTGCTTGCGTATCTTGGAATGTAATGGATGTTGACGAAGACAATGATCCGGTAGTTTATTGTCAACTTATTGATACAACAAGCAAGGTGTTAGTTAAGGTGATTACTCATGTCAAGCTCGTAGTAGTCTTGCTTGCGATTCATGGAATAACTCGGATGAAGATGAAGTCAATCATCCGGTTTGTGATTCTATACTAGATAAAACATCAAGCAAGGTACACTTTGAAACCAAACTCTTTTGCTTTGATTAATTTATCCTAGAGTTTTCTAAACTAGAAAATGAGTCTAAACATTTGTGCAACATGGACCTAAAAGCTATCTTCAAGAATGAGTCTTCAAAATCTCTTAAGAATATCTTTGAAAAGGAAATCTTATTAGAAGATAAAATGTCTAAAATTAAGAGTAATGTTGAAATTAATCTAGAATGTAAATTATGTCTAGATTACAAACATGAGATTAAAATGCAAAATGAGAAAGGAAAAATTATTAGTTAAATTTGATGAAAGCTCAAAATCTCTTGAAAGATTGTTGAGGAGTCAAAGGTTGTTTAAAGATAAAACCGGATTAAGATTTAACTCAAAAGCACCATTAACTAATAAAACAAAGCAAGTAAAATTTGTCTAACCTAGAAGAGAGACTTAGAGATAATTCTATCTCTAATAGAAACTCATGATAAAAGAATTAAGATTATCATACTCTATGCTTTTATATGATTGTCTAACCTTCTTGGATACATGAGTTATTGAGTTTCAAAGCATGTCGTCAAACCAAGTTTTTACGCTTAATGCTTATCCGCTTGATAGCATCTCTATGCAATTTAAAAGGTACGCATTACTTAAACTTGACTTTGGTTATATCTTGTCTCTAGCATTATGTGCTCAAATATGTGTTATTTTTAATACTCTAGAGTGTCTACCTGCTATTTGTAAATAACTAAGATTAGATTCTATGCAACGAGGAATTTAGTCTTTAGTACTAGTAGGAGATATAAGGTGTTTTGGTTATTTAACCATCAAGAGATAAACACGAAAAACTCTTGAGTATGTCTCACTCAACTCTTGCTTACAAGTGAGCTAACTAAGAATTTCCTAAGTGTTAAAATGTCTAACACTTTTGTGATGCTTGCAAAACAAACCTTTGTTAAACAATTTTCTCAAACACCATACTTTGAGTCTTTAATTGTGTCTTTCTTCAATCACTCATTTATGATAATCTCACATAAAACACACAAGGTAAAATAAATCACATTAGCATATATTAGGATGTGTGAAAGAAAATAAGTTTTCAACATCTAGGATTTACACATCAAATGTGACACATAGTCTAATGATGTTGTACCTCTTGGACTTTTTAAAAATAAATAGAGTTCATAGTGTCTTAAGTAAGAAAACCTAAAGAGTCGAGGAGTCGTTGAATATGACATTTAACGAGTGATCTCCTCCTTCTATGATATCATCTTTGGTAGATGATAACTTAGTCGAAAGTCGAATGATGGCAAGACAAGCATGGAGTAAAAGTACAAAACAACATCTTCTCACCTTGAGTTAAACATTAAATCAAGTAAAATTGACATAAGTTATAAAACTTGATTTATAGGTCATTAGTTGTGTCTAAACAAATTCAACAAAAACAATTTTTGGAATTTAGAATAAAACAAATAGTGAAACGAAGTTGATATTTCAAAGTAATCAAGTGAGTATAGTGTCAATATTTGAAAGACCTTTTGATAATAAAAGCAAGCCACAAAAGCAAGGGCTTTTAACTTAAAGACATTCCTAGTTGCTCTCTTGTTCTCAATGGTTAAGTTATTGATGACCTATCAAGAATGAGATTAGTAAATCCGTAGGTAAAACTAAACGTAGAGAAATGTTTGGAAGACTACTTGTTCTCATAACATTTAGATTCAACATTATGTTTAGCTTTTGTCTATGTGCTCGTGTTAACGAAGATCCTTAAACAACTCGTTAGTTGAGCCTAGTTGGATACATCATAAGGTACTACACAACTAGGATTATGGTCTCCCAAAAGAACGGGAATAGAAACCATAGTGTATGCCTAATGGAATTATGTCGGTAATAAGTTGATAAGAAAAGCACAAGTGGTACTTGCACTTTTATACTTACTTACCCAATGATTCTCCAAAACGCGTAAGATTCTCAAATTAGTATCGGATGGAGAAGCACATCAACAAGCTCCACTTGAACAAGCAAACTCGCATCAACAACGGAATTCATCTTATCAACATTGTTATACCTTCAACAAAGGAAGCATCGACTTCAGCGACAATTCAATCCATTATGTTCTTAATTGAAATATTGTGATCCATCATCATCATCTTGGTAAAAATGTTCATTGAGGAACATCTTAACTAAGAAAGTCTTATACGTTAACCATTCTATCAACGTTTTCACAAAACCTCTTGAATGAGAAGCATTCATCATCCCTAGGCTTAGTCAAGGACTCATAAGACCTAAAACCTTAGTTTTGAACATTAGGATAAAACCACAAAAATCAAGACAATTCCTTTTGAGTTTTCCCTGCAGATCCTACGGCACCCTCAGACCATACGGGCGGAACCCACTTTTTGGTTCCGCCTGGTCCGCCAAAGCCACAGAATGTTTTATTTAAGTTCAAAACCAAACACCTCTTTACTCACAACTCCAACTTACCATCAGCCCATAAGATTCACAAAATGAGCAAAACTTCAAGCATATTCCTCATAACCTTTCATCACTCGAACCTCAAACAACCAATGTGAAATGAGAAACCGAGTTATCCTTTGTCATATCAATATCGAGTCATCCACCACTTCCATGCCCTCAAAGAAACCAAGAGTTAATATCATCTTCACTAATAACTCCACCTAGTCATCTTCACAAGAAGATTCCACAATGTAACCAAACAAGTGTGTCATCCCCACTATAACCTAACCTATTAAGATTAAACCACCTTTCATGATACATAAACCTATGTTCACCTTTGTGTCGCTCTTTGAAACAAAGGGCAATTGTCATATCCATACTCTCATTAACATATTTGTCTATGTCGTCAAAAGTCAAGTGAATTTCATTATGAAATGCGTCTCTTCCACTTTCTAGCAAGTGAAGAACACAAAGAAGATATCCAAGCTTTAAGTGTTGTCAAACAATCACCACCTCGTTTCACATATCCACCCTCGGTCGTCACCCATACTTTACCACCGTTCACCACATTGTTAAAACAAATGAAAAACGTCATTGAAACATCACTTGCATTACAAAACATTTTTAAGAATCAAAATGAGTCAAGTCAACCGCACCTCCACATAGTTTTCATATAGGCACACACTAGAACATACACATTACAATAGTCATTTACTTAAATGTGAAATTTTGATTTTCTAGGAATCATCATGCCTCCTCTAACTCACTACGACCACAAGGACACCATCAAGTACCTACCCAAACACCACAAAACCAAAGGTCTTACTCAAACTCAAATCGTTGTCTTCAAAGCCTTAGAAAAACAATATGTCCATAAGGGTAGAACCATTGATCCATCCTTATTAGAAGGTACAAACCTCTACACGGAATTTGCCACAATCAACTTTGAGTGTCTCTTAGAAATCGATGAGCCTATTTGTTCTAGGTTTATTTTAGAATTATATGCATCCATCACCCTATCCAAGGATGAGTATGGTCGCATGTCTATTAACTTTAGGGCTAGTAGTCATCAATACTCCTTCACCCTCGAGGAGTTTGCTCAAATCCTAGGTGTCCCAAACCATGGTACTTGCATCTACTCTGACTTACACTCCCTCTCAACTCTTGACACACTCTTTGACCGCATCTATTCCTATGATACCCCTCTTGTGTCCAAAGATGAACTTCGTGACCACCTCTTCATTAGGACCACCAACACTAGAAGAACTAGAACAGGAAATGAGGTCATTAAGGACCCATATGGTATGGAATTCAATGAACTCAAGCCCTAGTTAAAGGAATGGGAAGAACTCCTTAGAACCAATGAAATTAGCACCATAGGAAACCGGGATCAGATCAATGTTTGTCTTAGCTACATGCTCTATAGCATTTCCACCGGTCAACCTTTTTACTTAGCCTATTACCTCGCCAAAAGAATGGCCGACATACCTTTGGTAGGAACAACCGCTCTTCCTTATGGAATGCTTCTCACTCGCCTCTTTAGAACAATCTCACCCATTCCTCCTAACGATAATGGAATATGCCTTGACTATTCTCTCATTCCTCACATCTTCGTTCCTCTAAGTGATAAACAAGTTTTCAAAGGTAAGGACATACATACTCGCTCACCTACACCATCATCATCATCATCTGACATGAGAAAGGATGATTAACTTCCTAACTCTAAGTTACCTCCTTTAGACTACCTTCTAGAACTCCCCGTCATTGAAAATGTATTCGAAGAGTTCAAGCAAACCAAAGGAATTTTCAAGTGCTTTGGAAGGTACATAAGCAAGCTCAATAAGAGTATAGACCGGTTATGAGACGATTAAGGAGTGTTTGGCTTAAGAATGCTTTAGAATCGTCTTTGTGTTAAAACTACGTGAATTATGTGTTTTTCACTTTCATCGTTTATTATGTTTGCTGGATTATGTTTGTATGAACTTTTATGCATAATGACAATGTTTAAGGTGTTTGTCATTCTTTCTATGCTTATGGCAATTCTTACTAAGTATAGTAAAATCCTCGACCTCAAGGTCAAAGTCCCATGATATGTATGTTTACATGTCTAATTTTTGCATTGCCTAACCAGAAATACCTTATCTCTTTGATTTTAGGAGTTTTCGAAAATTTTGAAAATCGTCTCGCGGGTCAAAAACGCGGACTGCCTAATTTTTTACCCCTGGCGGATCTGGCGGTACCCAAAATTGGGGTCCGCCAGTGTATTTTCTGGGAATTCCAGAAATGGCCCAACGGACCAGGCGGTACCCTCAAATGGGTTCCGCCAGTGTCTTCTGAGGGTTCCGCCAGACACCTGCAGAAAATTCTTCCATTTTTCTTAAGTCCAAAACTTGTAATGTGTCAAAACCATTATCCTAAGTGAGAAACATCTTCCATTAACTCCAATAACCATATTAGAATAACTCTCACTCACTAAAACAATTAGGAAGCCACTTCCCTCTAAAAATTCTAATTCAAACATAACTAACCCAAGGAACCCTTTTAAAGGATCCTTCAAACCATTGAAACATTTTCAACCAAATCACATCCCATGATCACAAAGCATTGAGTGCATATGTTGATCTTTCACTCCATCCTATTCCATTGAATTAACATCAAATGATGTGACATGGTCATGAAAATCATTTGAAACCTCATTCTTTGAATGGTAGAACATCAAATCCAAACACCCATTTCAACACCTTTTCAACCTTATAAATTTGAAAGTTTTGCAACAATTCAAATCACACCATAACCATCAAAATCCTTCTCAAAAACCACTAGGATTAGTGTCAAACCTTGTTGCTTCAACAAAACCGTCAAGTCAAGCTCATCATCTTCAAGTGATGCTTCGCTTAACATTTCTTCACCTATCCAAGATTTCCTTAACCTCACTACCTCAACACCATCCTCAACACATTTCAATACCAATGTGATCACTATTCAAGATTTGCTTAATCTTGCTAGTTCAACACTTACACCAATGGAACTTTTCCATACACCACCAACATCACCACATCCACTATTGGAAACTTTTGAAAACCTATCACCTAAACCATCAAGCCCTCCATCATTGTCACCTTTTAACACCATTGCCGAAATGGAAACCCAACAACATCCAACATTTCAACCAAATGAGTCATTGGATGATGCACCTCATTCACCGTCATTGCTTGAGAGTTTGGCCTACCGTTATGCTAAATCCTCAATTTTTCCAAATGATCAAGGTCATACACACCTACAATCATTTGTGTTTACAACCCCATTCACAAAAACCTTCATGGTAACCATTTACAAATAACCAAGCCTACACCATTTTGTTCAAACAACAACCACCACAACAACAATAACAACCACTACCACAAGAACCTTCCCAACACTTTGAATCTCTATTTTCTTCGTATAAGAAAATAAAAGCATCTCAATGATCTTCCACCAAGACCAACAACAACCACCACCTTTCACAAATGAATAACCAAGGTCATTGCTTAACCAAAATGAGTCTTTCGACCATGATGAGTGCTAAAACACTCATCATTTTTGGTCTAATCTGAACTGCAAAACATACAAAAACACTCAGTAATGCATCAAAATACTGAAAATATTTCAAAATTGTGTTTTATATGTTTTAGATGCAAAATGAGCAAAAACAGACGAAAAACGTACAAAGTTTGCAAAATTGGCAGTTTCAGTCCCCTAACTTTCATAAAATGACAAAACTAGTCCCTGGATATTCAAAATATGGAAAATTATCACCAAAGGTCATTTTGAAATCATAAGTTGTCATATTTAGTCCTTTGGTGAAAAATTGGAAAAGTTTTGGAAAATTACAATTTAGTCCCTAGAGTTTCAATAATTGGCAGATTTGGTCCCTGGTGGGATATTTTGGAAAGGAAAATCAATTTTTATCCATGGGAAATCAAAACGTGTCAAAAATAGTCCTTGGATTGAAAGATTGGTGAAAATTGCAAGTTTAGTCCCCGGAATTTGGAAATTTACAAAATTGGTCCCCGGGTGTTTAATTTTGGAAAATATAAATTTTGGTCCTCGTAATATTCAAACTTGGCAATTTTTATCCTTATGATAACTTGGGATGTTTGTACAAATCAGCCCCTCACTTTTGGGTAATTTACATTATTGGTCCTTGTTGTTTACTAGTTACCAATTGGACCCTTATGTTATATCAAAAACCAAATACCTTTGGCCCATCCCCTAACCCTGATCCATCAACACCCTCAAAGCCCACCACATCCGGCCCACACCAAAACTAATAACCCCCACCCCTGGCTTTGACCTCAGTCAACACCCCCAACACAACCACTGTTCATCACCCCTTACATCCCCATTTCACGCTTCTGTGTTCCCTCCCCCTACTCTACTTTTCACCAAACCCTCACCAAACTTAATTAAAACCTTCACCTACACCCTTACCTTCCCCCCTCTTCAATTAATACCACACCAAACCCATAATCTGCCAAAAAGTCTTTACGCGCCAAAATATTTTTGAACGGCTCAGATGAGTTCAAGCCATCCAACGGCTGTTATTGATGGTGGGAAAGAGAAAGAAAGTCCCCAAGGTCCATTTAAATAAAGAAAGAAGCAGAAAGATGGGGCAGTTAGTTTTTTTTAGTTTTAGTTAGTGTAGTAGTTTATTAATGTAAAAGTATTGTCGAATTTCTTGTAAGCTTTGTTTTTCTAATGTAATTGTTACTTCAGTGCATTTCTAAAATTCAATTCCAGTGTTTCTTTTATGTTATCTCAGTTCCTTTTTTAAAATTCAAGTTTGCATAATTCTAGTAAAATTCCATTTTAGTTTGTTTAGTATTGAAAAGAGTGGATTATTGATCTTGTGGAATCATAACAGTTTAACTCTCAGCTTTTATAAGCTTTTAAGTTGTAAGAAATAGTTTTAGTACAAGGTCTCAAAAAAAAAAAAAAAAAAATTCCTGAGAGGTGGAAGCAAGAAGTATTCTTGATGGTGGATTGCTGTAGGTATTAGATCCTCAAGGGAGGAATTAGGATAGTGGTGGATCCTTGGGCTTGGTTTTGAAGCTTATTGTACTCATTGTAAGCCAATTTCCATTTTTAGCAAAGTTACTATAGAAAACTGCTTATTGTGATTTGCTAGATTAGACTGCTTATTCTTGGTTCCATTTTGCTTATTTTATCTTGTTACAACTTACTAATTTCTTTTCATTCACTGTCAAGCTTAAAAGCTTATTTTGTTTTGCAAAATCAAAAACAGTTTTACTTAAAGGGGTGTTTAGTTGTTACTATCTTGCTGTGTTCCTGTTATTGCTTTGTTGATATTGCAGCTTAGACATGTCTCATTAAATGGTACTAACTCAGTTTAGTCAATAAAACAAGTCACTCTTTGTGAAAAAGTCAAAATCTCATTCTCAAGCATGTAGCAGTTCACTGTTGTGGTTTTGGGTTTCAAAAATGATCCATTTTGATTTATAAGTTGTCTATCTACCTTAAGTCATTCATATTGTAGCATGATATATCCATTTCAGTAAGATTTGATCATTGGAATCTCACCAAAGTCAACTTTTAAGTTTTAAGCAAAAAGTCAAAATGTTACATTTCAGATTTTTACAAAACTTCAAGCAATTGTTTAGAATTTTGTGTTAGCTTTCATGGGTTGAATCTTGTTTCTAATTGTTGTCTAGTAGCTCAAATTTCATGTCCTAACCTCCTTTTATTTTTGGGATTTTTTGTGTGGGCCCCACAACCCTCCAAAGAGGGCTGCAGGGCTGCTGTGTGCCCTGTGCAGCAGAACAGCCACCCAAACACCACCCTTGGTGGTGGTTTTCTTGACACCTCAGTGGGCCCAAGGCCACCAATATTGTTCATTTCCACCCCCTCCTACCAGGGTTGGTGATTTGACCTTTTGTTTGACCCCTAGGCCTGTGGACCCCACTTGAATCAAGCCAAACTTTCTGTCTCATTTCTGAGTTGCCTTAGGTTTTTGGATGTGCTTATTTAGTCTTATTTGCTTATTCTGTAGTTCTCACTTGCTTATTCCAGCTTATTCATGTTCACTTTACTAGTTTAAACTAGAATCACCCATTGTGGGTCCCACACAAGCTGGTTTAAGCTCATTTCCTCCCACAGTCAACAAAAGTCAACTGTGTGGCTTTTTGTGTTCCATTGTGCTTATTTTCAATCTACAAAAAAGTTGTTTTTATAAAAAGTTAATGTTTTTAGTTGTAAATTAGTTTTCTAAAAGAAAAATCCAGAAAAGTCAAGTTAATTTTAAGTGATAGTTTCTATTTAATTTTATTTAAATTTTATTTTTCATTTTTAGATTTTTATTAAGTATTTGGCATTTTTATATTTTTATTAATTACCTCTTATATTAAAGTATTTATAGTAATTTTCTCAGATTTTTATTTTATCATTTAGTATTTATTAGAATTAATCTTAGTTTAATTAATTATTAATTAATAATTAGTTTAAAATAGCATACTTAGTTTTTATTAAGCAAAACCTAGTTTTTATATTTTTTATAGCTTTTATAAGTCGTAAAATAATTTTAGAAATTTTATTAGAATTTTTACTGTTCATTTGCTATTTTTCTTAATTTAAAATAATTTAATTAGGTAATTAGTTATTAATTAGTAATTAATTAATAGAAAATCCACAAAAAGACAAAAACACTTATTTTTAATTTTAAAACTTATATTTAGTTATTTTATAATTTTAGAAATTTTATTTTCATTTTTCTAGTGTTTAAATAATATTGTATTATATTTAAGTTGTTTAAATATTAATAATTAGTAATAATTAGTAATTAATTAATATTAAATAATTAATTAGTGTTAAAATTTATTTTAATTTTCTAAAAATTTTCTTTTACCCTTAGGTTTGTAAAAAAGTCATTTTCACCCCCTGGGTGTTTTCAGATTTCAGTTTTCACGTTTTATTTTGTACGTTTACGTTATTTAAACGTGAACGTACGCGTTTTTAGGTTTTTAACGTTTCTGGTTTTTCCAACTTTCAAGTCTTGTTAATATAGTGTATTTAAGCTATTTTATTTTATATTCCAGTAGTGTAATTATCACAACTCACTTATACCCCTTCCTGTCCAGATTCACCCGATCACCTAACCGTTTGTTAGCCATTCACACCTCGTCGGGACATAACGACCCGATGATACCTTATATTGCCCGGAGCATTGATCTAAGCTATTTGACTTTGTTGACCATTCCTTGGTCAATATAAGTTGGTGGTCTAGCATCAATCAATTTTTGGCGCCGCTGCCGGGGAGGTTGTGTACGTTTTCTAAACGGTTTTTCTGATTAGTGACTTTGGAATTCGTTCCATTGTACATTTATCCATCCTTGTTCATATTTTCATAAAAACAAAAACACAAAAAGATTTTCTTTATCATTTGTACAAAATGTTTATCCAAAAACCCAAAAATATTCACCTTTACCCTCTCACATCTTTGATTCTTCATTCCTTACCCTCTGTAAACCTTTGATTCTTTCTATGTCGTATCCACACCATTGCGGTTTCCAATGGTGTTGTGGTCCTCATAATGGTGGGAATTGTCCCGGTTGTCGCATGGTAGAGTCAGGAGATGGGTCTGTCTATAACCAAGCTCCCTATCCTTACCATGATACATCTGATTCATCCTACCAGCCACCACATCATGAGATACTGACATATCTGTGTGAGTTTTGTGGAGGCCCTCACCAAGGATTTGAGTGCCAAACCGGAAACACGTTTGTCTATGAACAGTTTTCCGGTGATGCTCAGAACTTTGGTTATGACCATTATCCATATGATTCACCAGTCCAGACTCAACAGTTTAACTGTTGTGAGTACTGTGGTGGTTCACACTACAGTTCTGATTGTCAATCAGGAAGCACGCTTGTCTATGAGCAGTTTCCTGATAATAATTATGACTACAGCACACACGACTCACAGCCACATCGGTTGTACTGTTGTGAGTATTGTGGAGGTCCACACACTAGCTCTAATTGTCAAACAGGGAATCCATTTCCTTGTAACAATTACGACTATTCGTTTTCAGACCCACCTCCACAGCACCATATGATTCACACAACTCCTCTTGTTACTGAGCAAGATATTTTAATAGAGGCTCTTGAGATATTGAAAGAACTTAAGGAGGAGTTGGCTACTTCATCGTTTCAAAGCTCACGTGAGAAATCTATGGCAGAATTACTTGCAGAAGAACGAGCAGCTAGAAACGAATTGAGCAAGGAAGAATTGCTAGTCTTAGAACAAGCAGCTAAAACACGTGCCATATTTCGTAATGCTGCTCTTTACGACGATGATAGTGATGATGAAGTCACCCTTGATTTTTCTCAATTCTGTAAGGGTTCATCAATTTCATCTATAGCAATTCCTTCCATGGAAAAGCAGGGAGAAAATCATGAGACGGAGAAATTACTAGTAGAAGATCAAATGGAAATTATACAATCCATGAATGCTAGTCCTTCTCATCTCCCTCAGTCTGTTGTTATCACACCCGAAGTTCACACTCACTCTCCGAACATGGGGGATGAGCATCTTAGCACTGTTCCTGATAAGGAATCGGACGAATTAATAAAGTCTAGTGTTGAGATCCTTGTCCCAATCCCAGGAGAGTCACAGGGGACTTTTGATCAAGTGTGTGATATTCCTTCACCCCCTAATAATCCAAATGATCAAATTGAGACTGTCTCTGATTCCAGTGATGATTGTTTATCTTATGGAGACATTGAATTTGTTGATGCATCACTTCTCCACCCTGATGTTGACTTTCTTCTTGAAGAGTTCGCTGATGAACTCTCTCATATGGATCCCATCCCACCAAGGGATGAAAATGAAGTCTTTAACTTTGAAGCGGATTTGAGAGAGTTAGAATTCTTACTTACTCATGATCATTCGATTGAACCTACTCAGATCAATCCACTTCCTCCGGAAAGTGAAAATGATCTGGACGAATTCGAGGCTTTTCTTACTGAAGATAGTTCAACTTCATATGAAGTTGATGATAATTATCTTGATCCTGAGGGGGACATTCTTTTTCTAGAAAGTTTGTTAAACGAAGATCCATCCCCCCCTCTTCCACCCAAACAACTTCATAATGAGGAAATCAAATCAGTTGAGGAAACTGATAAATTTCCTGAGATCAAGCTCAAGGACTTGCCTCCTCCACTTGAATATACATTTCTTGAGGAGGAAGTTCTTATCTTAATTGCTATTCAGATCTCTCTTCTTTCCTTCACCTACCAGGTGATTTCTTCTCTTCTTCACTCCTTCGGGAGTGAGGATACCATCTTTGATCCCGACATTTTCATGTATCATTATCTTGAGCCGGGTACTTATCTCATCGGTGTGGAACTTTCACGTGCTTCAAATGTTTGTCCAAACATCTTGAATGAAAGTCCGATGGAGATTCCTTCTTCCACATCATGCTTCCCCAAGGACAAATGAATTCGGGGTCGAGTCAAGCTAGCGACTCGGTAAACAAAAACAGTAGCATCCTTATAGGGTTTTCACCCTAAGTGTGGGGGAGTCCCCCATGCTACGGTTACTTATGAAGTGAAAATACAAAATGGTGTTTTCCACGCTTAGCTTGTAATGTTGCCCTTTTACGTTCAAAATGTCGGCATAATAGCCGGGATTTTGAATATTGAGGACAATATTCATGCTAAGTGTGGGGGTGGGGGGGGGGGGGGGGTATTCGCTATTCTAGCGAATTTTATCACATTTTACTATATAATACCCCCGTTTTTAGCCAAAATTCAAAAATTTTTAAAAATTTTTCACTGGTGCTTCAAAATTTTTGTGGTAATCAGTCCGCCTTGTCTAACAGACAAAAGGGATTGGCTAGTCCAGGAGCAAACGGCTCTTGGTACAGATATCTCAAATTCTTTTACGGCTTGCAATTTACCCAAAATTGTATGGTTCCTCAACTCCCCATATCCCATAAAGTGAATGAGTTGGCTAGCCCGCAAGATTATGGCTTGTGGTAAAGGCAGTGGAAAATCCATAATTGGTAATCAGCTCACCAATATGTTGACTATTCCATCAAGAGTTGGCTAGTCCAGAAGCAAACGGCTTCTGGTAAAGACTAATCAAATCCGTTGACAGCTGGTGGTTTGCTCAAAATCACACGGTTATCAGGTGTGCCACAGTTCTTACACCTGGTTACTCCAGAAGTGATGGCTTTTGGTAAAGAGTTTAAAATCCATCAAGTTTTCAAAACAATATTGCTAGGGACTAGCAATAGTTTAGTGTGGGGGATTGATGAGTGCTCAAACACTCATCATTTTTTGTCTAATCTGAACTGCAAAACATACAAAAACACTCAGTAATGCATCAAAATACTGAAAATATTTCAAAATTGTGTTTTATATGTTTTAGATGCAAAATGAGCAAAAACAGACGAAAAACGTTCAAAGTTTGCAAAATTGGCAGTTTCAGTCCCCCAACTTTCATAAAATGACAAAACTAGTCCCTGGATATTCAAAATATGGAAAATTATCACCAAAGGTCATTTTGAAATCATAAGTTGTCATATTTAGTCCTTTGGTGAAAAATTGGAAAAGTTTTAGAAAATTACAATTTAGTCCCTAGAGTTTCAATAATTGGCAGATTTGGTCCCTGGTGGGATATTTTTGAAAGGAAAATCAATTTTTATCCTTGGAAAATCAAAACGTGTCAAAAATAGTCCTTGGATTGAAAGATTGGTGAAAATTGCAAGTTTAGTCCCCAGAATTTAGAAATTTACAAAATTGGTCCCCGGGTGTTTTATTTTGGAAAATATAAATTTTGGTCCTCGTAATATTCAAACTTGGCAATTTTTATCCTTATGATAACTTGGGATGTTTGTACAAATCAGCCCCTCACTTTTGGGTAATTGACATTATTGGTCCTTGTTGTTTACTAGTTACCAATTGGACCCTTATGTTATATCAAAAACCAAATACCTTTGGCCCATCCCCTAACCCTGATCCATCAACACCCCCAAAGCCCACCACATCCGGCCCACACCAAAACTAATAACCCCCACCCCTGGCTTTGACCTCAGTCAACACCCCCAACACAACCACTGTTCATCACCCCCTACATCCCCATTTCACGCTTCTGTGTTCCCTCCCCCCTCCTCTACTTTTCACCAAACCCTCACCAAACTTAATTAAAACCTTCACCTACACCCTTACCTTCCCCCCTCTTCAATTAATACCACACCAAACCCATAATCTGCCAAAAAGTCTTTACGCGCCAAAATATTTTTGAACGGCTCAGATGAGTTCAAGCCATCTAACGGCTGTTATTGATGGTGGGAAAGAGAAAGAAAGTCCCCAAGGTCCATTTAAATAAAGAAAGAAGCAGAAAGATGGGGCAGTTAGTTTTTTTTAGTTTTAGTTAGTGTAGTAGTTTATTAATGTAAAAGTATTGTCGAATTTCTTGTAAGCTTTGTTTTTCTAATGTAATTGTTACTTCAGTGCATTTCTAAAATTCAATTCCAGTGTTTCTTTTATGTTATCTCAGTTCCTTTTTTAAATTTCAAGTTTGCATAATTCTAGTAAAATTCCATTTTAGTTTGTTTAGTATTGAAAAGAGTGGATTATTGATCTTGTGGAATCATAACAGTTTAACTCTTAGCTTTTATAAGCTTTTAAGTTGTAAGAAATAGTTTTAATACAAGGTCTCAAAAATAAAAATAAAAAAAATTTCATGAGAGGTGGAAGCAAGAAGTATGCTTGATGGTGGATTGCTGTGGGTATTAGATCCTCAAGGGAGGAATTAGAATAGTGGTGGATCCCTGGGCTTGGTTTTGAAGCTTATTGTACTCATTGTAAGCCAATTTCCATTTTTAGCAAAGTTACTATAGAAAACTGCTTATTGTGATTTGCTAGATTAGACTGCTTATTCTTGGTTCCATTTTGCTTATTTTATCTTGTTACAACTTACTCATTTCTTTTCATTCACTGTCAAGCTTAAAAGCTCATTTTCTTTTGCAAAATCAAAAGCAGATTTACTTAAAGGGGTGTTTAGTTGTTACTATCTTGCTGTGTTCCTGTTATTGCTTTGTTGATATTGCAGCTTAGACATGTCTCATTAAATGGTACTAACTCAGTTTAGTCAATAAAACAAGTCACTCTTTGTGAAAAAGTCAAAATCTCATTCTCAAGCATGTAGCAGTTCACTGTTGTGGTTTTGGGTTTCAAAAATGATCCATTTTGATTTATAAGTTGTCTATCTACCTTAAGTCATTCATATTGTAGCATGATATATCCATTTCAGTGAGATTTGATCATTGGAATCTCACCAAAGTCAACTTTTAAGTTTTAAGCAAAAAGTCAAAATGTTACATTTCAGATTTTTACAAAACTTCAAGCAATTGTTTAGAATTTTGTGTTAGCTTTCATGGGTTGAATCTTGTTTCTAATTGTTTTCTAGTAGCTCAAATTTCATGTCCTAACCTCCTTTTATTTTTGGGATTTTTTGTGTGGGCCTCACAACCCTCCAAAGAGGGCTGCAGGGCTGCTGTGTGCCCTGTGCAGCAGAACAGCCACCCAAACACCACCCTTGGTGGTGGTTTTCTAGCCACCTCAGTGGGCCCAAGGCCACCAATATTGTTCATTTCCACCCTCCTCCTACCAGGGTTGGTGATTTGACCTTTTGTTTGACCCCTAGGCCTGTGGACCCCACTTGAATCAAGCCAAACTTTCTGTCCCATTTCTGAGTTGCCTTAGGTTTTTGGATGTGCTTATTTAGTCTTATTAGCTTATTCTGTGGTTCTCACTTGCTTATTCCAGCTTATTCATGTTCACTTTACTAGTTTAAACTAGAATCACCCATTGTGGGTCCCACACAAGCTGGTTTAAGCTCATTTCCTCCCACAGTCAACAAAAGTCAACTGTGTGGCTTTTTGTGTTCCATTGTGCTTATTTTCAATCTACAAAAAGTTGTTTTTATAAAAAGTTAATGTTTTTAGTTGTAAATTAGTTTTCTAATGGAAAAATCCAGAAAAGTCAAGTTAATTTTAAGTGATAGTTTCTATTTAATTTTATTTAAATTTTATTTTTCATTTTTAGATTTTTATTAAGTATTTATCATTTTTATATTTTAATTAATTACCTCTTATATTAAAGTATTTATAGTAATTTTCTCAGATTTTTATTTTATCATTTAATATTTATTAGAATTAATCTTAGTTTAATTAATTATTAATTAATAGTTAGTTTAAAATAGCATAATTAGTTTTTATTAAGCAAAACCTAGTTTTTATATTTTTTATAGCTTTTATAAGTTGTAAAATAATTTTAGAAATTTTATTAGAATTTTTACTGTTCATTTGCTATTTTTCTTAATTTAAAATAGTTTAATTAGGTAATTAGTAATTAATTAATAGAAAATCCACAAAAAAGACAAAAACACTTATTTTTAATTTTAAAACTTATCTTTAGTTATTTTATAATTTTAGAAATTTTATTTTCATTTTTCTAGTGTTTAAATAATATTGTATTATATTTAAGTTGTTTAAATATTAATAATTAGTAATAATTAGTAATTAATTAATATTAAATAATTAATTAGTGTTAAAATTTATTTTAATTTTCTAAAAATTTTCTTTTACCCTTAGGTTTGTAAAAAAGTCATTTTCACCCCCTGGGTGTTTTCAGATTTCAGTTTTCACGTTTTATTTTGTACGTTTACGTTATTTAAACGTGAATGTACGCGTTTTTAGGTTTTTAACGTTTCTGGTTTTTCCAACTTTCAAGTCTTGTTAATATAGTGTATTTAAGCTATTTTATTTTATATTCCAGTAGTGTAATTATCACAACTCACTTATACCCCTTCCTGTCCAGATTCACCCGATCACCTAACCGTTTGTTAGCCATTCACACCTCGTCGGGACATAACGACCCGGTGATACCTTATATTGCCCGGAGCATTGATCTAAGCTATTTGACTTTGTTGACCATTCCTTGGTCAATATAAGTTGGTGGTCTAGCATCAATCAGACCACAACCAACCACCACAACAAGAGTATCATCACCCAAAACCATTGTTGTTTCACCCTATCCAATAAAATGAGGTTTATCCTAAACCACATTGTGGAACGTCTCAAGTTTAGATTCTCCAAAATGAAACAAAACCGTTTCTTTTGGAAAATGTTGCTCATTAAAACCAACAAACCAAGTTTAGAGTACCAACACCACCTCAAGTTTAGAGTCTCCAAAATGAAACAAAACTGTTTCTTTTGGAAAATGTTTCCCATTTAAACCAACAAACCAAAACCCGTGTCACCCTTTCAACTTTCAAAATAAAGCCCGCTACAACCACAACCCACATTTTCTTCCTTAAACAACCTTAGCCTTGTTTTTGGAAAATGTTTCTCACAAAGGAAAATGATGATTCCCTTGTAGCTTTTTATGGTCGTAACTTATTTGTAGCTTTTTCTTTATTTCTAGAGGTAGGATAGTGTAACCAAAATTTCTTGTCTTTGACTTTTTAAGAAGTCTAAATTTTACATGAAATGAATTTCATTACACTACAAGGTTTTCTTTGTTTGTTGACCATTTAGGTATGATGTGTGAACTATACCTTGTTATGGTACCATACATAAATCTTGTGCTTTTGAAACTAACCTCTCTTTTTGTAGGTTCATTATCCATGTTTTCCTTCCTTGATACTCCATTTAGGGGAGTAATATTCAAGGGGGAGCATGAGTGTTGTACTATTTCACTTCACAACTCTTAGTTGTGTTTAAATATGAAATACTTTCATGACTTATCTTGTGCAACAACTAACCTTTTCTTGTAGGTTCAAAATCCATGTCTCCTCTCTTGGCACTCCATTTAGGGGGAGTATCGTCCAAGGGAGAGCAAGTGGTTACTTCCGCTTCGCTACTCTTCTTTTTGTTTCGACAAAAAGGGGGAGAATTTAGATATAAACTTGTTTCAAAAATTTTTGTATACCACATCATCTTAGCAAAAACAAGTTTTTATACCTAACTTTATAAGACTTAATACTAAAACTAGTGACTTACTTATAAATAAAGTTTATGTTTTGTCATCAACAAAAAGGGGGAGATTGTTAATACAAATATCGCCTAAAAACGTTATTTATATTTTACGATCTTTGCTAAGTTTTGTTAATGACAAAGTATGAAGTTTAGCTATAAGTAAATCATCACTTTAAGTGTTTAAGTCTTGTTTAACTAAGGTTAACATTTCCTTTTAAACAAAACATTATTTTTACTTCTTAAACTAAAATGAGTCTTGTCACATCATATGTATTTCTTAATATAGTAAGGTCACCTCACATTTAGGGCAAGTTTTGTCATTATGCATTTATGGAAAGAAATGTGTTTGACTAACTTTGTTGTTGCTTGCAAGCTTTGTATTTGACTTGTTATTATGAGATGTGACATTGTTTGGTTGCTAGGAGTTATGAGACAAGACCTTGTTTGGTTTGCAAGATTTATTGCAAAACCAACTGCAGCCCTGGTGGTACCCTGGGGGTACACGGGCGGAACCCTTTTGAGGGGTCCGCCTGATCCGCCAGACCTACAGTGTTGTTTGCTATAAATACCAAACCATTTGTTAGTTTTTGGTAACCCTTTTAGGACATATATTCACATACTCTCTCAACTAACTCAGTAACCTTTTGATTTGTGATTCTCTTATGTAGCAAGGGACTTCACAAGATCATTCAAGAAGTTACAAGCTTCAACTCTAAAGTTGCAAGTCTTGGTAGCTTGGTCATGTATAAGCTTTAGTAGTTTATACTTCATGTGTGTCATGTATATAGAAGTAAGTGGTTAGTATTTTAGGCCTCAAAATACGTAGTGTGTCGGGAGTTGTTGTACCCTTGTAAAAGAACTAACGGGAGTAGTTATACCCTTGGTAAAGAACTCGACATCTAGCTTAGTGTTGGTAAAAGTGTAAGCGACGAACGGGAGTGGTTGTACCCTTGTAAAAGAACTCGACATCTAGCTTTGTGTCAGTAAAAGTGTAAGCGACGTTGTAAAGGTTTTCTCCGCCGGTGAAAGGAGCTTGTTGATTAGTGCTTATAACTCTCGAGTTGGAAACTCGGGGCGTGGATGTAGGGCAAGGAAAAAGAGTCCTTGTAGCCGAACCACGATAAACAATCGTGTTATGGTTTGATCGTTTTTTTCTTTATCTTTGCTTATTACATGTTGTTCTTTAGTTATAATTGCTAGTTACATATAAAGCTTTTCAAAGAACTAAACAAGTAAAGATGTGTTTGTATCTTCAAACAAAAGTAAAGCTTTCCAAATTACTAAACAAGCAAAGTTAAGATTATTACAAGCAAAGCTTTTCAATGTATGAAACTAGTAAAGTTAGAATTGATATTCACATAAAAAGCTTTTCAAAGAATCAAACATATAACTTTGTGTTTATATCTTTAAGCAAACGTAAAAGATATTCAAGTTAAAAAGAGTCTAAAAAGCGGTAAACTATTCAACCCCCCTTCTAGTTTTCCACAGTGAATATTATCTCATTGTACAAATACCAAAAAAAACTGTAGCAAAATCAATTCCATATCATCTGGGCTACTGTCCTCAGTGCCACTCACTCATAAACGATTTCAAATAACACCATTTCAATCTCGCTGGGACTTTAACGACCCGGGGACACACTATACTATCCACGGAGTATTGGTCTAGAGAGTTTGACTTTGTTGACCATTTACTTGGTCAATTTAAGTTGACTGTTTAGCACCAATCACTAAGCAAACACTAATTAACCTAAGCTAGCATGTTAAAGGGAAGAAAAGTTAAACAGATAATCAAACAACACATAGACATATTGAATGATTAAAAGAAAACTTATTTTCAATAAAACATGGAAGAAAAGAGGGTATGAGACTTAAAAATCTCTTAAATTCGTACTAGGGTTTGTCTCCAAAGTTGCACACTTAATGAATGAAAAATCAAAAACTATATATAGAATTACAAGGCTTAAGGCGTCAGGTTATAATTCCTGACGCCATCAGAACGCCGCTATTAGGGTTTCGTGTTGCGCAATTCAGCCTTCTGACGTCGTCACGTACAAATCTTTCTGAGCCATCTCTATTTTGCTTATAACCTGACGGCGTACTTCCATTTACACCTGACGCCGTCATGTGTAATTCTTCGAATGGTTTTCTAGAGCGTCACATTTGATATTTTCCACCATCATTATTTCAAGTGATGGCGTCATCTTGTAATGCCTGACGCTATCAGGTGCATTTCCTGACAATTTTTCATGACTTTGTTGTTTTCTTCATTCTTGAGCCAAAAAACGTCAAAAATGCTCCAAAATTCTCCATATTCCAGAAATCACGTCTCAAGTACCTAAAATGAGAAAAGAAACGATTTGAGGCAATATTTGACTATATATTTACCATTTGAGGCTTAAATGACCCCTAAAAGCATAACAAATAAATTCTTATCAGTAGCTCTAAGTCTGTAAACCCATCAAAGTTACATTTTATTTTCTACATATCCTAACATATTAACGGTTTCATTAACTGATTAAAGATTACAAGACAAATTAAATAAATATAAATTAGGACTAATGAACTTACAAAAAGACATGCCTTGAATCTTCTACCCGGATTTGAAGGGGTCAAAACAATTTGTTTATGAACTTGTAGTGGTATTGGGTGGCAATCACAATGAGTAGCATTGATTTATAATAACATGTCCTTTCGATTTGAACTTGAAGTGGATGAGGATGATGCCATGTGTTTAGGGTTTGTGTAAAAAGGAATGAAATTGGGTAAATGAAAATGAAGGTAATGTTAAAGTTATAAAATGTTGTGGGTAAATTAAAAAATATAAAAATGACTTGGCATGTAATTGGCTCCATATAGGCCAAGGTCATCAGGTACACAACTACACAATGTACGAATTTGAATGTTTATTGTCACGTTAGGAAAAAAAATGACTACATACAAAGACAAAAATTGTTAAATTTAATGCCTTTCTAAGTTATTAGCCAATAATAACAATAATAATAATAATAATAATAATAATAATAATAATACCGAAGTAACTAGGACAATCTTGAAACCTTTTGTCATTTTCTCTCGTATTTTGATTTGCTTTCAAGTTTAAACACGAGCTAATAAAGAGAATTCTAATTATATCTTAAATAAACAAGTTAAAATAACGTCCTTCAAAACGTTGTATCCTAGAGTGTATTCTTTGGAGTCTATTAAAAATATTTCTGTTGCTTCAAAGTTATCACATGTTGATATGGGTGCTTCTTTACTCCGTTCTCCGAGAGGTGGAGCTGAGCAAGCTCAGTTCTCTGATATGTGTGCTATCGTGGAGGGCACTCTTCTTCCGGGCATTTGTGATATATGGGTGTGGTCTTTCGAGGGATTAGGTGAGTTTTCTGTGGCTTCGGTTTGAAGGCTGTTAGATGATAGGTTGTTGCTGGATGTTTCATCCAAAACTCGTTGGATTAATGCAGTGCCTATAAAGATTAATGTTTATGCTTGAAATGTTATATTGGATTGCTTACCTACTAGGCTCAATATCTCTCATAGAGGTATGGAAATTGATTCTATCCTTTGTCAAAATTGGCAAGGCGGTGGAATCTACTAGTCACAGATTTTTGCATGTTCGATGGTGAGAGAGATTTATCGTATGATTGCCTTTTGGTGGGATTGCAACTTTGTGGAGGTTTTTTTGTTCGAGGAATGGGTGGATTGGATTTCGAATCTTCTAATGCATTCTTACCTTAAACAGTTGCGGGAAGGAGTTTGCTATATATTGTGGTGGTTTGTTTGAAATTTTCGTAACAAATCTCTGTTTGGTTCGATTCTTCCTTCGAAAGCGGCTCTTTTCAATGATACAGTTGCTCCTTCCTATTATTGGTGTAGATTTAGATGTAAAGCTTTTTTTTAGTCGAATAGATTGACTTAAAAACACTTATCTTGTTTCCTTGTAATTTTCTAGCTTTTTGCTAGCTTTTTTATAAAATTGACCATTCAGAAAAAAGTTAAAGTAACGTCCAATCATGTTTATCCGAGACTGTCCGATCATTTCTTTGAATGACGAAAAACTCTTCATGTGTTTAATTTAGCTCGTATTGCATAATTGTATTTTCCATTGGAAGTACTTTCCATATAAATAAGTAGAACAAATCTAAAACATCGTCATTTCTTTTGAACTCACATATTATGATTTGTTTTCCTTGTATAAGATATCGAATTGCCTGCTTACACGATCCTTTGGAATTACATAACGATCCTTTTTGGAATTACGCTAGCTGATTTGCCCGCGCGTTACTGCGGGGCTTATATTTTTTCCTTTCCTTTCCTTTTTTTTTTTTTTTTTTTTTTTTAATATTTTTTGGTAACATTGTATGTAGTATGGTTATTTTCATAACATTGTATTTTGTAAGTTTAAGTTTTGGGTTTTTCATTTGCAAATAACCATAGTACATACAATGTTACCAAATAAATTAACCTCGAGAAAGTTATGTGTATTTATACTCGTTTTTATTGGAAAAATTATTTCGAGATAAATGACGCAAGTTTCATAATTTTTCGAGTTCGTTTGGTACGTCAAATGGGTCCCGCGGCTAATATCTAAAAAGTTTCACTAACTTAACCCTTTACCCCCTCTGTCCAAAGTTACCCCGCGCCCCCTCATGTTTTGATTGTCCAAGAATGGCCCCTCCAATTTTTATAAAAACAATTTCTCACACTCTCTCTCTTCATTAATAAATACACACACTAAGACCAAACACCACCATCTCCGCCGGTGGCCACCTCCGTCGTCGCCGAAAAATTTTCCGGTGAAACCCTAAACCATCCCAATCGATAGATCGGGATATCGTTGTCCGTTCTGGAGCAGTTGAGCACTTGAGCTCTTGAAAAGGCCTCGTGATACCCGAAACTACCACCACAGTTACCACCGCCACTTCATCGCCTCACCACTACCTCCTTAGTATTCGGTAACAGTTCACGCTCCTTTTCTCTTTCCCCGTTTTTATTTTACCAAAAACCCTAGTTTATAAAACTTTTAATAAATCAATTTTTTATAACAAAACTTTTCATAAAACTTTTTTATTGTGCCAAAAACCATGTGGATCTTTGACGTAATTTACTTTCTTAGTTTTTGAATACAAAGACCTATTTTTATTTTTCATATAGATCTAAGTTTTGAAGGTTTTATAGTTTTAAAGGTTGTATTTTTTTTTTTTTTTTTTTTTTTTTTTTTTTTTTTTTTAGCGGCTGTCGTAGCCGGATTAGGACATAAGGTTTTGAGAATTTAGTAAAAAATAGTTGTTAAACTTTGTGATAAAGTTTGTGTATATAGCTGTGAAAATTTACTCTTATATGACTTTGTTGCAAGTTAATATTTTGTTAATATTTATTTTTCAGATCTCTTGCCGTGACCAGATTTTTTGCAGTTGTCGCCGTTTTATTTGCCGCTACTTGCCGGAATACTACTTGAGATGTATAGGTTCTTTAAAAGAAAGTTGTTATCAAGTTTTGTATAAAATTATTGTTCTAATTTTTTGTTTTAATATTTGTTTGTAAGTTTCTTTGTAAATTTTGTTATCTAAACTTGTTTCAAAATTGTAGGCAAAGTGTTTAGTAAATTTATCATGTAGACTTTATATATATATATATATATATATATATATATATATATATATATATATATATATATATATATATATATATATAAAAGCTACTGAAATCACACATTCTTAATTCATCTTGAAACTTCTTTTGTATATCTTATAAGGATTGTGAGACATTTGTCAAACTAATAGCTTGGCTCGACTTTCAGTGGTTGTTCAAGGATTTCAAAGCATGTTAACATGTAATTAGAGTGTCATTAGCGTCTTAATAACAAATATACACCAATAGGATATTGCCAAATATTTCTAAGTTTAATTAATGACCCTCGAAATTCTAAAAGCTTCCTAATCAATCACCTCGCCACATTTTTCGATGTTTGACAACCAATAAGAGAGTGTGTTAGCAATTTAATCAACAAATTACCCTATCAAAAATGGACACCTGGCTCTTGGATCACGTTTTTTGGGACCTCAACATTTTAGGTTTTAGTATATACGAGCGGAGGAACCCACGCGTTGCTGCGAAAATATCGTGCTATTTATTTATTTATTTATTTTTTCACACCTTAGGGCTTAGGGACTAAATTACAAAAGACTATTCTTGCTTCCACTGTGGCACTCTAAATGAACTTTGTTAATGGATTTTCCAAATCTTGTCAAAAATGTATCCTCATGAAAATTTGTAATAATCAAAATGCCATTCTTTTTCGCTTAAAAAATATAAATAAATAACTGTTTCGTCCACTGTAGCAAGCACTGTAGCTGCTACAGTAACACGTTCTCCCTTTTAGTAAATACGAGCGGGGGTACCTGCGCGTTGCTGCGAATATGTTGTGGTTAATATAAACTTGAAATAAAACGTTTGAAAAAAATTATTGCTGAAATGTTGTTGTTAATCTAAACTTAAAATAAAACGATTAAAAAAAATTATTTTTGTTAGTAACGACTAAATTTGCAAAAGATCGATATCCGCAGAAGAAAAAAAAAATATTTTTTGTTAAATATTTAAATAAAAAAAGAAAAAAACGGATGAAAGTGTGCAATTTTGTTAAATAGTTAAATATTATGTTGTTGGACTTTTATTTTTGTTTTTATATATATATATATATATATATATATATATATATATATATATATATATATATATATTTTAGATAATTTTGATTTTAATATGGAAGTGTGCAATTTTGTAAAGAAGTGTATGTTTCTGGGCTATTAGTATTTTTTTATCGAAAGAAAAAGAAGATGAAACATATTTGGTTTTATCTTTCTTTTGATTTTTCGTATAGAAATAGAAGCAAGAGCTTCAATACTGATTAGTGAAGATTATTACTCCCTCCGTCCCATTATAAGTGTCCAGTTTGACTTTTCTTGGTCTTTCTTATTTAACTTTGACCTTAAATAATTTTATTTGTGTTACATAATACTTGATGAAAATTATATCAATGAAAATACGTTTAAAATTCAATCCATTCATATATTTTGCATTAAGTATTATATAACACAAATAAAAGTATTCAAGGTCAAAGTTGAACAAGTTAGACCGGAAAAAGTCAAACTGGACACTTATAATGGGACGGAGGTAGTATTTCGTATGATGGATCTTGATTGGTCTTGATGGTAAGATGAATTCCAAGAAATAACTAATTGAGATCCGATTTAATTTTCGTTTCTTGTTATTGTCTTAATCGAATAAAAGTAGTTATTCTTCAAAAAAAATAAAAAAAAATAAAAAAATCAATCTTTGATGTGTTAATATTTTCGTGAACTGTTGTTTGCAGATCTTTGAGTTTGATGTACCATCGTTCCCGAAAATATTTGTGGTCGCCGGAAAAAATTATGTCGTTCCCGGAAATTGTTTATTATGTAGATTTTTTTTTTTTTTTTTTTTTTTTTTTTTTTTTAATGTTATGATGTAAATTTTGATATATGTTGTGTACAATTTATTATAGCATGATTACTATTATAAGCACTGTTTAGAACAATTTCTTAAGCACTAAAGTACAATTATTTAAATGTGCGATATAACTTTTTGATGCATGCAAATCTTGTAGGCAGTGTTTTCTGCCTTTAGTATATATAGTAATATAGTAACAAGGAGTAACAGCTTTGTCAAAAAAGGTAAAAAAATATATGCAGATTAATTATTATTGGTCAGAATCCAGGGTTTACGAGGACTCTATGACAGTGTGACACGAGTAAACACGCCCATGTGTCACGTGAGGATTGAAACAAGCAAATGCCGAAAACACCGTCGTGTGTAACGATGCATGTTTCATATAGTCACCCAGTCATATACAACTATACAAGTGGGAAATGAGAAATGTTAGGGGTCGGTTGTAAATATTAATCTTAAGGGAGTTTTCTTAAAACTTTTTTCATTAAAGCTACTTTGCTTCAACTTCAAGTAAAATACACAACCAACCTCCCTCAATCTTTATGTAAGTTGAATGTAAGTTTGGAGAACATTGGTAACATACACAAAAGAATCCTTATTGAAACGTGTGTACTATTTCTTTCTAGGATGAACGTTATATTTTGTGTAGTGTTTTTCTAACTTGTGCCTTAAGTCACAAGTTAAACACAACAAAAAATATATATATATACAAAAAGTACTCATGAATCCACAAAAAAGTACAAAGAGATTCACAAAATTCATGGGTACCTAAATACTTTTTTGAACTTTTCTGTAAGTCTTTGTGTTGTTTTTGTGTGATTAACTTGTGCTCTAAGCCAAAAGTTAGAAAAATTCTTTTGTATATCGAATAACAACACCAAAAGAGAGTGAATATCTAATAATCAACAAACTGAAAGATGTTTTCTCGTCATGGATGGTCAACTCGTACAGCGATCATCTATTTAAGATAATTGAGTTATAGCCTTACTAATATAAATTGATATGAAGTGAAGTGTAAGTATATATAGAAAAATAAAAGAAAGAAACAGTAGTTAAGGCAAAGTTAGTCATGAAATTTCCCATTATTGTGTATTGCATGAACATCGAGTAAGTACGAGTAATAATGAAATGTCAACGGGAACACATAAACCTACCTTTATTTGCTAAAGGCGACCAAATTATTAATGCAAGCATTCTTATTCAATAAAACTTTGCAACTTAAGATGGTTAAAAGTATTGGAAGTGAAAATTTTGCATTTAAGTCGGGAGAAACACTAAAAGTGAAAACACCAGATAACCAAATCTATTGAGACCATGCTCTTTGTATCTTAATGATTTAATTATTATTTAGTCGAAAAGCTGTCTTAGACGAGAGGCTCTAGTCCACAAAATATCAACATTGTGGCAGATAAACGACTCGGGGTTCAGATGCACATGATTGAAAGGAGCTACATAAAATGGTAGAGTTTCTTATGCTTTGAAATAAGTATCTAGCACACTGTTTATTTCCAGTGTTGCGCAAATATGAATGTAGTTTAAGATCGCTTATTCGCTTCAGAAGAGGTCGATACACTCATACACACATAATCACTCAAATAAGCAATTCCAAAGGCTCTCTAATTAGAACATTCTTGAAATATAAGATAACTAATTACTAATGCATTGGTACAATTATTTTTTTCTTTTCGAAAGGCAACCTTTTATAAAAAACAACACAAACAAAATACAACACAAGGCATCCCCTTAATTAATCAAGCCAATTAAGAGAAGGAGGACCCAAAAAACTAAACAACAAAACTAACAAGAACAATGCTTCACACAAACAAGAACCAAACAAACTGATACAGGCCCACATGGAACAAAGAAACATATATAGAACATGACCAACAGTGAGCATTGGTACAATTATTTAGTCAACTGATGCACTACTTGTCTTGCTAGTGGTGGCTTTTTTTATTAACATGTAATCCATTGCATTAGACAACACTCACACTTATGGGTCGACGAATTCTAAATGCAATTTTAACTTATCTAGATCTCTAATGTCGGTAAAGTACTTTGGATTCTCTAAAGTCAAAAATCCATTAAAGTATAAAAGATTAAAAGGATTTGACATTTTACTCATTTGCGTATCCAATAATACCCACTTGTGTATTTTTATAAATCCCTTAACATCTTTAACTATTTTGTTATAAAAGAGTTCTCATCAAAGCATTAAATATATAATCTACTTGGTTTAATCAAATTAGTAACAATGTAGATGTTTAACATGAAAGTAGAATCCAACATAGGCAAAAGGTTATTTATATTCAGATATGGATTTTGTAGGTCATGTACTCATATGTAAACTGTAAAAATGAGTTTAATATTGTACTTTGATAAGGATGGATGAAACACAAGGGCTACCTCTGGTTAATCTACTCAAATGTTTTAAAAATTGATAATGCTGACAATAACAATTCTTGTTGTTGGTCTAATTTTTTTTTTCTTGATCGGCGAAATAATATAAAACAAGCTAGAAAGAAACTAGCAACTTATACAAAGAAATGCAACATTGGGTTTTGAAGCCACAATGTCCATGAGATGTTATATTTTTTACATCTACTCGAAAACTAATGATAAGAGTTAATAACAATAGACTCGAAAATAAAACTCTTTTTCATGGTTGAATCTTTGAACACCACTCTGTTTCGAAACGTCCAAATACACCACACTGTGGTATATAGAATCACCTCTAGGATTCTCCTTCTTTGAACACCAATCGATTCCAACTAGCTAAGCATCGAGGAGATGTTATCAAAACCAGGCAGATTCAAATCACACCAACTCGATACCCTTCTCCAAAGATGAACTGCCGCGTCACATTTAAAGAAAGTATGATCCGAAGATTCAATCTCATTATTACATATAGGGCATAACACAGATGGGATATCTATGTCTTTAGCAGCAAGATTCATTCTCGTTGGCAACCGATCCCACATAAGACGCCACATCATTATATTAACTTTGATCGGGACATTGCTACACCATCTTGTAACAATATTACCTGTTGTAAGAAAACTAGAGTCAGTTATCTTCCTCGCACTACGCACCGAGAATATTCCATCCAATTCAAACTCCTATTTCCATTTGTCATATTTATTAGTGAGTTTTACGTTCATTAACACAGCTAACCATCAATTGGTGCTCTATTCCGCCCACTTCTAATTAATGTTAATGTTGTGGACTTGTGGTTGTCACATACTCTGATAGGTTTGTTAGGTCGGATGTAACAAGAGACCACCAAAACCGTATTTGCTATTGTCATATCAGCGTCACATTAATTTTCTTTTTTTATAAAAAGAAGTTAAATGTCAGTTGAAATAACAATGTTGTTTCAGGTAACGTGAGGCATAAAGCGGTAAGGCCTTATGAAAAGTTGTGATACTTAAAAAGATAACAGCCTCATTGTTAAAGCTTCAATTTTCATGCTACATAAAAAAAATAAAAATCCTATCACTTGCTACATAAATATAATCACATAATCTCCTGCATGTGTATTGTCATGTGTTGTTGATATATATAAATCATGATTCACATTCTCGTTGAATTTAAACCGTTAGTGGTGGTCATTTTTAGGTGTTCTTTTCTTTAAAAAGTCTTAATAGTCTCTTAATAGACCAAAGCTCTTACTCAGTTAGAGCTTTTATGTGTTAAGTGTGTTTATTTTTTATTTTTTGTTCAGAGGTAGATAAAGGTAAAAACATGTAAATAGACCAGACATGAAAGGAGCATCTTAATGCCTCTAGTTGAACTAGTAGATATTCAGACGTTTTCTTAAAATAATAATAATAATAATAATAATAATAATATGTTGTGAACAAGAATTGAGGGAATGAATATTCTTCAATTGATAATCATGTTTAGGGAATACAAAGGGTATATATAAGATAATATTAGGGTAAAAATCCTAATAGTTAATTGGGCCATGGGCCTCTTATTAGTTATATGGACATCCACAAAATAATGATCCATAACACTCCCTCTTGGATGTCCATATTATTAATACGTTTAGGAAATGTTGCCTCATTAAAAACCTTGTCAGGAAAACCCAGTGGGACAAAACCATGACTAAGGACAAAAAGAGTGCAGCGCGTATTGTCTCCCTCTGATAACTATATCACTTGAGCTCTTTGAGTCGACGCATCCCAATGTTGTGACTTAATTTCGTAAATGTTGAGGTAGGAAGCGCCTTTGTAAATAAATCTGCCAAATTGTCGCTTGAACAAACTTGTTGAATAATAATATCACCATTCTTCTATAAGTCATGAGTGAGAAGAACTTTTGTAAAATATGTTTTGTCTTGATATAGCCTTCTTTAAGCTGAGCAATGCATGCTGCATTATCTTCATGCAAAACTGTTGGCGCCTCATTCTCTGAAGAAATACCACATGATCTACCTATGTGTTGTGACACGTTTCTAAACCAAACACATTCTCGACTTGCTTCATAGGTCGCTAGAATTTCTGAATGGTTGGATGAAATTGCTGAGATTGTCTGTTTTACTGAACACCATGAAATTGCAGTTCCTTCACTTGTAAATACATATCTAGTTTGAGAAGACATATATCCTGCATCTGCAAAACTAACTAGACTTGTATTTGATGGGTTAGTGAAATATAAACTCATATCCTTTGTACCTTGAAGATACAAAAATTTTGTTTTACTCCATTTGAGGATTATGCCTCATTAAAACCTTACTAGATATAACCCAAATTCTAGTGAAGGAAAAAGAGTACATAACTCCTTTATACGCTTGGGGATGTTGCCTCATTAAAAACCTTGTCGGAAAACCCAATGGGGACAAAACCATGGTCAAGGGAAAAAGAGTGCAACGCGTATCTTCTCTCCTCCTGACGATCACATCACTTAAGCTCATTGAATTAGTGAAATGCACATTGAAGTGTCATGATAGAATCACGTGAATAAATATTCTCTACATGTTGTTCGCATATCCATTTTAAGGATTAACATACGTCTTATATCACATTCAAGTACATCATTGTACTTCACAAGTTATTCATTGCAAACACAATTAATTCAAATGATATATTCTATCATGTATGACCATTGGCAATAATCATAAATCTTTCATACACATTTTAGTACGACACTTTAAATCGATATTGTGATCATCATAAATCAAGGGGGTCTTTTACACATCATATGACCTCATAAACATGAGTCTCGTTTATCCATACAAGGATAGTTAGCATCTTTCTTTGGTTTTCATGATGCATAAAGTTTATCCTTAAGATGTACAATTCGTAAATTAAGACACACTTTGTCTTTTGTTTCAAATTCAATTTCTATGTATTCAATCACCTTTACAATAAAAAAACATACTGTATGAAACTTAAACCATATCCAAGATCGCTTAACAAAGTTTCATACGCAAACATGGCACTACTATACACTAAGGTGATTATTATACATATGCCGAAAACGTGATTAGTTCAATACAATCAAATACTTTTCACGAGAACTTTTCTTATATGCTTTAAAAAAAATCACTAGAATGCTCCATGCATTTTATATGCTATAATGAAATATCAAAATCACATGAGCTCTATTCATTAACTTTTAGACGCATATCAATTACTATTATATTGCCAGACTTAAATACATTATTGGATCCACCACATGAGAACATGTCTTCTTATGATCATTTTCATGTCTTTAAGAATATATTGTGTGCCATTAGTTATGCCATAAATACAAAAGTTTCAATACTTTAATCTTGCTTCCTCATAAAGACCAACGCATATCTAATAATTTACACATTCATATGTATGGACTTCAAGTCCTAGTAACCATGTCTCGTCACAAGAGACTTCATTCTTTCATTACTTATTTGCGTCTTTACATCATTTGGCAACTCATTTATTCAGTTGCACTTTCTGCAGGTATGCTTCCATGATTATAGCGCTATCTTATTATATTTTCATAAAAATTTCCATGCCTATTATCATATACAATAGTACTATCAACGTCGATCCATTACTTTTCGATTCCACACTTTACTAGACATTTATTTATTGAGATCTCATGGATTTTCATTTACCCGGGATTTTTCAAGAACCTTCATGTCTAGTGTATCTTTACAAGACTATTATATGGGGTCTTTATTACCTCGATTTGACCATCTTAATTTTCTTGCTCCATTTTATTTATTCATTTGAGGATTTATTTGGAATCGCAAAATCTATCACATTGCAGACGTGCCATAGACTTAATATCAATCATTGGTTTTAATGTTGGGACACACATTTTAATTGGAGCATTAGCAACGTATGTATGATCTAGTCACTTTATTTAGGTCACAAAACTTGTCTGGCAACTACTAGATCACGAATGTAAATTGTCCCTTGAACTTTAAGTTCATTTTCATTAGTTTGAGGATCAACATCTTTATGTCATAATTCATTCCATATTTCTCGCTGCTTATTCTCCCCCTGAATGAATTATCAATTTCAACATCCCAAATTTGTGTGTGTTGTGGTGGATTTACAATAAGAAATATCGCACAATTACAAAATCCCACTTGGGAAATATGGTTTGTGACCAAAAACCATTCTAATGGGAAAGATTCATTATAATTGTTGGCAAGATGCGAATTCATATTTTATAACGTGCCCCATAAACTAATAAATTTGTTCTCATAATTATTGGCATTGCAATCAACTAAAGACATTTAATAAACGTTTCAACAAAAGCAATTCACGTATGAACATGGGCTACTTTTATGTTCAACACTTATTCCAATAATTGCCCAATACTTGAAAGTATTCACCACCATTTCCAAAGATACAATTTGGAAAACCATGCTCGCATTTTATAAGACGAGCCATTAATCACGCTAACCTTTAGTTGCGTCTTTTATGATCATGTTGACGATGCATCAATTTTAAAACTCAAAATGATCCACATGATGGATGTATAAGCCTGAATATACCCCCTTTATATTCTTTCCAAAATTTTATAGGACAAAGTCCTCACTTTAATATGGTGGTGATATATGAACATTAACTTCCATCGAGAACAATAAGATCAAATAAATCAACCTTGAAGAACCCATGGTTCTTTTATACATTTTGCATCATTATTGACTCGGGATAGTCTAACTGGTCATGCCAATTTATACAACAATCTTGGCTCATAAACTTATATTTATGGCCACTCGTGCTTTAATTGCATCTTTTTATATAAAAGTCGGATAATAAGGAGAGTTCACATTTCTCCGATTAACTCTTTTATGTCTTGCACAGTCAAATAATATGGAGAAACTAATGCATCATCGCATTTATACTTTTGTTTCTCCAATCAAATTATATAAACACTTTTATGGCTTCCACATAATTTAATACAAAGCATTTTAAGGCTTTAAATATAATATGCACATTAGCCTAAATCATTTTTAAAGAAGAAAACATGTTCGATTGATGAGGCGAAAAGTGAACCGTGTTTAAGGGGTCATTTAAGTCCGAAGTCGAGATTATTTGATCAAACATTGCCCTAAATCGTTCCTTTTGTCATTTTAGGTACTTTTGGAGTGAAATATGGAAAAGGAAGCATTTCGGACATTTTTGGAGCATAAAAGTGAAGAAAACGGCAAAGTCTTAATTTTCCTTGCTGGGAACAGTACCTGATGGCGTCACAACTTCCTTAATGACGGCGTCAAGAGTTACAAAAGAGGTGGATGTGGACAATACACGTGACGATCCAGAGAGTTTTGTGCATAGGAGACGACGGCGTCACCCAAGGCCGTCATGGTCCAAGTATTAGTGATGGCCCAGAGCAATTTTACACATGACGGCGTCACAAGTGGATCTAGGCAATACGATTTCATTATAGGCGGCGAGTTGACGGTGTCACAACCCAATACATGACGCCGTCACCCATTGTAATCTATATATAGTTTTCCAAATTTCATTCATTAGTGTGCAACTTTGAGGGAAAAACCCTAGGTCGAATTTTCCAGCTTTTTCAAGGTTTTCAACCATTTGAATCTTTCATGTTCTATTAAAGATAAATACTCTTTCAATTCATTCAATATGTCTATGTGTTGTTTAAATATATCTTACGCTTGTCTTCAATTTAACATGCTCGGCTAGATTTCTTTTGTGTTTGCTTAGATGTAGTGAAACCTAGATGTTAATTATGGGTTGATTGTTTGTTTATAGTTGTTACGGATGATTGTATTCGATGTTAGGCTTAAGAAAACTAGCAGACTTCCATTGGTAACTTGCTTGAACGTATTAAGAAACATGATCGGAGGTGTACTACGATTTTTGGTTGTATTTAATGCATAGGAGAATTCTAATGATCCCATGTTAGGAGCTTCTAACGGCTCGACATATGAGTGAAGTAGGATCCAATAGAGTTAGGGAATATTGTACACGGCCCTACGACTAGTATTAAGGAATATGACCCGTCATCCATGCAATTGTAACAAGTTATCAACCTATAAAAGATATCCAGGGAGTAATGAAACCTAAGTAAACACAACTTTCCTCATCATTGTTTACACCACTAGTATAATTAGTTTCATTTTCATTTATGTTATTTAATTTTGATTGCATTAGTAGTTTATTGGGTTAGTTGGCTAGCAACTAATTCCGCCCACTCTTCCAAAACCCGAGATTTTACTTGATTTTATAAATATAAAAATACAAAAAGAATCATCCCTCACATCTAGACTTAGTTTAGGAGACTTTCTAATCCTAGCGACACTATTCCTGAGTTGAACGATAAATCCCCCGGTACTTGTCACTATACTATACTACAACGATCAGGTACACTGCCTGGTGAGGGTTGTAAGCTTCTCGAGATCCCTAGAAAGGTAAAGCATGGTGCGATTCCCACGTATCAAGTTTTTGGCGCCGCAGCCCGGGAATAGTTATTATCTAGGTTAGGATTTCTTTTTATTAAGTCTACTTGCTAGATTCCTTTCTAGTAAGATTTTATTTTTATTTTTAGGTTCTCTTTAGTCTATTTTATTTCTTCGTGTCTTTGTTCGTAACCTTTACCATCCGACATCATGGAAGGTGGTAACCTCTTTGAACCTGATAAGTGCTCAAACACTCATCATTTTTGTCGTATTTAAACTGCCAAAACATCCAAAAACGCTCAAATATGCATCAAAATACAGAAAATATCCCAGTGATTGTATTTTATACGTTTCAGATGCAAAATGAGTAAAAACAATGAAAAACGAACAAAGTTTGCATAATTGGCAGTTTCAGTCCCCCAACTTTCAAAAATTGACAAAACTAGTCCCTGAGCATTTGTTTTGAAAGGAAAGTCAACCTAAGGCATTTAAAAGTTAAAAAAATTATCAAATTTAATCCTTAGGTGAAAACTTTGGAAAAATTACAAGTTTGGTCCCTGCAGTTCAGAAATTGCCAAAATCAGTCCCTGGGAATTTTGAAAAGTGGAAAATGTGAAATTTGGTCCATGTGTTATTGGTATATGGCAACTTTTGGTCCTCAGGAGTACTTTGGGAATGATATACTTCAGCCCCCCCCCCCCAAATTTCAGAAAATTACAATTTTGGTCCTTGTGAACTTAATTACAAACGGACCCTTTGTATTACTATCTAAACCAAAACCAAACCAATCCAAACATAAACACCCAGCCCACCAATACCCCTGGCCTAAGTTTACCCAAGCCCACCCCACACTTATTATTAATAAAATGGATGGGTCAACCCAATTCAACCTTCCCTTCTTCCCACCTTTTGCCGCCATAGCCAAACAAACACCCTGTACCTCCCAACATCCCTGTCCCCCCTCTATTCCCCAAGCAACCTATTAACCACCCTATTCCACCACCACAACAAAGTCAACCCCAACACTAATTATTACCTCCCCCTCCTCCACAGGGCATAAAAATGGTTCTAGGGCTGAGATGAAGAGCAGGACAATCCAATGGCTAGATATTACTCCAAGGTGACACAGAGACTTTTCCACAGATGTCCCACACCAGACAAAGAGCACAAAAGGAGAAAAAGTTTCCCCCCGGTGCCAATTGTCTACCTTTTTATATATAGTACCTGATTGTAAGCCAAAGATGGCAAGTAGTTTTTTTTTATGTAATTCTCTAATTTAGAAAAGTAGTTTTTTATGTAATTTTCAATTCAGTAATTAGTGTAATTTTCTGACTCAGTTAATGCTTTCTAGTTTGTAATCTTTTTTTAGAATCAATGCAAGAGTTTTAGTATTTCAAATTCTAAGTTGCAGTTTCAAAATCACCTTGAATTGTCTTACATCTTGTTTAAAGTTTGTCATTGTTGAGCTAATCTTTCTTAAACTCACCATAGTCTCAGTGATTAAAAAGAAAACAAAACAAAAAGAAAGACTAAATAAGAAAAGTAGAAATAAAAAAAATACTAGGTTGAAAGATGACAGGTTGCTGAGGTAAAAAGAACAAGCTATGGAAGGATTAAGGTTTAGAGCTCATGGGAGCTATAGGGTGGTAATTTGAGTTCTGGTTCACTTCAGCTTGCACTTTGGACCACTTGTAAGATTTTTCTATGTTCATGTTAGCTTAAGCTGCTACATTCAGAAATTGTTGTTGGTTTTTCTTTCTTAATTACTGTTCCAAATGACTGTGCTTAATTAGTTTATTGTAGTTATAATCAGAGTAGTACTTGGCTTTTGTCAATTTATGTTTTGAACCATACTTGCATACTCACTGTTTCATTTAGCTCACATTGCCATATAACACTGCTTGTTGTTTATTGCTGTTTTCTGAGCCATGTTGATTTATTTAACTTTGTGAGAACTTATTAGAAGCATAGTGTTCAGTTTTTAAGTATAAAACCATGTCTTGCCTTGAAAATTAGTATAAGACAGTCTTAGAAGGGGTGTTTGGATTAATTAGGTTTGTTGTGATAAAACTTGTTTTAGGCTTTGCATTTAGTCCTAGTAGTTGATATTAGCTTAATATAGAATGGTTAAAGCGTAAAGTCAGTAGTCTTTTAAGAAAAAAGTAAAAATCTCATCTCTAATTCATTTGGCACAACAGTTAGGTAATCCAGGTTGTATAATCATACATGTAGCTGCATAAGTAGTTAATCTAGCTTGGAATAGTCTCATATTAGTTTAAAATAACTTAGCTACTAGTTTGGGATCATTAGTAATTCACAAAAGTCAACCTAAGTGTAATTCTGAAAAAGTTAAAATCCAAAGCTGATAAAATGGCCAAATATTTTAGACAATGCACAGGGTTTAATGTGGATTGAAAATGCAAAATTCCTGTTGTTTTGGATTATGTGGTAGCTAGTTAACCTGAATCAAGAAAAAAATTTGGATTTAAGAACTCATTGGCTTATTTAAATCAGCTCCAAAGTTGACTGTTTGGACTTTTGCATGCCCTGCACCCAGTTTATTCCTTTTGACCCGTTTTTCTTTTAGCTATAAGTTGGGCCATTCTGGGGTATGGGTTGTCATTTTTGTTGCTTAGGGATCTCTCTTAGGTAGTGTTTGTGCATGTGTTTTTATTTTTCACCTTCCTGCTTATGTGGTGACCTTTTTGAGCCCTCACCTTTGCTTAATTGGGACTGCTGATGCTATTTCTCTTGTTGTAGTTGGAGCTTGTTATTTCATTGATAATGACTGATTTAGTGTTGTTTTATAATTAAATTTAGTTGTTATAAGTTTCCTGAGTGTGCATTTGCTTGTGTTCTCTTTGGCTTTGACTTTAGAGCTTATTTAATCATGCTAATCCTTGTTCACTCACTGCCCACAACAGTGAGCTTCAAACCATTTTCACAAGTCCCCCACAAGCTCACACCTTGAGCTAATTCCTTGGCCTTGGCCTTTTTGACCAGTTCACCAGCTTAGCTTGTAGGTTCAAAACCTTTTTCAGGCTTTTAAGCTTCTTTAACAAGCTCAATTAGGCCTGCTAGTGACCCCTGAGGGCCTGTTTGGTACAAGGCAATGTGGAATTGCTTATTTGCTTATTGCTATGATTTCAGTGCATGATTTAGCTTATTCCTTGTGCACTTAAGTTGCTTGTAGCTAATTTTACCTTCTGTGGTCATCCACTTAACTTATTGCCAGCTTGTTCACAGCTAAATCCCATTTAAGCTCATTAAGCTTGGCTGTTGAGCTTATTTAGTTGCACAGGGCTTATATTTGAGTTTCATAAAAAGTTCCTTCACAAAAAGTGTTTGTTTTCAGTAGTAAATTAGTTGGGTAAAAGAAAAATAAAGAAAAACCAAAAATACAAAAAGAGATAGCTTCTATTTAAGCAATTTTGGCTTATTTTCTGCTTATTTATAAGCAACATCTAATTTTAAATTTTTTCTAGGCTTCTATACTCATAATAGATTTTTAGTAATTTTTTCAGATTTTTCCTTGATTATTTAGTATTTTTTATAATTTAGTTTAATTTAAATTAATTAAATAATTAGTTTTAACTAGTAATAATTAATTAAAAAGTAGGAAAAATAGATTTTCTGTTGTAAAATTAGTTTTATAATATTTTAGATTTTTCTAAATTTAATTTTCATTTTTCTAGTTAAATTTCATAATTATTTGTAATTTAGGATAATTTAGTTAATTAAAAAGTAATTAATAATTAGTAATTAATTAATAGTAATTAATTAAATAGTTGTAAAAATAATTTTAATTTTCCAAAAATTTTCTTACATCATTAGGAATGTAAAAATACAATTTTCATAACCGTAGGACCTTGTTTACTCCCGTTTCACTTTTTAATTTGCGCGTTCGCGTTTATTTTAAACTCAAACGCGCGTTTTTAGGTTAAATCACGTTTTTAGGTCATCTGATCATCAGTAATTGTTAATAAAGAGTTTCTAAGTTATTTTCCATCATAATTTCGTAGTGTAATCATAATAATCAAATTCCTAACCCTTCTGATTAATCACCCGATCCTTTAGAACGTTCACAAATACAATTGCACGCCTTGTCAGGACATAACGACCCGGGGATTCCCTAAACTCCTTGGTTAGTTGGTTTTTGACGTTTGACTTGGTTGACCATCCCCTGGTAAACTTAGTTGCCCGTTTAGGGCCAATCAAAATTTGGCGCCGCTGCCGGGGAGGCTGCTGCATATCTGCACACGTTTTTTTAGAGATTAGTGATTTTTCACACATCATTGTATAAACTCCACCACTTTTTGTAAATCTTAATCATAAAACAAAAACATCATTAACACTTTTCCTAAAGTGTTAACAACACCAAAAAAATCAAAAACAAACAAAACAGATCGTTACGTTTTCTATATCGCGCTTCTTTGAAGGTGATTCTTAAAGAAATACGACTTTAGTTAACGAAACGATACCAAAAATATTGTCCAAAAGTTTTTTCACCCATACACAAAAACCCAAAAACATTCGTCTTTTCTTGTGAATAATAATTACATAAAAATAAACCGTCGCAAACCAAGACAGAACACCTACTAACTGGGGGTGTGAACATAATAAGTTCCCAAACAAAAGATTAAAACTTGCCTTTATATCCCTGTAGGTGGTGTACCTTTCTTAAAGAAGCCACTTACTTGTGATTATTGGTTTAAGTTCACTGTGGTTTTGCCTCGATTTTGTTTTGATTGGTTTTTATCCCTAGTGCATGCACACTCGCTCTTCTAGGTCTACTAGCCCATTACGTGAGCTTGTAAGAATTCCTAGAAGACATTGTAAACGTTCAACACCAACAGTCGGATCTGAGATCCGTACTGTTTCCACATCTGCTGTCACCATGGCGGAAGACCGCCCTATGTGTGAACTTCTCCAAGCACCCATCGAGGGTTACGGAGACGCTATTGTTGTTCCAGCCATCGTAGCTGATAGTTTTGAGCTCAAAACCGGGTTACTCAATCTTGTAACCTCAAGTCAATTCTACGGTTTTGAGAGGGACGATCCTCATGCTCACATTCGATGGTTCAATGAAATCACATCAACCATCAAGTACAAGAATGTCCCGTGTGAAGCAATCAAGCTTCTTCTCTTCCCATTCTTCCTCGAGGGTCAAGCCCGGATTTGGCTTGAGAAACAACCCCCTCGATCTATTGAGACATGGGAAGACTTGGTAAAAAAGTTTGTGAATGAATTCTTCCCACCTTCAAAGACCACGAGTCTTAAAAACGAAATCACCAAGTTCACTAAAAAATATGATGAATCATTTGGTGAAGCATGGGATCGTTTCAAAGCATTACTTCGCAAGTGTCCACATCATGGTTTCTCCGAGTTGATGCAACTCGATACTTTCTACAATGGCGTGAGCCAAGTTGATTAGGATTCTCTCAATGCCTCCGTGGGAGGTAACTTTTTGAGTAGAACCACCAAAGAAGCCTTAGCAATCATCGAGAACAAGTCCAAGGTCCGCTCTACACGAAGCAAGCCGGTTGTTTCCCAAATTAGTGCGGGTCCTTCCACTTCATCTCCTATGAGTCAGTCTAGCACCGATGCTAAGATTGACAAGCTTACTGAGGCTATTCAAGCTTTGGTTCTCGCCCAGCAAAAGAAAGTCTCTTTTCCACAACATCCTCCACCTGCTGAGGTTAAAAAAGTGGAAGTCTGTGTAACTTGTGGTGGGCCGCATGCCTACTACAATTGCACAGCTACTGATGGTTCTCCGTTTGAAGCTCATGTTGTAGTCGGGTCATCTAATCAAGGAGGCAATCAATACCACCCTCCTATGGACCCGAACTACAGTCCTACTCATTATCCTAGACCTCCCGGTTTTAATCAAAACCAAAATGTCCAAAACCGTAACCAGAATCAAAATAGAATGAACCAAGGTTTTCAAAACCAAGGTAACTTCCATCAGGGTCACGGTTTTCAAAATCAAAACCAAGGTTTCCAAAATCAAAGAAACTTTAATCGAAACCAAGGTCAGGGTAATTTCAACCCCGGGTATTTTCATGGAAACAACAACCCTAATCAGGGTAACTTTTAAAATCAAGGCCCCAATTAGAACAACCGTGCTCAAAATTTTAATAACCAAAATCAAGCCATTGTTCCAACTGGGCCATCATCTGACGAGTTGTTAAAACAATACATGAAACCCCAAGAACAGATGAACAAGTTGTTGGTTAGCCAGATTTCTGAAATCAAGAAGTCTTTAAATGAATGACCCTCGGGCTCAGGTACTACTTTACCGAGCAACACGATCGCTAACCCGAGGGGCGATGCTAAGGCGATCACAACTAGAAGTGGTGCTTCTTATGATGAACCCGCGATTCCTACTACCTCTTCTTCCTCTCCTCCAAAGGTAGTGGAACGTGAACCTGAGGTGACAACGGACAAGGTGCAAACTCCTAGTTCACGAAGTACCGCACACGTCCAACCTCAGGTTATTCCAGAAACCAGATGTAAGCCTGGAGTTGTTTTTGAACCACCTGAAACTCCAGTGGACAACCCTAAATCCAAAACTTCTATCCCTTACCCATCACGTCTCAATGAACAAAAGCTCCGCTAAAAGGCTAGTCACCAAATGGATAAAATTTTCCAAATCTTTCAAGATTTGCATTTTGACATTAGCTTCACGGATGCTATTCTCTTGATGCCCAAGTTTGCATCGACAATCAAGAATCTGTTAAGTAACAAGGAAAAACTCTTTGAGATGGCTAGAACTCCGTTGAATGAGCATTGCTCAGCAGTTCTCTTGAAAAAGCTTCCTGAAAAGCTTGGAGACCCCGAAAAATTTCTCATTCCTTGTATTTTTCCGGGTATGGTTGAATGCTTCGCCTTGGCCGATCTAGGTGCTAGCATTAACCTGATGCCATATTCTGTGTGGAAGAAACTCTCTCTTCCTGAACTCACTCCCACGTGCATGACTTTAGAGCTTGCCGATCGATCGATTTCTCGTCCACTTGGCATAGCCGAGGACGTATTCATTAAAGTGGAAAAGTTCCATTTTCCAGCGGATTTTGTGATTGTTTACTTTGATGTCGATTCAAGGGTTCCTCTCATTCTTGGAAGGGGATTCCTTAGAACTGGGCGTGCTCTCATCGATGTATTTGAGCAAGAGATCACATTGTGTGTTGGCACTGAAGCAATCACCTTCAACCTCGATCAAACATCGAGGTACTCCTCTAATTATGACTCTGAATCGATAAACCGAATAGATGTCATCGATGTTGTGGCTGAGGAGTACACTCAAGAGGTTTTAGGTTTCATTGATGATTCTACGGGTGAAAACTTCACTCCGTCTTCTTATCCCATCATTGCCAATTCTTCTCCTTCCCTCACTCCGTTTGAGGGAAGTGACTTCATCTTAGAAGAGATTGAGTCCTTTCTCAAAAGTGATTCGATTCCCGATGGAATCGATAACCAAGAGATTGACCCCGAGAGGGATATTCTTCTCCTTGAGAAACTGTTAAATGAAAATCCCTCTCCTCTTCCTGTTCTACCACAACAACTTCATAATTAGGAAATCAAATATGTTGAGAAAACTGATGATTTTCCTGAGGTCGAGCTTAAGGACTTGCCGCCTCATCTTGAATATGCATTTCTGGAGGGTGATGATAAATTACCCGTCATAATTGCCAAAGATTTAAGTGTTGAGGAAAAGGCTGCTCTAATAAAGGTTTTGAAGTCACATAAACAAGCAATTGCTTGGAGGCTCTCCGACATCAAGGGCATTGACCCTTAATTTTGTACCCACAAGATTTTAATGGAGGATGACTTCAAACCAACAGTCCAACAGCAAAGAAGGGTGAATCCAAAAACTCATGAGGTAATCAAATAAGAAGTTTTAAAACTCCTTGATGCCGGATTGATTTACCCTATCTCGGACAGTCTTGGGTTAGCCCAATACACTGCGTTCCAAAAAAGGGTGGCATTACTGTTGTCACAAACGAGGAAAACGAGTTGATTTCAACTCGTTTGGTTACGGGGTGGCGTGTCTGCATTGACTATCGTAAGTTAAATGACGCCACCAGTAAAGATCATTTTCCTCTGCCCTTTACGGATCAGATGCTCGAGAGATTAGCGGGGAATGAGTACTATTGCTTCCTCGATGGTTTCTCGGGTTACTTTCAGATTCCCATTGATCTGCAAGATCTGGAAAAGACCACTTTCACGTGCCCCTATGGAACTTTTGCTTATAAACGTATGCCATTTGGTTTATGTAATGCTCCGGGCACATTTCAAAGATGTATGATGGCCATATTTTTCGACATGATCGGGAAAACTATGGAGGTCTTCATGGACGATTTTTCGGTCATTGGGGATTCGTTCCAAACATGCCTCTCCCATTTAGACAACATACTCAAACGTTGTGAAGACACAAGGTTATGTCTAAATTGGGAGAAGAGTCACTTTATGGTCAAAGAGGGCATTGTCCTCGGCCATAAAATTTCAAAGAATGGGATTGAGGTTGACAAAGCCAAAGTTGATGTCATTGCAAAATTACCTCATCCCACTACCGTCAAAGGTGTTAGGAGCTTTTTGGGTCATGCCAGTTTTTACCGTCGGTTTATTCAAGATTTTTCCAAAATCGCCCGGCCTATGACCCATCTCCTCGAAAAGGATGCTCCTTTTATCTTATCCCCCGAGTGCATCGAAGCTTTTGAAACATTAAAGAAAAAGCTTACTGAGGCACCGATTCTTGTTGCCCCCGATTGGGACTTGCCCTTCGAACTCATGTGTGATGCTAGTGATTATGCAGTTGGGGTAGTCTTGGGGCAACGAAAAACAAAACACTTTCAGCCTATACACTATGCGAGCAAAACTATGACCGAGGCTCAAAGTCATTATACTACCACTGAAAAAGAATTATTAGTTGTGGTGTATGCCTTTGAAAAATTCCGGCCATACTTGATATTGACCAAGAGCATAGTGTATACGGATCACTCGGCTTTGAAGTATCTCTTTGCAAAACAATATGCAAAGCCGAGACTACTCCGTTGGGTTCTCCTCCTACAGGAATTCGATATCATAATTCGTGATAAAAAAGGAGCTAAGAACCTTGCTGCTGATCATCTCTCCCGTTTGGAAAACCCCCATCAAGATGTCTTCGAGAGGAAAGAAATTAATGAAACCTTCCCTCTCGAGACACTCAATGCGGTTACCTTTCGTGGAGATTCTATTACCCCATTGTTTGCCCATTTTGCAAACTACCATGCGGGTAACTTTGTGGTGAAAGGGATGTCGTCCCAACAGAAAAATAAATTCTTCAAAGATGTAAAACATTACTTCTGTGACGACCCCTACTTGTTTAAAATCTGTGCGGATCAAGTCATCCGGCGGTGTGTTTATGGTCAGGAAGCTGCTGAAATTCTACAGGCTTGCCATGCTGGTCCCACGGGGGGCCACCATAATCCAAACTACACCACCAAAAAGGTGTTTGATTCCGGTTTCTACTGGCCCACGATTTACAAGGATTCCCAGGAATTAGTCAAATCCTGTTACGCTTGTCAATGTCACGGGAATATTTTACAAAAGAATGAAATGCCTCAAAATGCAATTCAAGTTTGTGAAATCTTTGACGTGTGGGGCATCGACTTTATGGGGCCATTTCCATCATCTCATGGAAATAAGTACATATTCGTGGCTGTTGACTATTTGTCAAAATGGGTTGAAGCGAAAGCTTTACCCACTAATGATGCCCGAGTAGTTGTGAAATTCTTGAAAGCTCTTTTGCTGGATTTGGAACTCCACGTGCTATAATTAGTGATCGTGGTACGCATTTCTGCAATGACAAATTTGATAAAGTCATGCAAAAGTATGGTGTAACTCACCATCTTTCTACTGCGTACCACCCTCAAGCAAGTGGACAAGTTGAAGTTTCCAATCGAGGCATTAAGAGAATATTGGAAAGAATTGTAGGTGAGAATCGTGCATCGTGGTCGGATAAATTAGATGATGCACTTTGGGCTTTCCGTACAGCTTACAAAACACCTATCGGGTGTACACCATACAAGCTTGTGTACGGGAAAGCGTGCCATCTTCCGATCGAGCTTGAGCACAAAGCCTATTGGGCCCTCAAGCATGCAAATTTTGACCTCAAAACTGCGGGTGACCATAAGAAAGTTCAACTGAATGAATTGAATGAACTTCGCGATCAAGCTTACGAGAACTCTTTGATCTATAAAGAAAAGACAAAGAAGATTCACGACTCAAAAATCAAGAACCGCGTTTTCAACGTTGGTGATCGAGTCCTTCTTTTCAACTCTAGACTCAAGATCTTCTCGGGAAAGCACAAAACCCGATGGACTGGTCCATTCACTATCATTAAGGTTTATCCTTATGGCACTGTCGAATTATCTCAAAATGACGGTCCGAATTTCAAAGTGAATGGACATCGTTTGAAACATTACTTTGGAGAGGATATACCATCCATGGTTGTCCTGGATCTCCAAACTTTCCTCAAGGACAATTGAATTCGGGGATCGAGTCAAGCTAGCGACTCGAGAAACAAAAACAGTAGCAACAACATGGGTTTTCACCCGTGTCTCTTACTTCTTTCTACTTTCTAACACCCTAGTGTGGGGGAGTGGCCACCCCCTGCAGCTGTTTTCAATGTATATATCCTTCTAAAAAAATGTGTGTTTGTATGTACATATAAATAAAGTGAAAAATAAAAAACGATGTTCCCACAGTTAGCTTATAATATTATCTTCTTCCGTTCAAAGAATCGACATAATAGCCGGGACTTTAAATATTGAGGACAATATTCAATTCTAAGTGTGGGGGGGGGGGAATTCTAGTGAATTTTATCACATTATAACCTCTAGAACCCCCGTTTTTGGCCCAAAATTTTCAAAACTTTTTCACTTTATTTCAAAATTTTTGTGGTTATCAGTCCGCCATGTCTAAACGACAAAAGGATTGGCTAATCCAGGAGCAAACGGCTCTTGCTAAAGATATCTCAAACCCGTTGATGGCTTGCAATTTGCCCAAAATTGTATGGTATCTCAACTCGTCATATCCTAAAAATTAAAGAGTTGGCTAGCCCGCAAGATTATGGCTTGTGGTAAAGGCAGTGGAAAACCATAATTGGTAATCAGCTCACCAAGATGTTGACTATTCCATCAAGAGTTGGCTAGTCCAGAAGCAAACGACTTTTGGTAAAGACAAATCAAATCCGTTGACAGCTGGTGGTTTGCTCAAAATTACATGGTTATCAAGTGGACCATAGTTCTTACTTGAACTGATACATTTGGCTACTCCAGAAGTGATGGCTTTTGGTAAAGAGATTCAAATCCATTAAGTTTTTCTCAAAAGATTGCTAGGGACTAGCAATAGTTTAGTGTGAGGGATTGATGAGTGCTCAAACACTCATCATTTTTATCGTATTTAAACTGCCAAAACATCCAAAAACGCTCAAATATGCATCAAAATACAGAAAATATCCAAGGGATTGTATTTTATACGTTTCAGATGCAAAATGAGTAAAAACAATGAAAAATGAATAAAGTTTGCACAATTGGCAGTTTCAGTCCCCCAACTTTCAAAAATTGACAAAACTAGTCCCTGAGCATTTGTTTTGAAAGGAAAGTCAACCTAAGGCATTTAAAAGTCAAAAAATTATCAAATTTAATCCTTAGGTGAAAACTTTGGAAAAATTACAAGTTTTGTCCCTGCAGTTTGGAAATTGGCAAAATCAGTCCCTGGGTATTTTGAAAAGTGGAAAATGTGAAATTTGGTCCATGTGTTATTGGTATATGGCAAGTTTGGTCCTCAGGAGTACTTTGGGAATGATACACTTCAGCCCCCACCCCCCCCCCAAATTTCAGAAAATTACAATTTTGGTCCTTGTGAACTTAATTACAAACGGACCCTTTGTATTACTATCTAAACCAAAACCAAACCAATCCAAACATAAACACCCAGCCCACCAATACCCCTGGCCTAAGTTTACCCAAGCCCACCCCACACTTATTATTAATAAAACGAATGGGTCAACCCAATTCAACCTTCCCTTCTTCCCACCTTTTGCCGCCATAGCCAAACAAACACCCTGTACCTCCCAACATCCTTGTCCCCCCTCCATTCCCCAAGCAACCTTTTAACCACCCTATTCCACCTCCATAACAAAGTCAACCCCAACACTAATTATTACCTCCCCCTCCTCCACAGGGCATAAAAATGGTTCTAGGGCTGAGATGAAGAACAGGACAATCCAATGGCTAGATATTACTCCAAGGTGACACAAAGACTTTTCCACAGATGTCTCACACCAGACAAAGAGCACAAAAGGAGAAAAAGTTTCCCCCTGGTGCCAATTGTCTACCTTTTTATATATAGTACCTGATTGTTAGCCAAAGATGGCAAGTAGTTTTTTTTTTTTTTTTTTTTTTTTTTTTTTTTTTTTTTTTTTTTATGTAATTCTCTAATTTAGAAAACTAGTTTTTTATGTAATTTTCAATTCAGTAATTAGTGTAATTTTCTGACACAGTTAATGCTTTCTAGTTTGTAATCTTTTTTTAGAATCAATGCAAGAGTTTTAGTATTTCAAATTCTAAGTTGCAGTTTCAAAATCACCTTGAATTGTCTTACATCTTGTTTAAAGTTTGTCATTGTTGAGCTAATCTTTCTTAAACTCACCATAGTCTCAGTGATTAAAAAGAAAACAAAACAAAAAGAAAGACTAAATAAGAAAAATAGAAATAAAAAAAATACCAGGTTGAAAGATGACAGGTTGCTGAGGTAAAAATAACAAGCTATGGAAGGATTAAGGTTTAGAGCTCATGGGAGCTATAGGGTGGTAATTTGAGTTCTGGTTCACTTCAGCTTGCACTTTGGACCACTTGTAAGATTTTTCTATGTTCATGTTAGCTTAAGCTGCTACATTCAGAAAATTGTTGTTGGTTTTTCTTTATTAATTACTGTTCCAAATGACTATGCTTAATTAGTTTATTATAGTTATAATCAGAGTAGTACTTGGCTTTTGTCAATTCATGTTTTGAACCATACTTGCATACTCACTGTTTCATTTAGCTCACATTGCCATATAACACTGCTTGTTGTTTATTGCTGTTTTATGAGCCATGTTGATTTATTTAACTTTGTGAGAACTTATTAGAAGTATAGTGTTCAGTTTTTAAGTATAAAACCATGTCTTGCCTTGAAAATTAGTATAAGACAGTCTTAGAAGAGGTGTTTGGATTAATTAGGTTTGCTGTGATAAAACTTGTTTTAGGCTTTACATTCAGTCCTAGTAGTTGATATTAGGTTAATATAGAATGGTTAAAGTGTAAAGTCAGTAGTCTTTTAAGAAAAAAGTAAAAATCTCATCTCTAATTCATTTGGCACAACAGTTAGGTAATCCAGGTTGTATAATCATACATGTAGCTGCATAAGTAGTTAATCTAGCTTGGAATAGTCTTATATTAGTTTAAAATAACTTAGCTAGTTGTTTGGGATCATTAGTAATTCACAAAAGTCAACCTAAGTGTACTTCTGAAAAAGTCAAAATCCAAAGCTGATAAAATGGCCAAATATTTTAGACAATGCACAGGGTTTAATGTGGATTGAAAATGCAAAATTCCTGTTGTTTTGGATTATGTGGTAGCTAGTTAACCTGAATCAAGAAAAAAATTTGGATTTAAGAACTCATTGGATTATCTAAATCAGCTCCAAAGTTGACTGTTTGGACTTTTGCATGCCCTGCACCCAGTTTCTTCCTTTTGACCCGTTTTTCTTTTAGCTATAAGTTGGGCAATTCTGGGGTATGGGTTTTGGTTTTTGTTGCCTAGGGATCTCTCTTAGGTAGTGTTTGTGCATGTATTTTTCTTTTTCACCTTCCTGCTTATGTGGTGACCTTTTTGAGCCCTCACCTTTGCTTAATTGGGACTGCTGATGCTATTTCTCTTGTTGTAGTTGGAGCTTGTTATTTCATTGATAATGACTGATTCAGTGTTGTTTTATAATTAACTTTAGTTGTTATAAGTTTCCTGAGTGTGCATTTGCTTGTGTTCTCTTTGGCTTTGGCTTTAGAGCTTATTTAATCATGCTAATCCTTGTTCACTCACTGCCCACAACAGTGAGCTTCAAACCATTTTCACAAGTCCCCCACAAGCTCACACCTTGAGCTAATTCCTTGGCCTTGGCCTTTTTGACCAGTTCACCAGCTTAGCTTGTAGGTTCAAAACCTTTTTCAGGCTTTTAAGCTTCTTTAACAAGCTCAATTAGGCCTGCTAGTGACCCCTGAGGGCCTGTTTGGTACAATGCAAAGTGGAATTGCTTATTTGCTTATTGTGATGATTTCAGTGCATGATTTAGCTTATTCCTTGTGCACTTAATTTGCTTGTAGCTAATTTTACCTTCTGTGGTCATCCACTAAACTTATTGCCAGCTTGTTCACAGCTAAATCCCATTTAAGCTCATTAAGCTTGGCTGTTGAGCTTATCTAGTTGCACAGGGCTTATATTTGAGTTTCATAAAAAGTTCCTTCACAAAAAGTGTTTGTTTTCAGTAGTAAATTAGTTGGGTAAAAGAAAAATAAAGAAAAACCAAAAATACAAAAAGTGATAGCTTCTATTTAAGCCATTTTGGCTTATTTTCTGCTTATTTATAAGCAACATCTAATTTTAAATTTTTCCTAGGCTTCTGTACTCATAATAGATTTTTAGTAATTTTTTCAGATTTTTCCTTGATCATTTAGTATTTTTTATAATTTAGTTTAATTTAAATTAATTAAATAATTAGTTTTAATTAGTAATAATTAATTAAAAAGTAGGAAAAATAGATTTTCTGTTTTAAAATTAGTTTTATAATATTTTAGATTTTTCTAAATTTAATTTTCATTTTTCTAGTTAAATTTCATAATTATTTGTAATTTAGGATAATTTAGTTAATTAAAAAGTAATTAATAATTAGTAATTAATTAATAGTAATTAATTAAATAGTTGTAAGAATAATTTTAATTTTCCAAAAATGTTCTTACATCATTAGGATTGTAAAAATATAATTTTCATAACCTTAGGACTTTGTTTACTCCCGTTTCACTTTTTAATTTGCGCGTTCGCGTTTATATTAAACTCAAACGCGCGTGTTTAGGTTAAATCACGTTTTTAGGTCATCTGATCATCAGGAATTGTTAATAAAGAGTTTCTAAGTTATTTTCCATCATAATCTTGTAGTGTAATCATAATAATCAAATTCCTAACCCTTCTGATTAATCACCCGATCCTTTAGAACGTTCACAAATACAAATTCACGCCTCGTCGGGACATAACGACCCGGGGATTCCCTCAACTCTTTGGTTAGTTGGTTTTTGACGTTTGTCTTGGTTGACCATCCCCTGGTAAACTTAGTTGACCATTTAGGACCAATCAGAACCCATCAACCCACCACAACAAAACCCACCACTAGCAAACCAACCTCTTAGGCCCTGTACCTTAGGAGAGTATTCCCGTCCTAGCCACCAAGGCTATCGAAACACTATTGAGCTCACTCAAGGATCCAATGTGTCCCCCTTGCGATCCGACACCATCCGGTTGGTGCAAAGCGGATGTGCATTCCATGGACTTCCTTCCGAAGATCCTAATCAACATCTCAAGGATTTCCTTAAAATCGTAGATTCTATAGACCTTGATGTTACAACTAGAGAGTCGACCCGATTACGCCTATTACAATTCTCTCTATGTGATCAAGCTAGTCAATGGCTTGAATGTTTACCCGCGGGATCCATCACCTCATGGGATGATCTCACCACTCGTTTCTTTGCTCAATTTTTCCCACCGGGGAGAACTATCAAGCTTAGAAATGATATCTTGATGTTCCAACAACGTCAAGGTGAAACTCTATATGAAGCATGGACTCGTTTCAAGGACTTACTCCAAAAAGTCCCTCATCATGGCATAGATCTTTGGCTCCAAGTCCAAATCTTCTATGACCATATCGATCTCACCACAAGGCGAACCATTGACCAATCGGCCGGTGGCAAGCTACGTGATCTAAGTGCGGAAGAATCATGAGAACTCATAGAAGATCTTGCTCTCTATGACAACGAAAGTTGGAATGATCCCCATGATTTGAACAAAACGGTCAAGGCAATATCTTTGCCTTCGAACAATCCTAGCACTCCCAACCGTAGGATCATGGAACTTGAGGACCAAGTCAAGTTTCTCATGAAATCCTACGAAGCTCCTAAGCCTTCAAGCCAAGTGAACAAAATCACTTCTTCATGCGAATTATGCAGTGGTCCCCATGACACTCGTGATTGCATGGAACTCCCCGGACAAGCTTTTGCGGTACGCATCCTGGCGTACCGACGAAGCGGGAGATAAGTGGTATAATTTCAAACCTGAGTCAAACCCTTACAGTGATTCTTACAACCCTTCTTGGAAAAATCACCCGAATCTTAGGTGGAAACAAAACCAACAAAATTCTTCCAATCCACCTAATCGTTACCAACCAAACGGTCCACCTGCTAACCGTACTTTCAACAACAATCCTTCTAATAACTATGGTAGTGATGTGCTATTTGTTAGTGCAAGTTTTAAATTTATAAGGGTGAATTACCAAATCTAGAAACAACACATACGAGCAAATGTACTCGTCCGTTATAGCAAGATATGATGGTAAGTCGGGATCGTTCGCAAGGATTTGCAAGTGAATCAAAATATAAGTCTAAAAGTAAATCTCTAATGTACGCAAATAAGATAATAAGCAAATTCAATAAATTAAAAACTACACTTGTTTAGACTAGTTTTTCTACTTAATGACACACATGATTGTGATAACTTTTGATAACATGTTGGTTGAAATAATTAGATGGTGATCTAATCTACTGTTTCTACAAGTTAAACCTTCGTCAAGATTTTAGTTCATAAAAACAAGCATTAGGTGTAAACCAATCAATTCAAGATCTATCCAAGGTTCATAAGGTATGGTGAATATCTTAAACACAAGACAAACTCTTATTACAAATCAAATACTCTTAGGAAATGGTCAATACAAAAGGTAACCTATTCATAGACAAAAAGGTTACAATTGTTTATAAACATTTAAACTTTCGTCCAACTAAAGGTTTACAAACAATCCGATTTGATGTTATAAAAGCATTCTCATTACAATCATACTTCTGGTTTCTTTGTTTAGTCAATTGGCTAAACAAATGTCACGATGAAACTTAAGGTACAATTGGTTCTTAGGATTGACTTGAAATTGAATTAAAACATGTTATCACAATCATAACTATCACTAAGTATAAAACATCATCAAAACAAGTGTAAAAAGATTACTAGCCACTCATAGCAAACATGCAAATAAACTCATAATATTTAACATTAGAATCCATGGTTTTAAATCTTACAATGCTTTGAAATTGATAATAAATGACAAGGTATTGATAACCTAAGTGTTGGTGATGATTTCTTGAGATTTTCGGACTCCAAATGTTGCTTCCTTGGTCCTCCAAAGTTTCTGGTTCTTTCTGCATGAATTTTCCTCCTTTGAGAGCTAGATGATGATAATAATTGAGAGTAGTAATGAGAGTAAATGGTATCTTGAATGGTGTCTTGAATTATGCACTTTTGAGGTCCTTATACGCTTGTCCAACACTCTTAGTAATGAATAGGGACTTAAATGCTGGAACTTGGACAAAAAACACTAAGAAGGGCCTAGAACCATGGGACAAAAGACCAAGATTCGTGCACAAAAGTTGGCAAAAACATGCAGAAGTGACCATCCGATCGGTTGCGGGTTGATACCGATCGGATGGAAATGGTCATTAAGGCTATCCGATCGGTTAGACTCCAACCGATCGGATGGTAGATCCTGGCTATTTTGGACTTTTGACTTTTCCTTGTGTAGCTCTTTATGCACTATCCAAACTTGATTAACTCTGAACTTGGAACTTGGAAATGACAAAACTTAGGTTCTCATATGAAATGCTTCACAGATTGGACTTTTGAGCTTGGGAATCTTCGTGTAATCGCGTATACTTCATTTTCTTCACTTTTTCTCCATTTTTCCTGCATTTGGCTACATATGCTACAAAAACATACTTTGATACGATTTAGTGGCAAAAGCATATAAAAACAACCAAATAACATACACAAAAACACTAATAACGCTTATAAAAACATGTTAACTTTGAGCGTTATCAAATCCCCCACACTTAAACTTTGCTTGTCCTCTAGCAAATCTAGAAGAAAACTAAATATCTACATGGTAACCAAAAATGATTAGAAAAATGTGATGCAAATCCACCAAGTACAAGTACAAGATAAGATTCATCATTTTTAAGCTAAAGTGATGAAAAATCGAGATGTTTGACAATACCCAATGATTTTCTCGCTTGATTAACATTTCTAAATACCTCACGAAAAAGAAATGAAGTATAATTCACTCAATCACTCATTTATTTAGGTGGTGGAGTATATATAAGAGAAATCACACTCATTGCTCAGTCATGAACTAATTATTACCATAGTCTTGTACAAGAAACAAAACTACACCGCAATGGCGTAAGCACCAAGTCTACATATCAAAGAGGTCTTTTATTCGGGTTGTAATGTAAGGCTTCGGGTTGTACCAGGCTTATGTTCAAGCATCTCATACAAAAACACAATAGATTACTGGTGCGAGTTCTTGACTGCTCAAAAACCGGATGGTCACTACAATATTCTTGCATTTGATATTTTCACAAAGCCATTACTATATCCATATAGATAAAGTAATTTGGTAAGGGTAGGGATAAGGCATGGGAATATTTATGAAATTGGTTTTAAAAGAAAAATAAAGTCGAGTCTAATACCCATTGTTGCTAGTTACCAAACAAACCACGAACCCATAAATGGTTATAGTTACAATCTTCCTCTTCTTCAAATATCGATATATTGATTCGCCATAACAATATTCTTCATAGTTAGCACATTGGCTAACAACGTATCACAAAATTTCCTTTATTCATATATATATATAGCACATTTGCTATAATTGTCATCTCATAGTTGTGATGACTTATTCTCTTTTTTTTTTTTTTTTTTTTTTTTTTTTTTTTTTTTTTTTTTGTGCAAATAAAACTCCCCCACACTTTGCATAAGCATCACCACAACAATACAAATAAGAAGCTGCAGTCTCCGGCTTTGTTGGAATGGCACACACATGATTGGTGAAGTGTGGCTAACTAATAATCATCAGAAACAATCCAACAACCAAGCAACTAGCAACCCACCATTTAGACTTTGACAAGGGTTAGGCTAAGGTTTAAAGTGTAAAATCTTTTTGTATTTTTCTGGATGTAACAAAAACGAAAAGGATGGCTCGGAAGGGTGTAACTAAGGGTATCTAGCGCTAAAAATGAACGCTAACAAAAAGGGTTAAAAATTGGCAATTAACTAATCAATGTGACTAACTAAAAATCAATAACGAAGGCTATTTGGTTAAAATCCTAAGGTTGTCTCTTATCACATATGTATACTTATATTGTAAAAATGTAATATCACAACGGTCTCGTAATGATTTACAAGTACAAGTTCTATAATAAATAAAATCACCGGCACACTCATAACAAAAGATTCAAGCATAAAAGATGTATGCTATATATGAACAGGCTAAAATCCTCACAATTTAGTGGAAAGGGTTATAATATGTGCTAGCAAATGTTATCGATCCAAAAATGGATTGCAATATTAATCGGAACACATCTCAAAATTTTCAAAAATTACTAATTTTACCAGTGGATAGATCCAGTTATTCTAATAAATTATTCCTAAAAGCGTGAAAATAACTAGATTATGTGGACAAACAAAATTTAAAAATTAAATCAAAATTAGACTTAATTTCTTATTTTACCTACTCACCCCCCCCCCCCCACACTTAAGTTAAGCATTGTCCTCAATGTGATAAACGAACTTAAAAGTATTAAAGTAGGGAAAATGAGAAAATAAACCATGATATCCGGTGTTGTGTTTCAATCCAATCTTCTGTTTCTTGCAATCAACACCTGCATTTTTAGAAACAAAAACAAACAAACAAAAAGCATTGTAGTTTTATTCAAATTAGTGGCACACCCCCACACTTAAGTTCAACCAAGTGGTAAAACTTTGGGGTATACACACTGAAAAATAAAATAAATAAAACACATGGGTTGCCTCCCGAGAAGCGCTTGTTTTATTAACGAGTCCTCAGCTGGACTCAAGCTTCAAAATAGATTATGAAGTTTTAGTGTTATGTTTCCTTTTAGGGATATACAACACATTTCCTATCACAATTCCCTCTCCTGTTTCATCTATGTTTTCCAATTTAACATTTTTCCATGCTCTAGGAAGAGCATCATAGATAAAACCATTACTATGTGCCCAAGGAACCATTTCCTTGTGTGGAGCCATGAATGTGATAGCTTCATATTCAAATTCGGATGAAATTTCTTCATTAGAAATCACGTTTAATTGCTTTTTATCATAATAGAGTTTAATTCGGTGCCCATTTACAATGAAACTTCCACCATGTTTGTCATAAAGTTCAACATAACCTGATGGAAATCCATGTTTCACTACATATGGTCCAAACCATTTTGGCTTGAGTTTCAGAGCTTTAAACTTGTATTTCATATTGAAGAGCAGAAGTTTATCTCCAGCTTTGAATTGTTTTCGAATTCTCAGCTTTCTATCGTGGTATGCTTTAGTTCTTGCTTTATATAGCTTGGAGTTCATGTAATTGTAAAAATCTCTTTTCTCCAGCTATTTTAAGATCAGGATTACAGCTTCTTAACGCCCAGTAAGCACGGTGTTCAAGTTTGAACGGTAAATGACATGTTTTCCCATACAAGAGTCTGTATGGTGTTGTACCAATTGGTGTCTTGTATGCCGTACGAAATGCTCATAGAGCGTCGTCTAATCTCCTTGACCAAACGGAAGGATTGTCTTTAACCGTTTTTTCAAGTATTCTTTTTATAGCTCTATTGGTATTTTCGACTTGACCACTAGTTTGTGGATGATAAGCTGTAGCAAAACGATGATGAACTCCATATCGTTTCATTACTTTCTCCATTTGTTTATTACAGAAATGGGATCCTCTATCACTTATTAAAGCTTTAGGAATTCCATAGCGAGCAAAAAGCTTTTTGAGAAAGTTGACAACAACTCGTGCATCGTTAGTAGGAAGAGCTTTAGCTTCTACCCATTTGGAAACATAATCGATTGCAACGAGGATATATTCGTATTTGTGTGATTTAGGGAAGGGTCCCATAAAATCAATTCCCCAAATGTCGAATATTTCAAAGACTTGAATGCTATTTTGAGGCACTTCGTCTCTTCGAGAAAGGTTACCGGATTTTTGGCACGCATCGCAGTTTTGAACGAGAGTATACGCTTCTTTGAAAATTGTAGGCCAATAGAATCCAGCATCAAAAACTTTTCTAGCTGTAGTGGAAGGACCATAATGTCCCCTAGTCGGGCCATGATGACATTTATCAAGAATTTTTCTTGTTTCGGCACCCGAAACACATCTTCGTATCATTCCATCCTTGCACATTTTAAAAAGGTAAGGTTTCTCCCAATAATAGTGTTTTAGTTCTGAAAAGAACTTACTACATTGGTAGTGACTCATCCCTTTTTTATGAATATCTCCTGCAAGATAATTTGCGTAATCTACAAACCATGGTATTTCCTCATCATCATCTTTATCTATCGTCATGAGAGTTTCTTCTGGAAAATAATCATTAATTTCATTTTCTTTTAATTCTTCCAAATTCGGATTCTCGAGACGTGACAAATGATCAGCTGCAAGATTTTCTACTCCTTTCTTGTCTTTTATTTCGATATCGAATTCTTGTAGTAATAAAATCCATCTGATAAGACGCGGTTTTGCATCTTGTTCGGTAAACAGATATTTGAGTGCGGAATGATCGGTAAAAACTATCATTTTTGAAAGCACGAGATAAGATCTGAATTTGTCGAATGCAAAAACTGCGGCTAATAATTCTTTTTCCGTAACCGTATAGTTTTGTTGACCATTGTTGAGTGTTTTACTAGCAAAGTATATAGAACAAAAATGTTTTCCTTCACGTTGTCCTAAAACAGCTCCAGCAGCGAAATCGCTTGCATCACACATGATTTCAAATGGTAGTGACCAATTAGGTGCAACCATAATTGGGGCACTAGTCAATTGACTTTTCAATGTTTCAAAAGCTTTAATGCAGTCAACATTGAAATCAAATACAGAATCCTTTTCTAAAAGTTTAGTCATAGGACGTGATATTTTTGAAAAATCTTTGATAAATCAACGGTAAAAACCGGCATGTCCTAGAAAACTTCTAACGGCTTTAACGTTAGTTGGTGGTGGTAATTTGGTGATAACTTCTATTTTAGCTTTGTCTACTTCCATCCCTGAACTTGATATCTTGTGTCCTAACACAATTCCTTCAGTTACCATGAAATGACATTTTTCCCAATTAAGAACTAGATGTGCAGCTTCACATCTCTCAAGCATTTTATCGAGATTGGTAAGACAAGTTTCAAAAGAATCACCAAAAACTGAAAAGTCATCCATGAAAACTTCCATAGATGTTTCAAGCATGTCTTGAAATATTGCGATCATACACCTTTGAAAAGTTGTAGGTGCATTACATTGACCGAAAGGCATACGCCGGTAAGCGTAAGTTCCAAAAGGACATGTAAATGTGGTTTTCTCTTGATCGGCTGGGTCGATAGGAATTTGGAAATATCCCGAAAAACCATCAAGGAAGCAAAAGTATTTGTTTCCTGCTAATCTTTCGAGCATCTGATCCATAAACGGTAAAGGAAAATGATCTTTCCTGGTGGCTTTGTTAAGTTTTCTGTAATCAATACATACTCGCCATCCAGTGACAGTTATAGTAGGAACTAATTCATTCCTTTCGTTTGTCACTTCAGTCATTCCTCCTTTCTTTGGAACACAATGAAATGGACTCACCCATGGGCTATCCTCGATAGGATAAATGATTCCTGCGTCAAGAAGTTTGATGATTTCCTTTTTAACAACTTCTTTCATATTTGGGTTGAGTCGACGTTGTCTTTTTACAATGGGTTTAGTACCTTCTTCACAATTGATTTTGTGTTTGCAAAAATCTGGACTAATTCCTGGAATATCAGAAGTTTTCCACGCAAAAGCGTGTTTATGCTTCTTAAGAACATAAATGAGTCTTTCTTTTTGATTTGTTTCAAGCAATGACGATATGACTACTGGAAGAAGTGAATTTTCTTCTAAGTAGGCATACTCGAGATTATTGGGAAGGGTTTTGAGTTCCAAATCAGTGGGTGGTTCTTCTAGAAATGATTTGATTTTCATTTGATCTTTCTCAGTGATATCTTCAAATTTCTCTTCTTCCTCTTCTTCTAATTTTATTTCCATAAATTTCTCAAATTCTTTATTAGAATCTGTTTCACTGATCTTTTCTGAAGTAGTCATGAACGGTTTCGAATCGTCAAGTAATGCATCCAATTCTTCTTCAGTGACTTCATCAATTACATCGATGTTATAGCACGTGTCATCACTGGAATTTGGATATTTCATTGCTTTATCGATTAAGAATGTGATTCGATCTTCTCCTACTCCAAGATTGAGTTCTTTGCCTTTGACTTTAATCATTACGTCAGCAGTTTTTAAGAAAGGTCTTCCTAAGATTAAGGGTACTCGACTATCTTCTTCCATTTCTAAGATGACAAAATCCACAGGAAAAACAAATTTACTAACTTGAACAAGCATATTTTCAGCAACCCCAATAGGATATTGGTATGTATGATTGGCTAATCTTATACTCATCTTAGTAGGTTTCAATGTATTGATGGAAAGTTTAGAATACAACGAATAGGGCATCAAATTGATACTTGCACCTAGATCGGCTAAAGCATCACATGTGATGTTGTTTCCTAATGTACATGGTATAAGAAAACTTCCGGGATCTCCAAGTTTTGGTGGAATTTTGTTTTGAATAATAGCAGAGCATTCTTCATTGAGAACGGTAGTGGAAATTTGTTCCAACTTGTTTCGATTAATAAGAAGTTCTTTCAAAAATTTCCCATAATTGGGCATTCCAGCTAGAACATCAACGAGGGGTACGTTAATCCTAACTTCTTTGATCATCTCTAAAAACTTCTTATTTCGCTCCTCTCGTTTCTCTTTTCTTAGGGCTTGTGGATATGGTATTTTTGGTGTATAAGGCTTTATTGGCGGAACGGTATTTTCTTTGGTTGGTTTTTGGGTTGGTTCTTCTTCAACTGCTTCTTCTTTAGCTTCATCTTCCTCCTCATCTTGAATAAGAGTGTTATCTGTAGGAATGGGTGGTGGATCATATGAGAGACCACTTCGAGTGAATACAACATTGATATGCTCATTTCTGTTTTGTGGTGGACGATAATTCTTATCGTTTGATCCAGATGATTTTGGATTGGATTGGGTGTTACTTGGTAATGTACCAGGAATTCGAGAAGAAAATTGATCAGAGAGTCTACCAAAGTTTTGTTCAAGATCCTGGATAGAAGCTTGATAATTTTCCTGACCTTGCTCAACTTTGGTTTTGAGATTGAAACATTGGGTTTTTACAAACTCATTTGTGGTTCTTTGAGCATTTACGAATTCTCGCATCATTTTTTCGAAATCAGATTCTTCCTTTTTATCTGAACTTGTTGGGTTTGGATTGTCTGTTCGGGTTTGATTCATGAAAATCAAGTTATATATGGTATAGTGTTACTCAAGAGATCCGCAAAGAAATACGGATAACCCGAGGTCGTAATCCGTGTGAAGGATGAATGGAATCTCGAATTCCCGATTCGCGAAATGTGTCGTGAAAGTGGTAAAAAGTGATTTGAATGAGATTATGCAAATGAAATCACAAATGAAGCACAAATAATCACTCAAGCACGTATTTCAAATAAGGCAACTAGAAACGTAACGCAAAATTGAAAACGTAAGCTAAAACGTAAACGTACGAAATAAAACGCGACTTTTAAGCTACACTACTCCTACGGACTTGGAAATAATTTTCAAAAGTGAAAAATGATAAAAGAAAATTTTGAGAAAATGAAAAAGATTTTTTTTTGACTTTTTATTTATTTTTTATGAATTAAAAACTAATTTTACTAATTAAAAATTAAAAGAAAATGTAAATAATTTGAGAAAAATAAAAATTAAATTTTGAAAATTATAAAATAACTAAAAAGTAATTTTAAAACTAAAAGCTAATTTTTTTTGGCTTTTTATGTAACTTTTGGAAACTAAAAACTATAAAATCAAATTAAAAATTCAAAATAAATTCAAAATAAATGGGAAAATTGCAAAATAAATTTCTAAAATTCTAAAATAACTAAAAATAATTTTCTAAAATATTTTTGGATTTTTCTGGGGTTTTTTTGATTTTTTTGGATTTTTTAGTAATTAAAAAGAAATAAAAAGTGATTAAAAATGAAAATTGAATAAGAAAAATAGCAAATCAACTCAGAAAAATATGAAAATTTCAGGGAAAATCTAAAATAATATTTTGAAACTAGGAAAAATATAAAAATTGAAAAATAAGCACTGGAAGTGCTTAATGGCTTAAAACTGCTTATTTAGAAGTGCTTATTTATAAGCACTATTGACCAAGATTTGACCAAAACTTATCCAAAAGTTATTGTGTCTCTGAAAAGCTTATAGGAACAGAATTTGAACCAAATGAAACTCAGAAACACAGATTATAGCTTAAATAGTGCAAATAAGCTAGAAATGGAATAAGCAGTTGCCCAAACAGATAAGTAAAAAGCAAACACTTAATTCAGAAAGCTACTTCAGGCACAATGGAACTAAAATGAGCAATGTATCACATATAATGAACAATCAATCTTGCAGCCCTATACTAGATTGCAAAAACTGGCTTCCAACTGCTCAACTAGATGAGATTAATAAGCTAGCTAACAAGCTCAAAACTAAAAGCTTATGGGGGCAAAACACTGACTGTCCACCAGAGATTCTAAATCCACCAATAGATCAACTTCCCAAACTAAATTTCTCACCTAAAATCTTACTAGAAAGTCTGTTATAGACTGATGAGCAGGGGAGCTGATAAGCCAAACAGTCAACTTAAGGGCAGATTTCCAATAAGCAAAAGAACTCCAAATCTCAATTTTCTTTTTGATTTTACTTTTCTTACTGGTAAACTCTATAAATCCACTTTTAAAATAAATTTCCAATCAGAGATGAACCCTAGAAAGGATCCCAAAGTTTTGACTAAAAACTGTTTTTCAAAAATATTTTTGACTTTTTGATATTAACACTACTTTGACTAATTCCAAATTCTACTGATCCTAGTGATCAAATAAAGTTATAATAAGCTGAAATTAACCTGAATTAAGCTAGTCTTACCTAAATTTCACCTAGGATCAAACTTGAATTGACTGTTACACTAGCAGTTAACAGATTCAATGAGTATTCAATTTATTTTGACTTTCTGTGAAACACACCACTAAATACTCAATTGATTTATCCTAATTAACCCTCAAAGAAGCCAATGATGCAGAGATCAAAGCAAAATAACCACAAGAACTTGCAAAATACACTAAAGCCAAACACCCCTATAAATGTGTATTGAAACCTATGAGACAGCAGAGTATTTAATTCAATTTCAAACACCAATACTACTCTAATCCTGATTCAACTTATACTAAATCAACTCAGAAATGCAAATCTCAGATCCAAAAGTAAACCAGATAATGAAACAATAACACACCAATCAGATAATGTAACTAAGTATATAATGCTAAGCAGACTACAAATCAATCTGAATAAGATGCAATCAATACTAAATAACAGAAATAAGCAACAAGAATCATATTAATACTACTACTACTAATTATGCATAATTGAAAATAAACGAGACTTACAAACCAAATCCCCCTCATCTCAAATAGAGGGGGTTCACTATGCTTGCCTGTCTTTTGACAGGCCAATAGGGCTCCTTATTGGCTGCCTTTCCTCCCAAAATAAGCTCAGCTTATCTAATAAGCTTTTGACAGTTGACCAACTTTGACCCTTTTGTATATTTAAAAACTTTGATGAAACAGTAAGTCTATACAGATAACAACTATATAAAACTTGATTTAAACCAATAAAAACTAAAATGGAATATATATATATATATATATATATATATATATATATATATATATATATATATATATATATATATATATATATATATATATATATATATATATATTTTAATTGATAAACAATAACTGAATTTAAAAGTAAATTAACTAAAGCTAATTTAAAACTAACAAGCAATATTAATAAGTAATAATGAGATTTAAAAGACAATAAGCTGAAATGAAATTATATTAAAATTAAGAAATTCAGTACAGAGCTTTTGAAAGGAAATACAATAATCATAAAACAGAAAAGTAAAACAACATTTAAAACCTACACATCTCTAATGAAGGAGGGGGACTTTATATAGATGCTGAGGAGTGCTTCTGGGATGCCAAGTCATCAATCCGTGGGTGATGTGTGCTTCTTTGAGTCCCTTGCAAGCCGTTTGATCATTTTCTAGATGCATCCAATCATCTGTAGCCCTTGATTGATTGATGTGACATCCTTGTTCCTGCGTGTGTGCTCTTATTGGTCCACGTACCCCCTGACATTCTCTGTCATAGCTGTCAGACCTTCTAGAATTCACCAATGATTGGTAATTGTTTCTTACGAGGGTTAATTTGAAGGGGGGGGGGGGTGAATTAGGGTTCATGGGAACAGTAACTTATCTGGGTAAAATGGGATTTTGGGGGCGGGAGTTGTATTAGGGGGTTTTATTATATGGTTGACCGGGTATTGATGGTTGACTATGGGTAAAATTGGGTGGATCGGGTAGGATATGTTTAAGGGTGGTGGACTGGGCTTGTATTGTTGGTTTTGGGCTTGGCTGAGTTTGGGATTAGTTTGGTTTAGTATTAGTAGTTTTAAGGATAAAAATGACAAGGACCATTTTCGTAGAAACTCAAAACTCAGGGACCAAATCTGTAATTCTTTGAAAATATAATCCAAGGGCCATTTTTGACAATCTATGATTTCTGGAGGACCACTTTTGTCTTATCTTCAAATATTTCATTAAAAGGACTATTTTTGTAATTTCCAGAAAATGCAGGGAATGATGTTGCCAAATTCTCAAACTTTGACCAGGGACTAATTATGCAACATGATGAATCTCTGAGGACTTTTCTGAACATTGTGAGCTTTCTTTTATTCTTTTGTTTCCCCGGCTCCGGCTTTTGACCTTTTTCCATTCTCATGCTCGTTTTTGTCGGTTTTGCTTTGTTTTCGTTCATTTTTCACATATCTGTACCTGCACATACAGAAATACAAAAACATACGTTCTCTTGGCATTTTTGGTTAGTATTTGGTATTTTTGGTTTGAATTAAGGCCTAAAAAGGATGTGTGATTAATCACTCATCAAAATCCCCCAGACTAAGGTATTGCTGTGCCCTCACGCAATGTCATCACCTCACGCTTAAGAAATAAATAATTTCAAAACCTCTCTTTACTGACGTTGTAAAGTAGAAATGATGTTCAAAAGAGATAGTAAAATCATTTATTCTAAAAAACACTCCGTTTTCCGATTTTCGTGAATAACAACTACAACTACTATTTTTGTACTTTTTCATTTATATATGTGACGGTTTGCTTTGACTTTCATTATCAATTCTTATCTATTGATAATTTTCAGGGTCTATGAGTAGAAACACTTCTCACAGAGAAGAGACCGTACGGATAAAAATCGTCATCCTTGATTTTTCACAAGCTCCCAAACTAAGCGTAAAATCTAGATCATTGTTTATTCACAAGTTAGATGCTAACACTACCCACAAAAGTTACTTGTGTATTACCTCTTGTTCCCAGTTCCTAAGTTTTGTATCTCAAGATTTTAATTTGTGAGAAATGAATTGCTTCATATTTTCTCGTTTTGATAGTTATTAGTCCGATAAGAGCACAAAATTTGAACGCTAAGTAGTTTCCAAACTTTCCCTCGAAAACCTCTGCATACAGAAATCGGGTCCACATGTAGGTCTCTGATTTAACACGATTTTTGGAGGTCCCCCTTTTTATTTACGACCGAGACATACCATGTTTGATACCCGAAACGGAAGCTTTTTATTAGGGAAACCCCCGGAGTCGAAGCTTGGCATTTTTGCATAATCATAAGCACTTTAATAATACTTTGGTCCTTAGTCCTTTATTTCTTTTACAATCAACGGTTTATGATCCGTCAAGATGTAAGAGCTTTATTATGACTTTGGATTTCTATCCGCTGCTTTTTATAGCTTTGGATTCCTCTGCCTTTTTATTTGGCTTTGGAATATTATTATTGATATTCATAATCATATGCCAAACCCCGAGTCCTACGGCCTTTACTAAGATCACAACATCGGCTGCGAACCGGCAAGATGCAATAGTCTATTTCACCGTAACACTCGCAGTACCCCTATGTGTACCAAACCCCCATATGCAGAGATTTTGTTGGGAACGAGAAAAAACTAAGTATTGCCCAAACCGTATACCCTTAATTAATCCTAGAGATCTATTATTATTGGTGTGCAAGCTTGTGGGAACAAGGAGGCCACAAGTACCTCTCGTGGGCTTTTTAAATCCCAGTAATGAGATCCGTGTATAGCACGAAACTTCTAAATAAACTCTATCATTCCTCGATCTCTGCAAATTTAAAATCCCAAGTAATGAGATCCGCGGATGCTTAGCCATAATCTTTGGATTATTTTGGTTAAGGGAGACGAGCTAGGGCTCAACACGCCCGGTCAAGTCGAAACATTTATTTCTACTCTCGCCGGTAGGAAAGTCAAAACAAGGTGTCAAATCTTATTATTATTATTATTATATATATATATATATATATATATATATATATATATATATATATATATATATATATATATATATATATATATATATATATAAATTTTTTATTTTATTTTTTATTTTTTTTTTATTTTAAAGCAGTGACAAAAATTAAAATTTTTGTGGAAAACGGAGTTGCGTAAGTTAAAAGCTCAGACGATGGTATAGGTCAAATCGAATCGAAGATTCACCCCCCAGACTAAAGTGAAACATTGTCCTCAATGTTTTAAGGGTAAAGGTAATCCTAGGTAATATCTAAGGCCGTTTATTAAGTATGTCAAGAGATAAATGTTAGTCGATAAGATTTTGGATATGGTGAATTTCCGAAAGAGCAGCGAAGGATGAGACTTGAGTGGAGAGAACGACAAACCATGAGCACAAGAGTCCTCAAACTTTCGGGGAAATTCCTGAACATTCATAAACATCCATGAAAACACGAGTTTGGAAAGGGTCGTCCCCTCACGTCACGTTATTAAAGAAAATAGAAATAAAGAAAATGAAATTGGATAAGCATGGGGGGCCTCCCACGAAGCGCTTGTTTTTTATTACCGAGTCACATGAGCTTGACTCGATCCCCGAATTTAGTTATCCTTGGGGAAAATTTGGAGATCCGGGACAACCATGGGTGGTATGTCCCCTCCGAAATAATGTTTGATACGATGACCATTCACCTTAAAATTGGGACCATTAGGTTGAGCTAGCTCAACGGTTCCATAAGGAAATACTTGGGTAATGGTGAATGGTCCAGACCAACGGGTTTTTAACTTGCCTGAGAAAATCTTTAATCGAGAATTGAAAAGAAGGACTCGGTCACCAACATTGAAGACGCGATCTTTAATTTTGGCATCATGAATCCTCTTTGTCTTCTCTTTGTAGATCAAAGAATTCTCATAGGCCTGATCACGAAGCTCGACTAATTCATTCAATTGAACTTTACGGTGATCACCCACGGTTTGAAGCTCAAAATTAGCATGTTTCAAGGCCCAGTAGGCCTTGTGCTCAAGTTCAAAGGGCAAATGGCAGGCCTTCCCGTAAACCAGCTTGTAAGGAGTGCACCCAATGGGTGTTTTGTAAGCTGTACGGAAGGCCCAAAGTGCATCATCTAATTTATCAGCCCATGAAGCACGATGTTCACCTACGGTCCTTTCTAAAATTCGTTTCAAGCCACGATTGGAGACCTCAACTTGACCACTAGTCTGTGGATGATATGCCGTAGAAAGACGATGTGTGACACCATATTTGAGCATAACTTTAGCGAATTGGTCATTACAGAAATGGGTCCCACAGTCACTTATAATAGCACGAGGTGCACCAAATCGGGCGAAGAGGCTCTTAAGAAATTTCACTACAACTCGGGCGTCATTGGTGGGTAGCGCCTTCCCTTCAACCCATTTAGACAAGTAGTCGACAGCCACGAGTATATATTTGTTACCACGAGAAGACGGGAATGGACCCATGAAATCGATACCCCAGACGTCAAAAATTTCACAGACTTGGATGGCATTTTGAGGCATCTCGTCCTTCTGAGAAATTTTTCCTTGACGCTGGCAAGAATCACATGATTTAACCAACTCATGAGCATCCCGGTAAATCGTCGGCCAATAAAAGCCGGAATCAAAAACTTTCTTAGCGGTGAAGTTGGCACCATGATGTCCCCCCGTGGGTCCATTGTGGCATGTCATAAGAATGTCAGCGGCTTCTTTGCCGTGAACGCACCGTCGGATCACTTGATCCGCACAAATCTTAAACAAATAGGGGTCGTCCCAGAAATAATGCTTAACATCTTTAAAGAATTTCTTCTTTTGCTGGAACGACATCCCTTTACGGATAAAATTCCCCGCATGGTAATTCGCAAAGTGGGCGAACCATGGGGTACTAGAATCACAATGTGATAAACTCCCTAGTGTCTCGAGAGGAAATGCTTTGTTAATCTCCTTTTTCTCGAAAACACTTTGGTGGGGATTCTCTAAATGTGATAGGTGATCAGCAGCAAGGTTCTCAGCTCCCTTTTTATCTTGAATTTCAACTTTGAATTCTTGAAGGAGGAGAACCCACCGCATCAAGCGTGGCTTAGCATCTTGCTTTGCCATAAGGTACTTAAGAGCCGAATGATCCGTATACACTATGCATTTCTTTAAAAGCAAATAGGATCTAAATTTTTCAAAAGCGTAAATGACGGCTAACATCTCTTTCTCAGTAGTCGTATAATGGTATTGAGCGTCGGTCATTGTTTTACTAGCATAGTGTTTCGGCTGAAAATGTTTTGACTTGCGTTGCCCCAGGACTGCACCAATGACATAATCGCTAACATCGCACATTAGCTCAAAAGGCAAGTCCCAATCGGGGGCAATTAAGACGGGAGCCTCCATTAACTTCTTTTTAAGAATATTAAATGCTTCAATACATTCATTTGAGAAGATAAAACGGAGCATCTTTTTCAAGCAAGTGAGTCAGGGCCGGGCTATCTTAGAAAAATCTTGAATGAAACGTCGGTAAAAGCCGGCATGACCGAGAAAACTTCTAATTCCTTTAACGGTGGTGGGATGAGGTAATTTTGCAATAACGTCGACTTTAGCTCTATCGACCTCAATCCCGGATTTTGATATCTTATGGCCGAGGACAATGCCCTCTTTGACCATGAAATGGCACTTCTCCCAATTTAGAACCAAGTTGGTGTCTTCACACCGTTTCAGCATACTTTCTAAATGGGAGAGGCACGAAGTAAAAGAATCTCCATAAACCGAGAAATCATCCATGAAAACTTCCATGGTTTTCTCGATCATTTCCGAGAATATAGACATCATACACCTTTGGAACGTGCCTGGAGCATTGCATAAGCCGAAAGGCATATGACGATAGGCAAACGTTCCATAAGGGCAAGTAAAGGTAGTCTTTTCCTGGTCCGGAGGGTCAATAGGTATTTGAAAATAGCCGGAAAATCCATCAAGAAAACAATGAACTCATTTCCCGCTAGGCGTTCTAGCATTTGATCCATAAATAGAAGTGGGAAATGGTCCTCACGAGTCGCATCATTCAATTTACGATAATCAATACAAACTCTCCATCTGGTAACAAGACGTGTCAGAATCAATTCATTATCTTCATTAGTTACGATGGTCATTCCACCTTTCTTCGGTACGCAGTGGACCGGGCTAACCCAAGAGCTATCCGAGATTGGATAAATCATTTCGGCATCGAGGAGTTTGATAAATTCCTTTTTGATAACCTCATGAATTTTCGGGTTAACCCGTCGTTGTTGCTGAATGGACGACTTGTAATTGTCTTCAAGTAAGATCTTATGCGTGCAAAAACGAGGGTCGATACCCTTAATATCAGAAATTTGCCAAGCGATGGAACTTTTATGCTTCTTCAGCACATCTAAGAGACGTTTCTTCTCCTCATCTTTAAGTTCTTTCGAAATTATGACGGGAAGTTTGTCGGTTCCTTCCAAAAATGCGTATTCGAGATGAGGAGGCAAATCCTTGAGCTCGGGCTCCGGAGGATTCTCAGTAGACGGCTTAACTTCTTTAACGTCGGCCATTTTAAGGTCCATCGGAGGGAGGGACGGGTTGGGATCTTCATTCAATAATTTCTCAATCAAAAGAACATCTCCCTCCGGGTCACAATCGGAATGATCAATTTCAGGTGAAATCGAATCATTAGCAAGAAAGGCCTCGATCTCTTCCAAAATGAAATCACTTCCCTCAAACGGAGTAAGGGAAAGGGAAGGATCAGAAATTATCGGTTCAGAAGAATGAGTGGGATTGCCACTCGAAGCATGTTCGGTAAAACCAAGTAACTCTTGAGCGTACTCCTCCGTAACTTCATCGATAACGTCGATTCGGTTAGCGGAATATTTGTCAAACTCGGAGGAGTACCTTGCGGTTTGATCCAAATTAAAATTTATGGCTTCGGTACCAACGCGTAGTGTAATTTCTTCATCGAAAACATCAATTAAAGCACGGCCGGTCCTTAGGAAACCTCTCCCGAGAATGAGATCAACAATGACAAAATCGGCAGGGAAATGGAATTTTCCCACATTGACAAAAACATCCTCAGCTATACCAATTGGTCGAGACGTAGATCGGTCGGCAAGCTCGAGGGTCATACAAGTCGGAGTCAAATTGGGTAAAGACAACTTCTTCCAAATGGATAACGGCATGAGGTTAATGCTAGCGCCAAGATCGGCCAAGGCGAAGCATTGAACCATCCCAGGAAAATTGCACGAAATGAGAAATCGACCGGGGTCTTCAAGCTTTTCGGGAAGCTTTTTGAGGATAACCGCCGAGCAATTCTCATTCATCTGGGTTCGAGATTTTTCAAACAATTTTTCTTTGTTATTCAAAAGACCTTTTAGCATAGAAGCAAATTTAGGCATCAAAAGTATAGCATCCGCGAGAGTTATGTCAAAATGTAGTTCTTGAAAAACTTGGTAAAACTTTTCCATCTGAATTTTATCTTTCTCACGGTGCTTTTGTTCGTTTAAGCGTGACGGATAAGGCAAATTTGTTTTGACGGGAATTTCAGTTTCGTTAACAACTTTATCTTTTCCTTTGGACGTCGGGAGCACCGGAGGTTGGATGTTCTCGGTCCTTCCATTATTACTAGGAATTTCCGTATCCGTTGTCGCCTCGGTTTCACGGACGACTACCTTGGGAGACGAAGAAGAAGAAGGGGTAGTCGGAGCCGTTGGTCCATCGATTATAACACCACTCCTAGTCGTGATCGCCTTAGCATCGCCCCTCGGGTTAGCGATCGTGTTGCTTGGAAGAGTACCCGAACCCGAGGGTCGATCATTTAAAGACTTATTCAATTCGGACAATTGATTAATTAACATTTTATTCATTTCCTCTTGACTTTTCATAAACTGCTTAATTCATCTGAAGACGATTGATTCACAACTGGATTTTGAAAATTTTGACCACGATTGTTGTTATTGAAACCTTGGTTTTGAAAATTTTGATTTCCATGATTATAATTCCCATGATTAACATTTTGAAATTTTCCATGAAAATTCCCTTGATTTGGGCCTTGATTATAATTTCCCCGATTTTGATTTTGAAAACCATGATTTTGATTCTGAAAACCATTGTTCATCCGATTTTGATTAGCATTGTGATTAAATTGATGATTTCGGTTTTGCACATTTTGAGTAACTTGATTGACTTGATTAACCGGATTGACTTGATTCGGTTGAGTGAAACCGGGTGGTCCAACAAAATGGTTTGAACTGTAGCTGAGAAGACTTCGATCTCCTTGAAGAGGTGGTTAACCGTTGCCACCCATATTTGTAACATGAGCATAAGAACCGGTTGACGGACATTCGTTATACGGATGTGGCCCACCACAAGTTACACAACCTTGATTGACGACATTCACTTGATGATTTGGTTTTTCAACAGTCATAGCATCGAACTTTTTATTAAGAGCAACTAACATACTCATCACTTCATCATTCGTTTTATTATTAGTGTTAGAAACTTGAGGCTTATTTCTCGACATTCTCACACGAGCCTTATTCTCGATTATCATGAAAGCATCGTTCATGTTTCGGCAAATAAGTTCCCACCCGCAGCAGAGTTGAGTAAGTCTTGGTCAACATGACATAACCCATTGTAGAAAGTATCAATCTGCTGAAGGGATGTGAACCCATGGTTCGGACATTTTTCCATCAAATCTTTGAATCGATCCCAAGCTTCGCTGAATGACTCATCAAAAGCTTGTTGGAATCGAAAGATTTGGGAACGAAGGTTAGACGTTTTAGAAGGAGGATAGAAGTAATTCACAAACTTGGACGCAAGATCGTTCCAAGTGTGAATCGAATTCGGCGGTTCCTTTTCCAGCCATGTCCGGGCTGCCCCTTTAAGGGAGAAAGAAAATAACTTCAATTTCACCACATCGTGAGGAACTTGATTCATACGAATGGTCTCAGCGACGTCAGCGAAATTCCTTATGTGAGCATATGGGTCTTCGTGTTCAAACCCGTGAAAAGATATACTCGTGATAAGATTGAGCAATCCGTGATTAATTTCAAAATTAGCATTGATTTCGGGTATCACGATGGCTCTCCTCACACCATTGAATGGTGATTGGAGTTGTTCCTCCATCGATCGTGGATCGAAATCCGGTTGTGGTCCCATCGGAGGGTTCACATTGTTTTGAGCACCACCCATCGGCGGGGGTCCCAAGTGTTGTTCGTTCGGGTTCATTTCCTCCGTATTAGGAAAAAGAACTCGGTGTGTGTGACGAAACAAACTTTCCGGATTTGAAAATGGTGAAACAAGTCGTTTAGACGTTGAACGTGTGTTCATACACCACAAAAATCAAATTTAGAAAAAGGAAAATCAAATTTGAGAAGGAAAATCTTTTTGTATTTTTGTTTTTATAAAGCAAAATTTAAAAACTTATACTTTTGTTTTTTTTTTTCTTTTTTTCTTTTTCTAACGTTACGTTAATTGTAAACCGTTTTCTTCAAATCTACTCGCGACAGAACGGGAGAGAAGAATGGACCTCTCTTCAGCTTGCAATTTAATGTCAAAGCTTCCGTATTTTCCGCTTATTCGGTCGTAGAATTCAAAGTAATTCGATTAGCAACTAATTTCACACGTAGTTATATTGGGAAGCTTATTTGGTTTACAACGCTCTTCCTTTCGGTCGAGTCGAGGCTGTAACTTTATTATTTTTTTGGTGTTTTTGAAAACACTTTAGGAAAAGTGTTTTTGATTTTTCAATTTTTATAGTTTTTATAGAAAATATATATACAAGGAAGGTTTTCAAAACACAATTTTGAAAAACGAAAACGAAAAATTCACTTCAACCTTCCCCGGCAGCGGCGCCAAAATTGATTCGTGAAAATCAAGTTATATATAGTATAGTATTACTCAAGAGATCCGCAAAAAAATACGGATAACCCGAGGTCGTAGTCCGTGTGAAGGATGAATGGAATCTCGAATTCCCGATTCGTGAAATGTGTCGTGAAAGTGGTAAAAAGTGATTTGAATGAGATTATGCTAATGAAATCACAAATGAAGCACAAATAATCACTCAAGCACGTATTTCAAATAAGGCAACTAGAAACGTAACGCAAAATTGAAAACGTAAGCTAAAACGTAAACGTACGAAATAAAACGCGACTTTTAAGCTACACTACTCCTACGGACATGGAAATAATTTTCAAAAGTGAAAAATGATAAAAGAAAATTTTGAGAAAAAGAAAAATATTTTTTTTGACTTTTTATTTATTTTTTATGAATTAAAAACTAATTTTACTAATTAAAAATTAACAGAAAATGTAAATAAAGTGAGAAAAATAAAAATTAAATTTTGAAAATTATAAAATAACTAAAAAGTAATTTTAAAACTAAAAACTAATTTTTTTTTGGCTTTTTATGTAATTTTTGGAAATTAAAAACTATTAAATCTAATTAAAAATTCAAAATAAATGGGAAAATTGCAAAATAAATTTCTAAAATTCTAAAATAACTAAAAATAATTTTCTAAAATATTTTTGGATTTTTCTGGGGTTTTCCAGATTTTTTTGGATTTTTTAGTAATTAAAAAGAAATAAAAAGTGATTAAAAATAAAAATTAAATAAGAAAAATAGCAAATCAACTCAGAAAAATATGAAAATTTCAGGGAAAATCTAAAATAATATTTTGAAACTAGGAAAAATATAAAAATTGAAAAATAAGCACTGGAAGTGCTTAATGGCTTAAAACTGCTTATTTAGAAGTGCTTATTTATAAGCACTATTGACCAAGATTTGACCAAAACTTATCCAAAAGTTATTGTGACTCTGAAAAGCTTATAGGAACAGAATTTGAACCAAATGAAACTCAGAAACACAGATTATAGCTTAAATAGTGCAAATAAGCTATAAATGGAATAAGCAGTTGCCCAAACAGATAAGTAAAAAGCAAACACTTAATTCAGAAAGCTACTTCAGGCAAAATGGAACTAAAATGAGCAATGTATCACATATAATGAACAATCAATCTTGCAGCCCTATACTAGATTGCAAAAACTGGCTTCCAACTGCTCAACTAGATGAGATTAATAAGCTAGCTAACAAGCTCAAAACTAAAAGCTTATGGGGGCAAAACACTGACTGTCCACCAGAGATTCTAAATCCATCAATAGATCAACTTCCCAAACTAAATTTCTCACCTAAAATCTTACTAGAAAGTCTGTTATAGACTGATGAGCAGGGGTGCTGATAAGCCAAACAGTCAACTTAAGGGCAGATTTCCAATAAGCAAAAGAACTCCAAATCTCAATTTTCTTTTTGATTTTACTTTTCTTACTGGTAAACTCTGTAAATCCACTTTTAAAACAAATTTCCAATCAGAGATGAACGCTAGAAAGGATCCCAAAGTTTTGACTAAAAACTGTTTTTCAAAAATATTTTTGACTTGTTGATATTAACACTACTTTGACTAATTCCAAATTCTACTGATCCTAGTGATCAAATAAAGTTATAATAAGCTGAAATTAACCTGAATTAAGCTAGTCTTACCTAAATTTCACCTAGGATCAAACTTGAATTGACTATTACACTAGCAGTTAACAGATTCAATGAGTATTCAATTTATTTTGACTTTCTGTGAAACACACCACTAAACACTCAATTGATTTATCCTAATTAACCCTCAAAGAAGCTAATGATGCAGAGATCAAAGCAAAATAACCTTAAGAACTTGCAAAATACACTAAAGCCAAACACCCCTATAAATGTGTATTGAAACCTATGAGACAGCAGAGTATTTAATTCAATTTCAAACACCAATACTACTCTAATCCTGATTCAACTTATACTAAATCAACTCAGAAATGCAAATCTCAAACACAAAATCCACAAATCACAGATCCAAAAGTAAACCAGATAATGAAACAATAACACACCAATCAGATAATGTAACTAAGTATATAATGCTAAGTAGACTACAAATCAAACTGAAGAAGATGCAATCACTACTAAATAACAGAATTAAGCAACAACAATCATATTAATACTACTACTACTAATTATGCATAATTGAAAATAAATGAGACTTACAAACCAAATCCCCCTCAGCTCAAATAGAGGGGGTTTACTATGCTTGCCTGTCTTTTGACAGGCCAATGGGGCTCCTTATTGGCTGCCTTTCCTCCCAAAATAAGCTCAGCTTATCTAATAAGCTTTTGACAGTTGACCAACATTGACCCTTTTGTATATTTAAGAACTTTGATGAAACAGTAAGTCTGTGCAGATAACAACTATATAAAACTTGATTTAAACCAATAAAAACTAAAATGGAATATATATATATATATATATATATATATATATATATATATATATATATATATATAAGAGTAAATTAACTAAAGATAATTTAAAACTAACAAGCAATATTAATAAGTAATAATGAGATTTAAAAGACAATAAGCTGAAATGAAATTATATTAAAATTAAGAAATTCAGTACAGAGCTTTTGAAAGGAAACACAATAATCATAAAACAGAAAACTAAAACAACATTTAAAACCTACACAACTCTAATGAAGGAGGGGGGCTTTATATAGATGCTGAGGAGTTCTTCTAGGATGCCAAGTCATCAATCCGTGGGTGATGTGTGCTTCTTTGAGTCCCTTGCAAGCCGTTTGATAATTTTCTAGATGCATCCAATCATCCGTAGCCCTTGATTGATTGATGTGACATCCTTGATCCTGCGTGTGTGCTCTTATTGGTCCACGTACCCCCTGACATTCTCTGTCATAGCTGTCAGACCTTCTAGAATTCACCAATGATTGGTAATTGTTTCTTACGAGGGTTAATTTGAAGGGGGTGAATTAGGGTTCATGGGAACAGTAACTTATCTGGGTAAAATGGGATTTTGGGGGGCGGGAGTTGTATTGGGGGGTTTTATTATCTGGTTGACCGGGTATTGATGGTTGACTACGGGTACAATTGGGTGGATCGGGTAAGATAGGTTTAAGGGTGGTGGACTGGGCATGGATTGTTGGTTTTGGGCTTGGCTGAGTTTAAGATTAGTTTGGTTTAGTATTAGTAGTTTTAAGGATAAAAATGACAAGGACCATTTTCGTAGAAACTCAAAACTCAGGGACCAAATATGTAATTCTTTGAAAATATAATCCAAGGGCCATTTTTGACAATCTATGATTTCTGGAGGACCACTTTTGTCTTATCTTCAAATATTTCATTAAAAGGACTATTTTTGTAATTTCCAGAAAATGGAGGGACTGATGTTGCCAAATTCTCAAACTTTGACCAGGGACTAATTATGCAACATGATGAATCTCTGAGGACTTTTCTAAACATTGTGAGCTTTCTTTTATCCTTTTGTTTCCCCGGCTCCGGCTTTTGACCTTTTTCCATTCTCGTGCTAGTTTTTGTCGGTTTTGCTTTGTTTTCGTTCATTTTTCACATATCTGTACCTGCAGATACACAAATACAAAAACATACGTTCTCTTGGCATTTTTGGTTAGTATTTGGTATTTTTGGTCTGAATTAAGGCCTAAAAAGGATGTGTGATTAATCACTCATCAGGGTTTGAAAATCACAGTTGTTATCCCTTTGTTGGCGGTCTTACCAATTTCCAGAACTTCTTCTGTAATAATTACCACGAAAAACTCCTCCACGATATCCTCCTTGGACATAATTGGCTTCCCCTTTGTTGGGTCTATTCATAGGTTGGTCATCACACTCGGATGATGTATGATTTCCTCCACAATTATTACAGCCATCTCGCATTTCTTTCATTTCTCCTTTTATATCTTTGTATTGCGAGTCCATTTTTGAAGACAAGGCTTCAATTTTGTCCATGAGTTTCGAATTATCTGAATTTTCAGCAAAAGCAACGATTTTCCGTATGGGTTTGGTTTTAGAATCTTTTGACCAATCGAGTTTAAGAAGTACTCGATCTTCAAGAAGTTGATATGCCTCGTTAGGTGTTTTGTAAAGGAAAATTCCTCCGGCATCAAGGATTGCTTGGGATGCTTCATCAAGACCATGATAAAAGATTTGGATTATTGTTCCTCGTCCTAAATTATGACCATGACAACTTCGAAGCAAATCTTTCATGCGAATCCAAGCTTCAACAAGAGATTCATTAGGATTTTGTGAAAAAGCACGGATTTCTCCCATTAGTCTATCATACATGGCAAGTGGAAAGAATCAGCTTACAAAAGCTAGCCTCATCTCCTCCCAAGTATTAATAGTTCCTGGGGTTAATTCATTATACCATACTTTGGCATCTCCGGCGAGTGATGATGGAAAAAGTTTGAGCTTGATAGCATCGACATTAGTATCTCCATAACGAAACATGCCACAAATTTCAATGAATTCGGCAATGTGTTTATGCGGATCGGCCCGCGAACGGCTATCAAATTGACGGTCTTTGATCATAGAAAGATGGTGACCTTTAACGGTAAAGTTTTCACCAAGGTCGGCGATAACAATAGCAACTCCATGAGTAGGTGCTACGGTTCTATTGGCAGCCCACATGGGTTGATCGTCAGCCATGGGTATTGGTTCAAAAAGATTAGAAATCAGATGTTCTTCGGAAAGATTATCAAACCAATTAAGAATAGACGAAGATCTCTTTTTACGAAACAAACTTTCGGGATCGGATAAAGGTGTACTAAGCTTTTTAGTAGTAGAACGAGTGTTCATACAACTAACAAGAGAATCGAATCAATTACCTAAAAAAAATAACAAGAAAATAAAAAATTGAAAACAAAAAAATCTATCCGAATCGGTTGGATACCAAACCGATCGGATGGACGCTACGGTAAAATTAAAAATATGGGAAACCGATCAGCTGGAAATCAATCCGATCGGATGGATGCTACGGAAATTATTATTTTTTTATTTTTTTTAAGAAACGAACACGAAAAGAAACGGACTTTTAAAAACTTAAAAGAAACACAATCAAAATCCCCGGCAACGGCGCCAAAAACTTGATGTACTATTTGTTAGTGCAAGTTTTAAATTTATAAGGGTGAATTACCAAATCTAGAAACAACACATATGTGCAAGTGTACTCGTCTGTTATAGCAAGATATGATGGTAAGTCGGGATCGTTCGCAGGGATTTGTGAGTGAATCAAAATATAAGTCTAAAAGTAAATCTCTAATGTACGCAAAAAAGATAATAAGCAAATTCAATAAATTAAAAACTACACTTGTTTAGACTAGTTTTTCTACTTAATGACACACACGATTGTGATAACTTTTGATAACATGTTGGTTGAAATAATTAGATGGTGATCTAATCTATTGTTTCTACAAGTTAAACTTTCGTCAAGATTTTAGTTCATAAAATCAAGCTTTAGGTGTAAACCTATCAATTCAAGATCTATCCAAGGTTCATAAGGTATGGCATATATCTTAAACACAAGACAAACTCTTATTACAAATCAAATACTCTTAGGAAATGGTCAATACAAAAGGTAACCTATTCATAGACAAAAAGGTTACAATTGTTTATAAACATTTAAACTTTCGTCCAACTAAAGGTTTACAAACAATCCGATTTGATGTTATGAAAGCATTCTTATTACAATCATACTTCTTGTTTCTTTGTTTAGTCAAGAATAATTATGGTGAAAAACAATCATTTATAGACAAATGATTATAACTAGTTGAATAATAACAAATCTTTCGACCCTTGAAACTATTATCAATTAGTTAACCTTGGCTAAACAAATGTAACGATGAAACTTAAGGTACAATTGGTTCTTAGGATTGACTTGAAATTGAATTAAAACATGTTATCACAATCATAACTATCACTAAGTATAAAACATCATCAAAACAATCGTAAAAAGATTACTAGCCACTCATAGCAAACATGCAAATAAACTCAGAATATTTAACATTAGAATCCATGGTTTTAAGTCTTACAATGCTTTGAAATTGATAACAAATGACAATGTATTGATAACCTAAGTGTTGGTGATGATTTCTTGAGATTTTCGGACTCCAAATATTGCTTCCTTGGTCCTCCAAAGTTTCTGGTTCTTTCTGCACGAATTTTCCTCCTTTGAGAGCTAGATGACGATATTAATTGATAGTAGTAATGAGAGTAAATGGTATCTTGAATGGTGTCTTGAATTATGCACTTTTGAGGTCCTTATAGGCTTTTCCAACACTCTTAGTAATGAATAGGGACTTAAATGTTGGAACTTGGACAATAAGACACTAAGAAGGGCCTAGAACCATGGGACAAAAGACCAAGATTCGTGCACAAAAGTTGGCAAAAACATGCAGAAGTGACCATCCGATCGGTTGCGGGTTGATACCGATCGGATGAAAATGGTCATTAAGGCTATCCGATCGGTTAGACTCCAACCGATCGGATGGTAGATCCTGGCTATTTTGGACTTTTGACTTTTCCTTGTGTAGCTCTTTATGTACTATCCAAACTTGATTAACTCTGAACTTGGAACTTGGAAATGACAGAACTTAGGTTCTCATATGAAATGCTTCACAGATTGGACTTTTGAGCTTGGGAATCTTCGTGTAATCGCGTATACTTCATTTTCTTCACTTTTGTAGAAAACTAGAAGGGGGGTTGAATAGTTTTACGTCTTTTTAATTCATTGTAAAAGATAGTTTTAGTGTTTTCTTAGATTTTAAAAAACTTAGATTCGATAATATGTGATCTCAAGTCTTGCACAATATAAACATCTATCAATAAGTAATATATAACAATGATAAGTAATGAAATAAGTAAGAGATGGAAAGATCGAACCGCGAGACAAGAGATTTATAGTGGTTCGGCTACCAGGACACCTTCCTTGCCCTACTCCACTCCCCGAGCACCTAACTCGAGAGTTTTCTTCACTATATCAACAAGCTCCCTTATGGCGGAGAAAACCTTACACACCAATTTTCACACCACAACTTCTTCACACCTAAGTCACAAATTCTACACAACTTCTTCAAATCAATCTACTTCACAACTAACTACTCCACACCTATCTTCTTCACACCAATATAATTCCTAACTTTTCTTCTTCACACCAAGCTACTAACTAATCACGCAATCTATATATCTAGCACAACTATCTACAATCAAATATTCACAAAATCTTCACAAAGAATAATGAAAATAATCTTGATGATGTACCAACAACTTGGATGTGGAGATCACAACAAGTTGTAATACTTCTTGTCTTGGGGGATAGAAGTATTCTTCTCTTGCACTTGAGAGGATGAAGTTTGAATCACTTTGAAACAAAGAATTATACACTTATGATCAAAGGATAAGAGAATAGAAATGTGGATCTAGATCAGAAAGTTTAGAAGTGCAAAAGGTGAGAAAATTCTGAGGAGTGAACCAGTATTTATAGGGGAGAAAAATACTGTTATGGAGCGTGGCCGGTCCCCTTAATTAGTGGCCGGTCCCCTTAATGATTAAGGGGGCCACCTAAGGAATTAAGGGGGCCGCCCCTTCAGAACGTTGGTTTTTCTTGTCTTTTAGTGGGGAATATTTTTCTGGATAGAATTTTCCATTTTTGGTTGGAAATTTGAAATCATATATTTATAATGAATTAAACATATTCTTTTAATTCCAAAAGTAATTTTGCAAAAGATATAAGATGTTTAATACATTTTATAAAAATTCTAGTGATTAGAAAAAATTCCTTTGATCATGAAATGCAATAAACCCTTTGTTTATTCATACCTTAAGTGATATGGAAGCAAAGACAAATATTAAGCACTAAAAACTTGTTTACGTCATAAGTTTTAGATTAATGAGTTTATGCTTTGTAACTATCAAAACATAGAGACATTGTTAATATGCTAACAATGTTTTAAGATATTATTTATGTCAACAATCTCCCCCTTTTTGATGATTACAAAACCTTAAACTCATTAGGTCTAAAAAATAATTTTTAGACAAGTATTTAGAGTTTAACATTCTCTTCTCCCCCTTTTTGTAAAATCAAAAAGATTAATGCTCCCCCTTGATGTATGCTCCCCCTCATTTGAGAGCACCAAGGGAATGAGCTATGGAAATCTTGGCTACACAAAATATTAGAAGAGAACAAGGCACATATACATGCAAAGCAATAATTATAAAAATAGATTCATTCAAGCATTATAGAAAGCATTACAACATTTTATATGCTTAAGGCATATTAATCATAATAAAACAAAAGAAAAGACATAGTCCTATATTGCCTAAAAGAGCACTTGGACTTGCTTGCAACTCATGGTTGATTTATTTAATTATTTATTTTTTTTTATTTGCTTGAAAGATAACATAAGCATAAAGCTTAGTTGTTAGATGGAGAACAATATGGAGTGGGGTATGGAGCAGAAGAGGTGGCCCTTACGATATTGTATCGTGTTAAGGGTGGAATGGGATGAGGTCGAGTGAGTAGATATTCAATCCAAGAAATATCTTCACTCAAGTAAAGGATTTGTTTTTGAAGAAAGATGCAACAAGGGCAATAGTGAGTGTGGTTTGTAACTTGATCCAAGTTAAGAGAGTGAGGAAGGCAATTGTTGTAGGGTGATGATGGAGGTTGCCCTTTGTTGCGTTGTGCAAGATGCATGGCATTGAAATCACAAAGATCATGGATTTGTGATATTTCATCACGGAACTTTTGCTTTTCCGTGGTAATGCGGAGAAAGTCATTGTGTTGAGATGGATGAATTGGGTTTGTGTAGTTGGAGTTGTAGTGGGATGGTTGATCAAACTTGTATGGATCATTACAAGTGATTGGAGGATGAGATGAGTGGTTTGACATGAAGGAAGATGTTTGGCCAATGTTGTATGGTTTATAAAGAGGATCAAATGAATGTCCTTGTGAATTTGGTGGAAAGTTTGGGAAGTAAGTGGTTTGTGGTGTTGAGTGACTTCCAACTTCATTTGTTATGATGGATTTGTTTCGAGGGCTTTTTCTTCACCAAACGGGTTTTTTCATGATTCTTGCAAGCTTTGAGGCTTTTGGTTTGGGTTTGTTTGGAGAAGCCATGAAGGGATGAGTGAAGAGTTTTGAGGATTGGGGGTGTTTATAGTGTAAGATTTGTGTGTTTATGGATGGATAAAATTTGTTTAGGAGATTAGGACAAAATGTGTTGGTGAAAATTGGGAAATGTAGGTTGAAATGGGCTAAAAAGCAGAAAAGATTCTGTAAACCCGACCATCAGATGGCCGGTCCCCTTAATTAGGGGGCGGTCCCCTTAATGATTAAGGGGGCCGCCTTACAAAATTAAGGGGGCCACCCATCTGGTGATTTCCAGGTTGCCAGAATTGGGTTTTTGGCAGAAAATTTGCAGAAAGGTTGTGTGTTTGGATTAGAGTTCAAGCAAGTTCAATTCTCTTAGGCAATATAGAATCTAATCTAATCAAGATATAGCATGCATGCAAGAACATACAGGCAAAAGAGCAAATAATCAAAAGAGCAAATAATCAACACCTATCTTAGATTAAAGGCAAAGGCAACTAGTGAGTGAAAAACTAGTGATGGATCAAGATGACAACATTATTAGTGAATTTGTACTAGTGTGTGTCTATATGCAACAAATGTGGAGTTTTGATTGTTTCGACTCCTAAATGCAAAAAGAAATAAAGATCCTAAGAAACAATCCAAATGATCTCCTTGATTCAATTTTTGCTCGATCATGAGTGTCAAAGACATATATTAGATTATATACCTTGACAATTTATGTGAAAGTTTATGCATGATTTTGAAAAACAATGTTTTTAGTATTAGTCAACAATGCAAGGAAAATGCTCTTCATGTGATTCCTGGATGTGAGAATAATTTTTTTAAAGAGAATTGATCGGGTTTTACAAAGGAGTTTATGCAAAGAAAATAAATTTTCCCAATCTTTATTTTTGTGCGAAATAGATTCCTATACTCAGAAAAGATGAAATGGAAGAAAACTAAATTTTATGCAAGTATAAATTTGTATTAATTCAATATAATTTAGTCAACTTGTTCCATCATTCCTAATCCTAAATGCAAGTGGTTAAATAATTCACGCTTAAGGGGTTTTGTGAATATATCCGCAATGTTGTCTTCCGATGCAACCTTTTCTATAGATATATTTCCTTTTTGTACATTATCCCTAATAAAATGGTAGCGTATTTCTATGTGTTTAGTCCTAGAGTGTTGCATCGGATTTTTACTTAAATCTATTGCACCTTTGTTATCGCACATAATGGGGACATTTTCTAACCTAATGCCATAGTCTACGAGAGCTTGTTTCATCCATAGTGCTTGTTGACATGCCTTTCCAGCGCTTACATATTCGGCTTCGGTGGTAGAAATAGCAAGAGCAGTTTGCTTCTTCGAAAACCAAGAAGTTAGACAACATCCCATAAACGTGCAAATACCGCTAGTGCTCTTTCTATCTACGTAGTCTCCCGCATGATCCGAATCCGCATAGACGATGATTTCTATGCCGGATCCCTTAGGTTACCATAATCCTAAGTGTATAGTGCCTTTAACGTATCGGAAGATACGCTTAACCGCTTCTAGGTGAGAGGTTTTGGGATCCTCTTGAAAACGGGCACAAAGGCAGACACTAAACATGATATCGGGTCTACTTGCCATCAAGTATAGTAGATTACCTATCATTCCTCTATACTTGGTGTTATCTACGGACTCACCTTCATCATCCTTTGTGAGCTTTACTTCCGTAGACATGGGAGTTTTCATGGGTTTTGAGTCTTCTAGGCCAAATTTCTTAAGCATTTCCTTAATGTACTTAGATTGGTTAAAAAATATTCCATCTTCTAATTTTTTTATTTGTAATCCTAGGAAGAAGTTAAGTTCACCCATCATACTCATCTCAAACTCATCATGCATGATTTTGGCAAATTCATCACACATGTCTTGACAAGTCGATCCAAATATAATGTCATCAACATATATTTGGACAATGATGAGATTTGGGTCTTTCCTTTTAGTGAAAAGAGTGTTATCTACCATTCCCATGGAATAATCATGTTTAATAAGAAAAGCTTTTAATCGATCATACCAAGCTTTGGGAGCTTGTTTGAGTCCATACAAAGCTTTCTTTAACTTATAAACATAATCAGGTTTTGCGAAGTCAATGAATCCTGGAGGTTGTGCCACATATACCTCCTCATTGATAAAACCGTTAAGGAATGCACTTTTCACATCCATTTGGAATAACTTAAAATCTAGGGCGCAAGCATAGGCAAGTAATATCCTAATCGATTCTAGTCTAGCTACGGGGGCATAAGTTTCGTCATAATCAATTACTTCTTGTTGATTATAACCTTGGGCAACTAACCTAGCTTTATTCCTAGTAACTATTCCATTCTCATCTAACTTATTCCTATATACCCATTTGGTTCCTATGATGGTCATATTCTTTGGATTTGGGACTAATTCCCAAACATCATTTGCCTTAAATTGATTTAATTCTTCTTGCATAGCTATAACCGAACTTTCATCTTTTAAAGCCTCGTTAATATTCTTAGGTTCTATTGCTGAGAGGAAACAAAAGAAATTGTTTTTATCTTGGGCTTGTGACCTAAGGGTTCTTTGGTTAAGATGTCCTATTATATTATCTAATGGATGTGATCTAGATTCTTTAATATTAACAGTTTCGTTATTTTCTAATTGAATATCTTCATTATCATTTCCTATGGGTTTTGTTTTACTAACCTCAATAGCTTCATCTTCGACTAAATCATCATCTTCTAAAGGTAATGTTTTAGGAGGTGGTGGTGTTTCATCAAATGTTACATTTAGTGATTCCTCTACTTTCATGGAGTGTTTGTTAAGTATTATATATGCTTTGCTATTTTGTGAGTATCCTAAAAATATTCCTTCATATGATTTTGGATCAAACTTAGTGAGGTAATCCTTAGTGTTTAGAATATAACATTTACTTCCAAATACCCTAAAGTAGCTTAAGTTTGGTTTTCTACCTCTTAATAACTCATAAGGAGTTTTTCCTAGAATTCTCCTAATTGATACCCTATTTAAAATATAATTTGATGTATCTACGGCGTGACACCAAAATTTTTGTGGGATGGATTGTTCATTTCACATAGTTCTACTCATTTCTTGTAGTGACCTATTTTTTCTTTCTACTATGCTATTTGATTGAGGAGTACGAGGAGTGGAGAAATTGTGAAATATTCCATTTAACTCACAATATTTTCCGAATTGTACTTCGTTATCAAATTCCCTACCATGGTCCGTCCTAATGGCAACTATTGAGCATCCTAATTTATTTTGAATCATTTTACTAAATATTTCGAATTTTTCAAAGGCTTGGGTTTTGTCACTTAAAAACCTAGTCCACGTGTATCGTGAGTAGTCATCTACTATTACTAAGGTATATTTGTTTCCTCCATAGCTCCGCACAGCGGATGGACCAAAAAGATCCATATGTAATAATTCTAGGCACCTAGTAGTGGATACTATATTCTTAGCTTTGTGACTAGCATGAGCTTGTTTTCCAATTTTACATGCATCACAAAAATGCTTGTCATATTTTAGATTAGGCAAATTTCTAACTAATTCCTTAGAGGCCAAAGATTGTATTTGTTGCATGTTAGCATGTCCTAATCTCCTATGCCACAATGTAGAGTTTTCATCTAGGGTCGTTAGGCATATCCTATCCTCAGGTTTGTTTCCTAGTTTCATAACATATATGCCACCTTTCCTAATTCCTCTACCTATAATTTTTCCATTCTTAACTATTTCGCTATCCTCTTCGGTAAATGTGACTCTACATTTATTATCACATATTTGTCCTACACTAAGCAAGTTATATGTTAATTTATCTACATGCTCTACATTTTCAATAGTAAGTGAGTCTTGAGAAATCGTACCTTTGCCAATGATTTTTCCACGTAAGTCACTACCGAAAATAACGTTACCTTCATTGTATGCCTTGTATGTAGAGAATAGCTTGCGGTTCCCCGTCATGTGCCTCGAACATCCGCTATCTTTGATCCATTCGTCAGGTTCCAAGTCAATTCCTAAACATATTTCGTCGGTTTCTTTTGCCATAAAACACTTTTCGTCTCTTGGCTTTTCAACTTCTTCTTTGTCACTATCACTCCATGTTCCACTAACAAAAGCGCCTTGATTTTCATAACCCGGTGGCTTTAGACATTCGCCAATGAGATGATTTGGACTTCCACATCTAAATCACTTTCTTTTCCCGTAGTTTTCACTTCTATTTCTTTGGAACGCTTTTCTTTCGTCTCGTGATGATCTAGTGAATCTTCCTCGTCTCTTGAAGAATTTCTTGAATTCTCTTACGGCCATTGCATATTCTTCGTCTTCACTTTCATCACTTGAATCATCATCATCACTAGGTTCCTTTTTGGCTTTTAGCGCAATGGATTTGGTTTGTTCTTTCTTGACTTTGACCGTTTCCGAATCTCTTCTTATGATTTCTTCATGAACCTTTAAGTTGCCAATTAGTTCATCTAGTGATAACGTCATCAAGTTCTTTGATTCTTCAATTGCCGCAACCTTAGCTCGCCATTTTGGATGCAATGCCCTAAGAAATTTCCTAACACAGTTTTTACTAGAAAATGTCTCATCAAGTGCTTTTAAACTTGTGATAATAGTGTTAAACTTAGCAAAAGCATTATCAATTGATTCCTCTTCCGGAATCATAAATTGTTCATATTGTTGTACAAGAAGATCTATTTTATTATCTTTGACTTGGCTATTACCTTGGTGAGTGATTAGTAAAGAATCCCAAATTCCTTTGGCGGTTTTACACATAAAAATTCTTTCATACTCTTTGCGTGGTAACGCATTATAAATAACCATTTTGCCTCATTATTTTTTGCTAATTTCTTTTTCAAATCATCATTTTGTTCTTCGAAAGATACAATTTCATTCATTTTAGTTTCAGCATTATATTGAATAGGAGGAAAATCACCAAAGGTAATAATATGCCAAAGATCAAGATCTTTTGATTTCACATACGTTTCGAATCTATTTTTCCAATATAAAAATCCATCACTTTCAAATAGTGGTGGTCTTTGCATAGATTGTCCTTCTAAATATTTTTCAGATTCCATAGATCGTTACAAGTTTTAAAATACAATATATTTTAAAAGTCTTGCTAGACGTGGCTCCTGATACCAATTGTGGAAAACTAGAAGGGGGGTTGAATAGTTTTACGTCTTTTTAATTCGTTGTAAAAGATAGTTTTAGTGTTTTCTTAGATTTTAAAAAACTTAGATTCGATAATATGTGATCTCAAGTCTTGCACAATATAAACAACTATCAATAAGTAATATATAACAACGATAAGTAATGAAATAAGTAAGAGATGGAAAGATCGAACCGCGAGACAAGAGATTTATAGTGGTTCGGCTACAAGGACACCTTCCTTGCCCTACTCCACTCCCCGAGCACCTAAATCGAGAGTTTTCTTCACTATATCAACAAGCTCCCTTATGGCGGAGAAAACCTTACACACCAATTTTCACACCACAACTTATTCACACCTAAGTCACAACTTCTACACAACTTCTTCAAATCAATCTACTTCACAACTAACTACTCCACACCTATCTTCTTCACACCAATATAATTCCTAACTTTTCTTCTTCACACCAAGCTACTAACTAATCACACAATCTATATATTTAGCACAACTATCTACAATCAAATATTCACAACAATCTTCACAAAGAATAATGTAAATAATCTTGATGATGAACCAACAACTTGGATGTGGAGATCACAACAAGTTGTAATACTTCTTGTCTTGGGGGACAGAAGTATTCTTCTTTTGCACTTGAGAGGATGAAGTTTGAATCACTTTGATATAAAGAATTATACACTTATGATCAAAGGATAAGAGAATAGAAATGTGGATCTAGATCAGAAAGTTTAGAAGTGCAAAAGGTGAGAAAATTCTGAGGAGTGAACCAGTATTTATAGGGGAGAAAAATACTGTTCTGGAGCGTGGCCGGTCCCCTTAATTAGTGGCCGGTCCCCTTAATGATTAAGGGGGCTGCCTAAGGAATTAAGGGGGCCGCCCCTTCAGAACATTGGTTTTTCTTGTCTTTTAGTGGGGAATATTTTTCTGGATAGAATTTGCCATTTTTGGTGGGAAATTTAAAATCATATATTTATAATGAATTAAACATATTCTTTTAATTCCAAAAGTAATTTTGTAAAAGATATAAGATGTTTAATACATTTTATAAAAATTCTAGTGATTAGAAAAACTTCCTTTGATCATGAAATGCAATAAACCCTTTGTTTATTCATACCTTAAGTGATATGGAAGCAAAGACAAATATTAAGTACTAAAAACTTGTTTACGTCATAAGTTTTAGATTAATGAGTTTATGCTTTGTAATTATCAAAACATAGAGACATTGTTAATATGCTAACAATGTTTTAAGACATTATTTATGTCAACAACCTTTTCTCCATTTTTCCTGCATTTGGCTACATATGCTACAAAAACATACTTTGATACGATTTAGTGGCAAAAGCATACAAAAATAACCAAATAACATACACAAAAACACTAATAACGCTTATAAAAACATGTTAACTTTGAGCGTTATCAGGTAGTACCAATAATCTTGAAGGATTGATGTCCATGTTTATGGCATCTCAAGAAGCTCGCATATCTAAGTTTGAACCGAATTCAATCAACCACAAACGGAGATGACCAATAAGATTGACAACTTGTTCAAAGCCCTCAACAACCAAGTGTTAACTACACTTAGGAAGGACTCTAGGGACACTAATAGCGGAATCCAAATTATGGACCCTTCATCATCCAAACTCGTCCACTTTGTCAACGTTGTCACTATTAGGCCAATAGACAAGAACATGGAAGAAAGTGACAAGGATGAAGTTGAAATAGAAACCGTGACTAGGTATGAGATTAAGGAAGTTGAGGATAATAAGGGAGAAAAGTTAGAGGAAGTATAAAACATAGAAGAGTACTTTGATAAGTTACCTGATGAGGCGAAAAATGAACCACTTTTAGGGGGTCATTTAAGCCCAGAATTGAATTTATTTGATCAAATATTCCCCTAAATCGTTCCTTTTGTGAGTTTAGGTACTTTGGGAGTGAAATCTGGAAAAGGAAGCAAATAAGACGTTTTTGGAGCATAAAAGTGAAGAAAACGCCAAAGACTTAATTTTCCAAGCTGAGAACAGTGTGTGACGGCGTCAAGAGGAAAAAGTTGATGGCGTCAAGAGTAAATATCATGACGACCCAATACATAAATGAAGGCGTCACAAAGAAGAGCGTCAAGAGTTAAATATGTGACGGCCTGGAAAAGTGGAATACATGACGGCGTCAGATGTAGATCAAGGCAGTCCGAGAATTATTTTGGCGGCGAGATGACGGCGTCACAAGATTGTTCTTCACGCCGTCAGCCTCTATTTTCTATATATAGTTTTCTAATTTTCATTCATTGAGAGGAACAAGTTTGGAGAAACCCTAAGGCCAAACCATATACGATTTTTACAGGTTTTTCAAGGGTTTTCAGCCCTTGAACCCTTACATGTGTAATTGAGATAAGTGTTCTTCTAATTCAATCAATTGTCTATGTGTTGGTTGTCTATATCTTGTGCTTGTCTTGATTCCACCATGCTAGGCTAGATTTATCTTCTGTTTGCTTAGATCTAATGAAACCTAGATGTTGATTATGTGTTGATTACTTGTTTATGGTTGTATTGGATGAATGATTTCGATGTTAGGCTTAAGAAAACTGGCAGATCTCCAAATGGTAACATGCTTGAACGTCTTAGGAAACATGAACCGATGTGCACTAGGTTTTATTGGTTGTATTTAATGCATGAGTAAATTCTAATGATCCCATGTTAGGAGCTTCTTAGCCGGCTCGACATAGGAGTGAAGTAGGCACTCATAGGATTGGGGAGTTAAGTGCGGCACCCCATGAATGGTATTAAGGAATACAATCCGTCATCCACGCAACTATAACAAGTAATTAACGTGTAAAAGATATCTAGGGAGTAGTGAAATCTAAGTAAACACATTTCTCCACTTATTGCTCACAACCTTAGTTAATTTAGTTTATTTTCATTTCTAGTATTTTATTTTGATTGCATCTTTAGTATTGGGTTAGTTGACTAGCAACTAATTCCGCCTAAATCCTTCAAACCCGAGATATTTACTTGCTTTCTAAAAAATATAAAAACATAAAAAGAATCATGCTTCACCTTTAGACCTAGTTAGATTAATTTCAATCCTAACGACACTATTCCTAGCTGAACGATCAATCCCCCGGTACTTGTCACTATACTATACCACAACGATCAGGTACACTGCCTGGTGGGGGTTGTAAGCTTCTCGAGATCCCTCGAGAGGTAAAGCCTGGTGCAATTCCCACGCACCAAGTTTTTGGCGCCGCAGCCCTGGGAATAGTTATTGTCTAGGTTAGAATTTCTTTTTATTAGGTCTACTTGCTAGATTCATTTCTAGTAAGATTTTATTTTTATTTTTAGGTTTTCTTTAGTCTATCTTTTTCTTTGTGCCTTTGTTAGTAAATTAAGTTCATTGACTATTCCGTTTGCCATTATGGAGAAAGCGAATCCACCAAGTCCGACACTAGAGTTTTACCAGAAAAAATATAATTACACTAGTTTGGATATTACAAGATGGAGGAACGAAATAAGGAGGACAAGATCTTATATTGATTTTATTGAGTACCTTGAGAAAAGAGGCCAAGTGCATAATGCTTTTAAAGAATTCACCTTAGGAGCTCCATCAACCCCTCAAAATTCCTCACTTAGTGAAACCTATGCACCATATGAGCCTTCACCTAGGATAGTTTCGTATGAGCCACCTAGCTGCATGTCATGGTTAGGCACTACCATAATACATGATGAACCCATAGGTGACCTTGATGTGATGGAGGATGTAGCCGAACATGATCACACTGATCAAAAAGACCTAGGTTTTATGATCGATGATGATGAATCTCAACAAACAAATGTTGAATCTTTTGGGCAATTTGTATATAGCAGTCAGAATATTGAGGATGATCCATATGATTCGGACATAGAAGTTGAGATACCTAAAGAAGTACGTGAGATACTTGGGAAAATGTTAGGGTTGGATTATAATAAAACACATGTTGAGGATATAGGTGATCTTAACACAAGGAATGGTGAAGTAAATAACATGAGCCCACAAAGTACCCTACAAACCCTACCATCATTTGATGCGTACACACCCCCCTTGACTTACCCGGAAAAAGCAGAAGAGACTATAGGAACCCCAATTGAGGTAGAACCTTTGAACCAAACACCACTAGAGGATATAGGTTTGAATACTTGTAATGATAACCTTACTCTTAATTCTAGGGAAGTTCCTAGTTTTGATGAACCGGAGCCTCAACCAAAACCGTTACCTAATCTCCCATCCTTGGATGAAACTTTAGGAATTGAAATAGGTCCCGATCCACCCATCAAAACATATAGTCCGGGTAGTCTAGGGACAAAGGTAGTGGACTCTAAGACTTGTAGAGAGGAAACCAATATAGGAGTGGAAAATGACCTTACATGCTTACATCACCCATTTATGTTTGATCACAAGAAACATTATGGGTTTAAACCGGGTTTATTAGGTCAAGATGGATTCCCAACTAGGAATCTCTCGAAGTTGATAGAAGATGATCCCTTTCTAAGAGAAAATCTTAATCCGCCCACTAACCCAATTGAATTAAGTAAGGTTATGATGATAGGAGCACAGCCCTTTGAGCGTATAATTCATCCACCACTCTTTCCTCACATGGCATATTTCCACCCTAAGGGTGTGTATCGCTACTTCCACCCGCACTTAATCCTAAGTGTAGGGAAAATCTCCCCTATTTCCGTTAAATAAGGGTAGAGTCAGGCTCGTGACTCGAACAAAAACAAGCGCTTCTTGGGAGGCAACCCATGATTGTGTGTGATTTTTATTTTGTTTTGTTTGTTATTTGCTTCCGTATGCATGCTTTATTTTTATTGTTGGTAGATCATGTTTCTAAATTAAAATAGTGAAAATACTTTATTTTGTTGTTTGGCCTAGTCTTAACTTCACCCAAAGGTATTTTTGCAAAAGATAAGTGTAAGGGGAAACCCCAAATATGTTTTTAAGAAACAAACCGATCATGATTCTCCACAATATTAGGTGAACATGTATATTTGTATTTGTTAGAGTCAAATGCTTGTATTGAGTCATAATGAAGTTTTGCAGGATTTTCCAGGAAGTAGGACCAAGTTTTTCCAGAAATTTTCCGGAAACTTAGCATAAGAATTTCTGCAGGGGTCACTTTTGACGGCGTCACGAGTTTACTCTTGAAGGCGTCACGTGTAAAAATCTGGAAATTTTACCAATTTTGTTTTTATAACAGAGTTTTAAAGTATTTGTTGAATTATTAAGTTTTATAATCTCCAGGAAATCTGCAAACTTCATTCCACAAGCATTATATCTTACTTTGTTTTCTAGGATTTAGTAACTTATGTAGATTGTCGCCGATTTTATGCGAGGTTGCTTTGTTTGTTGTCTCAGGATTTACAGGTTATATATGACAAGAAGATGATTATTTTTCTGGAAGGGAAGCTTTGATTGTTCATTTTCTTGGAGGAAGATCTAACCTGGCCACCTTATTATCCATACCGAGCGAATCAAGGGAGTATTTGATTTCATTTGTTTTACTTATTTCACTTTTACATTCTTTACTTGAACATTGGGGACAATGTTCATCCTAAGTGTAAGGGGAGGGTAAAATGATGATACCTTACAGATACACTTTCGCTTGAGTTTGTTTGTTTGATAGTAGATGTGTAATAAAACTATGAGAAATACTTGTTAGTGCAATTTTAGCGCCAAATTTAAAATTTTTTACAGCATTTAGGAGTGAAACTATAGCCATAGCAAGCGTCTCATGGATAGGAGATTGTATGACTAGCACATAACCGTACTTTCAGAAAAATTTTCCACCCAAATATGTGAGGTTCGCCTTTAGATTTGATAGGAAAAGCATTTACTATTAGTGCCTATGAGTGTACCGGTAGCATTTAGATTCTAGAACTTGCGTTAGTGATGCATCCCGAGACCGCTAGTGAGACTACATTCGTGTAGTAGGATTTACTACATGATAAGAGGCATTAGGATCACCCTGGTGTTAAACCCGTATCATAATTACTTGACCATTTAAGTCATATTACTTGGCTAGTTAAGTCAACTAATTTTTCCCACACCATTAGCGTTGTACTCATTTTTAGTACATGAAACCCCTAGTACACCCCTCCGAGCCTATCTTTTCGTTTCTAACTTTAAGCATCTTACTTAAAGGAAGAATTTGTTACACCCCACTTAAATGTACACCCAAATCACCTTAGCCTTCCGTGTATGCACTCATTTTTAGTGCATTATTGTTATTTGTTTAAACCCTAAGTTAACTATCTAATTGATTACATGGTTGCTAAGTCGAGTCATATCCTTGTACATATTGTTTTGGGACGATTGGGACTCATGGGTAAAGTACTTATTTATGGAGTAATGGGGAAGAACATCATTTATTACCCCTATATGTACGTTAATCTTAAAAGTACTCCAAGTGTTTTGATTTTCTTAATTCGAGTCAATAGATTAGTTTATTGTAAAGTATGTAAAAATTCAAGTGTAAGGGGAATGTTCATTCCCGATGATGTATTATTTTGGATGGTAGGGTAAGAGTGTATGCAAAAAAAAAAAAAAAAAAAAAAAAAAAAAACAAAAAAATCAAGAAAAAGAAAAAAAATATAGAAAAAGAAAAAGAGAAAAAACATACGGACTACCATCCCTTTTTATTCTATGTTCATTTTATGTTTTTGTTATTTTTGATTTATTAGCTTAAGTCGTGTCTAGTAAAGATTGCCTATATCCAACAAAACCGTGTGTTTCATATCCCTACACCTAACGTTACAACCCTTTAAAAGACCTCTTTGATAGTTTATCCTAGGTGCTTACGCCATGTGGTGGAGGTTTGATCCTTTCCCAAGCCTATGGTAATCTATTTTGCTATGACAGGTAGTGAGAGATATTTTCCGTTTCCATATTGTGATATAACTTTATTACACCCGAGAGATGTGAGTGTCTAAACACTATTTGTGAGATGCTAGTATACGACCTCCGTGCTTGTCTTTGGTCTTTAGTGAAACGATTATTTGTTGTAATTACTTTTATATTAGTGTTAAATGACCCCTAACTTGTATTTTGATTAGAATAAAAGCGCATTTGCTTGAGGACAAGCAAATCTCAAGTGTAAGGGTATATGATGAGGTGAAAAATGAACCACTTTTAGGGGGTCATTTAAACCCGGAATTGAATTTATTTGATCAAATATTGCCCTAAATCGTTCCTTTTGTGATTTTAGGTACTTTGGGAGTGAAATCTGGAAAAGGAAGCAAATCGGACGTTTTTGGAGCATAAAGTGAAGAAAACGCCAAAGACTTAATTTTCCAAGCTGAGAACAGTGTGTGACGGCGTCAAGAGGAAAAAGTTGACGGCGTCAAGAGTAAATATCATGACGACCCAGTACAGAAATGAAGGCGTCACAAAGAAGAGCGTCAAGAGTTAAATATGTGACAGCATGGAAAAGTGGAATACATGACGGCGTCAGATGTAGATCAAGGCAGTCCGAGAATTATTTTGCCGGCGAGATGACGGCGTCACAAGATTGTTCTTGACGCCGTCAGCCTCTATTTTCTATATATAGTTTTCAAATTTTCATTCATTGAGAGGAACAAGTTTTGAGAAACCCTAAGGCCAAACCATATACGATTTTTACAGGTTTTTCAAGGGTTTTCAGCCCTTGAACCATTACATGTGTAATTGAGATAAGTGTTCTTCTAATTCAATCAATATGTCTATGTGTTGGTTGTCTATATCTTGTGCTTGTCTTGATTCCACCATGCTAGGCTAGATTTATCTTGTGTTTACTTAGATCTATTGAAACCTAGATGTTGATTATGTGTTGATTACTTGTTTATGGTTGTATTGGATGAATGATTTCGATGTTACGCTTAAGAAAACTGCCAGATCTCCAAATGGTAACATGCTTGAACGTCTTAGGAAACATGAACCGATGTGCACTAGGTTTTATTGGTTGTATTTAATGCATGAGTAAATTCTAATGATCCCATGTTAGGAGCTTCTTAGCCGGCTTGACATAGGAGTGAAGTAGGCACTCATAGGATTGGGGAGTTAAGTGCGCCACCCCATGAATGGTATTAAGGAATACAATCCGTCATCCACGCAACTATAACAAGTAATTAATGTGTAAAAGATATCTAGGGAGTAGTAAAATCTAAGTAAACACATTTCTCCACTTATTGCTCACAACCTTAGTTAATTTAGTTTATTTTCATTTCTAGTATTTTATTTTGATTGCATCTTTAGTATTGGGTTAGTTGACTAGCAACTAATTCCGCCCAAATCCTTCAAACCCGAGATATTTACTTTGTTTCTAAAAAATATAAAAATATAAAAAGAATCATCCTTCACCTTTAGACCTAGTTAGATTAATTTCAATCCTAACGACATTATTCCTAGCTGAACGATCAATCCCTCGGTACTTGTCACTATACTATACTACAACGATCAGGTACACTGCGTGGTAGGGGTTGTAAGCTTCTCGAGATCCCTCGAGAGGTAAAGCCTGGTGCAATTCCCACACATCATTACCCACCAAGGAAGAACGGGAATATCACAAGGATCTATTCGATGATCTCGAGACACCATACATCCTTGGTTCACCCCTTATTAAAGTAGGTGACCCCTCTAACATCAACATACCATGCAACATTGGGCATATGCATGTGTGGAAAGCTTATATCGATCTTAGGTCCCCTATAAACATCATGACTAGGACCTATTATAATTGGGTAATGAAGAAGCAACTTGGGTATAGGATGATGCCTAACACGAATTGGATGAGCAATTTTGTAGGAAGAGTGAAAGGATTGCATGTCTTTGTTGGAAACTTCACTTATGTTACCGACTTTGTGATAGTAGAGGATACTTGTCCGGTAATAGATGATTGCCTAAATCAAGTAGTGTTCGGAAAACCGTTTGTTGAAGCCTCTAACATGAGTTATGACCCGTCCCTAGGGATAGTTAGATTCAAGAAAGAGAACGATGAGATTGTTTACCAAATGCCCTATAAAATTGAACAATACCGCCTTCTATCAAACATAGAAAATGAACACAAGCAAGCGGTTTACTATAGGAATGATGAGGATAGACGTAGAGTGGTAGATTATGTCATGAATAGAATACTTGGTTTCTATAAGGAATGTTTGCAACTAGGTCCGGAATACAAAAATAAGATTGAAGATGACCTAGAGAATGAGACCGACGATGAGGTCACGTAATAGCCCATGACCTTGAGTCTAGCTACAAGACTCATAAATAAATAAAAGCGCTTTTTGGGAGGCAACCCATGTTTTGTGTGATTTTTAATTGTTTGATTGTTATTTTTTTCCGTATTCATGCTTTATTTTATTGTTGGTAGATCATGTTTCAAACTAAAATTGTGAAAATGCTTTATTTTGTTGTTTAACTTCGTCTTAACTTCATATAAAGGTATTTTGCAAAAGCTAAGTGTAAGGGGAAACCCTAAATTTGTTTTTAAGAACGAAACTGATCTTGATTTGCCACAATATTAAATGAACATGTGTATTAGTATTCGCTAGAGTCAAATGCTTGTATCGAGTCATAATGATGTTTTGCAGGATTTTCCAGGAAGTAGGACATAAGTTTTTTCAGAAATTTTCCGGAAACTTAACGTAAAGATTTCTGTAGGTCACTTCTGACGGCGTCAGGAGTTGACTCCTGACGGCGTCATTTGTAAAATTCTGGAAATTTTGCGAGTTTTGTTTTTCTAACGGAGTCTTAAAGTTTCTGTTAATTCTTTAGTTTTATAAACTCCAGGAAATCTGCAAACATTCATTCCACAAGCATTATATCTTAATTTGCTTTCTAGGATTTGTTAGTATATATAGATTGCCGCAGATTTTAAGCGAGGTTGCCTTGTTTGTTTTCTCAGGTTTAACAGGTTATATATGACAAGAAGATGATTTATTTTTCTGGAAGGGAAGCTTTGAAGGTTCATTTTCTTGGAGGAAGATCTAACCTGTTACCACACTATCCACACCGAACGAATCAGGGGAGTATTTACTTTCATTCTTTTACCTATTTTACTTTTACATCCTTTAATTGAATATTGGGGACAATGTTCATCCTAAGTGTAAGGGGAGGGTAAATGATGATACCTTATAGGATACAATTGCACTCGAGTTTGTTTGTTTGATGGTAGGTGTGTAATAAAACTAAGAGACATCCTTGTTAGTGTAATTTTAGCGCCAAATTTAAATTTTTTTACAACATTTAGGAGTGAAACTTTAGCCTTAACAAGCATCTCATGGATCGGTGTTGTATGACTAGCACAAAACCGTACAATTCAAAATTATTTTCCACCCAAATATGTAAGGTTCGCCTTTAGATTTGATATGAAAAGCATTCATTATTAGTGCTTATGAGTGTACCGGTAGCATTTAGATTCTAGAACTTGCGTTAGTGATGCATCCCGAGACCGCTAGTGAGACTACATTCGTGTAGTAGGATTTACTACATGATAAGAGGCATTAGGATCACCCTTGTGTTTAAACCCGTATCATAATTACTGTTGACATAAATAATGTATGAAAACTTTATTTATATTTTTCGATATCTCTATATTTTGATGATCACAAAATGTAAACTCATCAAACGTAAGATTACTACGTAAACAAGTATTAAGCTAGTTTATATCATTATATCCAACTTAATCACTTAAGGTATGGATAAACAAGTGTTTAATACATCTCATGATCAAAGGGGTATTTAATTAACTAATACAAAGTTTATTTAATTATATAAACATATTATATATTTTTGAAAAACACTTTTGGTAATAAAGAAAAATGTTTTAATCATACTAAATATATGATTTCAAAATTTTAACCAAAATCAGTTAGTTTGTCACCAAATAAACTTTCCCCACTAAAAGACAAGTTTTCTGGCCGTTACAGCTGGGCGGCCGCCTTAATTTTAAGGGGGCCGGCCATGATTTAAGGGGACCGACCAGGCTCCTGTGTCAGAAAATATCAGAATTATTCTCCTATAAATACCACCTTAATTCTGGAATCATCCTTCACCATTAGACCTAGATAGATTAATTTCAATCCTAACAACACTATTCCTAGCTGAACGATCAATCCCCCGGTACTTGTCACTATACTATACTACAACAATCAGGTACACTGCGTGGTAGGGGTTGTAAACTTCTCGAGATCCCTCGAGAGGTAAAGCCTGGTGCAATTCCCACGCATCATTACCCACCAAGGAAGAACGGGAATATCATAAGGATTTATTCGATGGTCCTGAGACACCATACATCCTTGGTTCACCCCTTATTAAAGTAGGTCACCCCTCTAACATCAACATACCATGCAACATTGGGCATATGCATGTGTGGAAAGCTTATATCGATCTTAGGTCCCCTATAAACATCATGACTAGGACCTATTATAATTGGGTAATGAAGAAGCAACTTGGGTATAGGATGATGCCTAACACGAATTGGATGAGCAATTTTGTAGGAAGAGTGAAAGGATTGCATGTCTTTGTAGGAAACTTCACTTATGTTACTGACATTGTGATAGTAGAGGATACTTGTCCGGTAATAGATGATTGCCTAAGTCAAGTAGTGTTCGGAAAACCGTTTGTTGAAGCCTCTAAGATGAGTTATGACCCGTCCCTAGGGATAGTTAGATTCAAGGAAGAGAACGATGAGATTGCTTACCAAATGCCCTATAAGATTGAACAATACCGCCTTCTATCAAACATAGAAAATGAACACAATCAAGCGGTTTACTATAGGAATGATGAGGATAGATGTAGAGTGGTAGATTATGTCATGAATAGAATACTTGGTTTCTATAAGGAATGTTTGCAACTAGGTCCGGAATACAAAAATAAGATTGAAGATGACCTAGAGAATGAGACCAACGATGAGGTCACGTAATAGCCATGACCTTGAGTCTAGCTACAAGACTCGTAAATAAAGAAAAGCGCTTTTTGGGAGGCAACCCATGTTTTGTGTGATTTTTAACTGTTTGATTGTTATTTGTTTCCGTATTCATGCTTTATTTTATCGTTGGTAGATCATGTTTCAAACTAAAATTGTGAAAATGCTTTATTTTGTTGTTTAACTTCGTCTTAACTTCATATAAAGGTATTTTGCAAAAGCTAAGTGTAAGGGGAAACCCTAAATTTGTTTTTAAGAACGAAACTGATCTTGATTTGCCACAATATTAAATGAACATGTGTATTAGTATTCGCTAGAGTCAAATGCTTGTATCGAGTCATAATGATGTTTTGCAGGATTTTCCAGGAAGTAGGACATAAGTTTTTTCAGAAATTTTCCGGAAACTTAACGTAAAGATTTCTGTAGGTCACTTCTGACGGCGTCAGGAGTTGACTCCTGACGGCGTCATGTGTAAAATTCTGGAAATTTTGCGAGTTTTGTTTTTCTAACGGAGTCTTAAAGTTTCTGTTAATTCTTTAGTTTTATAAACTCCAGGAAATCTGCAAACATTCATTCCACAAGCATTATATCTTAATTTGCTTTCTAGGATTTGTTAGTATATATAGATTGCCGCAGATTTTACGCGAGGTTGCCTTGTTTGTTTTCTCAGGTTGAACAGGTTATATATGACAAGAAGATGATTTATTTTTCTGGAAGGGAAGCTTTGAAGGTTCATTTTCTTGGAGGAAGATCTAACCTGTTACCACACTATCCACACCGAACGAATCAGGGGAGTATTTACTTTCATTCTTTTACCTATTTTACTTTTACATCCTTTAATTGAATATTGGGGACAATGTTCATCCTAAGTGTAAGGGGAGGGTAAATGATGATACCTTATAGGATACAATTGCACTCGAGTTTGTTTGTTTGATGGTAGGTGTGTAATAAAACTAAGAGACATCCTTGTTAGTGTAATTTTAGCGCCAAATTTAAATTTTTTTACAACATTTAGGAGTGAAACTTTAGCCTTAACAAGCATCTCATGGATCGGTGTTGTATGACTAGCACAAAACCGTACAATTCAAAATTATTTTCCACCCAAATATGTAAGGTTCGCCTTTAGATTTGATAGGAAAAGCATTCATTATTAGTGCTTATGAGTGTACCGGTAGCATTTAGATTCTAGAACTTGCGTTAGTGATGCATCCCGAGACCGCTAGTGAGACTACATTCGTGTAGTAGGATTTACTACATGATAAGAGGCATTAGGATCACCCTTGTGTTTAAACCCGTATCATAATTACTGTTGACATAAATAATGTATGAAAACTTTATTTATATTTTTCGATATCTCTATATTTTGACGATCACAAAATGTAAACTCATCAAACGTAAGATTACTACGTAAACAAGTATTAAGCTAGTTTATATCATTATATCCAACTTAATCACTTAAGGTATGGATAAACAAGTGTTTAATACATCTCATGATCAAAGGGGTATTTAATTAACTAATACAAAGTTTATTTAATTATATAAACATATTATATATTTTTGAAAAACACTTTTGGTAATAAAGAAAAATGTTTTAATCATACTAAATATATGATTTCAAAATTTTAACCAAAATCAGTTAGTTTGTCACCAAATAAACTTTCCCCACTAAAAGACAAGTTTTCTGGCCGTTACAGCTGGGCGGCCGCCTTAATTTTAAGGGGGCTGGCCATGATTTAAGGGGACCGACCAGGCTCCTGTGTCAGAAAATATCAGAATTTTTCTCCTATAAATACCACCTTAATTCTGGAATCATCCTTCACCATTAGACCTAGATAGATTAATTTCAATCCTAACAACACTATTCCTAGCTGAACGATCAATCCCCCGGTACTTGTCACTATACTATACTACAACGATCAGGTACACTGCGTGGTAGGGGTTGTAAACTTCTCGAGATCCCTCGAGAGGTAAAGCCTGGTGCAATTCCCACGCATCATTACCCACCAAGGAAGAACGGGAATATCATAAGGATTTATTCGATGGTCCTGAGACACCATACATCCTTGGTTCACCCCTTATTAAAGTAGGTCACCCCTCTAACATCAACATACCATGCAACATTGGGCATATGCATGTGTGGAAAGCTTATATCGATCTTAGGTCCCCTATAAACATCATGACTAGGACCTATTATAATTGGGTAATGAAGAAGCAACTTGGGTATAGGATGATGCCTAACACGAATTGGATGAGCAATTTTGTAGGAAGAGTGAAAGGATTGCATGTCTTTGTAGGAAACTTCACTTATGTTACTGACATTGTGATAGTAGAGGATACTTGTCCGGTAATAGATGATTGCCTAAGTCAAGTAGTGTTCGGAAAACCGTTTGTTGAAGCCTCTAAGATGAGTTATGACCCGTCCCTAGGGATAGTTAGATTCAAGGAAGAGAACGATGAGATTGCTTACCAAATGCCCTATAAGATTGAACAATACCGCCTTCTATCAAACATAGAAAATGAACACAATCAAGCGGTTTACTATAGGAATGATGAGGATAGATGTAGAGTGGTAGATTATGTCATGAATAGAATACTTGGTTTCTATAAGGAATGTTTGCAACTAGGTCCGGAATACAAAAATAAGATTGAAGATGACCTAGAGAATGAGACCAACGATGAGGTCACGTAATAGCCATGACCTTGAGTCTAGCTACAAGACTCGTAAATAAAGAAAAGCGCTTTTTGGGAGGCAACCCATGTTTTGTGTGATTTTTAACTGTTTGATTGTTATTTGTTTCCGTATTCATGCTTTATTTTATCGTTGGTAGATCATGTTTCAAACTAAAATTGTGAAAATGCTTTATTTTGTTGTTTAACTTCGTCTTAACTTCATATAAAGGTATTTTGCAAAAGCTAAGTGTAAGGGGAAACCCTAAATTTGTTTTTAAGAACGAAACTGATCTTGATTTGCCACAATATTAAATGAACATGTGTATTAGTATTCGCTAGAGTCAAATGCTTGTATCGAGTCATAATGATGTTTTGCAGGATTTTCCAGGAAGTAGGACATAAGTTTTTTCAGAAATTTTCCGGAAACTTAACGTAAAGATTTCTGTAGGTCACTTCTGACGGCGTCAGGAGTTGACTCCTGACGGCGTCATGTGTAAAATTCTGGAAATTTTGCGAGTTTTGTTTTTCTAACGGAGTCTTAAAGTTTCTGTTAATTCTTTAGTTTTATAAACTCCAGGAAATCTGCAAACATTCATTCCACAAGCATTATATCTTAATTTGCTTTCTAGGATTTGTTAGTATATATAGATTGCCGCAGATTTTACGCGAGGTTGCCTTGTTTGTTTTCTCAGGTTTAACAGGTTATATATGACAAGAAGATGATTTATTTTTCTGGAAGGGAAGCTTTGAAGGTTCATTTTCTTGGAGGAAGATCTAACCTGTTACCACACTATCCACACCGAACGAATCAGGGGAGTATTTACTTTCATTCTTTTACCTATTTTACTTTTACATCCTTTAATTGAATATTGGGGACAATGTTCATCCTAAGTGTAAGGGGAGGGTAAATGATGATACCTTATAGGATACAATTGCACTCGAGTTTGTTTGTTTGATGGTAGGTGTGTAATAAAACTAAGAGACATCCTTGTTAGTGTAATTTTAGCGCCAAATTTAAATTTTTTTACAACATTTAGGAGTGAAACTTTAGCCTTAACAAGCATCTCATGGATCGGTGTTGTATGACTAGCACAAAACCGTACAATTCAAAATTATTTTCCACCCAAATATGTAAGGTTCGCCTTTAGATTTGATAGGAAAAGCATTCATTATTAGTGCTTATGAGTGTACCGGTAGCATTTAGATTCTAGAACTTGCGTTAGTGATGCATCCCGAGACCGCTAGTGAGACTACATTCGTGTAGTAGGATTTACTACATGATAAGAGGCATTAGGATCACCCTTGTGTTTAAACCCGTATCATAATTACTGTTGACATAAATAATGTATGAAAACTTTATTTATATTTTTCGATATCTCTATATTTTGACGATCACAAAATGTAAACTCATCAAACGTAAGATTACTACGTAAACAAGTATTAAGCTAGTTTATATCATTATATCCAACTTAATCACTTAAGGTATGGATAAACAAGTGTTTAATACATCTCATGATCAAAGGGGTATTTAATTAACTAATACAAATTTTATTTAATTATATAAACATATTATATATTTTTGAAAAACACTTTTGGTAATAAAGAAAAATGTTTTAATCATACTAAATATATGATTTCAAAATTTTAACCAAAATCAGTTAGTTTGTCACCAAATAAACTTTCCCCACTAAAAGACAAGTTTTCTGGCCGTTACAGCTGGGTGGCCGCCTTAATTTTAAGGGGGCTGGCCATGATTTAAGGGGACCGACCAGGCTCCTGTGTCAGAAAATATCAGAATTTTTCTCCTATAAATACCACCTTAATTCTGGAATCATCCTTCACCATTAGACCTAGATAGATTAATTTCAATCCTAACAACACTATTCCTAGCTGAACGATCAATCCCCCGGTACTTGTCACTATACTATACTACAACGATCAGGTACACTGCGTGGTAGGGGTTGTAAACTTCTCGAGATCCCTCGAGAGGTAAAGCCTGGTGCAATTCCCACGCATCATTACCCACCAAGGAAGAACGGGAATATCATAAGGATTTATTCGATGGTCCTGAGACACCATACATCCTTGGTTCACCCCTTATTAAAGTAGGTCACCCCTCTAACATCAACATACCATGCAACATTGGGCATATGCATGTGTGGAAAGCTTATATCGATCTTAGGTCCCCTATAAACATCATGACTAGGACCTATTATAATTGGGTAATGAAGAAGCAACTTGGGTATAGGATGATGCCTAACACGAATTGGATGAGCAATTTTGTAGGAAGAGTGAAAGGATTGCATGTCTTTGTAGGAAACTTCACTTATGTTACTGACATTGTGATAGTAGAGGATACTTGTCCGGTAATAGATGATTGCCTAAGTCAAGTAGTGTTCGGAAAACCGTTTGTTGAAGCCTCTAAGATGAGTTATGACCCGTCCCTAGGGATAGTTAGATTCAAGGAAGAGAACGATGAGATTGCTTACCAAATGCCCTATAAGATTGAACAATACCGCCTTCTATCAAACATAGAAAATGAACACAATCAAGCGGTTTACTATAGGAATGATGAGGATAGATGTAGAGTGGTAGATTATGTCATGAATAGAATACTTGGTTTCTATAAGGAATGTTTGCAACTAGGTCCGGAATACAAAAATAAGATTGAAGATGACCTAGAGAATGAGACCAACGATGAGGTCACGTAATAGCCATGACCTTGAGTCTAGCTACAAGACTCGTAAATAAAGAAAAGCGCTTTTTGGGAGGCAACCCATGTTTTGTGTGATTTTTAACTGTTTGATTGTTATTTGTTTCCGTATTCATGCTTTATTTTATCGTTGGTAGATCATGTTTCAAACTAAAATTGTGAAAATGCTTTATTTTGTTGTTTAACTTCGTCTTAACTTCATATAAAGGTATTTTGCAAAAGCTAAGTGTAAGGGGAAACCCCAAATTTGTTTTTAAGAACGAAATTGATCTTGATTTGCCACAATATTAAATGAACATGTGTATTAGTATTCGCTAGAGTCAAATGCTTGTATCGAGTCATAATTATGTTTTGCAGGATTTTCCAGGAAGTAGGACATAAGTTTTTCCAGAAATTTTCCGGAAACTTAATGTAAAGATTTCTGTAGGTCACTTCTGACGGCGTCAGGAGTTGACTCCTGATGGCGTCATGTGTAAAATTTTGGAAATTATGCGAGTTTTGTTTTTCAAACGGAGTCTTAAAGTTTTTGTTAATTCTTTAGTTTTATAAACTCCAGGAAATCTGCAAACATTCATTCCACAAGCATTATATCTTAATTTGCTTTCTAGGATTTGTTAGTATATATAGATTGCCGCCGATTTTACGCGAGGTTGCCTTGTTTGTTTTCTCAGGTTTAACAGGTTATATTTGACAAGAAGATGATTTATTTTTCTGGAAGGGAAGCTTTGAAGGTTCATTTTCTTGGAGGAAGATCTAACCTTGTTACCACACTATCCACACCGAACGAATCAGGGGAGTATTTACTTTCATTCTTTTACCTATTTTACTTTTACATCCTTTAATTGAATATTGGGGACAATGTTCATCCTAAGTGTAAGGGGAGGGTAAATGATGATACCTTATAGGATACAATTGCACTTGAGTTTGTTTGTTTGATGGTAGGTGTGTAATAAAACTAAGAGACATACTTGTTAGTGTAATTTTAGCGCCAAATTTAAATTTTTTTTACAACATTTAGGAGTGAAACTTTAGCCTTAACAAGCATCTCATGGATAGGAGTTGTATGACTAGTACAAAACCGTACCATTCAAAATTATTTTCCACCCAAATATGTAAGGTTCGCCTTTAGATTTGATAGGAAAAGCATTCATTATTAGTGCTTATGAGTGTACCGGTAGCATTTAGATTCTAGAACTTGCGTTAGTGATGCATCCCGAGACCGCTAGTGAGACTACATTCGTGTAGTAGGATTTACTACATGATAAGAGGCATTAGGATCACCCTTGTGTTTAAACCCGTATCATAATTGCTGTTGACATAAATAATGTACGAAAACGTTATTTATATTTTTCGATATCTCTATATTTTGACGATCACAAAATGTAAACTCATCAAACGTAAGATTACTACGTAAACAAGTATTAAGCTAGTTTATATCATTATATCCAACTTAATCACTTAAGGTATGGATAAACAAGTGTTTAATACATCTCATGATCAAAGGGGTATTTAATTAACTAATACAAAGTTTATTTAATTATATAAACATATTATATATTTTTGAAAAACACTTTTGGTAATAAAGAAAAATGTTTTAATCATACTAAATATATGATTTCAAATTTTTAACCAAAATCAGTTAGTTTGTCACCAAATAAACTTTCCCCACTAAAAGACAAGTTTTCTGGCCGTTACAGCTGGGCGGCCCCCTTAATTTTAAGGGGGCCGGCCATGATTTAAGGGGACCGGCCAGGCTCCTGTGTCAGAAAATATCAGAATTTTTCTCCTATAAATACCATCTTAATTCAGGAATCATCCTTCACCTTTAAACCCAGTTAGATTAATTTCAATCCTAACGACACTATTCCTAGCTGAACGATCAATCCCCCAGTACTTATCACTATACTATACTACAACGATCAGGTACACTGCGTGGTAGGGGTTGTAAGCTTCTCGAGATCCCTCGAGAGGTAAAGCCTGGTGCAATTCCCACGCATCATTACCCACCAAGGAAGAACGGGAATATCACAAGGATCTATTCGATGATCCCGAGACACCATACATCCTTGGTTTACCCCTTATTAAAGTACGTCACCCCTCTAACATCAACATACCATGCAACATTGGGCATATGCATGTGTGGAAAGCTTATATCGATCTTAGGTCCCGTATAAACATCATGACTAGGACCTATTATAATTGGGTAATGAAGAAGCAACTTGGGTATAGGATGATGCCTAACACGAATTGGATGAGCAATTTTGTAGGAAGAGTGAACGGATTGCATGTCTTTGTAGGAAACTTCACTTATGTTACCAACTTTGTGATAGTAGAGGATACTTGTCCAGTAATAGATGATTGCCTAAGTCAAGTAGTGTTCGGAAAACCGTTTGTTGAAGCCTCTAAGATGAGTTATGACCCGTCCCTAAGGATAGTTAGATTCAAGGAAGAGAACGATGAGATTGCTTACCAAATGCCCTATAAGATTGAACAATACCGCCTTCTATCAAACATAGAAAATGAACACAAGCAAGCGGTTTACTATAGGAATGATGAGGATAGACGTAGAGTGGTAGATTATGTCATGAATAGAATACTTGGTTTCTATAAGGAATGTTTGCAACTAGGTCCGGAATACAAAAATAAGATTGAAGATGACCTGGAGAATGAGACCAACGATGAGGTCACGTAATAGCCCATGACCTTGAGTCTAGCTACAAGACTCGTAAATAAAGAAATGCGCTTTTTGGGAGGCAACCCATGTTTTGTGTGATTTTTAATTGTTTGATTGTTATTTATTTCCGTATTCATGCTTTATTTTATTGTTGGTAGATCATGTTTCAAACTAAAATTGTGAAAATGCTTTATTTTGTTGTTTTACTTCGTCTTAACTTCATATAAAGGTATTTTGCAAAAGCTAAGTGTAAGGGGAAACCCCAAATTTGTTTTTAAGAACGAAATTGATCTTGATTTGCCACAATATTAAATGAACATGTGTATTAGTATTCGCTAGAGTCAAATGCTTGTATCGAGTCGTAATGATGTTTTGCAGGATTTTTTAGGAAGTAGGACATAAGTTTTTCCAGAAATTTTCCGGAAACTTAACATAAAGATTTCTGTAGGTCACTTCTGACGGCGTCAGGAGTTGACTCCTGACGGCGTCATGTGTAAAATTCTGGAAATTTTGCGAGTTTTGTTTTTCTAACGGAGTCTTAAAGTTTTTGTTAATTTTTTAGTTTTATAAACTCTAGGAAATCTGCAAACATTCATTCCACAAGCATTATATCTTAATTTTCTTTCTAGGATTTGTTAGTATATATAGATTGCCGCCGATTTTACGCGAGATTGCCTTGTTTGTTTTCTCAGGTTTAACAGGTTATATATGACAAGAAGATGATTTATTTTTCTGGAAGGGAAGCTTTGAAGGTTCATTTTCTTGGAGGAAGATCTAACCTTGTTACCACACTATCCACACCGAACGAATCAGGGGAGTATTTACTTTCATTCTTTTACCTATTTTACTTTTACATCCTTTAATTGAATATTGGGGACAATGTTCATCCTAAGTGTAAGGGGAGGGTAAATGATGATACCTTATAGGATACAATTGCACTTGAGTTTGTTTGTTTGATGGTAGGTTTGTAATAAAACTAAGAGACATACTTGTTAGTGTAATTTTAGCGCCAAATTTAAATTTTTTTACAACATTTAGGAGTGAAACTTTAGCCTTAACAAGCATCTCATGGATAGGAGTTGTATGACTAGCACAAAACCGTACCATTCAAAATTATTTTCCACCCAAATATGTAAGGTTCGCCTTTAGATTTGATAGAAAAAGCATTCATTATTAGTGCTTATGAGTGTACCGGTAGCATTTAGATTCTAGAACTTGCGTTAGTGATGCATCCCGAGACCGCTAGTGAGACTACATTCGTGTAGTAGGATTTACTACATGATAAGAGGCATTAGGATCACCCTTGTGTTTAAACCCGTATCATAATTACTATTGACATAAATAATGTATGAAAACGTTATTTATATTTTTCGATATCTCTATATTTTGATGATCACAAAATGTAAACTCATCAAACGTAAGATTACTACGTAAACAAGTATTAAGCTAGTTTATATCATTATATCCAACTTAATCACTTAAGGTATGGATAAACAAGTGTTTAATACATCTCATGATCAAAGGGGTATTTAATTAACTAATACAATGTTTATTTAATTATATAAACATATTATATATTTTTGAAAAACACTTTTGGTAATAAAGAAAAATGTTTTAATCATACTAAATATATGATTTCAAATTTTTAACCAAAATCAGTTAGTTTTTCACCAAATAAACTTTCCCCACTAAAAGACAAGTTTTCTGGCCGTTACAGCTGGGCGGCCCCCTTAATTATAAGGGGCGGTCCCCTTAATTTTAAGGGGGCCGGCCATGATTTAAGGGGACCGGCCAGGCTCCTGTGTCAGAAAATGTCAGAATTTTTCTCCTATAAATACCACCTTAATTCTGGAATTTTGCTCTACCTTTTGCACGAAATTTTCAGATCTCCAACTCTCTAAACATCCTCTAAAACCCTTTGATCATTTGTATATTAATCCTTGTTTCAATTGATTCAATCCCTTCTTATCCATCCTCATCCAAAGTGGAAAAGAAGAACACTCCTTCTACAACTAAGTTTAAGAAGTATTGAAGAGTAGTTGTGCATAGTGTATATATATTATTTGTGAAGTTGTGTTGTGTTTGTAATAAGTAGTTTAGAAGAAATAGAAGTTGTGTAGCAAGTAGAAGTTGATTAGTAGTGAAGTAGTGTAGTTGTGAAGAAGATAGGTGTGAAGTAGATTGAAGTGAAGAAGATAGTTGTGAAGAAGATAGGTGTGAATTAAATAGGTGTGAAGAAGTTGTGTAGAAGTTGTGATCAAGTTGTGACGTAGTTGTGGTGTGTAAATTGGTGTGTAAGGTTTTCTCCGCCATAAGGGAGTTTGTTGACATAGTGAAGAAAACTCTCGAGTAGGTGACTCGGGGAGTGGAGTAGGAACAAGGAAGGTGACCTTGTAGCCGAACCACTATAAATCCTTGTGTTGTGGTTTGATCTCTCCAACTCTTTTCATTACTTACTTATTTACCTATACTATATTAGCTTAGTTAGTTAGTTACTATATAATTGTTCATATAGTGCAAGCATCGAGATCACTAAAACTAGAATCGAAGTTTTTTAAAACAAAATTGTTTTTATAAATATTAAAAGGACGTAAAACTATTTAACCCCCCCCCTTCTAGTTTTCCACAATTACTTGACCATTTAAGTCATATTACTTGGCTAGTTAAGTCAACTAATTTTTCCCACACCATTAGCGTTGTACTCATTTTTAGTACACGAAACCCTAGTACACACCTCCGAGCCTATCTTTTCATTTCTAACTTTAAGCATCTTACTTAAAGGAAGAATTTGTTACAACCCACCCAAATGTGCAACCAAATCGCCTTAGCCTTCCATGTATGCACTCATCTTTAGTGCATTATTGTTATACGTTTAAACCCTTAGTTAATTATCTAATTGATTACATGGTTGCTAAGTCGAGTCATATCTTTTACATATTGTTTTGGGACGATTGGGACTCATAGGTAAAGCACTTGTGTTATGGAGTAATGGGGAAGATCATCATATATTACCCCCATATGTGCGTTAATCTTAAAAGTACTCCAAGTGTTTTAATTATCTTGATTCGAGTCATTAGATTAGTTTATTGTAAAGTGTGTAAAAATTCAAGTGTAAGGGGAATGTACATTCCCTATGATGTATTATTTTGGATGGTAGGGTAAGAATGTATGCAAAAAATAAAAAAATAAAAAAAATAAAAAAATAAAAAAAAGAAAAGAAAAAAAAAAAGAGAAAAACATATGGACTACCATCCCGTTTCATTCTATGTTTGTTTTAAGTTTTTGTTATTTTTGATTTATTAGCTTAAGTCAAAACGAGTCTTGGCTTAGCAACGCCATATTGTACATGTAATTAACCAAGATGATTAACTCGCCACCAGTAAATATTGCCTTTATCCAACAAAACCTTTTTTTCCATATCCCTACACCTAACGTTATAACCCTTTTAAAAGACATCTTTGATAGTTTATCCTAGGTGCTTACACCAAGTGGTGGAGGTTTGATCCTTTCCCAAGCCTAAGGTAATCTATTTTGTTATGACAGGTAGTGAGAGATGTTTTCCGTTTCCATATTGTGATATATACTTTATTACACCCGAGAGATGTGAGTATCTAAACACTATTTATGAGGTGCTAGTGTATGACCTCCGTGCTTGTCTTTGGTCTTTAGTGGAATGATTATTTGTTGTAATTAATTTTATATTAGTGTTAAATGACCCCTAACTTGTATTTTGATTAGAATAAAAGCGCATTCGCCTGAGGACAAGCAAATCTCAAGTGTAAGGGTATTTGATGACGCGAAAAGTGAACCGTTTTTAAGGGGTCATTTAAGCCCGAAGTCGAGATTATTTGATCAAATATTGCCCTAAATCGTTCCTTTTGTCATTTTAGGTACTTTTGGAGTGTAATCTGGAAAAGGAAGCATTTCGGACATTTTTGGAGCATAAAAGTGAAGAAAACGGCAAAGTCTTAATTTTCCTTGCTGGGAACAGTACCTGACGGCGTCACAACTTCCTTAATGACGGCGTCATGAGTTACAAAAGAGGTGGATGTGGACAATACACGTGACGATCCAAAGAGTTTTGTGCATAGGAGATGACGGCGTCACCCAAGGCCGTCATGGTCCAAGTATTAGTGACGGCGCAGAGCAATTTACACATGACGGTGTCACAAGTGGATCTAGGCAATACGATTTCATTATAGGCGGTGAGTTGACGGCGTCACAACCCAATTGATGAGTGTGTAAATACTCATCATTTTTATCGTATATGAACTGCCAAAACATCCAAAAACACTCAGAAATGCATCAAAATACAGAATTTATCCAAAAAGTGTGTTTTGTATATTTTAGATGCAAAATGTTTAAAAACAAATGAAAAACGAACAAAGTTTGCATAATTAGCAGTTTCAGTCCCTCAAGTTTCAAAAATTGACAAAACTAGTCCCTGAAGGTTTAAAACGAAATAAAAGTCAACCCAAGTCCTTTGGAATTCAAAAATTGTCAAAACAAGTCCTTGGGTGAAAAGTTTGAGAAAATTACACAATTGGTCCTATAGTTTCAAAAATGGCAAAATTAGTCCTCGGGTTTTAATAATTGGAAGTTATCATATTTAACCCGTGTACTATTCATGATTGGCAATTTAAGTCCTTTTGACAACTTTTGGGAAATTACAACTTTAACCCTTCATATTTTAGAAAATCACATAAAAGGTCCCTGGGGTTTAAAAATAATGGAAATTTACAACTATGGTCCCTGGTTTTTCATTTATGGCAGGTTTGGACCCTTGAATTAACTTTGGAAACTTGGCATGTTAGGTCCCTAAAGTTTCAGCAATGTACAAGAATAGTCCCTGGGCCCTATACACTTAAAACACAACCGGATCCAATGTTTAATTATAAACCCAAAACCAAAACCTTTTCATCCTAACCAAACTACCCAAGCCCATATCCTTTCTTGGCCCATCACCACAAAAGCCCACACCCTCCCATTCCGTTTTAATAATAAAACGGGTCAACACCCTCCTTTGACCCCCTCCTTCCACCTCATCCCTGCAACCCCCTGCTACTTCCATCATCACCTATCCACTCACCACTAATACCTCTGTCACACTCCACCCCCCCTCCTACTCACCTCAAAACAACAGCAAAACAATAAACCTACCTCCCAAACACACGCTACCTGCCAAACTGCCTCCCCCACTTTTTCCCGCCAAAAACTAATTGAGGGCCAAGATCAAATTGAAGTCATCCAATGGCTCTAGTAGGAAGTGGGAAAGCTCCAAGGTTGCTTTTTGAAGAGTATAAAAGAAGAAAAAGAGACCAGGAAGGAGTTAGTTAGTTTCTTAGATTTTTTTAGTTTAATCCAATGTCGAATTTACTTTTCTTGTTAATATTAGCTTAAGAAAGTTGTAATCCTCAGTTCTCAGTGTACCTTAAACTCAATTAATCAATCAATTTTAAGTTTTTCTTTTAAATTCAGTATATGCTTGTTTAATCTCCAAATTTCATTATGGTTTGTTATGGTTAAAAGTTGTGGATATGAACTGATTAGTTCATATAAATTCCTTATATAGTCCAGAAAAGTTATTAGAAACTAAAAATTAGTTGTAGTTGTCAAATGTAAAAATTAAAAAAAAAATAGGAGAAAAATAAAAATAAAATAGAAAAATCAAGAATTCAAAAGAAAAAGAAGGTGAAAAGTGATGGAGCCTGGTAATATTGGATTGCTATGGGTTTATAGTCTCATGGGAGACATTAGGGAATGTTTCTAGGCCTTGGTCCTCATTTTCTCAGTTGGACTCTTTGTAAGTTCCCCTGTCAATCTTAAGCAACTACTGTCATTAAGAGTTTATTTCTATGTTTCTGTGCTTCTTGGATGTATGGGAATCATGATTTTACTTTATGCTTGGTACTCATTCATTAGAAATCATTGTTGTTTAGTTTATTTGAATTTCACTGCCTAGATTTAGCATAAATTGCATTTTCTTGTTCTTGTGGTTCCTTGTGCTGAAAACCTATGTAATTAGTTTTAATTTAGTTTAAGTAATATGCATTAATCATTAAAACAGTAGGATTACAGCCAAAAGTCATAAGTGTAGTGCAAATCAGCCCTTAAAGGGGTGTTTGGCTTAGGATGGATAGATGTGTTCTTGTTGTTTTTTTATGCTAATATTGGTTGAGACATGCTTCTTTAGGTACTAATAGCTCATTTAAGTAAATGGACATCTAGGTCTTTTGGTAAAAAGTCAAGGTTTATCTTTAAAATCTCATGTATCATTGACTGTTAGAGCTTAACTAAATTTAACCTTCATCTTAGCTATAATATATGTTAGCTTAGCTTAAATTAGTTGCAAACTAGTTAATTTTACCTTACTTAGTCATTAAATTAGGGTTCTAGTTAATCAAAGTCAACATAGGTGTAATTCTTAAAAAGTCAAATTGCAAGTTCTTAGTTTTTCTAAAAAGTTGTGAAATTTTTCATGTGTTCATTTCTTAATCTTTTGGTCTGAATTCTTGGGGGAATCTAGTCCAGTAGCTCATCTTTCTAGATATATTTGTCTCTTATTTTTTAGATTTTTTTATATAGCTTATTTAGTGGCTTATTTGAGTCTGTTTTCATAACTGCTTCCTTGCACCAGGGGTAAGCCCTTTTTCCCAAGCTCTTGCAGAGCTTCCCAGTGGGTCCCACTGAGAGCTTTTGGGTGTTTTGGAAACCCCACCATCCCAACTGCTTATGCTTGTACTCAATTTCCCTTTATCTGCTTATTTATATGCTTATTTGTAACATTCAAGTTCTTGTTATTTCACCATGACCACTGATTCACCAGTGTACTCAAGGCAAGTTCATAAGCCCCTAATGAGCTTATCTGTTAAGCTTATTTTGAGCTTATGGGTCCTTTGAGTAGCCCACTGACCCTAGTTGTTAAATTCAAGCTTTCCTTGGTCTCCTAAGCTTAGTGAATAAGCTAATTCAAACCCACAAAAAACCTGCATCTTTGCCAGGTTTGCTTGTTCCTCAGTAGGATAAGCCAACTTCACAAGCTCTTGAAGAGCATGTTTGAAGGAATAAGCTTAAGCCCTTTGGCTTTTTGAGAAGCTCTCTCAGCTGACATGTCATTTCCAGGGTCAATTTGGGTCTCCAAGCCTTTGCCCCTAGCTTATTCTTGGCCTGCAAGTCATACCTTAAACCTGCTTGAGAATCAGTCTCTTGGAATTGCTTATTGGGGTTGTGTGGTTTATTCAGTGGGATATTGTGGTGATTTTAGCTTATTCATAGTTCATTACATCTTTGCTTAGCTTAATTTGAGTTTGAAGTCATTGGTTTAACTTATTAGCAGCTTGTGCATCAGTAGAAGCTCAAAATGTTAAGCTGCTAAGGAAATAAGCTCTCCAACTGCTTATTCTTCATTTCTAATCAAAGTGTCTTTATTAAAGTTGGTTATTTATTAGTATTAAATAGATTTGTAAAAGAAAATTCGAAAAAAGCCAAAAATAAAATAAGTGATAGCTTCTATTTATGAAGCTTATTGCTTATTAGCTTATTTTCCTTAAGCACTTAGTGTTTTTATAATTTTCCTAGGTTCCTGTAGTTATAAAATAATTTCTGTAATTTTTTCATATTTTTCTCTTTTCATTTAGTATTTTTAATAATTAATATTAATTTTTATTAATTAATAATTAGTTAATAATTAATAATAATTATTTAAAAAGTCTCAAAAATATATTTTCAGTTTTAAAATTAGTTTTATATTATTTTAGATTTTTCCAGATTAAAATTTTATATTTCTAGGTTAATTTCCTAATTATTTGTATTTTAGGGTATTTTAAATAATTAAAAATAAATAGGAAAATAGTAATTAACTAATAATAATTAATTAAATAGTGTAAAAATTAATTTTAATTTTCTAAAAATTTTCTTTTATCATTAGGATTGTAAAAATGTAATTTTCATATCCGTAGGTATTTTATTTCACAAAACTCGCGTTTTATTTCGTACGCTAATGTAAATTTAAATCAAACGAACGCGTTTTTGGACTTAGCTAACGTTTTTGGTATATCTGATCATCAGTAAATGTTAATATATTGTTTCTAAGTTATTTTCATTCCTCATATCTTAGTGTAATCATACAAACCAAATTCCTTACCTTTCTGTCCAAATTCACCCGATTACAAACCCGTTTTTTATACCATCACACCTCGTCGGGACTTAGCGACCCGGGGAAGTCACTATACTTCAACGGAGCATTGAGCCTAAGGAGTTCAACTAAATTGACCACATCCGTGGTTGACTTTAGTTGACTGCTTTCGCCTGAATCTAATTTTGGCGCCGCTGCCGGGGAGGTTGTGCGCGTATTCTAAACGGTTTTACAGATTTTTGAATCTGGATATACACTCATTGTATATTTACCATCCTTTGTTCATATTTTCTTATTTTAAAAAACAAAACGGTTCCCGAAAACTTTTTAAAATTAGTTTTCAACGAACACAAAAACACAAAAAGATTTTCTTTCTTATAAAATGTTTATCAAAAATCCCAAAAATATCCATCTTTACCCTCGTACCTTTTTTATTCTTCATCCCTTTACCCTCTATCCTTTTGATTCTAACTTCTTCCACTTCTATTGTAATTGATTCTAATGGCATCTCTCGATGATGATTTCTTTGAACAAAGGGCCTTTAATAGCAAAATTGAAAAACTTATGGCCTTGTCAAAAATGTCGAGATGTCGTGTTGATTATGATGGACCTTCGATCCCTATTCCCTCTCCGGTGAGGGAAATAGATCAAGAAACCGAGGTGACAAAGGACCCTTTACTTTCCTCTGACGATGGAAGTGCTAAATACGTCCAACCTACGGTTGTCCAAAAATCTAAGCTCACAATTGCTCCTAAACCGTCAAGAATTGATCATAACCTTTCACGGTTTACGGTTAAAAGTTTGTCAAGCAAACGTACAGAGCTTAGAGCAGTGACTGAAAAGAACGACTTACCTAATCTTCACGTTTATCAAGAACCAAAACCCGAGACCATAATGGAAGTGGTGGAAATTCCTAGCTCTAAGAGCACACCACTTGTCCCACCTCCGGATTTTATTCCTTGTGTTAGTTGTGGTGAGCCGCTTTTTGGTTTACCATGTCGTTGGTGTACATGTGAAAAATGTGGTAATGATATTCGAGACGGAAGTTGTTTGTTTTGTGGTTCGAGGAATTCATTTGCTTATGATCCTAATCAGAACTCATTCAACAACCTTCAAATTTTTCCAATTACCCATCACATTCATACGAGCAAGAATCATACTATCCAAATCACAATGATGCTTCGTACCATAATACACCAAACTTTTCGTGTGAATATTGTGGAGGTCCTCACCAAGGTTTTGATTGTCAAAATAGTCAAAATTTTGGTTACGACCAATATCCATCCAATTCACCAAACCAGAATCAACAGTTTAACTGTTGTGAGTATTGTGGTGGTTCACACTACAGTTCTGATTGTCAATCGGGCAACACGCTTGTCTATGAGCAGTTTCCTAATAACAAATATGACTCTAGCACATACGACTCACAGCCACATCAGTTTTACTGTGGAGGTCCTCACTTTAGCTCGGATTGTCAAACAAGGAATCCATTTCCTTGTAACAATTATGACTATTCAATTCAAGACCAACCTCCACAGTACCAAATGATCCAAGCAACTCCTCATGATACTGAGCAAGACCTTTTACTAGAGGCTCGTCAAATTTTGCAAAAACTTAAGGAGGAGTTTTCGACTACATCGTTTCAAGATTCTCGTGAGAAATCAATGGCAGAATTACTTGCTGAAGAACGAGAGGCTAGAAATGAAATGAGCATGGAAGAATTACTTGCTGAGCAAAGAGCGGCTAAAATACGTGCCAATCTTCGCTATGCTGCTCTTTATGATGACGATGATGACAGTGATGATGATGAAGATAATATTGCCATTATTCAAAAAGATTCATCAGATTCATCAGTTGTAATTCCTTCCATTGAAAATCAGGGGGAAAATAATGTGACAAAGTCACTACCGTTGATCAAATGGAACTTGAAAATTCCATAACTGCTAGTACTTCTAAACTCCCTCAGTCTATTGATATCACACCCGAAGTTCACACTCACTCTATAAATATGGGGGATGAGCATCTTAGCACTGTTCCTCAAAAGGAATCGGACGAATTCATGAAGTCTAGTGTTGAGAACCTTGTCCCAATCACAGGAGAGTCACAGGGAACTTTTGATTATGTGTGTGACCTACCTTCTCACCCTGAAAATCCAAAAGATCATTTTGAGACTTTCTCTAATTTTAATGATGATTGTACATCTTATGGAGAAGTTGAGTATGAGGAGGCACCATTGCCTCATTCTGATGTTGACCCTCTTATTGAGGAGTTCACAGATGAACTTACTCACATCAATCCACTTCCATTGGGAAGTGATGATGGTCTCCTTGATTTTGAAGCCGATATGGGAGAAACTGAAAATCTTTTAAACTTTAATCCCAACATCGAGCTTAGTATTTCACATGCTGATGAAAATTCTTTATCTTCTGGAGACATCAGTCATGTGGAAGGATTACCTTCTGAGCTAGTTAGCTTAGAAGAAGTGAATGATGAGACTGACACTGAAATCAAGTACGAAGCACTTCGTGCAAAATTATTGAATGTTAATCTCCTCATCTCAAAAATTGAGGCTTTCAATATGAAACCTATTTCATCTCCTATCCCGATTAAGGATAGTGACATTTTCTCCGACGATCCTATTCCGGAGTTTGAAGCCTTTACTTTTGATCATATGCGACAGAAGATTAGTGGCAGTACCACTTCTCATTCTCAAATTTCTCTCCCCGAATATGATTCATTCACCTTTGAGGAGTTCTCCAGTGAACTCACTCATATCATGACTCCTCCGAAGTATGATAGCCCGGGGGGAGATGCACTCAATCATGAGAATTTACAAATTCCCACCCACCATCCCGGGATGTTTTCAAACCAAACGAGCTTAACCTTTGAAATCCAAAATTAGGCTAATGAGCCTACTTTCGAGGAAGAAGATCTTATCATGATTTTCATCATGGTTTTCTTCCTTTTCTTCACCTACAGGGTGACTTCCACTGTTCTTTACTCCTTCGGGAATGAAGACATTATCTTTGACTCCGGCATCACCGCTTATAGTTTATACTATTTAAAGCCAGGGTCTGTGTATCTCATCGGTGTGGAACTTTCACGTGCTTCAAATGTTTGTCCAAACATCTTGACTGAAAGTCCGATGGAGATTGTTTCTTCCACATCATGCTTCCCCAAGGACAAATGAATTCGGGGTCGAGTCAAGCTAGCGACTCGGTAAACAAAAATAGTAGCATGCTTATAGGGTTTTCACCCTAAGTGTGGGGGAGTTACCCCTGCTGTGGTTACAAATAAAGTGAAAAAAATGGTGTTTCCACATTTAGCTTGTAATGTTGCCCTTTTAACATTCAAAGAGTCGGCATAATAGCAGGGACTTTGAATATTGATGACAATATTCAATTCTAAGTGTGTGTGTGGGGGGGGGGGGGGAATTCTAGCGAATTTTATTCCATTTTACCATCTAGTACCCCCGTTTTTGACCAAAATTAAAAAAAAAAATCACTAAAGTTCAAAATTTTTTGTGGTTATCAGTCCGCCGTGTCTAACCGACAAAAGGATTGGCTAGTCCAGGAGCAAACGGCTCTTGGTAAAGACATCTCAAATCCGTTGATGGCTTGCAATTTGCCCAAAATTGTATGGTAAATCAACTCGCCATATCCTAAAAAGCGAATGAGTTGGCTAGCCCGCAAGATTATGGCTTGTGGTAAAGGCAGTGGAAAAACCATAATTGGTAATCAGCTCACCAAGATGTTGACTATTCCATCAAGAGTTAGCTAGTTCAGAAGCAAACGGCTTTTGGTAAAGACAAATCAAATCCGTTGATAGCTAGTGGTTTGCTCAAAATCACATGGTTATCAGGTGGACCATAGTTCTTACTTGAATCGATACATCTGGCTACTCCAGAAGTGATGGCTTTTGGTAATGAGTTTCAAATCCATTAAATTTTCTCAAAAGATTGCTAGGGACTAGCAATAGTTTAGTGTGGGGGATTGATGAGTGTGTAAATACTCATCATTTTTATCGTATCTGAATTGCCAAAACATCCAAAAACACTCAGAAATGCATCAAAATACAGAATTTATCCCAAAAGTGTGTTTTATATATTTTAGATGCAAAATGTTTAAAAACAAATGAAAAACGAACAAAGTTTGCATAATTAGCAGTTTCAGTCCCTCAAGTTTCAAAAATTGACAAAACTAGTCCCTAAAGGTTTAAAACGAAATAAAAGTCAACCCAAGTCCTTTGGAATTCAAAAATTGTCAAAACAAGTCCTTGGGTGAAAAGTTTGAGAAAATTACACAATTGGTCCTATAGTTTCAAAAATGGCAAAATTAGTCCTCGGGTTTTAATAATTGGAAGTTATCATATTTAACCCGTGTACTATTCATGATTGGCAATTTAAGTCCTTTTGACAACTTTTGGGAAATTACAACTTTAACCCTTCATATTTTAGAAAATCACATAAAAGGTCCCTGGGGTTTAAAAATAATGGAAATTTACAACTATGGTCCCTGGTTTTTCATTTATGGCAGGTTTGGACCCTTGAATTAACTTTGGAAACTTGGCATGTTAGGTCCCTAAAGTTTCAGCAATGTACAAGAATAGTCCTTGGGCCCTATACACTTAAAACACAACCGGATCCAATGTTTAATTATAAACCCAAAACCAAAACCTTTTCATCCTAACCAAACTACCCAAGCCCATATCCTTTCTTGGCCCATCACCACAAAAGCCCACACCCTCCCATTCCGTTTTAATAATAAAACGGGTCAACACCCTCCTTTGACCCCCTCCTTCCACCTCATCCCTGCAACCCCGTGCTACTTCCATCATCACCTATCCACTCACCACTAATACCTCTGTCACACTCCACTCCCCTCCTACTCACCTCAAAACAACATCAAAACAATAAATCTACCTCCCAAACACACGCTACCTGCCAAACTGCCTCCCCCACTTTTTCCTGCCAAAAACTAATTGAGGGCCAAGATCAAATTGCAGTCATCCAATGGCTCTAGTAGGAAGTGGGAAAGCTCCAAGGTTGCTTTTTGAAGAGTATAAAAGAAGAAAAAGAGACCAGGAAGGAGTTAGTTAGTTTCTTAGATTTTTTTAGTTTAATCCAATGTCGAATTTATTTTTCTAGTTAAAATTAGCTTAAGAAAGTTGTAATCCTCAGTTCTCAGTGTACCTTAAACTCAATTAATCAATCAATTTCAAGTTTTTCTTTTAAATTCAGTATATGCTTGTTTTATCTCCAAATTTCATTATGGTTTGTTATGGTTAAAAGCTGTGGATATGAACTGATAAGTTCATATAAATTCCTTATATAGTCCAAAAAAGTTATTAGAAACTAAAAATCAGTTGTAGTTGTCAAATGTAAAAATAAAAAAAAAATAGGAGAAAAATAAAAATAAAATAGAAAAATCAAGAATTCAAAAGAAAAATAAGGTGAAAAGTGATGGAGCCTGGTAATATTGGATTGCTATGGGTTTATAGTCTCATGGGAGACATTAGGGAATGTTTCTAGGCCTTGGTCCTCATTTTCTCAGTTGGACTCTTTGTAAGTTCCCCTGTCAATCTTAAGCAACTACTGTCATTAAGAGTTTATTTGTATGTTTCTGTGCTTCTTGGATGTATGGGAACCATGATTTTACTTTAGGCTTGGTACTCATTCATTAGAAATCATTGTTGTTTAGTTTATTTGCATTTCACTGCCTAGATTTAGCATAAATTGCATTTTCTTGTTCCTGTGGTTCCTTGTCCTGAAAACCTGTGTAATTAGTTTTAATTTAGTTTAAGTAATATGCATTAATCATTAAAACAGTAGGATTACAGCCAAAAGTCATAAGTGTAGTGCAAATCAGCCCTTAAAGGGGTGTTTGGCTTAAGATTGATAGATGTGTTCTTGTTGTTTTTTTGTGCTAATATTGGTTGAGACATGCTTCTTTAGGTACTAATAGCTCATTTAAGTAAATGGACATCTAGGTCTTTTGGTAAAAAGTCAAGGTTTATCTTTAAAATCTCATGTATCATTGACTGTTAGAGCTTAGGTAAATTTAACCTTCATCTTAGCTATAATATTTGTTAGCTTAGTTTAAATTAGTTGCAAACTAGTTAATTTTAACTTACTTAGTCATTAAATTAGGGTTCTAGTTAATGAAAGTCAACATAGGTGTAATTCTTAAAAAGTCAACTTGCAAGTTCTCAGTTTTTCCAAAAAGTTGTGGAATTTTTCATGTGTTCATTTCTTGATCTTTTGGTCTGAATTCTTGGGGGAAATCTAGTCCAGTAGCTCATCTTTCTAGATATATTTTTCTCTTATTTTTTAGATTTTTTTATATAGCTTATTTAGTGGCTTAGTTGAGCCTATTTTCATAACTGCTCCCCTGCACCAGGGGTAAGCCCTTTTTCCCAAGCTCTTGCAGAGCTTCCCAGTGGGTCCCATTGAGAACTTTTGGGTGTTTTGGAAACCCCACCATCCCAACTGCTTATGCTTGTACTCAATTTTCCTTTATATGCTTATTTGTAACATTCAAGTTCTTGTTATTTCACCATGACCACTGATTCACCAGTGTACTCAAGGCAAGTTCATAAGCCCCTAATGAGCTTATCTGTTAAGCTTATTTTGAGCTTATGGGTCCTTTGAGTAGCCCACTGACCCTAGTTGCTAAATTCAAGCTTTCCTTGGTCTCCTAAGCTTAGTGAATAAGCTAATTCAAACTGACAAAAAGCCTGCATCTTTGCCAGGCCTGCTTGTTCCTCAGTTGGATAAGCTAACTTCACAAGCTCTTGAAGAGCCTGTTTGAAGGAATAAGCTTAAGCCCTTTGGCTTTTTGAGAAGCTCTCTCAGTTGACATGTCATTTCCAGGGTCAATTTGGGTCTCCAAGCCTTTGCCCCTAGCTTATTCTTGGCCTGCAAGTCATACCTTAAACCTGCTTGAGAATCAGTCTCTTGGAATTGCTTATTGGGGTTGTGTGGTTTATTTAGTGGGATATTGTGGTGATTTTAGCTTATTCATAGTTCATTACATCTTTGCTTAGCTTAATTTGAGTTTGAAGTCATTGGTTTAGCTTATTAGCAGCTTGTGCATCAGTAAAAGCTTATAATATCAAGCTGCTAAGGAAATAAGCTCTCCAACTGCTTATTCTTCATTTCTAATCAAAGTGTCTTTATTAAAGTTGGTTATTTATTAGTATTAAATAGATTTGTAAAAGAAAATTCCAAAAAAGCCAAAAATAAAATAAGTGATAGCTTCTATTTAAGAAGCTTATTGCTTATTAGCTTATTTTCCCTAAGCACTTAGTGTTTTTATAATTTTCCTAGGTTCCTGTAGTTATAAAATAATTTCTGTAATTTTTTCATATTTTTCTCTTTTCATTTAGTATTTTTAATAATTAATATTAGTTTTTATTAATTAATAATTAGTTAATAATTAATAATAATTATTTAAAAAGTCTCAAAAATATATTTTCAGTTTTAAAATTAGTTTTATATTATTTTTGATTTTTCCAGATTAAAATTTTATTTTTCTAGGTTAATTTCCTAATTATTTGTATTTTAGGGTATTTTAAATAATTAAAAGTAAATAGGAAAATAGTAATTAATTAATAATAATTAATTAAATAGTGTAAAAATTAATTTTAATTTTCTAAAAATTTTCTTTTATCATTAGGATTGTAAAAATGTAATTTTCATATCCGTAGGTATTTTATTTCACAAACTCGCGTTTTATTTCGTACGCTGACGTAAATTTAAATCAAACGAACGCGTTTTTGGACTTAGCTAACGTTTTTGGTATATCTGATCATCAGTAAATGTTAATATAGTGTTTCTAAGTTATTTTCATTCCTCATATCTTAGTGTAATCATACAAACCAAATTCCTTACCTTTCTGTCCAAATTCACCCGATTACAAACCCGTTTTTATACCATCACACCCCGTCGGGACTTAACGACCCGGGGAAGCCACTCTACTTCAACGGAGCATTGAGCCTAAGGAGTTTGACTAAATTGACCACATCCGTGGTTGACTTTAGTTGACTGCTTTCGCCTCAATCAAATTTTGGGACGCCATCACCCATTTTAATCTATATATAGTTTTCCAAATTTCATTCATTAGTGTGCAACTTTGAGGGAAAAACCCTAGGTCGAATTTTCCAGCTTTTTCAAGGGTTTCAACCCTTTGAATCTTTCATGTTCTATTAAAGATAAGTACTCTTTCAATTCATTCAATATGTCTATGTGTTGTTTGAATATATCTTATGCTTATCTTCAATTTAACATGCTCGGCTAGATTTCTTTTTTGTTTGCTTAGATGTAGTGTAACCTAGATGTTAATTATGGGTTGATTGTTTGTTTATAGTTGTTACGGATGATTGTATTCGATGTTAGGCTTAAGAAAACTGGCAGACTTCCATTGGTAACTTGCTTGAACGTCTTAAGAAACATGATCGGAGGTGTACTACGATTTTTGGTTGTATTTAATGCGTAGGAGAATTCTAATGATCCCATGTTAGGAGCTTCTAACGGCTCGACATAGGAGTGAAGTAGGATCCTATAGAGTTAGGGAATATTGTACACGGCCCTACGACTAGTATTAAGGAATATGACCCGTCATCCATGCAATTGTAACAAGCTATCAACCTATAAAAGATATCTAGAGAGTAATGAAACCTAAGTAAACACAACTTTCCTCATCATTGTTTACACCACTAGTATAATTAGTTTCATTTTCATTTCTGTTATTTAATTTTGATTGCATTAGTAGTTTATTGGGTTAGTTGGCTAGCAACTAATTCCGCCCACTCTTCCAAAACCCGAGATTTTACTTGCTTTTATAAAATATAAAAATACAAAAAGAATCATCCCTCACCTCTAGACTTAGTTTAGGAGACTTTCTAATCCTAGCGACACTATTCCTGAGTTGAACGATCAATCCCCCGGTACTTGTCACTATACTATATTACAACGATTAGGTACACTGCCTGGTGGGGGTTGTAAGCTTCTCGAGATCCCTCGAGAGGTAAAGGCTGGTGCGATTCCCACGTATCATCGATACGAGTGAAGTTGCTCTATTTGCATAACAATATATTCTCTTAATCAGTTTTATAAGCAAATAAAATAGCATGATAGATAAGTCACATATATAGCTATATAAGTCAAACTCAATGTAATAATCTGAGTCAAGTAAAACTCCTTATATACTAACAACCTTAACAACAATATTGCAAAATTCACCATAGTTATGGTCACTACATCTTATCCCTACTCCACGAGGTATAATGAATAAACTACATTTAGAGAAAAATGGTTCTCATATTTACAACGAAGATGTATACTTTCAGTGCCAACTTTATCTCTTGCGCGCTATCATTTTTATCTTTTGCCTTATCATGACACTTACATTGATCATCATATTATCATATAAACTTTGAAGGCCTTTTTACCAAGCACATATCACATTCGTCGGTATCAATCACATACACATAGATCACATAGACATTTTAACTTCCGTGAATTTCATAATATAATATGCTAAGCGACAAGCACATGAAATTATCACATTAGAGAATATATGGTATTGCTAAGTTCTATCACATAAATCAGTTGTCAACCATCAGGAGAAGCAAATACAACGGGTACGCCAATCAATAAGATTGATGAAGTACCAATTAATGAAAAAACAGTAGTGTTTAACATTGCATCATAAGCAAATATTTTTAATATAACAGCTTGCATTCAAATAAGCATAAACCATATAATGAGCATATTATAGTGCTTGCAATAACAAATCATTTGGCAAAAATTGTTTCAATGAAAAAATTCATATTGATAAACAGGAGCTAATTAAAAGTAGACACATCATGTTATAATTGTAAGAGATCACACTTCCTTTTTATGTATCATACAAATTGTAAATAATCATAAACTACAAATAGCTCACCATTATGCTCCACTTTAATACCTAGGCAATTGATTTATTATTAATTTATTTATGTTTTCCCAAAGAAACCACAGTAAATCTTGTTAAAAGAAAATTAAGATTAGCACAAAACAAAACAAAAGTTCTTAAAAGTTTAATCATCATAATACATGATAACATTGTGGTCTAAACTTTATGTTTAAGATTTTGTATAACAAATTTTTGAAAACGATTATTTACAAGTTTTATGGATAATCGTACATGCATATCCACATAATAATAAGAGATTCTGTATCCATCTAACGCTTCACATATAATAAATCACAAGTTACTGAATTATGACAATGAAAACAATACAACTTCATATCATGCAGCATGATATAGTACGCTGGTAAAACATATCCATAAAAACTAGTTATAGGAAAACAAACCATAAACCAAAATTTTGTTAAATGGGGTAGTTATAGATAAAACAAGTAAATGCCTGGCCATTAGCCTTTTTACGTAGTATAATTTTATGCTTCATAATACATAAAGAAGTTTAATGTTTTAATTAATCTTTGACACTTATCTCTGCTCATATTATAGAACCATTGTTTTATTCTAATAGATATAATTAATCACTAATATCATGAGGCTATTGTGGGTCTTCTTGAAATCCGCTATTTATATCAACATATAACTAAAACTTATTAGAAGTTTTACTCCAGTATTGCATATCTAATAATGTTTATAAGATTCATCCATTGTCCATTGATCCAACTATATTTTATCTTACAAACAACTGACAACTTCGAGTTACAGTAAGTTTTTATGGTGAACATGATACAAGGCAATTCAATTTTAATTATAGTCATCAAAACAACATCGGTCCAAAAGAAAATATGCCAAACTTGAATCTAAGTATGTAGACCAAGACGTATCATGATAAAGGATAATATATATATTACGAATTAAATCTTAATGATCAATTAGGCATATAACTATATATTTTTAACTCACATGGACTTATCAAGAAAAAATAAATAAATAAATATATTTATCACGGTATCACCAATGATAACCAAAGAACCAAGTCAATTACGTTTTACAAAGATTATATAATTGCAATACAACATTAGAAGAAAACTTGTTTATAGGAATAAAAAGATTAAATAAAATTGGTGGTATTGATTTATATGTATAGGTAACGTAGTAAAAATAAACATGTATCATAAACAAACATGCAGGTATGATAATAACCTTGAGTTTTGGATGATTATATAATAAGTGGAGCAATTATATATTAAATACTTCATAACAAAAAAATGTGTATATATATATATATATATATATATATATATATATATATATATATATATATATATATATGCTAATGTTTTGGTTTTATAAATGTAATAGATAGAATAAATTAATGGAGTCCAGCATCACGCATAAAAATCTTATGAGTTTTACCAATCTAGTCAATACATATACAAACCAACGTACATACACCATTGGGTAAATCCCTATACTGAAGACCCATAGGTATGTATACATATCCATTGTCCTTTTAGTTTACAGTGTATTTTGTGGACTAATTGTTAAAAGCCTTAATTTATAGTATGTCACCAGAAGCAAATCTTTGAACCTGTCACGACACTATAATTTAGAATAGACTATAAGAAATCATCAAGGAGACATAAATGATTATCTATTTATATGTTATTTTAATCTAGTTTTAGAGTCTGCTGAGGCTTACATATACGATAACTCGTCTTATAAAATGCAAACATGGTTTTCCAAATTGTATCTTTGGAAACGGTGGTGAATACTTTCAAGTATTGGGCGATTATTGGAATAAGTGTTGATCATAAAAGTAGCCCATGTTCATACGCGAATTGCTTTTGTTGAAACGTTTATTAAACGTCTTCAGTTGATTTCAAAGCCAATAATATTGTGAGAACAAAAGTTTTAGTTTATGGGGCATGTTATAATGTTTGAAATTCGCATCTTGCCATTAATCTATAATGAATCCTCCCCAATATAATGGTTTTTGGTCACAAACCATATTTCCCATGTGAGATTTTATAATTGTGCGATATTTAGTAAATCCACCACAACGCACAAGGCACAATAATGGGATGTTGAGATGGATAATTCATTCAGGGGCAAGAATGAGCAGCAAGAGATATGGAATGAATTATGATATAAATGTTGATCCTCACAGTAATGAATAAGAACTTTAAGTTAAGGGGACAATTTATATTCCAGACCCAGTAATTTCCAGCATTTTTGTGACCTAAAGAAGTGACTAGATCATATAAATGCTGCTAGTGCTCCAATTATAATGTGTGTCCCAAAAGTACAACCAATGAATGATAGTAAGTCTATGGCACGCTGCAGCGTGATAGACAAAGCAATTCCAAATAAAAGTCCTCGAATGATTAGATAAAATGGAGCAAGAAAATTAAGATGGTTGAATCGAGGTAATAAAGACCCCATAATAGCCTTGTAAAGATACACTAGACATGAAGGTTCTTGAAAAATCACGGGTAGATGAAAATCCATAAGATCTCAATAAATAAATGTCAAGTAAAGTGTGGAATCAAAAAGTAATGAATCGACATCGATAGTACTGGTGTATATGATAATGGGCATGGTAATGATTATGAAAATAAATCAGATAGCGATAGAATCATGGTGAGGATCATGAAAACATACATGCAAGAAATGCATATGTATAAATGAATGGCTAAAAGATGTAAAGACGCAAAGAACTAATGAAATATTGAAGTCTCTTGTGATGAGACATGGTTACTGGGACTTGAAGTCCGTACATATGAATATGTAAACTTGTTGGATATGCATAAGTCTTTATGAGAAAATTAAATTAAATTATGCATAAGGTACAAGTGATGGTACACGTATATTTTCTCAAAGACTTGTAAATGATAATACACATACATTGTATGTTCACATGTGGTGGATCCAATAATGTATTTAGTAAGTTTGGCAATATAATAAGTAATTGATATGCGTATAAATGATAAATGAATAGAGCTCGTACGAGATTTTATTATAGAATATAAAATGAATGAAGCATTCTAGTGATTTTTAATGCTTAAAGCATATAAGAGAAGTTCTCGAGAACACTACTTGATTGTATTGAATTAATCATGTTTTTGGCATACACTTAATAATTGCCTTAGTGTATAATATTGTGCCTAATAAAGAATTATGTTTGCCTATGAAACTTTATAAAGAGATCTAGATTTGAATATTGTTTAAGTTTCATGCAGTTTGATTTATGATTATAAAGACAACTGAATGCATAGAAGTTGATATTTGAAACAAAAGAAATAGTTGTCTTAGCTTATGATTTGAACATCTTAAAGATGAAATCATTGTGCATCATGAAAGCTAAAGAAAAATGCTACATATCTTTATATGTATAAATGACGCTCATGTTTATGAGGTCACATGATCAAGAAAGATCCATTGATTTATAAAGATGATGATCACAATATCGATTTAAAGGTGTCATACTAAAATGTGTATATGTGAATTACACGGATGTACCTATATGAGATGTATGACGTATCTTAATCCTTAAAATGGATATGAAAATAACATGTAGAGAATATTTATTCACGTGATTCTATCAAGACACTTGAATGTGCATTTCACTCAATGAGATTAAGTGATGTGATCATCAAGGGGAGAGAAGATACGCTTTGCACTCTTTTTCCCTTGACCATGGTTTTGTTCCCACAGGGTTTTTCGGCAAGGTTTTTAATGAGGCAACATCCCTGAGTGTATAAAGGATTTATGTAATATTTTTTCCTTCACTAGAATTTTGTCCCACAGGGTTTTATCTAGTAAGGTTTTAACAAGGCATAATCCTCAAATGGAGTAAAACAAATATTTCGGTATCTTCAAGGTACAAAGGATATGGGTTTATATTTCACTAACCCATCAAATACAAGTCTAGTTGGTTTTGCAGATACAGGATATATGTCTGACCCTCATAATGGTTGATCTCAAACTGTATATGTATATATATGTGGAGGAACTACAACTTCATGGCGTTCAGTTAAGCAGACAATCTCATCGACTTCATCCAACCATGCAGAAATTCTAGTGATACATGAAGCAAGTCGAAAATGTATTTGGCTTAGAAGTATGATACAATACATATGTAGATCATGTGGTAACTCTTCAGAGAAGGAGGAACCAACAGTTTTGCATGAAGATAATGTAGCATACATTGCTTAATTCAAGGAAGGCTACATCAAAGGCGTCAAGACAAAACATATTGTGCCAAAGTTCTTTTCCAATCATGACTTACAAAAGAATAGTGATATTATTGTTCAACAAGTTCATTCAAGTGACAATTTAGCGGATCTAATAACCAAGGCGCTTCTACCTCAACATTTAGGACATTGAACAACAACATTGGAATGCACCTACTCGAAGAGTTCAAGTGATGTAGTTATCAAAGGGAGATAATACGCGCTGCACTCTTTTTCCCTTAGTCATGGTTTTGTCCCACTGGGTTTTCCTGACAAGGTTTTTAATGAGGCAGCATTTTCTAAGCGTATTAACAATATGGACATCCAAGAGGGAGTGTTATGAATAATTATATGTGGATGTCCATATAGCCCATAATAGGCCCACGGCCCATGTTAGCTATTAGGGTTTTGCCCTAATGTTTGTCAATATATACTCTTTGTAAATCTCATAGTTGACAATCAATTGATGATTACTTTCATTCCATCTATTCTTGTTTACAACAAGCTCATGTGATTTTGATATTTCATTATAGCATATAAAATAAAAATTATTAGCATATTAAAGAACTCGATACGTACCTCTACGAATTCAAGAAAAATTCACCAGTAGATCATGCTGATAACATGTTGTGAACAAGAATTGAGGGAATGAATATTCTTCAATTGATAATCATGTTTAGGGAATACAAAGGGTATATATAAGATAATATTAGGGTAAGAATCCTAATAGTTAATTGGGTCATGGGCCTCTTATTATTTATATGGACATCCACAAAATAATGATCCATAACTCCATAAAAATAATAATAATAATAATAATAATAATAATAATAATAATAATAATAATAATAATAATAATAATAATAATAATAATAATAATAATAATAATAATAATAATAATAATATAAAAATTTTACTTGATTCAGATTCAGACATTTCTACCACAGATTCAGATTGAGATGTGCAAGTGATGAGGCGAAAAATGATCCATTTTTAGGGGGTCATTTAAGCCCGAATCCAAATTTATTTGATCAAATATTGCCCTAAATCGTTCCTTTTGTGATTTTAGGTACTTTGGGAGAGAAATCTGGAAAAGGAAGCAATTCGGACGTTTTTGGAGCATAAAAGTGAAGAAAACGCCAAAGTCTTAATTTTCCATGCTGGGAACAGTAGGTGACGGCGTCAAGAGCAATACCTTGACGGCGTCAAGAGCAAATTTCATGAATTTCCATGACGACCCAGAACAGATTTGACGGCGTCACGTAGGAAGGGCGTCAAGAGTAAAAGAGTCATGACGGCCTGGAAGTGTATAAGTCTTGACGGCGTCAGAAGTAGATCTAGGCAGTCCGAGAAGAGTTTTGGCGGCGAGGTGACGGCGTCACAGTGTTTGTCTTGACGCCGTCAGACCTATTTTTCTATATATAGTTTTCTAATTTTCACACATTAGAGGGAGAAGTTTTGGGAGAAACCCTAGTACGATTTTGGTGTAACTTTACAGGTTTTTCAAGGGTACCAACCCCTTGATACCTTGCATGATTAATCAAGATAAGTGTTCTTCTAATTCAATCAATATGTCTATGTGTTGGTTGTCTATATCATGTTCTTATCTTAATTCCATTATGCTAGGCTAGATCTATCTTGTGTTTGCTTAGATCTAATGAAACCTAGATGTTAATTATGTGTTGATTACTTGTTTATTCTTGTCTTGGATGAATGATTTATATGTTAGGCTTAAGAAAACTGGCAGATCTCCACTTGGTAACATGCTTGAACGTCTTAAGAAACATGAACCGAGGCGCACTAGGTCTTTATTGGTTGTATTTAATGCATGAGCCACTGTTTACAATCCCTATAGTTGTGCTGGGCATGGTGTAGGAGGAGATAAGAGCTCATAGAATTGGGGAGTTATGTGTGCCACCCCATGAATGGTATTAAGGAATACGATCCGTCATCCATGCAATTATAACAAGTAATTAACGTGTAAAAGATGTCTAGGGAGTAATGAAATCTAAGTAAACACATTTTCTCCAATTACTGCTCACAACTTTAGTATAACTTAGTTTAATTTCATTTTTAGTATTTTATTTTGATTGCATCTTAGTATTGGGTTAGTTGATTAGCAACTAATTCCGCCCAAATCCTCCAAACCCCGAGATTTTAATTGCTTTCATAAAAATATAAAAATACAAAAATAATCATCCCTCACCTTTAGAACTAGTATTTAGGCTTTCTAATCCTAGCGACACTATTCCTAAGCTGAACGATCAATCCCCCGGTACTTGTCACTATACTATACTACAACGATCAGGTACACTGCCTGGTGGGGGTTATAAGCTTCTCGAGATCCCTCGAGAAGTAAAGCCTGTTGCGATTCCCACGCATCAGCGAGTCATATTCAGATTCAGAGCCTCTTAATAAACATACAACACCTTAATTTAAAAACCTTGTACTAGTCTTATACATGTTATAAGATACCAATTAGTCTAACCGAGTTGGGCGATGGTCTGCCGCGTTGCGGCGGGGCTTCATTTCACGTCACCTGTTTGAACAAAACTTCTCTCGTGCACGCCCCCGATCTTTAGTAAGGATCCTGACATAGTAACACTGTTGGCCATAATATTAAAACGCTGACCTAAAACCGGAATATAAGCATTTAAATTTGACAACAAAGAAAACTCATAAAAGCTTCCAACTTTAGGACACGATTAGACAGCTCTTGTCCTTTACCGCTTTCAGCTTCTTCAAAACTGACTCGAAAACACAACGACATGCATCTTTTCACACTACATCAGTAGGTACAATATTAAATCCCGCTTACCAAGAAACAATGAATTTCATTTAACTCTGATTAGCTCCAAACGGTCAACCTAATTGACCAGGTGAATGGTCAACTAAGTCAAACAGCCTAAGAGTCAATCTTCGTGGAACACAGGGTTTTCCCGGGTCGTTATGTCCCGACGAGGTGTGAATTGTTATCAAACGGGTTTGTGATCGGGTGAATTTGGACAGGAAAGGGTATATACGGGTTTGAATGATACACTAAGGAAATACGAATGAGAACGATTTAAACAAACTATATTAACAATAACGTGAAACCCAATTATCCTAAAACGTAATCTAAATTTAAAATTAGAGTTTGCTTATAAATAAGCAGAAAAATAAGCCAAAAGGGGTTAAATAGAAGCTATCACTTTTTTTATTTTTGGTTTTTCTTTATTTTACAAACTACTTTTACTAACGTAACCTAAAAAAACGTAAAAGTTATTTAAATAAAACGCGAGTCCGCAAAAATAAAATGTGAATTTTATGCTACGCTAACCCTACGGACATGAAAATTATATTTTTACTATCCTAATGATACAAGAAAATTTTGAGAAAAAATATTTTTTAAACTTTTTAATTATTTATTATTAATTAAAAACTATTTAAATACTAATAAAACTAATTTAAATTATAATAAATACAAGATGAACAGTAAAAATCCTAAAAAGATTTTATAAAAATAATTTATACTATTATTAAGCTAAGAAAAATATGAAAGTGTTAAAAAGACTACAAATAAGCTGGAAAATAAGCTAATAAGGACTATAAGCTTAATCGGACTTGTACTACTGTATAAAAGAGGAAGGAAAACTAAAACACATGAACACACTTAGGGGAGATGGTGCCTGAGGTATGTTTGGTTTTGTCACTAGCAACCACAAGGTCCCAGGTTCAAATCTTTCTAGTGGCACATTTCTCAAACATTTTATTTTTTTGATTTTCTTTTTACAAAAACACTTAAAGACTGAAAATATGAGATTTTTGTAAAACCAACTTCTATGGAACTGAAAAATAAGTTCTGAAGGAGCTTTTGAGCTTATCAGTTAAGCATTTAACTAAAAATAGAATTCTTAAAACTAGAAAAGCTATAAAATGAGCTGCAAGCTAACCACCAAAGACTAAATTAAACTTGGAACAAGTGAAATGTACTTAAATTAAGGTAAAACAACAAGAATAAGACACTGAATAAGCAAAACAATCCAAATAAGCAAACCCAATACCTGAAAACCACACAGACCACAAGGGATGATTGCAGGCCAGTTTTGGCTTATCCAATAAGCTTCAAGAGATCAAAACTAGCACTGAACCTTCAAGCCTTCTATGTGGAGTTCTCAGAATACCCAAAAGCTAAAGCTGAAACCTACTGACAAGTTCACAAAGAGCTTATGAAAGTAGCCCACTTGCACTGATGACTCAGTGTAAGTGGTTAAGTTGTGATGACTTGATGGGTAAAAATAAACATGAATATAAGCTGGAAACTGACAAACAAGCATATGAAAATTTAACCAGCCAGAAGGGCTTTCTAAATACACAAAAAGCAGAAGCAAAAGCTTCTATTGACCAAGCTACAAGCTCATGGTAGTGAGCTTGTGAGCCTAGTGCAGGGCAAGAATAAGCAAAACTAGGATCCTAAGTGAGCAATAAGCTAATGGTATCTACAAACAATCCAAACAAGCATAATCATTCTGATAAGAGATTCTTAATAAACTAAAAGGCACAATTAAGCAAAAGCTACAAGGACAGATTTGATGCAACAGAAACAGGATAAAATACTACAAACAAGTTTTAAAATAACAAGGTACACTATGCAATACAATCACCGTCGTTACACCCAAGTTCTAATAAGAAAATTTCTTAGTCGTATAAGCTATACCTACTGACACTAGCTCCAAATGACCCTAATGCACTAGTTTTGAGTGGATTTAAGCAGTTTAAACAACAAATAAGCACAAAGACCAAATAAGCTTAAACTGACCCAACAGTGGTGAGATATTGAGCTTAAATGAGCTTTTTGAGATAACCGGTTTGATGAGTGTAAGCTAAAACCAATCAGACCCTAGCAAACACAACTATAAGCATCACAAACAAGCTTCTAACATCAACAAATAAGCTACAATCAATCAGGAACATCAATCACACAAGCTTGGTGCATACTGATGCATACAACATATGGGGTCCAAATGGGCTAATTTTGAGCTAAAGCACAGGCCAAATGAAAAAGTCTAACAATAAGCTGAAAATATGAACATGTGAACAACCTAGCTAATGAACTAAGTACCAAATTTCAGAACTTAAGACCAAGTAATGACCCAATTAAAAACGCATGTGTGAAGGGCTGTTGGACGTGTAAAATTTCAGACTTGGAAGAATGGTAAGATTGCAGGCTATGATTTAGCCAACAAAATGGCCTCAAAATCCAACATAAGCTAAAACAAATCAAGTTTATACAACAAAATACTAGTAAATGCCAAAATCTAATCCTAAATCTAACTCTATTCTACCTAGAAGTTGGATCAAAGGGGGGTTAGCTGCTGATGTGCAGTGGGCTGCAAGGTGGGTTAAATGGGGTCAAAAGGTTAAAAACTTGATGGAAACTAAAACCTATTGACTCAAAACTAGAAATCATGTAACTAGGATTAATTTGAGCAACAATATTAACTGAAAACACCTACATTCTAATGATTCATAACTGAAACTGTGTAAACAATTTTCAAACCATGAAATTTCGATGAAACATAAGTAAGCTATGAAGCTTCTCAAAAACACTCGTAATAACCTAGAAACCACTAAGATGATTAAACTAAGGTTTAAGCAAATTGAATAAGTGACCAGAAGTTCTTAAATCAAACTTTGACTAATAGTAAAATGCAAAACCAAACACCCCCTAAAGGGTCACTGATGTGGATTCTTTCAAATGAAGAACGTGATTTTGAGCAATACCTTTTGAACATCAATATCAACTAAGTTTAAAAACTATCAATAAGCTCATGTCAATACAAAAAAGGAGCAGTCTCAATAAGCAATAAAATGGCAGTTAACGGGGTACTTGGACTGTTTTCAACTAAACTTAACCAACTGGATTCTAACTCATAAGCAAAACATATAAAGCAATAGAGAAACATGAATAAGCAGTTATACAATCTAAATAAGCATTTAGAAAAAGCATAAGTGAATAAGCAGTGAATAAGCTGAAGCTACAGTAACAAGAGATAAGAAAATCTTAGGACTTTTTATTAAATTTCAGAAAAGAGTGTTTTACAACCTGAGATTGAAAGCCAACAATACTTAAACTAAAATTAACTCTAAACTAAATTACCCTACTTCCTACTGCCTTTTGAAAGGCTTACATAACTTCTATTTATACTCAAACTGAAATTAGGGTTCCTTCTGTCTTTGTCCTCTTGTGTTTATGTTTTCTCTATGAGTAAATCCCAACCATTGGATTGCTTGTGATTAATCTTAGCCCCTCAATTTGATTTGGCGCCCAAAATTGCTTTTTGGCTATATATCTGATGGCTTGAGCAGGTGGGGGTATTTTTGGACTGGGGTGCTTGGCGTGAAGGGGAGGCAGTGTAGGGGTGATGATGAGAGTAGCAGATTTCACATGTGAGGTGGTTTGGCAGGGTGTGGTTTTGCAGGGTGTGAGTGGTGAAGTGGGAGGGATGGTTTTTTTGACCAAGGGTTTGACCCTGGTTTATTAAATACGAGGTGTATTATTTTTTGGGATTGGGCTTGAGGGTGGATTGGGCCAAAGGGTGGGTTGTGTTTGTTGTAGGATTTGGTTTTAATAATAAAAGGCCCCATTTGGTTTGTAGTAGTTTAAATCACAAGGACCGTTCATGTAACTTTCTGAAAGTTGGGGGTGTTTTTGCAAATCTGCCAAAGTTAAAAACAAGGATTAAAATTGCCAAGCTTTGAATTCCCAAAGGTTATAAATGTATAGTTTCCAAAATTAAACCACCCGGGGACCAATTATGCCAAAATTCCAAACTACAGGGACCAAAATTGTAATTTCTCAAACTTTTTACCCAATGATTGTTTTTGATAATATTTGACTTTTAAATGCCTTGGGTTGACTTTTCTTTCATTTTAAACCTTTAGGGACTAGTTTTGTCAATTTATGAAACTTGAGGGACTGAAACTGCCAATTATGCAAACGTTGTTCGTTTTTCATTTTTTTTTAACATTTTGCATCTAAAACATATAAAACACAGTTTTGGGATAATTTCTGTATTTTGATGCATTTCTGAGTGTTTTTGGATGTTTTGGCAATTCAGATACGATAAAAATGATGAGTATTTACACACTCATCAAACTCTAATGTAGCTTAATCAAATTTCAGATAGGGAAAAAATTTACCAGAACTGTGTGTGATCGTAGAGATTGCTGCTCTGTTTAAGTTCTTGCAGACCCATTATCCGACTCATCCAACCTTCCCAGAAAAGAAACTCAAGTTAACGCTAGTTTATACCGAATTCGAAGTTGCATATATAAGCAAATCTGGAAGGCGTTGAAAGGCAAGTCTCACAATAGAAGTGTATCACTACAACTTCAATAAACCATTACTTGGGTCATATCATATAGTAGAAAAAAGGGGGAAAGGGTCAGAGGTCGGCTAAGTCTTTCTTTTAAACACATTCAACCTCATAAATGACAATGTTAAGTATATACATTTAATGATAATCAAACTTAAAACTTGGAAGTTCTCACCTAGTTGACTTAACTGATGTTGGTTTCCTACCATCCTTTATTTTCTTCTGAGATGGTGCTGCCGCAACCTGAAAGTCTCAATCGTCACCCGTATCAATAACTTCACATCGGCCGAAATTTCACTGATAGTGGCTTTCTCCTTGGCTATAGCTCCTTTTGCTGGTGCCTGTTCAAATAACTAAAGTTAGTCACAAAGCTGACATGCCAAGACTGAACGGTTATTATGTGTAAACCATTTTAATAATGGTTTTACCCTCTGGTACCTTTACGAAAGCAAAGCCACTACCTTAAGATGTCTTGTAAGATCATTAGCATGCAGAAAGTTTCCATGCTTTGTCGGACCACATGCTTTGTATTTACTGTATCTGCACAACACATCTAATCAAGTTATGCTAAACCTCTATATAATAGTAATATCCGTATAGATCGATGTAATCGTATTTAAGAGATGTGTTATTCCAATATATGACCAATCTCTTCCAACTAAAAGTATGAAGTGTCCAAGAACATCAGACATTTAACAGATGAGCATATATGTTACGGTGTAAATCATCATCATACCAGCAACAATTACTTTATACTTTTATTGGGTTACCAATTCGGACATTTAATAGATGAGCATATATGTTACTGGTGCATTATGTTTTTCTTTTCTTTGGACTCTGTTCATTTTGTCGTCATCATAAAGTCTTTCGGGATGATAGTTAGGCCTCATCTATATCAACCAAAAATGGGACAAATTAATATTATACGAAAACAATGAAAATATTTTAAGGTGCATCCTAAGTAAAACACAATTGCAAAAAGTGAACATCATCGCCTGTTATTATTTTTATTTGAAGCTTCTTCGGAAAAGTAAACGTCATTTTAAATGATCATCCACACCCTGCCCACGCAAAGAACACTTCATTACCAAAAGGAAAAGTTAATTTTATAAAAAAAAAAAAAAAAAAAAAAAAAATTGTATTTTTACTCAGTACTAAACAGTCTCATATAATCGGTCTCTACAACGTTGGTCAACCAAAGAATATAAGAACACAATATACTGAAACATTTTTCAGCAATCAAGCAGACGAAATTCCAACACCCAATATACAAAACATTTACCACAAACGCAATTTTCTCAAGAAGTTCATCAAACACATGGTACGCATCAAATCTACCAACAGGTCTTCACACCATCAACCATAACCCAACTTCCAAATTTAACCAAAACCCCTAATTTTTTTTATTATATAAATCTGAATCTAAACGACATAAATTAAGTAAATAAAAAGCTACATGATGATTAAAATACTTTCGTGCTAACATGAACAACAAAACCCAGCTTCTCTTTTAGCCAATAATCACAGCAGAACTGCGTTCAAAACCTCGTGGCTAAATCGTCGGCCACAGTTGTTCGAGTATCCACATCTACATGAAATACCATGAAATAGTAACTGATTTTGGAAATGAGGAACAGATCCAAAAATCTGTCTTGTTTGGTGTTGGGACGTTTCTGGAACACGGAAGAAATAATTGAGGTGGTTATGTTTAGATGGATCAATGGCGGACTAAATCGGGAGCCCAATATTAGGCCACACTGTAGTGACACTGTAGCCTTACAACATAGATGGCGTCATTTAAAATGACGTTTAGTATATATAGTAATATATAACCAAAGTCCAAAATATATAATTATTGGGCCAAGCCCAATACTTGGTGCACGTCCGACCCATGAATAGCCCTTATAAACACCTCCTTTTTAGAGCACACGGTAAAGTAACGTGCCCCCAAAGTTAAAAGTTAACTCAGGAGCAAAAAGAGGTGTGTTACCTTACCACCACCTGCGTTAAGGTGGTGCGTTAAGATAAGAGGGTAACCCACGTTAACAAGCACTAGGGACAAAAAAAAAATAAAAATAAAAAATAAAATAAATCATCCCACCCCCTCTAACAGGGTTGAAATTGAAAATACTAATTGAGGTGGAGGTAAGTTAATGTTGGAATTATGATATCATGACATTCATATAAAATAAACCAAACACATCAAGTGAGCATAGCGGAAGCAATTATAACAAGATCATATAACATGTAATTAATTAATCAAATATAAATAGTAAACATACCTTTGTGATTTTAGCCCGAATAAGAATCAATTGCAATCTTCAAATCAAGAACCCTAATTAGGGTTTATGTGGATTATAAGAATTACCCCTTACCTCTTTTGTAATTCAATCCAAGAATCAAACAAAAGTATGTTTGAATCACGTTCTTGTACATACGTACTAAAACAAGTTAAAGTAATGCTAGTTTTAGAACACAAAATTAAACCAAAACCTTTTGTTTAATAAAGAAAATCGATCAACCCTTTAAGGGTGTTTGTTTGATCGATTACTAGAAAAGAAGGAGAGAAAAACAAGTTTAGGGTTTGTGTGTGTGCACAAGAGATACAAGCAATGAATCCCTAACCTTGTTTATATAGTATAGTTTACTTGGAGCTCAAGTTACAAAGGAGGTGGAACTCCTTCTAGAACTTTCTTGACCTTCCAATAAATCATACACATTACTTTCCTTTTATTCGTCTAATGATCATTAGTCATTTATCTTAAATACTAAATAATCATTATATATTTGTGTAATAAATAATTAAATATAAACTTTTACATTTAATTATAAAACTTTAACTCTCATACGTAAAGTGTGCAATCCCGTGATCTCGAGTTCGATCCTAACATACGACTACTAAAATAATGTCCATAATCTAACAGCTCCCACTTGGACATATTTTAATAGTGTAATCACATCGGTTAGCGACTAGCAACACTTCGATGCCTCTAGTACAATCTCGAGTAAGGCTCCTGGAAAAACCTTTTAATGATTTCTCATTATTATTATTATCCTTTTGTTTCTAATATCATGTTAATAAGGATATGGATTAAAGTCATTCCTTAATTAACCATTTTGTTTCTCGTTGTTAGTGATTGATCAAGATTACCAAATCATCTGAACATATTCAGGGAAGATCTTGGGCACGGCCATGCAAACATCTTGACAACCTTACGAGGGGCCCAGCAGTATTAAACTCCAAAAATAAATTTGAAGGTACAAATTCTATCTTGACTACAAGCAAAACTCACAAATTTTGTAACACTTTCGAAAACAACCCTTATGACTTCCAGTTATGTATAGCGTTAAGTTGTTTCACAAAAATGTACTACATTCATGACACTTATCTTGTATCTCAAGTATGAGGATAACTTCTCATGATTTACTTAATAACAAAATCCATAAAGTAACATCATGTAGTTGGGATAAGTCCTATATTCGGTATCATTGAATATCATATGAAATGGCATGACTACGCATCAATATACTTTAAGTATATTATACCAACCTTTAGATTTGTCTTGATTTAATAATATTCCCATATTATTAACTGACAACGGACAATTTAGAATAACATTTATTCATGATTAAACATACAAATATAGGATACAATTTATTATAAATTAAACATACCATGTATTTAAATTTATTATAATAATTGTTTAACATCCCTTATCCAAATACTAAATAGATCAATGCATGATAACTCTTGTTGATGAATTATGTCTCAAGCAATTACATTCATACTTGTTGACAAGACATAAATTATCCAACTTTGATCTATCGGAATTTTAAGAATACTTATTTCAAGAATTCAACTATTGAAATTCTTATATGTGCATAGTCAACTATTTTGATAATGCCATATTCCATAAAAATGTGAGACATCCTTAACCACCAATTTATGATAATTAAACTTCCAAACATTTTAAAGTTTAAAGTATTCTTATTCTCTTAATGTATAATGCTTTTAGTAAGCACAACTAGTACATATAGCAAAGAACGAAATCCTTACCATAACTAGTATTTAGTGTCATCTCAATTTCAATAACATCATTGTATGCAACAACAATATGTTATTAAAAGTTCCTGTAAACCTTAATATCTATTATGTAATGTTTGATGCCCTTCAAACTTTCAAGTTTGTTGGCTATGACAATTTTCACAACAATTGAAAAATTGTTCATCTATAGAATTTGGAAGCTGTTCCAGATTTAGGATGTGATTCTATAATCGAACATATTCATTTAGAATATTACACAAGTTATATAATAACCTTTTAATTAGATATTAATATTGCCAAATCATCTTGTAATCAAGCATGATAAAACAAAACATGATGTTCATGAAAGATCTTTGAGTCATACTTAGATTTTATTCATGTCATTCATATCCATTTAGACTTTCTAAATAATATATCATGTTATATTAGATTCATTTACCACACATGTTTCAACAATAAACTTCATTCCAAGGTTATATGTCTTATTTCTTAAATCTTACAAGTAAAGTTTCATTCCATTCTAAGACTTAACATTTACTTATATGGAATGTTACTTTTCATATGTTCTACAACATATATGATTTAAGAAATTAAAAATAATACTCCCACTAGCTTTTAGGAATACTTAGAAATTATCTTATTTCAATTATAAATCAAAACATGAATTTAATAATTAAACATAAGAGTAATCTTCTAGATGCATGCATTTATCCATCCGTGGATTATTGCACTTTGTACACTTCCAAAGATTTATTTGAATTCATAAACTCCTTTTGATTACTTATCGTCCTCGCTCAAGTAATCACTCAAGAAAGAGTTTTGATATTCTATTGTCAATTTCATAAATATGACAATCATAATCTTTATGTATTTAATGTGTTTAGAAAAGAATATTCAATCACAGTTAATTGCTTAAGTGTGATTAATAATCTTGTCATAAGACATGCATTAAATATGTGCACAATATTGTCCATATGATTTCTATATAAAGATTTAAATCACAAGGGTTACCTAATCTTTGAAGAAACTCATCTTCATTTTCTAGTCTAACTATTAAGATAAACCAAGTTTCTAAAATTGATTATCTTTATGGACAACATCTTAATCATTCATATCATGTATACTTTACCCAATTACATATTTGATAATGTATCATTATGATTATCAGGTTTACAATAATCCTGTAAATCATAGCCCTCAGCATATTTTCAAATATCTGAGATATATTGCTATTCTATGAATGATAATTCCATCATCTTGATATTTAACATTTAAATGTCAACCTTTATTATCATGTTGAGATTTAACATTCAAATGTCAAACTTAATCATGATATTTACTAGTGTATTTTAGAAGATTATGTATCTTATAATTTTATCTTTTAAAGATCAAAACTTCCACTTGCTTTTAGTAATTTAAAGACTATCTTTAAATACTTAGCAAATAAAGAAACAATACAATGTTCTCTTTTGGGATATTACAAATACTTATTGATAGTTCATGGCTTAACTTTGTTATTAACCTCTTCATAAGCAGTTAAACAAATTTAGAACTTCAATTTAAGACTTAATGTGATTCATCACATTCCATCATATGATAATGTCTTATTAATCTTCTATGTTGGAGTTTTATTAAATATGTCCAAGTCATACTCAACATTCTAACCTTGATAACTTTTGGAAGAAAAGAAGTCATAGTTATCTTTAATCAAATAATATAACAAGAGTTTGATTTTCCTAACTCAACATACCATAAACATTTGATATTTCATTAGTATTAATATTGTAAGACAATCTAACAATATTAAAGATAACCATATTCCTTTTGACTTGTCTATTTACCAACTAATTCATTTTAAGGGTATAATAATATTCAAGCCAATTACATGCTTTATAACATAAGTACTTTTTACAAAGTCACTTCATGTCCATGTCTTTACAAGAAAACATAAACTGTTATAATCCCTCTATACGTTATAAGTTATTTAACAATTTAATAACTTCATGTATATGTCTTAATTAAAAAAACACAACAAGATAACGTCTTACTTTATTATAAGTCTTGTAACAATTAAAAGACTTTATGTTTATATCATAAACATGTTTAACTAAAGTAATTATGAACACCATCTTTTGGTTTCAATAGTAATTTCAAGTTAATTTATTACTTCACAATAATGTAAATAACATTATTTCTTCATTTATTTATGTCATTCCAAGAACACACAAATATTCAGATTGAAGTAGCATTAGATTACTTAATTAATTTATGTCATTCCATGAATTCATAAATCTATAAATTAAAGTAGTCTTTATATCATATTAACACATGTTCTAATAGGTATCTAATTTAGAAACTGCAAATTCTCATAGTTCAATTACATCAGTTGATCTGCTAGTAATGAAAATATGAAATTCACCTTGTTGTTGCAATCTAGTTAAGCTCACACATAACATAAATTGTAACACCAAGTGTTTCTTGAATTAGCCTAGTATAATTCATATCAGAACATTATTCTAATTTAGAAACTGCAAATTCTCATAGTTCAATTACATCAGTTGATCTGCTAGTAATGAAATATGAAATTCACCTTGTTGTTGCAATATAGCTAAGCTCTCACATAACATAAATTGTAACAACAAGTGTTTCTAGAATTAATATTAGAACATTATTCTCTTACTTTTAGTCAAGAGAATCCATTAAATCATATCTTTATGAGTTGTTTCTTGCACACATTAAAGGTAACATTTCTCCCACTTGTGCATGGAACAACCTCATATAGTTGATAAACAACATGCCATGCATTTGTTGATGTGTTCAACATGATTGTGTCATAGATTTTAGCATAACAAGTATATGTAAAACAACAATGTCTAGTAAGGAAACGTACAAGACTATCCTTAAAAGTATGAGTGTCTACACTTGGAAAGTAATTATCTTTAGCTACCAAGATGTCAAAGCTTGTAACTCCCACTGAATTAAAGATCATTACAATAATTCCTTATTCAGTGATAAGTACATGATACTCCCACTGAATTTGACAACATTGTAAATGTTTCCTATCCAGTGAAAGCAAATAGTGTGCTTTTAACTTTCCTACACCTTTGAATGTCCATACGTAACAATTACTTATGTACTAAAAGTGTATTCTACTACGTAAATGATTGACTATCCACCAAATGCTATTAACTTGAAAATTGGGCATGCAATTTCTTCCTTAATAGGTCTACCATCCTACAATGTATGTAGCACCTTTAAAATAGTTAAAACAACTAGTTTGTCTTTAAACATTTTGCGGTAATTAGTCTAGATTCTAATTATAATAACTCATAAAATGTCATACATAATTTTCTGTTAACCAAATATCATATTTGTTACTAAGAATTTAATCACCGAATGAGGATGATGAAATCCCTATGAAAAATGTACGCAATTTTCTTAACTATTAAAAAATTGCTATGAGTTATATTAGAATTTAGACATATCTAATATTCCTATTATCCTTTCTCATTCATGAAAAGGAATATGATTGTGTCTCACTCTTCTTTCATAAAAAGGAGACTTCATTTGTCTTTTAAGTAAATTATTCTTAATCAAACATTTGTTTGAAAACAGAACGAGATCAATTTACCAAAGCCCAAAGTACGTTTACGGTTTGAACGTTGCATTAATACATTAAAACAAATTACAAAATTCAATTTCAGTATTTTCGATAATTAGATCTTTAAGAAAATAAAATACCCATTGGTAAATATTCATATAAACCATAGTATTTTCTTAAAGCTAGGATCCTAATTGACATAGTACCATTACATCAGTTAATCTGCTAGTAATGATAGTATTCAACAAGGTAATTGTCGAACAATAATTGCCAATATCATATTGCAATTCCTAGATTTATGGGATTTACAATCACAAAACATTTGTATTGTAAGCATGTTTGATCCCCATCTTAATGCCTTGAGTCCAAGATCTCACTTCCTACTCAATTTAAGTTGTCTAACTTAAAAACTGCAAACTCATAAATCCATCACATCAGTTGATCTGCTAGCAATGAATTTATGAAATTTACCTCTCCATTGCAATCTCGCCAAGTTCTCACATGACGTAAATTACAACTTCAAGTGTTCTTAATTAGATGGCATTCGACTTAACTTTATAAGGGTATTAAATTTTGACGTGTAATCAAAATAATGTATGAAGAAGCATGCATACAACTTCATAACATTGGTTTTTCAAAACATTTTTATTACCAATTTGCTAAGAGTAAAATAACAAAGTTTTGATTGAGGTATCGGGTTCACCAATTAAAGAATTACCAACAATTATCGTCCACTATATCGTACTTTTGCATAAGCCCTAAGGCTTAGTGTTTCGGATAATCATTGTGGAATTGTGGTTAATTCACCCTTAAGATGACAGTGTACATGTAATGGTTGTTCGGTAAGTCTAATTTACACACAAACGAGCGTTAAGACAGAATGTTGTCTCTCTAAGGCCACAATTTAATGCGAAGCCATCCTTATACCCATCTTATAGTGTGTAAACTTCGGTCGGGCCTAGTTAACCATTACGTACAAAAACATCAATCAACCAATTCTTTGAAATTTAAACTCTTAAAAACCAAAACAATTTCGCCATTATTTAGTCCGTATTATATTTCTATTCAAAAAATTACCCTTTTCGTTTATAAACATGTCTAACATAATTTAAACAAAAACAAGTAATATAAAATAAAAAATAAAACAACTAAATAAACATATACATAATCATAACAATTAAATATGTATAAAACATGTAGCCACATGCAAATCTTATTCAATAGTCCTATTAATAATCAAATCTAGGTGTATAACGTATTTATTCAATTAAGGGTTTCTTCTTCTAGGAAAAAGAGCCACATGCATCGATAAATCGATTGCTTAAGCCAAAACTAAACAAATACCACATAGCACATAATTGATTACTTAATATTGGGATCTTCCCCAATTCGACATCTATTAATAAATTTACATGTTTCGATATAACTTAACAATTAATATATATATATATATATATATATATATATATATATATATATATATATATATATATATATATATATATATATATCCAATTTAAACCATTTAAATTATCACACAATATAAAATCCATGCAAATATGCACTTTTTCATGGATTTAGCTTAACAGTTAACATATTGCACCAAGATCGTTTACTAAAACGCATAACAAATTACATGACATCTTAGGGTTTCTAATCATATTAAAAAATCAAAACCAAAACCCTAAAACCCTTTAAGGTCTAAATCGACCCATAAAAAAAATTAGGGTTAGGAATCTAAAAACCCTAAAAACATGTAACTAAACGAATCAAGATCCAATTTTTATGCGTTTCGATAATTAATTACACATTATAACGGCTCTAGATGCCACTGTTGGAATTATGATATCATGACATTCATATAAAATAAACCAAACACATCAAGTGAGCATAGCGGAAGCAATTATAACAAGATCATATAACATGTAATTAATTAATCAAATATAAATAGTAAACATACCTTTGTGATTTTAGCCCGAATAAGAATCAATTGCAATCTTCAAATCAAAAACCCTAATTAGGGTTTATGTGAATTATAAGAATTACCCCTTACCTCTTTTGTAATTCAATCCAAGAATCAAACAAAAGTACGTTTGAATCACGTTCTTGTACATACGTACTAAAACAAGTTAAAGTAATGCTAGTTTTAGAACACAAAATTAAACCAAAACCTTTTGTTTGATAAAGAAAATCGATCAACCCTTTAAGGGTGTTTGTTTGATCAATTACTAGAAAATAATGAGAGAAAAACAAGTTTAGGGTTTGTGTGTGTGCACAAGAGATACAAACAATGAATCCCTAACCTTGTTTATATAGTATAGTTTACTTGGAGCTCAAGTTACAAAGGAGGTGGAACTCCTTCTAGAACTTTCTTGACCTTCCAATAAATCATACACATTACTTTCCTTTTATTCGTCTAATGATTATTAGTCATTTTTCTTAAATACTAAATAATCATTATATATTTGTGTAATAAATAATTAAATATAAACTTTTACATTTAATTATTAAACTTTAACTCTCATACGTAAAGTGTGCAATCCCGTGATCTCGAGTTCGATCCTAACATACGACTACTAAAATAATGTCCATAATCTAACAGTTAAGGTGAGTTAAATGTAAATTATGTTATCGGGGTGGAAAGTCAAGAGTTGATGTTAAAAGGGAAAAGCTGATGTGACGATGATGTGACAGTGCGTTAAGTTTTAACCCGTATGACTTTACCGTGTGCTCTTAGGAGGTGTGGGAGTTCATTGTATATTTCATATTACATAATAATACATATAGTAGAGTGTGTGTTTCATGTGTGAAGTTTGATGTTTAATGGGTACCTACGAAAATTGTCGATTGACGTTAATGAAAAAAATGTAGGAAGGTCAAAACTCAAAACAACAACAACAACATATTCTTTTACCATTTTATTGATATAAGAAGTATTTTCTGGGTGGTGCTCCATTTCTGTAGACATGTGAGGACCCCCAATGCACTTGCGATTGACATATGAATGTTAGAAGACTACTTAACCTTTTTGTCACTCCACAATAAAGACTAATCTTCGATATGACTTTCTATGGGTATTAATGTTTTGTTTTGTTTTGTTTATTTGTTTTTTTTTTTTTTTTTTTTTTTTTTTTTTAATCTCCCTTTTTGAAATAACTTCAAACTTTACTCATATGGATATACTAAATATATGGCATGTGATGTAGCCACACCCCAAGTGTCTAGGTCCCGAAGAGGACAACGCGTCTTAAAAAGGTGCAAAATGGTCATTGCAGTACAGAATAAAAAGGATTATCTCTTAAATCAATATATGGCATGTGATATGTTATTTAGTTTTAGTTTAGTGGGTCAGTTTGGGATTGTATTTAAGGATTATCTCTTAAATCAATATATGGCATGTGATATGTTATTTAGTTTTAGTTTAGTGGGTCAGTTTGGGATTGTATTTGTAAACTCAATTGGGTTCTGTTTGGTCTGTAGTTTTCATTTCTCTTGTTTGTCGTTTTTTCTTTATTATTTTATTATTTTTTATTTATTTATTTATTTTAATCGTCTTACTTGAAGAGGGAAAATGCCGTTTGTTTGTATCGCTTCTTGCTTTTTGTTTTTATATATTGCTGTCTTTACACCCCTACATGACTAAAACCTAAGTTTTGAAAACACCAACATTATGACAATATGACCCTCATAATGCTCATTTGGATTCATAAGCCTACCCAAGCAGAAATTTAGCATGGGAGAAACTGGACCACCTTCATGTTTAATATAATAGGAGCAAAGGGGGTAGCGACCCATATGTTGTTAACAATAATTATAAAGAAGTGTTAACAGTAAAATGGAAAAGTAGACATAATGATAGATGTGAAGATGTTTGTTGTGTTAACACAAACATTTTGATCATCACTCTCTTCCTTTTAAGTGCAAACTATTTTTAATGTTAAATAGTTCTAAGAAGAACATGTATTTAAATGGTAGTAATGAATGCTCTTTCGTCAATTGACATTATTGCAGTTTTTTGTTTTACACTAATCGTGTAACCAAGATTAGGAGATAAGATAGGAAATATGGACACCTTTGATTTATTTGGAATTTCAGAACCAAATTTTACAGGCAGTGTTTTCACAAACCTTATATATAGATTTTGATGCCCACTACAATGTCAATTGAACTAAAAGAACTTAAAAAATCTTCTTCAAATTAATTTATACGGAGTACATTTCTTGTTAAACAATCTTCTTCAAATTCACAAATTCACGGGTACTCTTAAATAGTTAAACTTACAACAAAACTATTTAATTTGAGAGTTTTGCACCTTTGTTAACAACTAGACGAGTACCCGTGCATAGCAACGTGATTTTATAGCGACAGATAGTTTTAATAATAAAAAAAGTTTATGGGTTATAAACAAAAAAATAATAAAAGTTTGAGGATTTGAGATTAAACAATGTTTCAAAACCCGGTTCGACCCAAGTGGCTTAACTGGTTGAACCGTTCCGGTCGAAACAGGTCAACCCGTTGGGTTGGGTCGGAAAAACAAGTCAAATTAAACCGGGTCATCCCGTCGGGTATGAAAATTGCTCATAATTAATTGTTTCAACATTTCATTTTGTTTCAACACTTCCCTTTTACTTTTTTCAACATTTCACTTTCTTTTGAATTGCTTATAATTGATTGTAGCTGTAAAGATCTCGATCTAGCTCTTAAGATCTTTCGATCTTACGATCCCATTAAGAAAAAACGAGTCGATCCTTCGTAGGATCTTAAAAGGCATAGGATCTTAAGTATGATCTCGATCTTACCATAAGATCGTAAGATCTCGATCCGATTCGATCCTATTTCCCTTAATTTAACTAACTAATAAATTATAAATGAATGAATTTTGTTAAATTAAAACAATATAGCAAGCGTTGATTACTGTAAATGTCTAATAAGAGCAAGATATATAGATTTTTTGATTAAAAGATTCAGCGTCCTTAATTACCGATTAGATAATAATTATTATTGGTCATTGCATTTAAACAGAGTTATAATGCAATGACCAATAATAATTAATTATTTTCTTTCCTTTAGAAGTTTATTAAAGGATTTGTGGAAAATCATGATTTTTCAACTCAGGTGTAAGAACATAATCTTTTATACTAGCAGAGTAGCAGGGTACCCATGCGTTGTAACGGCGGGTATCCTGAAATAAACTTTTTTGATGGAATTAATAAAAATATCACGGGAAGTCATTCCGACACCTAAATTTGCCTCGAGAACGAAATACTAAAAGTTTGGTAAACTACACTTCCCGCCCTAACATATATTTACAATCTTAGTCCCTAAGGGTGCAATAGGGTTCACACAAGGTCCAAAATGCTTTCTTACATAAACCTCATTATACCCTCAGTCCCTCACTTGAGGTTTGACACCCTTTCTCTCTCAAACCAGCCGCACCTTATTTTTTCTTCTTCTCTTGTAATACCTGAAATTTTAAAATGTGAAAAATTACCTAAATGTCCTTATAAATTAAAATTTAGATAAATAATTATAAATAATATCAAATAAGCCCTAAAAATCCAGAAAATGGTTACATATGATCAAAATAAATTAGGTATGAATATAATATGTTACTTTTGTAAAAATAATAATAATAAAAATTCTGCATAAATATTATATGGCCGAATTATATATTTAGAATATATATATGTATATATTTATTTATATAAAATAGAAACAAATCCCAAATAAATAGGAAACATGTATAATCTTTTAATTTGGACTTATTACAATATATTCCAGCCCAAGATAAGTGTTATACCTTATATATATATATATATATATATATATATATATATATATATATATATATATATATATATATATATATATATATATATATATATATATATATATATCTTACACACGTTTTATAATTTAAAAAACCCTTAACCGACTATAAACCAAAAGTCGACAACTCCAAAATTACATACAGTCGAATTTAAATTTTCCACAACTCCTATACCATTTTCCTGGTCTCTAAGAAGTACAAAGAAGTTGAGAAAAATATTGGTTCAGGTCTGGGTTGATCGTGTGAAGCTAAGGGAATTATTTGAGCCGGTTTAACCCATAAAGAAGAAAGAATTGTACTGCTTTAATCTATACATTCCATAATCTTTATGGTATTTTTATACAACTCTTTATATCATATATGAGCTGTAGAATATAGTGGAATCAATTCATGCAAGCTAATATGATCATACGAAATTATATAAGTTAATAAACACTAAATCGAATATAAATTATGAAAACAGCCATGCTAATTTTTGAGGTTTCGTTTATATTTTTCTCAGGTCCTTTATACATCATATAACATTAGAAAAATAATCCTCACAATTTTCGAAGCTTAGAAACTCAGTTGGAAATTATTGTTGTAATCGGTTTAAATAATATAAAAAGAAAATAAAATAAAAAGAATTGAATTAGGGTTAGGGTTAGGGTGTTGGTATTTGATTTGATGCATTTAATGATGTTTAAGGATAATGTATTAAATGTGTAATGATTGGTAAAATTAGGGTTAGGGTTTATGGATTTTATTTAAAATCGATTTGATTATTACAACTATAAGGGTGTGTTTTGTTAATTATTAAACTTTAAGGTTAATTTTGTAAATCATAAAAATACATGGGCAATCTGTATAAAATAATTATAGGGGTGTATTGTTTAAATTTGATAATTAAAAGGTTTGCTTGTAACTTTAAATAAGTAAAAGGTTTGAATTGTAATTAATTAAACTTGAGGGATTGTTTTGGAACTTTACAATAGAGAAGGATTAATTTGTTAATATTGGTAGTTTAAGGTTCAACTTAGATAAAATATGGAAATTGAGTTATTTACACTTTAGACCTTAACTTTGGAATAATTATATATAAAACCCTAAATTATAGAAAGTTAACATATTAACCCTAAACTTTTGAAAGTTGACATGTTTTATCCTAAACTATAATTATTTGTTATACTGAAACCCTAATTTCATAATAATGATTTACCTAAAGTTTAAACCTAATTTAATGTATAATTTTCTAAAGAAAGTTACTAATTCTGGAAACCTACTAAAACATGGAAAGTTACTAAAAATGGAGAGATGATTAAAAGGAGGAATTTGAATTAAGATAAGTTATTAATAATAAAGTAATCATAATTTAGGTAGATAAATTGAAGAATAAGTGAACACTTCCCTTCGTAAATTTTTTCTTTTGATCTCATCGCTTTGCTAAGGTACGGATATTCTGACCTTACTCTTAAATTCCTTCGTGATTACAACCTCTGTTATGAACTTTCTCTTTCAAACCTTCTGATTTAAACCTTTGCTATGAACTTTCTATTTTTGAACCTTTGATATGAAAACTTTGCTATTGAACTTTCTAATATGAAAATTATGTTTTGAATCCTTAAATATGAACCATTTGATTACATGAGTTTCACTAGGCATGGGGGTTCCATGTCCGTGTCAGGGATGCACCTCTGACATGAATCTAGGGCAGTAGAGTGATGTTCTGCCACGTCCCTGGGTTTGGCTGCATATATTTATCGGTTGGGAAGGGGCGTATGGATGCATCCTAGATCTATTTCTGTTATCTGTTATGTATTATATGTTATTTGTTATTTGGTGAATGTGGCTGTG